>CM024170.1:13140148-13740148 GCA_013433145.1 Ascaris suum | reverse complement strand
TATAAAATGCTGAAAATCGCAAAGTGAACATGACTGCGATCTCCACAGACACTAAACAGATATCACTAAAAAGAGATAGCCCAGTCAGATTTAATTCAAAAACAATACATGCCAGCAGAGTCGTTTCGATTTCCGTTTACAAGCATAACTTCTCTCTAAAGTCACCTCTGCGAAGCAAAGTCAAAGAACAATCATCCAGGCTGTTTTCCTTTACGCTGATCTAATACATCGACCCTTAGGCACACACTGAAATTTCGCTAAACACAAACTCCATTCAAATTATTCAACAAAAAACCACCGCAAAGGATTTACGAAACAAAGGTAGGATCAGAAAGCAACAAATTACAACTCCAACTTTCATGCATCCCCTTGCAAACGCAATGTAATATCGAAATTACGTCCGTGCTTAAAATAATGTAGATTGCTGTAAAAGTGAGAAATGTGCAACAATGCGTAGACATCAAAAAAGCATCGTCGAATACTCTGTACAATTAATTTTGCAAGTGGGAACAAATATCTACATATTATTGTGCAACAAAAGATGAATGAAGTGAAACTCACAATGGTGTCATTGAAAAAGGAGAGAAGCACCGGATTGGCATGCACTCCGCGCACCTAAACATCACCTCCAAATTATCTCAACTTTCTCTAAACCACTAAAAATCGCCCGAATAATGGTGTTCAGAGCGCACGTGCGCAAGTGCAGATGCACGCACGCAGACGCTCACATGTAACGTACGCAGGCAAACGTGAATAAAACACAGCCAATCGAAAAACCTCCATATTTGCACTGTTACATCCGGCAAAGCCCTCCATACTACACGTAGCTCCTCCACAAAGGATGCGTTGCTGCGGAACAAACGATGTGTGAAGCTCTTGCCTCACCCTTCCCTGGCAAGCAAGGAGCCCCCACTAGCTATAGCAATATGCATGTCGCAACTGTGGTCCTGAAAACCTATGGGACCAGAATGGAGAATTTGCGTATATGAGGAAAAAATATTCGAAACTTATTCATCTTCTCAACATTTTAATAACAAGCAAATTTTGTACAAAGATCTACTCCGATATTAAGCATTTAATAAAACGCATTCAGGGGCAGTTAACAAATCTGCACCCATTCATCGATTCGACAATTTCCACCCATTCCCGCTGAACCCAGCGTCACGATGTTATGGTGTCCTATAGGCGATCACTTGCTTAATGCTGGAATCTCCCAACTCAAAGCTCATGCATTAAGTTCGTAAATAAAGTACGTATGGGAACGTGAAAATTCCTTAAAAGAACACAGTGGAAAGATTACGGGCTGAAGTTTGCATGAGCAATAGAAGCTTTTGAAAGAGAAGCAACGCACTACCTGATTTTATGGGATGTATCAAGCTATAACTTGTCAATAGCCATAATCAGTTAAGATCCGATATGGCACACGGAATAGATGACGAATCTACTTCTAATGCTCTTTCAGGATCAAATTTCATATGAAAACAGAGGTAAGTTCCCACTGTTATATAAAAATAAAGACTTTGGTTTCGAAATGCAAAGGGGTCGAGATTCGGAGAGCGGAACGCCTGCGCCACATACCCCCCGCCTCCCCCCCCCGGGCAAAAAAAAACCCTTCAAGAGGAAAATGGGCTAAAGAGTGCCAAACCACAAACTTGAGCATTAGTATCATTTTGCCGTGATTCAGCAACCAGTTAACAAGAAAATGTGAGTGGACCAACTAACCTCCTGTTGAATTTTGTGTGGCATCTTCCCTTAGTGATTTGCTCTTCTATCTAGTGGAGTCAATGAGTTGACCTTCGAGTGACGAAAATATTGCTTATCGAAGAATCGTGAAACAATGCACCAGCTGCCAGCCTTCGAACGTCTCTTAGCGCAAAACGGCGAATATGCGTATCGGAATAGCGAAGCGTCTCTCAGTGCTTCTCAAGTTGCATAAGAACAGAGTGTTTACTCACACCTGCTGAAAGTTACGAGGAAATAGGGACATAACTATAGCACTTAACCCACACACACCCGTTGCGAGAAGAACATCATTAAGCTCAGGCAAATCTCTGAAGTTTGTGAGGGAATGGGATGTGCGATACTCATAGTAAGTGACGCATCAGCCCGTCTGCATTAACGTGGAAACCTCAAACCTAAGTAGCATTCCCAGTTGTCATGCCCGGTTCTGACGTCACATACCTGAATAGTTCCCACTCTGGGCGTAAGCCTAACAATTTGACGATTACCGAAAGGCTCCAAGAAACCTGCCCTCACAAGAAAAAAACGCTAGCTGGTGCCGAGCAAAGACTTGAAAAAAACTATAATATTACAAATGTACAAAAAATAAACCGCCGCCAAGTTCAACATCCGGAACGGCACATCAGTGCCTTATGGTTAAGGTCAAGCCGGAGCATCTCACTTGACCTACACGAAGCTGTTAAAACAACCAACTTGCATCGTAGACCTGCTTACAGATCGCCAATATCATTTACCCACGCCTGCGCCTCGTACAAATCTCTTCATGCAAACTTAAGCCTCGTTTATGCGCTTGCGCAATTGCTCAACAACATCAAAAGTTCCAGTTAGGTACGACTGACGATTCTCCCTCCAAGATAAAGAAAGCGCTCAAGTGTACTCTCAGACGTCTCTGATGAATTAGGTCCATAAAAGATGAACTGAAGGTTTTTAATGAAATAAGGAACCCCCCATTTATTAATGATATAGCGAGAACTAAGCAAAGGTGCTATAACTATGAATTACACCTTTAAAATATTACCATCCTCTTTTTGCAGTTTCCGTAATTAACGGATTACCCTTCCGATATGACTACACAAAGAGATGGCAAAAATTGTTATTGCAGCACTCCTGCTCTGCACCATGCATATATGATACTTCTTAGGTTAAATAGCTAACGGCCTTGATGACTTCGCAGAAAGAATTTGATGAGTACGAAAGTGATTTGGAAAGAAAACGTTTCCTGATGGATGGATCATCCGCAAAAAAATAGTAAGAACTATCATTATTGGACTCACTTGTGGCTTCCGAAGGTTGCCCGCAGCAATAAGTATCATTCCCTACTGCAGTACTGTCAATACCTCAGAAACCGCTTGGCCCAATCAAGGTTTTACGGGAAAGGATATCAACAGAAGTAATGCCCGATTTTTCATGGGGATGCACGCATGATAAACGGAGGATAGAAGCGAGTTCTGATTATACTGATGACAAGAATGGAACATCGTAATGTGGTGTATATGTGACGGATGGGGCTTCTTTTTTTGCGAAAAGATATAAACAAACATTTTTTTAAACACGAGAAAAAGGGCGTTGAAATCAGCGATTGCAGAAGATGCAAAATCTACTTCTAATAAACTTAGCAATCTTGATATTTCTTTACCGGATAGCTCCTTCACTCGATAATTTAAAGCACCTTAATTTCTTGCAGTTTTATCATGCACTTTGATTACGTCAAGAAACTGCCACATACACATAAAGTGAACAAAGAACTGAAGCCCAACTGAGGTGACCAGCCCCATACCGCTTTTGCACATCCTCTCTCTGTGTCAACGTCTACAAGACAGGTAACAACACATCCAGACGCATGAAGATAGGAGGGTACAATGGACCCCCTCAGAAATGCACTGCCTGAGGAAAATATATCAACAAACACACCAATATATGTTCTCAAGATTACAACGCATCAATTAAAAAATCATTAACAATCAGCAAATATGGTCCTATCGCTAGAATTTATCAGTCATAATGCGACGGCCTAGACACTGTGAACCGTCCCCCTCTTTATGGGGGGTTGAATGCTGTCTCGATCGCAACTGGAAATGCTGACGGATTTGAGCAATGACCGTGAAAATATGAGTTAAACACGGTCCTGACCCTGGTTTCCAGCTGCTAAAACGCAGTTCTTCAACCAGGACCAGGCTCGATTTACCTACATATAACTGCTGGTTTAACTCGGTTATGGCGCCGTCTCCCGAACAAGAAGTCACTTATATCAGATTCTTTGCTCAGCACTTACAAAGTCATCAGATGTTAAACTTATTCTTTGCCTTTTCAAAAACGTTGACTCCTTCGTTTTCCCCTTCACAGCTTGACTCCTTCATCTTCTCCTCACAGCGCTTCAGAGTGAAAAGCAAAAATCAGATCTGTGCCACCCTGCACTTGCAGACGCTCAGATGGGATAGAGGGGGGGGGGGGGGGTTGAGCACTGAACTCAACAAAAGTTGCCTGAAAGTCTGCATAACCACTTCTGAACATGCGATACCTTAGATAAGAACCGCTTTCGCTCTCTTTATGTCTACCAAATCTGGCTGAAAAGCTTTTGATATCAGCAAGAAAGTGCATCGCATATTGGGTGCTGGCGAAAGCGCAACAATTTTTATGAGCAATTTGCGAGGTAATTGAGGGAATAAGGGAATTTCCTGTCTTGTCAGTGGGAAGGGATTCATGAGCGCATAGAAGGTTTATTTTAGGTCCCGAGAAAGCTAGCAACGACGTGAAACATTACAAAAGGAAGTGTAACGCAAAAGTTAGCAACATAAAGAAACCTACGGAACAGATGATAAAACATCTCAACCAGCACCGTCGTTACCTCCAATTTGTAATCAGCACAACTACCTGCCCAAATCAAACCATTCACCGCCTGCATCTTCAACCTATATCGAACCCAACAACCAACCACACCTCCACATCCCCCACACGCAAAATCAACGGATTTCTGCAATGATATGCAATCGTCAACGCACAACGTCACACCGCGAGCGCGAGCGAACAAGGAGCGTGCGCTTATAAGCTGCCAAAAGTGTATGCAATTACTACACAGAAAGTGTGTGCAGATACGGTATTTGCCTGAAAAAAAATACCGTTGTAATTAAGTTGGTTTTTGAAGAAGGATGGTGAAGTCGTGCGGGAGTTCAGCCAGAAAATCACACAGACAGTCGTTAACATTTCACTGTATTTGCTATGTTGAAACAAAACCATTGCAAATACACATTTGTCAAGAAAGGGTGGGGAAAGCGAGGAGGAGGAAAGGGACACAGAGGAGAGATAGCGTGGGCAATCTGGAGGAACGGCTACCACAATGCGGCTATAGTTTCTTCAGACTTGCGGACATGATGTAAGACATGGGCATCACAGTAGAAAAAGCACTTGAAAAACGTGTCGGAGGGGTCAGGACGATGGGTGCTTCTGCAACCTCTCAATTCGTTGCGTGTATAGCTGATTCGTCCACTCTTTCAAACATTTCAGCACAGATTTGTTTCTTTCGTTATCACATCGGTGTCAATTGGAAATCCACCAAGTTGTAAAGCGTGCAAGTTTTTTGAAGTGTTTTTAGCTGTTATAGCTCCTTTCGAAGTTGATACGTCAACTGTGTCCAAAAAACTCCTCAAATTTCGTGTCCCCGTCTTCACTTGTCCTCAAATTGAACCCACCCGACAGATTAACAGACACGCGCATATACACACGCATACACACACGCACGGACAAAACCCCATAATCCGTTTTTTGCAAATACGCATAACAATGACCCACATCGAGGTGTCAAAAATACTTTTTCCTCCACTTTTATAAATGTGCTGTGGCAGCAACATGTCTGTGCCTTTAGATGTATGTGCCTTGTCTGTCCTTGAAGGATGATGGGAAAGACGCCCTCACAAACGGAAACCAAAGGAGTGTTAAAATTTGGTGTAACCTGTGTATAGAATGAGCTGTGCCCAATTACATTTCGTTACATCACATTCTACCTATTGAAGGCGCCATAAAATATGCAAGCCAATTTTATCGTATAACCACTCCGATGCTACAAAAACAGGACTTTCGATACACGATTTCTAAATTGAGTCGGTTTCATAAGAAAGCTTGCTACTAGAAATTCGGCATCGTTTTTGGATTTTCGGGCGACTATTTAAGCTGCTAACTGAAATACAAAAGCTAGAGACCTGGCACGCTCTCCTAACTGTTATTCAGTAAACTACAAACGATATTATATTTATATAAAAGGTTCGTACATTTGTTTAGTGCAATCGCTTGAACAACATGGACCCCTATACGTAGCGTTTTTTGTTCGCTATCGAGAAGACAACGCCCCTTTAATGTATGCTCGTTGAAGGTAAAGGTGATAATAGACGGGCAGTTGCGTCACAAACGCCATCTGCACTTCTTCAATAGGGGACTGGGATAGCACAAAATTCAGAAATGAAATTTGCTGTAAAATTCAAAACAGTGATCCCGTCTCCTCATTGCCTTCATGTCACTTACTTCATTAGCTGTCTATTCATGACGTCATTCACATATGCTATCTGCTTGTCTGCGAGTCGCTGTGTCTGCCGACAATAGACGTCATGGATCGACTTGGGGAACGACAAATAATACAGCAGGATGGAGTTCGTCCGAATACAGATATGCTGTTATGTTATTGCTTTTAATACGACCAAAACGGGTACGTTTGTTAGCATTGAATTGTGATTTTCATTCATATTGCAATAAATTGTAAATTAAAATTCTTGTTGCACAACATTCGATCTTATTCCTTCGCAATCAAATTTTATATGGTAATTATTGTTGAACCGATTGATTAATTAAGCACTTATAATAGCAACGAAGTCTGCATCCTCATTTTAACTGGAAGTCGTTCAAATAGTTAAACTGCAAAAAATTACCTATTCGATAAGATATAATCGGAATGCTGCTCCTAAACGAAGCTTTTGGTGTTTATAAGTGCGATTCGTTCTTCTCTTATTTGCTCTCGAAAGCGGTCATTGTAAGATATATCCGAAGGTGCTCAGATGAGAATGGAACGAGTTTAAACTAATTCCTTTGTAATTTCTTCTTCTGACTTTTTGTTTATAAAATTTCGTGAAAATGCAGCAGAATTGTCGATGAAATACTGCCACCGCATATCACTTCAACATTTATTAAGCGACGTTATCGGCACCTCTCAACTTTAACGGCCACTACTAGGGAATAAAAATATACATTTGAACTGGGCACCGATTCACCTGCCATAGCCTGTCGTCCATTTTCTACCAAATCCCACGCAATCCTTATTCTTGAATTCTAAGCAACCGCTCATCTCCAATGATCGAGCATTACGGAACATTCAAGCTGTTTAGATTTTTCAGCTTCGATCAAGGAATTCGAATTTATTCCACATCCATGTCAAAAAACACCTCCAGAGGACGAATTCGAGCCAGATCCAAATTGCGGAACATGGAAGAACGTATGCGGAATGCGGAAGCAACAGCATAAAATTAATTAGAGGATCTGCAGCTCTGTGCAAATCCGCAGCTTCGAACGTATCGCCTATTCACTTCGTAGTCCCGTTGAGTTGGGATGCTTCCAAGAGATTGCATTTGATAGAGAATGATCAAACACATTCCAGTTACCTGATTCATGTCAAATATTCGAAATGTTCGACTGTTCCATAGTGTTTGATTGCAAGAGGTTAATAGTAGTGGTGATTTTATACTAACTTCCTGGAAGCTTTAACGCTTTTTACTCTGTTCTTTACTAAAAGTAATGCCCCCCTCACCCCACCCTCCAAAAAAATCGACATCAAGTATTTAAGCTTCCTCACCCTTGTTCTCTTCCCGCCTTATCCAAAACGCTTCAGGTATGGCTTACCACAGCTATTCTGCCATCTTTCAGTATACTCCTACATGACAAATGCCTAGTTAGAGGGGCTCAAATATTGGCACGAGGAGGCATACGTAGCGTTAATTCGGCTTATTTGGTCACTGATAGTTTATTGTTCGATTTGATGCATTTAAATGACGTTATCATGCCCATGTGCAAGCAAATTCCATGTCTCGATTATCGTCACCGTCACAAGGTCGCCATTAAATAGCAGTACCACACCAAAATAGTTGAAAACAAGAAGTTGAAGTAACAGAACGTCACAAGATCCATGAGTGAAAAAATCGATTCATGTACAGAAATAGGATAAAACCTCGGAAACAAGCATCTTTACGGCTTAGAACATCTCAAAGGCGCGATCTTCTTCGATCATACCGAAATTCATGAGCCTTCCGAATATACATCTTCTTTCTCTTTTCGTCAGCACTGTAATCTCGTGATTTCCTTTTAAGGCTGTATGGTGATTTTGCGTCTAGCGTTTGGTAATCGTTAACATCGTTAAAATAACATTTAAAAGAACGTTGGTAACGTTAAATGAAATATCGAACTGTCTATCATCGAAGCTGATTTTCCAACCATAATTTGGAATTACCAAGAACTTCCATTTAAAATTTTTTAAAACATGAATTCCTTACCAGCAACTTTTCAATCGCCGAACCACCTCCACACAGGATGAGTCGTACTTCGTTTTTCTTCTCCCCCATCTGCATTACTCTATCTCGATGGGCACTCTGTAATATTCACATTTACTTCCCGACGTCCACAACATCAAATTTATTCGCTTTCGTGCTTTTACTTCGACCTTCGTCGACAAAACCGGCTGAGAGCTACACACGCGATTTCATCCTCTGTAGCACTTGTTCCTCCCGAAGACGCATTTCCAAGATTGCAAAGGAAGAAATGACGAGAACGATAAACAACTTCAAGTCCCTATGCAGGAGGCAACTACTGCAGGAGCAACATGTATTCTCTTCACATCATAAGTACATTTGCACTCACAGATTTTTAATCAACGCTACCGTCAAATATTTCACTTGCAGAAGCTTTTAAGTTTCCGTCACCTCTAAGGTGCCGTGGGCGTTTTGCATATATGAAACAGGTATTCACGCTCTCCTCTAGCAATCCTTGCCACCTCATATTGTCCAACTCTACACACGACGTCCCTCATGGATCCTCTAGCTCCTCATTTAGTGCCATATGCAGCATTGTGAATTACCAGGCTGGGCGTGTAGAATGCGGAAAATCTGATATTATGTTGGCTCTTTTTTTCACACTTTCCAGGTTTATTTTTTAGGAGGAAAAGAAATGCGAGGCATGATTGTTAACGAGTTTTTAATGGATTTCAGAGGAGACTATACGAATCGAAATCACAAGGGATGAAAGGCACCAATCAGGTCATTAGGACATAAGCCTTTGGCAGTTCAGTTGGTTAAAATAATCGCAAATACGCAACGAGTTCACATGAGCACTAATCGAAAACACGCAAAGAACAGCCACCTCAAAACCCGCCCATAAATCCCCGGTATTTCCCAAAATTTTCAGAGGATGCACAAACAAGTGCTAAGTTTTTGAACCACCCTATAAATTGACGGATGTGCAGGTCGATGATGTATGATACTAACACGTCCCAACTGATATGCACGTGAAGAACAAAAGACAACCAAAGCTGTCACCTTCAGTGCTTCATGCCGATTGGAAAGGGGAAATATAATCAAGCGGGAACTTAAAACAGTTTACTACACCTATGAAGGACGCTTACTCGGAACTTGGAGGTCGACGCTTCTTTATGGTACCTCATTATGATTTTTCCTACAAAACACAACGGCTACTCATGCAGTCCATCCAAAAGTCCTTGTTGGTTTCTTGGCGGACAACGCGTTCAAAACTCTCTCAAAAGTGAGTGAGTGAGTGGAACCGAAGGAAATTCCCGGATATCTATTTCGCTATTAAATTGTTCCCCGTTACTCGCTTCGAAATCTGAAGTCGTCACAAACTACATATGTGCGGAAATACAAGCAGCTGTAAAAAATTATTATAGGGACATGAAAACCATAAATAAAGAACACCACGTGTTCCCTGATAGTCGCCCGCAGAAAACGAGATCTGAAAGCCAAACCGATTACACGCGAAACCTGATTATCCATGGAACTTCTTTTCAGAAAGTGGGAAGGCCATCAGACCTAGGCAGGTCAAGGGTGACCTCATGTGTGACACTGGAAAACCAATAATTTTATGAGAGTTTAAGTGAACGTCTTGTTGCTTCTAATAATTAGTCAGTTTGCCAGTTAAAGCTTTTCTTTTCTTTGGGCTCAAATCATTCGTAAATATTACTAGCGAAAATGTAAGACACGACACCGATGTTCGCAAAACGTGCTAAACAAAATGCAGAAATATTGCTGTATGGCAGATTCGACATACTGCTCGTGCCGATCGATAAAGCCCTTTCACTAGCAAACCGCCAGCTTGTACATGTGAAGTCTGCCTTCCCCGGGAATAATATATTGACATATGGAAAAATCAACAGCTTTGTCCATTTCTGTTGAGTCGTTGCATCATATCCACACAACACAAAATATAAACATATTTTAAAAATGCAAAATAACTTAATACTTGAAATCTTCAGGAAAAACAGGCACTCAGAACACATCAGGTTGGTTAGTCGGTAACAAAGCGACAATACCAGCCTGAAGAAACACAGAATGCATACTGGTTCGGACTACTAGTTATATCACAAGCAAGCAATGTGGCACGTCAAAAAACACCAATTTTATGGACTGCGAAGATTACAACATTGGTTGCCCAATGACGAGGATTCGGTCAGGATAGTTCATTCACGCTCTCCTCCATCACTGCCAGCTATCACCCCCTTACACATGGTATCACCCGCTAAACACGCGTTCCATTTGCATGCGGCATCGACAAAGACCGACATTTTTTCGCAAGCAAAACCCCTACGAACATACGAGTAAACTCGATGAACTTCACTCAACTCAACGCGGTGGATGTTCAGTACGAATGAACTGTTACAGACCCGAATCGAATGAGCAACTTCTTGTCAAGAGCACACTTCGAATGGAACAGCAGTAGCTCAAGCATTATAAATATTTGATTTTTTAAGGTCAAGGTCTTTTAACAACGCATCCATTCCCCCATAGTGAAGTGGACTTTAAAATAAAATAGGCCGATTAGTAAAGACGCATGTTTTCTACACTGTTCATTTCTGCGACAAAAAAAAAACAGATTAAGAAATCTTAGGAAATCGGTTCTTAAAGATCAAATGTATGCCTAAGCTAGAAAAGACGTAAGCTTCTACAGGAAATATCTTTTCTTCGCACGTTTCAGCAGCGATATAATCCCACTGCGTCACTACCAAAACCGGTTTCCAAAGAAATCTACTTGAACTTCCATCACTACCATCGTGCTCTCCTAAAATACTAGCCATATTTCATCATAAAAGTTAATGGTTCTGTTTTATTGTCCTGAAGTCAAGAATTTTGCAGTCTCCCATCTCTACGTTAAAATGAAAATATCACAGAGTTATGTACACTTTAAACAACTATTGATGCAATAAAGAAAGCATAGCTCATTCCTAACAAAAGGCGGCAGAAAAATACTTCCGGTCACCGTTATGCGAATGGATCGGATCTTCAAGGGGGCAACTAATGACTTAATGACTTCAAGGCAATGAACAGCTTCAAGAAGGCAACAACTTAATAACTTCAAATGATGCTCGTAATGACTTCCGGCAATTCAAGCAACCAGTGAACACCGAGAGCCACATTGAAAAGTGGGACTGAGATGAGTATAAACACAATATATGCATATTTCGAAACGATTATGCCACAGAACGAGATGCAAGTAGGCGAATAGGATATCAAAATACACGTTCCTCTCTGTTGAACAATACCTCATCATGAAACAGGCACAACATTAAAAGATGCGAAGAAATTCATAATTCAATGCGTATCGCAGAGTTACCTTATGAACATGAAAATAGATTTACATGACCAACCACAACATAATTCACTATTTCCCTTCTGACAGTTAACTGCAAGCAAGACCTTTACCTAAAAGCTACGAACAGATATGCCTGAAACTTCCCTTTGTAGTTGCATGACAAATTACGCAGCACCTGTAGCACCGAACACTGCGTTGAAGTATATCCAACCAAAAACGTTCATAAAGAAGATACGATTGAACACAACAGCTCCTCAAAAATAACCGCCGTAATCCCTGCAAAAGCACTGCTGAATTGAACTTTTACAGAAGTGCTTCCCATGCGGATGATGTAGATTCGATTTCTTAGTGATACGTCGTCTTTTATGCTCAAAAAGCTGAACTTTTCAAAACATGATAAAGCACCTCAATTCTATGCCTTGCTCCATTCGCAACTCAAATATCTTTTATTTAACCATCAAAAAGCGACATTTCACTCGATGATATTGCGCAATACAAGTTTAAGAAAAATAACGCTCTCTATGTAAAACAACAACTTGGAACCATTTCATAAGTTAGGCTAAACGATATGAAAAGCAGACATTAAGGCAAAATTTTGAAACTTTGAAAGCACTTAGATATGCCTTGAACTTCCTCAAGCACTTCCCTTCTATGCGTTGCTGCTCCACTCCCAAGTCAAATATCCTCTATCAGGCGCATCTACACTAGGTAAAATCTGCCTAAAGGGCAGTCATTTAACAGACTATTAGCTAAAAGAATAAGAAAGCAATTACGTCATTTTAATGCGCATTTGACGCGTCTTCATTGCGCGATAGTGTATTCTTTCCATTTGTGCGTCGTCCAAATCCAGTTCAATCACCTCAATGAAGAAAACGTTAGGTAAATAGCTTAATGAAAACTGTTCGTCTCATTACGTTCAATCGCTCAATGCCACAAAATCATATCAACATTTCAGTGCTTTTCCAGAAAGCTGTAATCATTGCAATTATGAAACGAACCTGTTGCCAATTTATACCAGTTCGCAAACCTTCACGAAATTTATTAAGGACCTATCTTTATAGAGAAGGAATAAGTATCTTACAGCTTCTAGCGACGACCGACTCCTTCATCACTGAGCTTGTAGAGCCCCATTTGGATATGCAGCCGGAAAAACCTTGCAACGAAGTCGGTACTATAAACTTCACATGAACGGTTCGGGTAAGTTTTGTATCTAAGTAGTCTATATAATACAGAAGACTCCTATTAGAAAATTGCTGGAGTGCTGCAAAAAGCGTTAACACCTCAAAAGAGTCCAATTGCCGGAAGCGTGCTACATCCAAAAAATTTGAATAAAATATTGGTACCTTCGTTGACTTCTAACGAAAAGATACCACGCGTGCCACAAAGACATCAGACAGCTCATCACGCATTTTACACTTAAAAAAATGAAATGCAAAATTCTCCGATGCAACGAACACGCTTTCAGTTATTTCTGTTTGTCTTTCATGCTTGATGGGTCGGTCCTATGAAGGAAGAGAGGACGACAAGCCTTTAATCCTCTTCTCTTTTCTGTGAACTGCTCACCTCAGAGAGCTCCCTCGCATAAATACAACCTTGTCTTCAAGAAGCAGTAAACCAGACGAATCTAAGACAAATTCAACATCAGCTCGTTGTTGGAAACGATTTCTTGAAACCCAACGGTTTCATTCAAAGTTTATCTGGGTCAGGGAATAGTATTAGTCACTTTTGCACCATAAGGTTCTCGTCCCTGTTTCGAGGGCAAGATTTCATAGTCGTATGTAGGATCACACAACAGATTTCGAATGAAACTAACGCAAACTGCCTACGATAACGAACGTAACTTCTGTGATCAAACGAAACCGCATTTTTTAAATCACTCGTACTGCAATCGGCAACCGACGGATGAAGCCCGATCTCGGTCATGATCGCGGCCAACTCGAACAGGATTTACTTAAGCTACCGGATGAATTAATCATATTTCTTCGGTAACATTTATACTATGAATTTGCACTGTTCGTTATCATTTCGATCAAAGTGAGTGATTCTACTCCTGTGGTCGGATGGTTTAGCGTTCAGCCTGACACCTCCTAAATGATTCATGGCAGATATGGAGAGAACTCCCTCTTCCGGAACGTCGGTGTGCCATTTAAGTCTAGTCTACAAATACAAGAATAACTATTAATAAGAATGTCGATGACAGATACCTTATTGATAAGGAAATCCTCATTGGTGATATTATAAGGGAGATTCTTGAGGCGTGTGACAGTCGAATGAAAATCGTTGAACTCCTTTAGCTGCTCATTAGTTCCCAAGCCATATCGCAATAACACAACGGCAACTTTGAATAGAACTTTCACACCTTAATCAATAACAGCTCTAACAACTGTCGATAATAAAAATTAAACAAGCGCTGACGAACTTTATTTTTGAGATTAAGACGATACTAAACTACTGACAACATCATATCTTATTTATTTGCGATGAAAAAGGATGAAGTCGAAAAATTGTGTGCACACTGTTTACAGAATATGCTTATGCAAAAACATTACTCAATATTTCCAAATACCCGTCCACCTGAATTTGAAATCTACAAACCTAAATGAACGGATGAAACGAAGTAAAACAATAAAACAAAACAATAACCCTCTATTACCTTCACAAAAGAACATGTCCCAAATTCGCAACACCGTTGGCCATGGAAGTGTACGACAATAAATGCACATGAACCATTCAACCATATACAACATAGGTTCGACGTGATGTTTCTTCTGAAATCATCTCACAATGATCGCACTTCAACATACACTGAAAGGGTTTAAATAACGGGGTCATAATTATCGCAGGCAATTACAATATCAAAATGCGACACGGCGTTAGACAACGATGCAGGTGTAGTGCGAACAATACTCTAAGCTTTGCATGCCATATTACAACATCCGCCAAAACTGTACCTTCTCTCACTATGGACCAACCCGTCATTACAACTTCAGTATGGGACATACTGCCTGCACATCAAAGGCTAGCTTTATCACTGATGACATCCCATGAAGCAATGCACCTGGACAACGCAAATAGTGGTGTGTTGAACACAGCACCTACGACATACAACACCGATCGACACGACCTCTAAGGATAAAACTCCATACAACCATCCTCGAACAGGTGAAAGCTAATGCACCATCCACTTCCAATGCAAGGCTAATGGATATTCCCTCTGAGATATGCAATAAAAAAGAAAGAGAACACAAAAAACTCACGAGATGTCTATAACTAAGCTTCGATTTCTCTTTCAGTAGCTGGAAAAGAATATCCCCATCAATTTGGATCGCTTCCTGAAATTACATTCTAATATCTACTGAATGACAGAATAAGAAACGGTGAGGAACAACTGAAAAACATTTCTCTTTCAAATAAAATAAAAAATAAACAAAGCAAGTAAAGGCGTAAATGCAAATGGGCGATTAGAAAACCGTGTCAAGAAATAAGATGCATAAAAAGCTCTGCATTTTCCAACAAAAATGTCCGGTCATTCTAATAAAGCTAACAGAGTATATTTGAGATTCTCTCCTATTCCTCTTACAATCAAAATCCTGAACTTGTAAAGAAAACAAAGAATGCATCGAAGCGCAAGGAAGCTCAGATGAAATAGAATCGGTTTTTCCTCATCCTCCTCCCCCTCCTATTTCTTAAAAAAGTATCAGATGTGAATTTCAATAGCTAAAAAAGTAACAGATAAAACGTTCAACCATCAAGCTAAACGGAGCGGTGAATACTGCGCTTCCATAAGAATGTCTGCAACACCGTTACGTAGCGTTATTTCCAAAGAAACTAAGCTACCGACCACCCTTAAATTGCGAATATTTATTACACTAACCGTTTCACCCAAAACCCCAAAAACCTTCAAAAAACTTGCCAATCCAGCGCTATAATAACCGGGCAGATATTTGTGACATATCTGCACAAAACAGTAAAAAGCATCTCGTAGGGGCATATGCATTAGAAGAACGGATGCAATCGGTGCTTGTCCTTGGCAATATCCTTCTTCGGGATGCAGTACCGTATATGCCTTTAACAACTCAAAGAGATCTTTCTTCCTGCAAACCGGCCAATCTACTTAAAACTCTCAACTTTTTTCACTGCAACCTAAGCGAAAGACCATTCACAACGTCTGCTTCTCATGGCAACATATAATCGACGACAAACAGCCTTAGCATATTGCTCACCTCTTGCTAAAGCCCTAACACTGGGACGTTCTCAAAAGCAGCAGTTTCAACACTTAACTACGGCTGGATGCTTATTAAGAAGCAATTGAGTTTAAATAGATAGTTATAATTATAAGGCATACATAACATCGGTGTGGAAGGGAAGCCCAAACAGTTCCCTGCTTCCCAGGGGGGCGGAAGAATGGAAATTATAGAGGCCTTACATCATTCAGGGAACAATATCAAAATCATGTTGGCAATTCTCCATGCCAGTTTGGCTGAGGTTGGGAAACGCAGAAAATTTCAAGTGGGTATTTTTAGCGTCGCGTTTTTTGGAATGGCCAATTTCAGCGTATTAGCCAGTCGACTGATAGCTAATAATTCATCTTTAAACTCTTCAAATACACATCATATACATGCCATGCTTCATTACTGAGAAAATGAAATTTTTCTTGGGGATTCTCTCGGCTGCCCCTGAAAACTTGGCGCATAGAGAAACTCCTCTTCCTTTTATCCTCGACCCCTCCCCACGACATCTCTGCTACTCGTCTCTTTGCTGATGTTGTTTCTTTATAAGCTCAATTTGGATAGCATAAACCGATTCGAGGCATGCCCTAGGGAGACCTGAAATCCGATCATCAGAGTGTGGTTACGCGCAATTTTACGAGTTATTCTATCCCGACCCGCCTTCTTTCATATTTATGTTCAAACAACGCATAATCAACCTGCTCCTCAAGAGGAAGTATGAAAGCTTCGCCAAAATAATACCGCAGGTATGCGACATGATTCAACCATTTGTTAAACTGCATTACTATGTTGTCAAACAGTGCTGGAGAAAAGCCACGTTTTTGCTTTAAAAGTTTCAAAAAGGTGACGCAATAACCCTAAAATAGAACGGGACGGAGGAAAGAATGAATGGCCAATACGACTTTTCGTCGCCGATTGCCCCTGCAGAGTCCGACTTACTCCTCCGATATAGCAAAAAAAGTATAGTTATAATTCAAAAACATAGCCAATGTGGCATGCTGCAATCTACAGTTTGCCTGTCTCACGCAATAACCCATTTTTGATAACTAATGAAAACTTTGTCCAAAAGATGGGAAGAAACCCTTGAACTCTCGTTCGCCAGGCAAGTATTTTTCTACGGAACAATCGTCGATGTTTCCACTGCCCTTATTCTTGCTTAGATCTGATCAATTCCACTGCGAGCCCCGGCAACCCCAATAGTCATCCCCGTCCCTGACATCAGTGCAGTCGGCAACAAAACCGAAAAGTGCAACGCTTTCTCCTCCCTCTTCTTGATTAGCGAAAGGGTGCAACAGATGCGTATCGATAAATTTGGGGAACAGCGAAAGGCCGAACTCTGCTAATGATGATCTCTTATTAGACTGAATCAGTTCGGATACTGGCAATCGATTGCGATAATTCCGAATAAACTCTTACCCTCCCTTGCCGTATGGTCCAGAGCGCGAAAACATTACGTGTTCCGGAAACTGGCGATTCAAATCCTTCTTGATATCATCGACCCAGCGTTGATCGCCGGCTTGTGCACTTACTTCCTGAAATATGGTAAAGGATGTTGATTCCCTAGAAGAGACCATTTCACTCTTGAACAAAAATTCGTCTTCATCGTTTCACCTTTTAACTCCACCTTGCTCTTTTCCCAGCGACTTTCTTTACTCTGACTGATTACGAAAGATGCAACCTAATGCACACCGGGGTTTTTCGCATTTCGTTCACAATACCCAATACTCGGTGTAGATTAACAACGACTTCTGTTTTATAGCCAACCTGGCAACGTTTCTCATTTGAGTGACATTTACATAGGTGAGGTTGGATCCTCGGAAAACTTCTTATCTCATGACGGCAGTGAAATGCACTGATAAGCATATTATGCATAACAAACAAAGTATTACCTAGCCTACTATGCTCGATGCATCGCAACGTTCATAGCATATCTTACTAGTGGCATTCATCCGCACTCACAGATAAACCCCATCAACAATTCGCAAGTGATAGAAAATTAGATGAATTTCAGCTAACGCCTATCTCCAACATCCGATTCCAGTATTATACTCATTATGTGGTGCTGTCTCTCATCAAGCTCTGGATACTACATTTTAAGTCGTCCTTCTGACTGTTCCCTCTTTTATGTCTGTGCGTCGCAAACAAGTGAACTGCTAACAGGAATGTGCCCCGTGGTAGATGAGAGGCATAAGTCATGAAAAACATTGCCTTTTAGACTTCGCCTAAATCAAATTACAAACTTCAAAGACGTCACTATGCAGGAATACCATTGCAAAATATGGCAATTTGGAACGGAGGAAAGAGGATATTTCAACCGTTCCACTCAGCGCCTCAGATTCCGATTCACAGATGCAGCAATGGGACAACAACAGAATGCCGATATTGTCTTCCTGAGCTACTCAACTAGGATTAATCAACGAAGGAAATCCCTCTTTTTTCCTCTCTCTTTGTTCTTAATTAGGACAAGAAGTGCTCTCTCTAGCCCACTCTGTTCTTTAGCAACAATACTTAGGACAGGAAAGGTAATACAAGTGTACTGCGCCTTAGATAATCACGTTAAGCAATGAAAAACATAAACTCTACGGATGCCAAAAACCTTTCCAGCACTCCACTTTAACAAATACAAACAAATTCAAACACGCGAATCCACTAATCCTTGTGAGTGATACGATGTTAAATCGCTGTTGTGGTGATGAGCGCTTTTGACTAAAATGCTGTACGAATTATCAGTTCAATGATCTACCGCATAATTTATCTTTAAAAAGAGCGAATCACATTAACAGCCTACAGAAGGAATGATTCAAAACGAGATAAAAAGAGAGGTAGGGTGAAAACAATGAAAACTCTATTCAGTACTGGAAAGATGAATTTCGAGATGACTCCGATGGAGTCCCATGGAATGGATACACATTTCAGTGGGTTGCCACTCGCAAAACCCACACATCATCTGCCACCAAACACAAAGAACCTTCCAACCCTTTCTTGTGCTTACGCCTGTCCCTCTAATTACATCTAATTACATAGAATGGTCTACTCCACATAGTTGATGTGCGATATTTTCCTCTCTTTCATCTCTCTGTTCGAATTAATTCACCTTATCGCTTTGGAAGGATTATACTGACATACGAATTAATTTCAGTTCAGGCTCTTCTATATCGAATGAGGAGGAAATAATTCAACAGAAGCAAATTCTTCTATGCGAATACGCGACCATAAGATTGCATAATCTCCGTCAAAAACTGCATGTAGATACTTAGAAAAAATAAAAGCAAACGGAAAAAAGCATATACCTACCTCGAAGACGTGTCTGTTTACACTGAACTCCATATGAAAAGTCGCTCCGCAGAGATGCTTCCAAGCCCTGCCTCTCAACGAGGGTGGGATCCCCTTGCGACATCTTTCACGTACCTTTTCATACTTATTGTTCATGAAATGCGACCAATTCGATAGCATGTAGAGCCATTTCTTCTCGCGTTTACGTAGTGTTACCAAATCAACAGTGGCACTTCTTGAACTCACCGTAAGCCTTCAAGAACATACGTTATATCAAAGATGGATGAAAAAAGTACAAAAAATCGAATCGAAATAAAACACCGCTAGTTGGACAACAGACTGATATGTCTTATATCGTAAAAATACAGAACATCACGCAAGTTCTTTTAACTTGGATAGGTTTACTCTATGATTCATTACTCGCCTGAAAGGTGTGAAGCCTTTGGTTCTTTGTCAATTAAATAAAAGTTAAATGATGAATTCTAACATCATGTCCGAAGTTCCAACATTTTAAAAGTTTTTGCGATAACATATTAAGCTCTTCTCTTATTATTATGACATGATGAGCAATTTCAATAAAAGCCCAAGTTTGCAGAAATTGCTGAAAAAACTTTACTTGGAATCAGGACTGCGAATGAAGCCGAACTCGTCGATTTTTGTCGTCTGGAAGAAGTCTGAAGAACACGGTTGATGGCGCTCTGTATCCTCGTCGTCATCTTCAACAATTCCATCAGCCACTCCACGACTAGAGCGGTTCGTTTGCGATGAAGTAAGCGTTGATTCATCGTCCTGCGAAACATTCATTTGCTGACCTACTCGCTGAAAGTTAGCCAATTCGGGATACATGAACAGAACTACATACGCCAACCGTCACATTTCACGACATTTACTTAAAAGTGGTCAAAAAAGGGTTAGGAAGCAGATATCACGAAACTTCCTTCCTCTCCTCATCATTCTACTGGGTCTGAAGAGCGAACAAAGCGGCTTATTGCTTGTTAAAGTGAATAAAGCTGCTTACTGCTTGTCCGTTCAGGTACAGGATTCTTTGATATGCACAAGACCAATGCATGCTATCTGATGTGCTCGCGAAATTCGATACTTCTATTGCATTTCTGTAGCATAAGATCAAGAGGACATGAATTTTTATTCACAATTAGCGGATGGCGCAGATGCTTGCTACATATGGTCTACAGTCGTCGTAGGCCGGGCATGCGGGGACGCAAAAGCCATACGGAAAGACGCAAAGCATCCAGTGATTTAATGGAATATAGCCTCCGGGAGCTGCTTTCCAACACAAACTCAAGCAGATTGAGCGGAAGTTCTTGGAAGAATTAATGCTATTATATCATGAGCTTGAAGTTGGGGGATAAGATTAGAAATCAGGAGCTATTACTGAAGAACTATGAAACAGTGTCGGAAGGTAGGAGTGAACAGCAGCTATTACCAGCACAAAATAAGAGTTTGCCACGGACATACCAGCTTCTTCCACTCTCTCAGTCAACAGTGCAACTAGTCGCCCAATTATATAATCAGATGGCCAAAGCTGGAGAAAACAAATAGAACCTGGAGGAGAAATCGAATAGAACTACATCACTATCCGAGTAGAATGTAGTGACTAGTACAAATGCATGCGTTGACGGAAATAATCAGATATGTTAAACGTGATATATGCTACCGTACAGTATTGTATTTAGGCGATAAATCAATCAAGCAGTCGAATACCGATGCAACATCTTTAGCCCAGGAAGTAAATCCTCCATCTTTGAATCATGCTATGATGTGAACGTGGGAAGTGTATTGCCATTGTTGTACTCCTGCTACTATTCGGCTAGATCGACGCACGTCCCAGAGTGTGTTCTCGGCATATATGCCTTGCAGGTTACTTCCGTGTTAAAGTTTTTCTGCTTATCAGATGTTCTCTGAACGCTAAGGTACTGCAGGTTTTTATTTGAAAAAGCCTAAAATTTTCATTCATCCAACTGCATGCAAGATGCTTTCAGATGCGCTTACTGCCTATTCTTGGTCGGTTCACTTATATAAATACATCAGTTGGAAAAGGTTTAATTAGATCAGACTGTGCTGGGTAAGACATGATCATACTTCCTCACTACCAAACACTTCCGAGAATAGCAGAAGAAATTCTTACAAAGCTGCTGTCACTGCACTGTCGCTGTACTGCAGTTGTTGCCGTTAAATTATGGTTGTAGCCGCTTGATAACGCATCGAAAGCATCTGGATGGGAGGTTGTCGAAACACGACTTGCAGTTTGAGTAGATGACTTGTCGCCATCCTCACTCCCAACATCCATGAATCGTTATGGCCGTGACTTCTTCCTGAACATAGCGCCACACGTAATTTGCCTCAAAATATGCATGCTGTTATGCGACACAGACCATAATAACGTACATGACTGCAATTTTGAAGATACCGCACATTTTAATGAATACCTCGAATGCAGCTTGCGCGCAGGAGTGAAGCAAGCACATTTCTGTGAAAGGATGCTCAATACATTCGCGATGTGGGATCTCAAATCTCTTCCAGCTTCTTATGGGGATTGCCTCCAAGGGAACCACATCATCGCATTTCCACAGCTGCAACCCTATCACTGTTCTTTAGCCGCTCAAAATCGAAGACAAGTCGCCTGACCAAAATCAAAGGAATTTCTCTTATCTTTTCACACCGCCTTAATATTAACGGATATCTCGGATTCCAGTCCTTTCAAATCATTCTTTGCTAAATGGTCCAGCTATTTCATGCCAACTTATGCGCTCACTGTCCTGTCATCATTTGCATACATTTCCTCGCCCATTTATTTGCTATTTACAAGCCCCTCACACACTATTCCTCACGACCTTTTATCCCCCAATGTTTACGGTCAGCAGATATTGTTCTCCTTGTGAATTATTTTACGACCAAACAGCTATTCGTTCATTCCAAGTTACTCCTTTCTCCTTTCTTCCTAGGCACAGCTCTTAGGCATGGTTCATTGCAGGTACTCGCTTTGGGCATACATTCAGTATGCGTCGCCTGTGACATTCTGTAGATCACGTACATATCGCCCTAGTTCAGGCAACAAGAAACATATAAGCAAAAATTTCACACCTTACTGTGAACGAAAATGGGCAAATGCGATGTCGTAAACCGAAGCGAACGTCTTTAACAACATTACGACCGTGTCGGCTTTTGTCCGCATGAGCATTGGTGGATATATCGACCAAATATAGGAGGGTTTAGAAAATGGCTCGTTAAGGGATCCCTTTCATTGTGCAATGCTAGAAGGCACGGAGGATAAAACATAAAAGTCATGAACCGTGCCAAACGATTAGCTACAACACGCAATGCTACATTTTATTCACCTGACCAACCATTTAGTTACCAAATAAAAAACAAAACACTACAACGCCTTTCTATTTAAACTGATCTCGTAGTCTGTTCTGGTTTTCGACGGAAGATTCTTTCCTCTGCGATGAGAGCCTGTCTTTTTTGAAATATGATGTGAAGGTTACCCTGTTGCGGGCGATCCAGCTAGCAAATTTCAGATCTTCGGATATATTAAAACTACCCGACAGACATGCAGACACGCTCAGACGCATGCACAAACACGACACAGACGCGCACAGCACGCCGAACAACCTGTCCCAAAGAAAAGCAGCGCTCACAGCTAGCAAACGAAAAGGAGGTAACTGCAAACTTATACTCTGTGACCGACAAAACACATGCCGAACAAAGGTGATAAGGGCCGCCTTACAACGCCACTTGTGAACTCTGCAATTACAACAGACCTGTCATTTTCTTTACCCTCTCCGTTTAGAACGAACTCTTTAGTCTTTTCTCCCTAGCGCTGATTTCTCGCTTCTCCGATTAGACCGTAATCATACTTTCGTGTTGGGAGTTAAATCAATGGATAACTTTACACCCACCAACCAATACTACGAAATCCGCATGCAAACCAATAAAAAATACTACGGGAAGATCAATGCACGATTGTGTGTACAATATGTGCAAATTTCATGCATTAAAAGTTGCACCGTACACAAACTGTTCATTCAGTTTAATTGAATTGAATCACCTTTATCCACATGAACAAAGGAAACTGCACTCTGCAGTGAAGATATTCGTCTTCAATATTAATACTGTATAAATAAATAAATGTAAATATAAATAAATAAACGAATAAATGAATAAATACAAATACAAATATATATATATATATATATATATATATATATATATATATATATATATATATATATATATATATATATATATATATATATATATATATATATATATATATATATATATATATATATATATATATATATATATGCTCACAATGTGTAATTTGCAACGTTACGGTTCAATTGGCCAGTTTTGGTAACTACAGAGCAAAACCTCGAAAGCAATAAACAGCCAGAGAACGAGACTAATCCCTATAAGTAGAAACAATAGCAAGTAATTTGCAACCGGACGAATCACAAAACCACCACCTCTTCTCTTTATGAAACAGACAGTTGCATCGGAAAACACTGATGCCAGAGTTGTTTCAAAGAAGCGGATCTCGCACCTTATCTGCAGGCCAAGATTCTAAAATTATGATCATATCCAAGGAAGAAATTAAAATCAATAATTCTAGCGCAGCTTTTGTTGACAATATTTCGGGCATTGAAGTGTACAGACCTCAGGAAGGAGTTGTCCTATAAATTTCGATGAACGCTAGTTTTTGTTGGCTCACATAGAGATGGGAAAGACGGGAAACCGTGTGACTGGAACCGGCTGTTTTCTTGGGCCGTTTCCACTCTCAGATTTGTGGCAGCAACATGAGAACCGATGACCGGCGTCGCATCATGTGACAATGAGTCACGCTCCCCTACCATAGAGGAGCCACTGTGATAATTGTAAACGACAAAATGAACGCTAGACCAGCGGTTCTCTTGCGACCGAGTTCCACAGTGAGCCCCTGAAGATGAAACACTCGAATATAAACATGGCTGAATCCCGGAACATCTCAACCATACATACGATGCACATGAGAAGCAGCATGACTGGTT
Source organism: Ascaris suum (assembly GCA_013433145.1). Taxonomy (NCBI): domain Eukaryota; kingdom Metazoa; phylum Nematoda; class Chromadorea; order Rhabditida; family Ascarididae; genus Ascaris; species Ascaris suum. Next base: position 13,716,009 of record CM024170.1, on the reverse strand, counting down.
GAGAAAAACAACCTTAATGGGTAAGGGGTGGATGTCTGTCAGAACTGAATGCATCCATATGGACCACACCTGTAGTGCTAGCTTCGACGTCGAAGACGAAGAGGATATACCCCTCTTGGAGAATTCATCGAGTGGTTGACGTTCCTGAACGATGTCACGAGCAGCGTCGTTTACGTCAATGTAGAGCAATGAGCGGTTTCGTTTCTCTTCTTTACTCCAATTAATGAACTGCGATGACACGAATACAGTCACCTGTCGCGATCATCGCGAAATATTTGAATGGAGAAGGGAAAAGAACAAGAGAAAGAATGCCGTTGAAAACACAAAACGGCTATGTCGTGGAAATCCAGCGGCAAGTGAGTCATCCATGCAGTCCCTTGTACACATGATGTTCACGCATGCTCCTGTCGCCGTTTTCCTCTCACCGTCGGGCGCTCTCCCTGTCGACTGAAGTTTTGCACCTCCGTTCACAGAATCTCTCTGGTATCAGCGCTCGCTTCGATTGCTAAGGGTTGAGAAATCACCCTTATCTCCAGACGATCATCATGCATAAAAGCGTACACCAAAGGGATTCGACAGAGACGGGACGAGCGGATAAACAGGGTAATCCGTCATATCGACTCCTCGGGTCAACAGACCCAAGATCGTTGACTCGGGAACAGCCGCTCCAGAAAGAAGTTCTGCAGCGGGTGCCAACAAGGCACCAATTGAGGGTTCGCCAGCCGCTCAGTAGCTGCCACCGCAACGGGACCACGAAGGCTTACTAAAGGCCCAGCGTCTCGCACAACGTCAGATATGCCTGGTCATCCCACCCGACAACTCATTTTCTTATTCGTTCCACTAACTCCGCATTAATCGATAAACGCTTCTCTGCATCCAGTGGGTTTTCCCTACAACCTCGCATAAGGCAACACCCAGGAAATCCCTACATGTTGCGCCGGCCGACAGCTTCAATATAAAATTTAAGCTTGGGACCTTTAACAACTGCTGGGTGGCTGCGTGCATCAAGATGATATCCCGAGGCGATGGTGTTGGCTTTGCCTCGTAGACAACCAAGGATGTAGGCTGATTTTTCAACGCCTGACAAATTAGGCTGACTGTCGATTTTCTCCGAAAACATCCCAAAATCCAAGTCAGTCAAAGGGATTTCCATCAGATGTAGGCAGTTCTAGTTGAAGGAGACGGGGAGAAGGGTTGTACTGTTGGTTAGTTTCGTGAGGAGGTGAGGTTGCTGCGTCAACATGCTGTCGAGGGTACTGCTGGGGTCTTCATCGAAGAACTGAGCTTATCAGTTGCTATTTGCACACGGTTGATCGCAGCTTGTAATCCATCTGGGCTGTTCGTGGCCGACTCAAATGCGTCGAGTTCTGCGTTGATTTCTTCTTGTGAATCCTTAGGACCGAAGGAATTTTGTCATATAAGGATTGAAGTCTCTGAAAACGCATCTGAAATCGTCGTGGAGTTGTCTTGGCCATTCATCATTGACGATGGACTAATTCATTAATGACGTATGTGAGGAGTACGTCGGTTTGTTTAAGGAGCGAAAAACAATCGGCGATTGATGCAGGCACCTGAAGGTCCAAATAAACTGACTTTAAGGGTAGTTCAGCTTTTTGTGCCATTTTACTGCGGCCGAGTTCGATCACTTAGCGGTAACGACGCAACATATAGGGATTTCTTGAATGATACCGTGTGCGAGGTCGTAGGGAAAACTCACTGGATGTAGAGAAGCGTTTATCGTTTAATACAGGCTTTAGAAGAGTAAGAAAATGAGACGTCGGATGGGATGGTCGGGTATGTCCGACGCTGTGCGAGACGCTGGGCCTTTGATAAGCCTATCGGGCTCAGTGGCAGCCGCTACTGGGCTGTTGGCGAACCTCCGATTGGCGCCTTATTGGTAGTTGCTGGAAAATTTCCTTTTGGACAAGGATACAGTCTTTTTTTACTGCAAACTACAGATATGCGATTCAAAAAAGTGTTCGGCTTTATTTGAATCAAAATTTCTTTGCACCTTGCAATATAGCATGATGATTTCGTCTATCACAGGAATAAGCAGGTTTTTGTTATATTCGAGTGAACGGACAGTTTTTGGCAAATTTCGCAACGGTAAATGTGAACTTGCGGGGTGACTGCGCGGGAGGTGTAATAGTAGAGAGGGGGGATGGTTTGACCACACCATTTTTGTTTAAGGGCGTTGTGTCGTAACGGTGCATTCATCAACAGAGAAGTACAAGCGACAAACTGCACGGCCTACCGAGCGCACTTCTGCAAAGTCACGGATGGTCGCTTTTCAGTAGGTGTTGCTGTCCATGTGCACGTCACGACTAATTCTCTCAACGTATTTGCAGCATAATAAAATGTAGAGTGGTGTTTTCTAGAATTGGGAATTAGACTTTACAATTATATTAATAGAATTTAAAATTCAATGGTGGCCGAGTGATTTCATCCAGAAACAATAAACCGCTGTCCAGTAACGGAGCCTTGTGGTACTGGAATTAATTCTTGGCCTGAAAGACACTTATCGCGTAAAAACGTGGCAAAAATATGTGGGAAAGGGGAAAAGGGGGATCCCCTAAGCACCTTTAGAAAGAGGCGTAGACTAAGAGACGACGAGAGTTAAATAAATTTACAAAGAATGATAACAGAGGAGGAGACATAAAATCCTCTCACAACAAAGTGAGGATTTTATGTTTCCTTTCTCACAAAATCTCCAGCGAAATCTTCTTGATCATTTCGCTGGAATTATGTTTTGACTGTTTCGCCATTTGACGCGACAACACTAACAAATCACTATGTATCATAGTGATTTGCTAGGATGCTTCAAAACCATATCAGTGGTTTAGCTTCAACACCTTAATTGTCAGAAACGGGCCAACGATTTGATTTAGCAGGTGGAGATAGGAAAGCGCATAACCGCCTATTTTTGTTCCCATAATGTTTCATTTTATAGAGCAATCGTCAAAAACCGAACTGATTGTTCACTAACCAACTAAACTTCACATTACCAAACACCGAAAAATTAAACGGTGTTGTCATTAGGAATCACGATGTGGTGTCTTATATAAAAATACCGTTTTAAGAAACGTGTCGCAGATGTTTTCTTCCAATACCGAGATAAAAACATTTTTTATTTTCAGCAGAAATTTGTGCGAGGTCGACAAGGTACAGATGGAGAAACGGCGTCTTCTCCACTTTCATACACAAGTGCAGGCACCCGATACAGCGCTTAATAATATCCTCTTCAACAACCGTGCCACAAAAGCACAGTCTCAACCGGCGAAGAGAGAAAAGATTCATCACTTCTACTACAATACTGCGTAACAATTTTTCACGTACTCGTTCTAGCCTAGACACTTGCATAATAGCGTTATTTCAATAATCCGAATCAAATTCCACTGAAATGGTCGGAGTTTGTTTTCGGACTTCCTTTTATAACTATCTCAGATGAATAGACTATCCTACATTTGCAGCTGAGGCAAACATAAGTTTCATTCCACTTACTTAGGCGTAGGAGCTATATTCGCTGCGATTCACTGCCTACGTGTTAAAAATTCAGTGGAGGACATGTAACTCTTTGTAGGCGGTAGAGGAGGGAGGGGGAGGAACCTGACTACGAACACTCTAGCTTGGAAATAAAGAACGATAGAGAGGAAGAAGTTCGTATGCTCCAAACTCGTATACTATAAAAAAGTTGAACATATAATATTAAACTTTTTTATGAGTTCCAATGGTTAAAAAATGAAACAAAACTATAAGTATCAATGGCGACATCTCCGACATGGACTCCTTAAAGAATGTAATAACTACATTTCTTCGATCAATCAATACAGATTTACGGAAAAATCTACTCGAGTAGGTTCTTCATTGTCCCATTTGGTGGTCACCTAAAAACGATTGGTCACTATTTCCGGATGATTATAAAATGCTGTTTTTGTATGTATCAACTGAAAAGCAACACCGAGATGAATGCCTCCGAATTCTACAGAATGAAGTGGACAGCGAGGCCATATGGGATGTGGAAATTGCTTGGCGTTTTTACGAGTGCGTTCATCGCTGGCAATATCATAGCTGCTGCTTTCGCCGATTTTCTCGAATATCAACGAGTTGATGAGGACTAAATTTGAATTTTGTTTGCAACTGTGGATTTTCTGTGGATTTGTGGACATTTGTGGATAAATGATACTTCGTGGATTATTGATGGACACTGAATGCGCAGTGCTTGTATGGAACGCAAACTGCTTTTTTGTTTACATCCTTAAAATAAATAAACAAATAAAAATTAGAGCATTTATGCTCTCATTTTCAGCTTCTAGAAATATTTCGTTTTTAGCAGAAAGACAACCAGAGAGTTTCTATGCATCCATTCTTACGCATATCGATTTACCAAAATATTCGTTTGAAGTGAAAAGAAGGAATGCCTGTCAAATGCTCAGGAAGGAACGATCATGAGAACAGGGACACTGAGACAAATTTAGGACATTGAGGAGGAGTAAGGAATTTGCTTGTTACAGACGAAGGAAGTTTTCCGTGTATTTTCAGCAGAAGTTTATGAGAAAATTAAGTAGTAAATGAGTCTTTAATGAGAAAATTAAGTAGGAAATAGGTTTATCTCCAGGTGGGCATATGCAGAAGGTCCCATTCCGATCGCGTGATTGCCACTTTCTGCCTTTTCTCTTTACTATCTCAGCAATCGCTCACACTAAACTGCGCAGTCCTACATAAATTGAAGTGTGTCGATTTGTCTGGTGATATTAATTCCTCTTTTCAATCACTACCCCTCAGATATTCTTTCAACCTGCACATAACTTATTCTTCATTGAACAAACAACTCTTTATTTAAACGAGGTAATTATCTAGTTGAATATGTTGCCCTTTGCGAAATAATCTTCACAACGTGTTTTGCTGACTGCCGACAAGTTGTCTAGAAACACAGGTACACACACTCCAAAACAGTAGCTAATCTCTCCTAGCATTAATTTTCAGATTCTTCCGAATAATTCATTTCCAGTCTAAGTCTGAGTATACCAAACCGAAACACGATTAAGTGCACTTATCGTAAGAAATATTGCATGTATTTATGCAATTATCATATGAATGATACGCCCAAAATTGAATATGTGTGAGCTTTTTTCTCAATCATATATGAGAGTTCTGTAAATTGCACAAATAACCTTTCATCGTTTTTATACTTATATATTGCATGCATTTAATATCTTCGACGCGTTAATAGCTAAAGGCCGAAAATCATATCCAAGAATTTTATTACTTTTTTAGCGTTATTTTGAATTTCTTCGGGTAAAAGTTTTGCAGCGAAAAGATATTCGGAGCAAATGAACGGTACAATTCTCGTCTTGCTCCTTATGGAGAGTGAAACAGCTGCCGCGAAAGTGCCTGCGGAAGCGATTACTCACAACTAGCGTTATGACTCCGTGAGAGCGTATGTGGAGATGATTTGCTACAGTTGGATTGGGGGGAATTCCACACATGCATTAAAAACAAGATTATGAAAATATTCATGAGTATGATAATCTGTTAGCAATTGATATTCCTCCCCTATGACAGCTCTAGAATAACGGGTGCCACGAATTCGCCCTTTCCGTTTTCATCACGACATCCGAATCAGAACCTCATGAGATCTCCGCCTTTTTATGCAACGGACAGAGCGGAAGGAAGCTGTGCCTTGAAACACTGCCATCCTTTTTCTCTAATATGCTAAGCGTTGAGGATCTTTGTCGTACACACTATTGTGATATCAATTGAGCAAGTACTCATCCAGCCCAAAAACTAGTCGGGAAATGCGCCAAAAGAATTCGTATGATATGCGCTTTGTCACTTCCCTTACCTATGAATTGTCGTTTGTTAGAGTGTGCCATTTCCAGCGAATTGTTACCTGTGATGATGTGAACTTCTCTGGATCCATATGAGGCTAATAGCATTATGGGTAATAAACTAGTAGCCTTTTAGTCTCTTTTCTTAATGATCTGGCTTAGTGAAAGCGTTTTGTAATATACAACTCGTTGAATTATATAACAAAGGTAAGGAAAAGAATGGTGTAGCAATTTTTGAGGGAGATAGTTTTCGTTGTTAAGCATAGTCGCGTTTCATATGCCGGAATTACGCATGAGAAGAGATATATTTTCATAGCTGTAAAGAGCTATTAAATAAATGCTGCTTGCATCGGGTTGTTGAATACTGCTCCCCCACAACTAATTTTGACAATGAGGCCTAGCATAATAAATCCTTGAAGGTAGTATATATTGGTACAATAGACGCCATGAACGGAAATGTGAGTAAGAGCGTACAGAATGAGGTACGATCGATTCAATTACGGAAACGGAAAAGATTTCCGATAAATGATACTAATAGGATAAATATTTGAACGCCCAACCGAAGTTTTTCTTTGGATTAGATTCTGATGAACACGAAATGAACACTCCAACATAGTCCCTCATAAACGACTAGGCGACGACTTCTCACATTTTCATATTATAAGTTTTTTTGGAGCAATTTATGTCGATGTATTGCACACAAATATCGCATTTGTCACATACTGACAGCTCCATTAGTGATAGAAAGAGGTGATAAAATCAGTATAGACCATCTTATCTCCAATGCTTCAGCACAATCTATACTTAGTAATGACGTCCACAAGATACCTTTCCAAGGTGAACATTTATTTTCGCCAATTAATTTAATCTAACGAGAACACTTACATTTGCTTGCACCATTCCAGCCAAAGCATCAATTCCTCGTAGTGCACCATCGACAACCTTGCCAGACCATCGTCCGATTCCCCCTTCCCATTCCTTTCCGGGACTGGAAACCAGCTCCTACATCACACTGCCATCTCCTGAATATTTCAGCGCTTATAAAGAACGAACCTTCAAGGCATTTCTATGAAATGTTTCATTCGGACATAAATATCGCTGAGTATCATTGAGTGCAATATCGATATTATACTTGCGCTTTCCAAGGTGGATTACGCCGTTGGCAAATTATTCTTCTTGCGAACTAAAAAAAACCTCCATAGCTTCGTGTGCTGCGACTCGCTATCCCATCGGATCGTAAAGTGCCTTTCCTTTAGTTTCTTTTGTTTCCTGCCAACATTTATTGCTACTTCAAATATATATGTGCATTATTCAAGTTCCGGACTATTGTTCGAGAACTCTTTAAATGCATTCTTTTTATTCGCCAAATAGCTTATCACTTACTAGATCGGTAGACTGATGCGATTGAGTCGTTATTTATGCCGTAGCGATATATTATCAAAATCAAATAATTTAAAGCCAGCACTGTTTGTACTGATCATGTTCTTAATAGTGGACAATCTCTATATTTCTTCTCCAGGACTTATCGCCTTTTAAAATTCCTCTGTTACTAAAATAAATAAACACAATTGGATGGGTAGGTAGATCATACCTTTGTAATTCATCGATGAATGACGTCGGATAATCGGAGAAAAGCATACGCTTTCGAAATAGGATGCATAACAATGAAGCCATCACTGGTTTCATGTGTCGAAAATCGCAACAAATCGTTTATCACTGGTTTGGCATCGCAATGGTATAATGAGATGTGATTTCGTTATGGCATAAACTGTCACCCATTTTCAGCTACTTCGATTATCGATAGATTTAGGCCATTGCGCATTTCGTCATTCGATTGATGTATGCGCAGCATGGCACCAGGTAAGCATCCTTATTAAAATTTCTGGAATCGTCGCATTATTTCCGCCTAGCTGATTTTATACACCTTACTGGAAAATTAATTGTCTAATCTACCTTCATTTGCTGCGTAAATAAAAAGATTGAACAGGTGAGAAAACATGACAGTACGGCTGCAGTTACTCATCTTTATTTAGTTCCATCCATCTGGCCAATCTAAACCGCAGGTATTCAAGACGAAGAACAAAACACTCCCCAATCCATCGAGTTCGGAGAAAAAAGCCAGTTATATATGTCATCGTGTAAAAAAGCTGGCACCTGCATAATTGTATTCGGATGTGCAAAATTTATTCCACTTGGTTTGACGATCAATAACGAATCAGTCGAACTTTTCCATCGGCCGAATTTCTTTACTCCTTGGTGGCGATCTCTTTGTTATGAGTGCAAACCCTCCATTTTAAGACAGTGTTACACCTTGTCGTACTAGTTTTCATTGCAATGCATTTCTGTTTAAATTCTAAGGATCGCAGCTTGGTGAAATAATTAACTGCTCGCCAGACAGTTTCACTGAAGACAGACAGCTAGGATAATATGATAAATTGCTTAAGGGGACGGTGCGAGAGGATGGAAGGTGGTGCAGAAGAATTTACCGGCGATCGTCGATTACGGCAGAGCAGAAGGAATACTTCCGAGTCTCGAAGAGAAGGTGATTCTACTCGAAAATTCACAGAATGAAGCCATCACAGTGCATTGGACAGCTCACAGCCCCATGTGGAACGTAGAGAGGGAATAGACGAAACAGTCATAAGTGAAATATGACCTTGACTCCTCATCAAGATCAATTGTCGCAGCACTCGGTTTGCAATGGTATTCCGGCTTCAGTTCTGGAGCTCTTCTGTTTTGTGGTGTCGCCGGCCTCCTGTTCCTGAAAAAACTTTCTGTGTAGCCTTGCAAATGTACGACATTAAACGAATGAATGATCATTCTATAGCGAAACATCAGTCAGCATACAGCTGGAAGAAAAGGTCGAATTCGCACCATAAGCATGGCTATCAAAAGGTTTTCACACGCAGCTATAGGCTTCATAATGAACATAACATTTCCTTGTTTAATCCAGACGTTAAACTACGGTTAAGTCGAGAACCCGAACCTCAACCACATGGTCATACGGTTGGTGTCCCCGACAACACCATACTTCTGAAATCTTTGCGCCACAAAAGCCATTGAAATAACTCTGCTCTTTGCGTGCCTCAGCCTCAGAAGCCGGGAGCAGCGTCAACAGCATCGCATTAGTTAGAAGCTATTGAGAATGTCTTAATTCTTGAGCTCCCTAACCCGATCTAAGCTCGAGCAAGCTATGCACTGCTGTAAATACCATCTATCGCTATCACCGCCAGAAATTTTCTCGATCGCCATCCGCAGCACGTTACCATTCTCCTAGCATCGCCTTGAAAGTGGGCAGCCAGAAGAGCCCTTCTAAAAACGAATACGAAGGGGAAATTTTGATGGTTGGATGAATCGAGAGATTCCATGCTAACAATGAGTCAGTATCCTAGTCTAGCTATATAGCCATCGCGAGCGTCCATATATCGTCTCATGTAGCGTACGTCAACTACCACAAGCAATTTCACAAAGGTTTTCATCGATGCAGCTAGGTGGATGCACGGACAGGACTTTTTGGGGATTATTTGCAGGAAATGAATGTGAACAATTTTCCTATAAGCGGTATGGCGGTATTGAATGCTGCACAAGAAAGCAGAGAAAAGAGGCGAGGTGCAGATGAAAAACTCAATCTAACGGTCAGCGAAGTTTCCGTCATACACTCAGCGATACCATTTCTGCCCTTGCCGGCGGCGATCATGTGTCTTGTTTTCAACATATTTCTACCAGGTGCAGGTAAGTTCTTATCGGACATTCACTCACTAGACTTGCAGTCATCGACATGACTCAACACAACGCTTAATCCGGCAAGGCATCCAGTAAAGCTAGCAAGGAGCCAGTAATGTTGGCCGAAGTTGGTCGGGAACGGGAAAATTTCGTGGACCGCTCCACGAAGGAAGTCGTTGTCCCCATTTCGCCGTGGAAACGCCGGGAGATCCTTTCACCATTTCTTCTTCATCCAGATTTCTAAATAAATGGAGAAGTGTGCTAGAAAAGATTGCCGGAAACGCGCCTTTGCATTCCGCTTACGTTAACCAACCGTTTTCACTAATTTATTCGTGCTCCAATTAACTGGACAATTAGAATAATTTACAGGAGATTTGTTTTCCCTCAATCTAATCGCTCTAAAATATTAGACAACTCGTGTAAAATGCACGCAAATTTACTTCCACTTTTAAATGTCTATAACTTCCTTTGGAGTTGACCGACCAATATACAATATCGCATAGGACGTCGTCTAGCGTTATCCAATACAACTACTGAGTTTCGTAACTTTAAGTTCAGCAAGTTGCAAGCTGAAACTACCGGACAGACAAACAGACACGTGCATACACACGCAGGAGGTTAGCATAATGGCGCCTTGCAAACATAATTTATTGCGCGTAGAACACATCTAACTCAAGTGATTCGAGAAGACTTTGCAATGACATCAACATTTATTTGCACTTCTCTTTGAATTGAGTTCCAATAAGGCTTCAAATTTTTTTGAAAGAGCATCTGAAGGTAGCGTTCGTATCAGACATTGTACTAAAAATCCACTGCTCAGTCATTTCCATTACTGGATACTGTTATACTGCCTAGTTGTTCGCTCCCTTGAAGAAATCTACAGAAACATCATATTTCAGGTACCATACTAAGTGGTTATCTTGTTGTCTGTATAGGTCAGACGAGGATTCACTACAAGGAGGCACCGAGGTTGATGTCTATATTGGTCAACCTACTCGTTGGACTGAGTCAATTTTTTACGATCACGTTTTTGTTCGTCGGATGGTTTTGGTCACTCGCTTGGGGAGGCTTACTAATCGTGAATTCAAGTAAGCTGTGTTATATAATCAATATTGTTGAATACTATTCTTTTTCCTGCGAGGATGTGCTGTGAAGTGTTTTCAGCAGACCTTTAGGTCCATTCCCTTCCACACTCCAAGAATTTTTTCCTTCCCCAAAAGAGGGTTTCTCATTAATTTCATTTATCAGCTACGAACGGGAGGCTGCAGTCCCTGGACACCGACTATTTCCTGGATAGGAAGATGGATTTTATTTGTCTCCGTCATAACTGTCTTGCGCATCAGAGGATACTGTCAACCACCATAAATTACATCCTTTCACATCTTAAGCATGATGTGGCTAGATCACATAAGATTACATCACACAAAAGATGTAATCTTACAGAGAAAAGAGCAGCACTAGTCATTGAAATGAGGTATGATACTTTCTTAGTCGGAGGTGAAGCAGTCTCTGCTGCTGACCGACACTTCCCCTGTTAAGTAAGAACAATGTTGACACCTATCGGCAGCGTGCAGAGACTTTATTATAGCGACACTTCCCCGCTATCTTTTGTTTTCTCTGAGACGGGAGAAGGATATTGAAAGGAGCAGAGGTTGCCCTCACCCCTCTTACTAGGTTAGTAGTACAGCTACAATATATGACAATGAATGAGCCTTTACAGTTTAATAGATGGAAAAAAGCATGGGTATTGTTAATTGCAGTTCAATACCGTGACGCATTAATCCAAAGGCGTCAAGAAGCGATCGCAACAGCAGCACTGGAAGCCCTCACGAGAAATTCTGTTCTGCATAGACGTGACGTTAAAACTTTGATTCGAGAGAACAGGAAGGATAAGAATGAAAAAAACAATCCACAACAGTGACCTGAAACCTTCTTATTGTTTTTGATCATCGAATTTCGACGATTCAGTCTGCATTCTAGGTGAACATTCCAGTAAGGACTTCCGTTTGTCCGAAGTCCGTGAAATTCAACTGGTCGGATTGGTTCAGCTGCTCCATACATAACCGTCAGCTCTTACTATGTCCTTTGCAAAGTTTCTCTGCAAAAGTTGCCTATGCCAGCATCGTCTGTGCGCGTTTCTGTGAGCATCTAGCTATCGGCCTTTCCGATAGCTTCAGCTCCTGCAACTAAGGCTGCAAAGTCTGTACTATGTACTATTTGCATAGAATGACCTCGATAACATTAAAGGGCGCCAAAATATTTCCGTAATAGACCTGTCGGGTAAGAGAAAAACGAATATTTTGTGGGAGAATAGTACCCACAGCACGTCCCATTAAGCACGGAGACGTTATTTTGCATATTTTATCCTCTTTTTCCTGAAAACTTGTAAAACTGGTTGTTCTAATGAGCGAGATATAACACCACATAACGCACCACTCTCTCTCGCATACCTTTCCACTTGTTTAGGCTTAAATATAGTTCCATATCAATTCACTGGTAACTTCCTCTTAACCATCTTTAGTGAACGGATGAGAAATTGGGGCAGCCAAGCCTTGCCAACAGGATGAACTTCGTTCACACGATGCTATGTTCTTTATGGGCCATGCTTTTAGACGTATTATGGTTGTGAGCGTGAAGAAAACTTCCTAGTGTGCTGCCACACTATCGAAAAACTTAGCGAATTTTAGAAATGAAAAAATAACCGATCGAAATTGTATTCATTCTCCTTCCAAAACCCTTCATCTTCACTACAAGCCTCATGTTTTGGCAATAGCGTCTCGACATAATACAGCGTAAAAAACTTTCAGAACTTCGACCTTTCAATATTTCATAGAACTATTGGCACTTCCATTTCGCTATGCCATGACACTGCATGGGTAACTTTTTTGCAGCACACCTATTCTCTACAAGTAAATGGGCATGAACTATATGTCCTCGAGACTCAACCCGAATTCAACAAACACATAACACCAGAATACATCTAAACGGCGTATGCAAGCGCCTGCTCGTGTACATAAACAAAACAACATTTATTGGCCAAAGTTTTATACACACGATATGTTCAACTGCGAGCCTATCTCATTTCTACAACCCATAACATGACTGCTGCAAAGTTCGATCCCAACGACTAAGCGATGAATTACGACCGGCGATTCTTGACCTTAAATATATACGTTTGTTATCGCACTTGACGTAGCCTCTTCGTACGACTGCGTTCTGACAAACATACATGTCGCCAGTAAAAAGAATAGAATGAGACGTTAATATATTGTTACCCATTGCTGCAACGCTAGGTGCTTCTTACGTGAATCGTCACTTGTTTGAAATATTATGCTTTGTTAGGCTTACAGCTATATCTTGTTGCATACATAAAGTAAAGAAATAAACGAAATTATTTTCAGCACAATTCTTTATACAACTTATACATCCTCAAAATTATGGAGAGTGCATTTTCAAGAAAAAAAGAAAGATTTATTTCGATGGTGCATACTCAGTGGAATACGTTGAGCGATAGTAGGCACTAATGCAATTGATCAGGGCAACTCACATCGTCGAATGACATAGCTACAGACATTTCGCACAGCAAACGCTTTCAAATGATGCAACATTACCTGACTAAGGATTGCATAAAAGAAATTCTCTGCAGGCTGCTATTGCATTAGAGCATATTTCCAAATATGGTTTACTTATTTCCAAATATGGTTTACTTACCTATCTAACAGCTAATTATGCAGAAATCTCCATCATTCTTTTATTTCGAAGGCATCTTATCAAATTTTTATACCGCAACAGTTTCAATCCATTATATATCCAACACAGCAAGCAAAACCTCATTGGTGTCCATAAGATGTGACATTTGGAGTGCCCATCAAACATTTATCTCGCTTAGACTGCGTTGTAACGAGATAGGAAAGTGAGGTAAATAATATTTTCACCAGTTCAGACAGACGTTTGCCACTTTCGGTTGGGTATAGACAATTGCAGCCGAACTATGAAAACAGAAACCACAGATGAAAAATCAGGTTAAGGCCGCCAGACATCAACGAACGAAAGAGTAGAAAAAATCACCTGTCCTCTTAGAAATTTCGCTTTTCAAGTGAAAGTGGATGCTTTTAAACTCGCTTGTTCAATGCATGGAGCAGATTGGGAATAAACAAAAACATGAAATCAATAGAATTTACAATTACAACTCTTCAATGGGATCGTTACTGCGCCGAGATAAAAGCGCATCATGCAGCGCCTTTTGAAGCATCAACACTGCGGAATACATATCGCTGATTAACCCCGACATAAAATGCTTCAACGTATAGCTCTTCTCAAGAGCCGTATTCACAAAGGACGTTACATACGCCATCAATTTGGAGCTTGTTCCAGAAAAACAGTCAACTGTCGAAGAACCAATATATGAAACGATGTCATACACATCTGATGCGAGATGTTCCGCCTCTGTATTCAGATGCTCGAATAGCGATTGAGATTTGGTTCGTTGGCAGTTCACTGAGGGAGCGAGTTTTGTCGACAGCCAGGAATCGATCATCTCCAAACTAGTGCAAAGTAGAGAGGGCTCATCGTTCTGACGGTTGTATCGAACGTAAATGAGACTCATAAAGGTGGCCGTCCAGAAGACAATGATTAGCAGCATTGCCAATTCCAAAAGCACCACGAGCGACCATCTCAAAAAGGATTCATTTATTGAGGAAGGAAAGTACAAAACAGCATAAGCGCTTGCAAACATTTAGTGATGTCTCAAGCCAATGTCTGTGAAAGAGCCTAGAAAAGCATTACTCGGACAACTGCAGACCGAATGATATCAAAATCTGCACCTTGAGAGCAACTTCTACAGCAGTATCAAAAGTGCCCATGTGAACGAAGTTAGAAATGTAGTTACGAAAGAATAAATACTTATGGTTCAAGTAAAGCATATCCAAATGTTTTAATTAGTACCTCAGAATATTTCCTTTAGGACTGTTCTCGGTGGCAGGATGGCTGTTGGTGCACACATTTGTGCTCATCGTCGAAGCATGTGCGCCTCTCGATTCCGTTTGCGGCAAATCTGATTCCACTGCCGGTCCCTCGTCATCCACCTTAAACTTCGTCTTTCAACTTTTGACAATTGCCGAGATCTTACAGAAGAAACGAATTTTCTAAATGTTTGCCGTTTTATTGGGAAGCAAGCAGCTAAAAGATTAGCAGACTGCAATACAAAACAATGAAGATGCAAGCGACATAATTTCATTTGAATAACACTCTCCAAATGGCTGCTCCCTTTAACACATCAGTGGCACAGCGCCTTCCAATACCTATATAGGTTCAGCGCCATCCTTAACAAAAAAAAAAACGCACACACAAATAGTACCTCAAGCCCACTTAGTGTGTTGGTCAAGCAGCCACCTGCCCTCAACGACCACCGAATTAACTTTCGGTCAATGCGATTCAACAAACTAAACGTAAAATAGATTCGTAAGACATGCCCTCTTAACATAATAGTTATCCATGTGACATGCCCTGATGCAAAGGAATCAAATTTCAAGGTTGGGGAAGTGACGCTGGATAAGAGATGTCTCAGCTAATGGGTAAGATAAAACTTTCTTTTTCGCCAGAATCCACATCCACTTCTACAACAGCCGGTTTTCATTAATCATCTCTGGTTCAAAAATGATATTAACCAACGTGTACGCTTTCACTAGATTCGAACATGCTGTTGGTACCACCGGAAGGTTGTTCCACTGGAACGTTCATAGTGCGCCGTTCGTCGATGCCAGGAGCAGATCCCTCTGCTGAAGCGGGTCCCTGTTCATTACTCATGGGAGCAACATCAATAGATTCGTATGGAGAAAGCTGCTCTTCGATTTCCGAGCTATCGTTTTCCTCGTCAGAATCCATGTACGGCGACGCTCCGTATCCGAATACTTCCTCGTCAGCTGACAAATCAGGTGTTGATGTGAACAGCGTTTCTGTATAAGTCTCGTTTTGTGTTCCTCTAGCTCTTGTATCGTCCTTATTCCGCTGAAAAAATGAGTTTAGCAAAGGAAAGCATTAAAGCTAGTCGGTGTACGCTCAATACCTGATTCCTTATCCACAAGAACGCCTACAACATCCAATATGCCTGTTTCATTTCCCCTCTTATTAATGCCCATAAGACGATAAATTTCGAAATAATTAATATTAGAAGGAATATAAAGAGGAACAAATACTGACTTTAAGTCTCTCCGAAAATTTCGAAAGGAATTGCGACATCTTAGAACTGTTGCGTGGGCCTTGCGAACTGCTCGGTGTATTGCTTGGCTCAACGTCACAGAAGAGTCCCTTTTCGCCTGCCACTTTGTCTTTCCCCTCTTTGGCCACGAGCACTGACTGCCTCAGTTGTGACAACACGTCTGCAACCAGGTCATTATTCTAAACGTTAATGACCGGTATCCCATCCTTGACTCAAATTTCATTATACACTCAACAAATAAAATCTGCGCAATGCGCTTTCGCATATTATTGGTAGGCACTCTTCGAAGATGTTATACCTCGACCAAACTTCGCAAGGATATGTTCAAGGCCTGTTAGCCCCGAAAATGATGTTCCTGGAATTTTTGAAGGATGAGCTTTGTAAATCGACATGAAGGATGGCATAGATCAGCAATGATGCGCATTACACAAAACGTATCAATCAATAAGGCGATAATTTGCCATTTAAACATAAAGGCAAATATGCAAAAGGGCATCACAACAAATGAGGTTGTGTCTCATTAACGCCCACTCCCCCACTGCAAAGCCACACTGCCACGGACACAACAATAAAGGAGCACGTGACCACCACGGAATAACGACCAACATAGAGGAACAGAAGAAAGGATAGGAGAGTGATGAACACGAACAAAGGATTTCAGCACTGAAAAAGGAAGAGAGAAAAGATCGAAACATAAGTGTATGCTCATGCGCACGAGGAGGCACCAAACTAAAAAGAATGGAAAGCGTGTGTCGCAAGCGGAGGATATAAGAAAGAGAGTAAACATTATTTTCCGCAGAGCGCAAGGATAGATGCAGCTGTAAACAAACGCTCGGACATAATGACGGACTTTGTTCACTCTTGCAGAGGTCAATTTTGCAGTTCAAAATGTTCGACAGTTGTCTAGCGGTGAAAAGGTTCAGTAAAATACTAAAGAAAAGCCCAGGGACATTGTTCACTTGGAAATTGTAATCCGAATAATTTATAGGAATATTTGGAAAGAAAGGTGGTATATGATTGATCCAAGAGATAAACAAAGGCCTAAAAGCGCTTTTTTAAAGCATTTCTACAACGAAAACATAAGGCATCACTTGCCACTGCAAACTCACTCCTGAATTATTTCAAAGGATTTCTTTTTAACCTTGTAATTTTGCAGTAATAAGTTAGGGCAATTAAAACGCAATCATTTCTAAAAGCATTACGATCTGCCTTTATTATAAAACGCTCCCGGAAAAACTGAATTTTTTAATAAAGAGTAATATCGCAACTTTCGATTTATATGGGATAAATATCCTGTTGTCCTTCAATCCTCTTAATTTGCTAGCACTCTATTTTAAGGGAGTCACATCCTGTTGCCTCATCCCCTCACAAAAATGAGGCAAAACTAGGAAGCAAATATTCCTCACTGAATAATATAAAAGTATTAATAAAAAGCAATAGAAGAGCGTGTTTAATAACATGAATAGTAAGCAAGCCTGCTCGGAAATGAGACTTGAACGGCAGCATTGCAAGCATACTAAACCGGATGTGAGAGAAGGGAGTTCAACTAGGGTCACTGCTAGATCGATAATAGCCAACGGCAACCGTAGAGCGGTGTTCAGTGTCCTCGCGTTAGCGCGAAACGGAAGGATGTTTTGGCTGCAGCGTTCTAATAGCTCAGCCAGTAGCACCCACGCTCGCATAAACATCAGCAACATGCAATGAGGGCGCATGAATCGCCATGGCGCCGAGTGGACCAACGAATTTAGCGTAGCAAATCGATTCCCTCTATTCCACGCTCGGGGTGCGATGACCAAATGACCTTCTCAGTACGCAGCGTTGCATAATGTCAAAACATCCGATTTGACGATTGTGTCGTCAGCTAACAAAACTATGCAACCTTTTACCTAATCCTTCCTCCTAAATGAATTCTAATGCTTGGCTCTCTCGACGCTTCAGAAGAGGGTGAGAACCGAATACATAAAGTTAGCGCATGATGAATAAGCATAAGTACACACTCTTGCACGCAAGGATTTTAGCGTCCCACAATTTTCCCGTTGAAGGCAGAGGAATAACTAAACATTGGAAAGGAAGTAAAGGTAAAATTCTGCAATGATGTTATCTTGGTGCATATGGCAAAGATTACAAAAACTATTGATCGTCAAAGGGTAATGCATTTCGAAAGTTAACCTATTTTCATGGCATAATAATGATATTAAGGGAAAATTTCATAAGTAAAGTGCTTTCACTCGATAAATACGGTGTTTCTATAGGTCGGATGAGGCGTTTCAGAGTGAAGTGATATGCTCGTTGGACGAACTGAAAGGCTAACGGTAGCAATAACGAATGATGCTCAAAAATGACTTTTTAATTAAACAAACTAAAAATCTCCCTCGGGATTATCCCACAAGAGACTGAGTGGAATTTACTCGCCATTGAATCGTTTGTTGCCAGCTGTTTGGATGGTCTTGATTGCTTTTTTGAAGACGCAAATTGTGTTTCTTCACTTCACTA
Organism: Ascaris suum; assembly: GCA_013433145.1. Taxonomy (NCBI): domain Eukaryota; kingdom Metazoa; phylum Nematoda; class Chromadorea; order Rhabditida; family Ascarididae; genus Ascaris; species Ascaris suum. Next base: position 13,697,748 of record CM024170.1, on the reverse strand, counting down.
AAACGCCGAAGTCATGCATATCCATTCCTTGGTTGATCGCTTTGCATTGCAACCATCCATTATCGAAATGATACAACAAAAAAACTGTCGAAGCAAACAAATGCTGACAAGCTGATTTTTACAAACGCCGAACTTTTAAATTCCGATCCACAAAAAACTATTATTTATTTCGATAAGGAAAAACAATTCAAGGTATTGCACAAATCGCACATTTGACTTTTAACATTATTTGGTAATCCTTTGGCAAAAGGAAACATTGCCAAATATACGAGTCGATGCATTCAACACACTGAAGTAAGATTTAGAAGAGAGCGAAGGATGACGATGAAACAGTATAAAGGAAATAAATAGATGAGAAAGAGTGACTGTTAAGTTGAACTAACCCATGAGACTGTAGTTGGTTGGAAATACTGTATCGTAGCGTAGCATGAAGACAGCCCGGCATTTGGGGCATTTGCATGTATAGATATAGGTCTTGGCCAAGGAGATGATGCAATTCTCGCAAAACGTGTGCCCACATGGCAATAATTTCGGGATATGCTCAACCTCTGAGAATGGCTCCAGGCATACCTTAAACTGCTTGAATAAAAATTGACAATCCATCACTTAATCACGTCTAAAATACGAAGAAACGCTCTGATTGCTTTTATTTTAGAGGGGAAAAAAGGGAAATTTGAGTTTTTTTGATAAATGCGAGTTGGTATGTATGAGGTGATTGAAAGAGAGTTAAGGAGAGTTGATAGAGGTGAAAATTGAAAAGCGCCGCGTCAACCTTTTTCATCGTTCCGAAAAATCTATATATATATATATATATATATATATATATATATATATATATATATATATATATATATATATATATATAGCGCAAATGTACATAGGTGCAGAAAAAGTAAAAAGATACTAAAACTGAAAAGGTGAATTACTACAGTGAATATTTCCGCAATGGCCGCGACAATCTCCTTCAAGGTAAACAAATACGACAAAAATCGTTATATCTCTACAGTTCCATATAACTACTGCAGTCAGTGGAGGCGAGTGCAAAAGCAGAATATATTCCATTAAAGAAAAACTATTTACAGTGGTATGCAGGATGTGGCGGTCGTTTTTTGGTTCAACACAATCATCAAATTATGCAATCAGCGAACAAAAAAGACTGAAGTTGCATCACGAATCGAAGATCGTCTGCTCGCCAAAATGAAATATTCATCGATAATAAGCACCCTTTCCTGCTAGTGTAGAGCCAGATTCGTATATAACAATACAAATATATTTTAGTCAAACCTGGCAAATCGCTAATGCGTCAATAGGATCAATAAATGTCGGATCTGACATCGTTTCTACTGAAGGTCCCGGAGTATCCACTGACATAGCACCTTAAATAGCACGTTTGCTTTCACCTGTGAAAATGTAGCTAGAATCGATGACGTGTTTAAATACGTGAAGAGCTGGGTGACCACATGTAGTTATAGGTGACTACGAGCTACTAACGGTCACTCAAACTTAGATGTTTATTCACAACAGTGATAATATTAGATGCCCACTCCAACATTCTTTGAACATGACATAATAGGAACGAATGAATCAATGCTCCCCCTGCACACTCTCATCCACTTTTTGCTTGATTATTTTTGCAGTTTCTACAAAGTACCAATATCACTTCCGAATAAAAATGACATCGTCGCACAAAAAAGAGGAAATTATGAAGTATTAATGAGACGATTATAGTGTGAATTTTTTGTGCACAAAATATGTGAATTTTTATTGCGGATATTTTGTGCATAAACGGCCGACCATTGGCCTATAGATGAAAGATTTAAAGCACAGTGAAAATCACCACTCTATTAATTCATTCACTGCATAAATGCCATATAAGACAGCTTCTGCTTACGAGAGAAACTTTGTTGAGCGACACTTCAGCCAATTTCGCCATCGCATCCGGAAAGTACTGCGAAACACTACATTTTAAAGGTTTACCGAATTCCTCAGATAATTGACGCTTTGATAGCTTTACGAGATTCCGGAATTCAACGGACAGCGCAAGTAAGCATGACGCGTACAATCGCTACGTTCACAAAAAACTCGCGTCGATTGTTATCTGCGGGGTGTATTTACGCAAGAAAACACCAAACGTGAGTAGGGTTAATCACATAGACTATGCCTGAAACACGATAATCCTACTGCAAAATAAAATGGCATATGCACTAAAAGATATGTGGGGGAATTTAGTAGCAAAAAATGTGGACAGTGATATGAGTAGTTTATTTTAAGGAGGTGAAATAGAGCAAGTTTGTTTGAATGGTCGCCTTTTATGACTTCCAAAAAAGGGATTCATTCGAATACGACATCGGCTACAGCGGAATCTGTGAAACAGAGGAGCGTCATTCGGAGTAAGACTCAGGGTGAGACTAGCAGGATGATCGATGGTTTTCTTCAAAGAAAAATCAGGATAAGATGGGATATTATTCAGTTAAGGAAGGCACTCATCAACAGCTCGAGACGATACAACAAAACGTCGCTGCCACCAGTATCAGAGAATCACCTCAACGATCACAATGCAAACGATCTACGAGACGCAATAGACTTGAATTCAACGCGAAATTGTCAACGCGTAAAACCAGTTTCCGGTTTGCTTTAAAATACTTGCGAGGAATACGCTGCGTACAAAATTCCGTTCACGTGAAAGTTTATCTCTCTATTATTGCGGACGTTTATAGGAGTAAAAACTATGCAACGTCTGCGCTAATAACTATATGCATTAATTTTTGCACATAAATCGACGAATAACTTGTCCCACACGATTGCTAGCACCTTTGAAGCAGTTTGTCACAATAAAAGGAACTGGTGCCTTATTTCCGGAGCAACCTAGTTTTTCAGTAAAATAAGTGAGCAACAAGGATTTATGGAACGATGGAGAGAGGAAGGTTTGGATCTGCCCGTTAAGCCCTTTTAAATTCCTTTCACCCGTCAGCCATTGAAGTTAGTATTGATACTTCCGTACTTTAGCCAAGTGAATCGTTCCTAGAAACAATACACATGATCCTTTCTACAAACTCGGATTGGTGTGAAATGAAAAACCAGTCGGCTTAAAATGTATGCAAATTTTTTACGGATTTAAATGTCTAAATTTTCGTTTAAGTTGATGAACCACGAGGAACTAGAACGAGGATATAGGCGGCCATCCAATAATGCACGCTACATTTACTGAATTTCGTAGCGCTCGCTTTGCAGCGTTCCACGATTTAAAACTATCCAGCAAACAGACAAGCATGCACAGACATATGCAAGGGCACAACGCTATCACAATGTGCCTGTTTGCAATGCGTCATCTGTATAGACTTTCGTGAACGAACATCAGGCACGTTAGCATTGCGCCGTCAAAACTCGTTGCTCTCATCTTCCTTAACACGTGCACAAAGTGTGTGTGTCTATGGTATACGTTACAACTCGTCTAGTGCTTCGCACTTTCACGACATTTTTTCTGCACGCATGCACACAGACACTTTTACAAAATAAGCCACCACAATATTTCTTCTATATAACACAATAATGCGTTAAAATACTTTAAACTTTCAAATTCGTTTGCTTCAAATTAAACAGGAAAACTAGTGATTTAGAAACAATGATTGTGATTGCACAATGCAACGAAATAAATAATGCAAATGATCAAATCTTTTTTAATAAAACGACTTACAGATGTATCTGTGTTAAACGCCGTAATGGTTTGAAGAGCGCATCAATAGAGATTGCATGAATGCACGAATGACTAATCAAGGTGAACAAGAAAACACTCTCAAGTAGCGCTCTTATAAAAACTTCCACCTAAGATGATATCTTTCTATGAACCGAATTCTACGTTCAAATATGCATCGGCAGTTACCCATGGGGATGGGGAGGAGTAAAGTGCCTTCCATCAGATGGAATTTTTGAATATTTCATTAAAATCTTTTAAAACAAAAAGAACTCCAATTTTCAACTCCTCTTCTTTGAAAAAAGAACTGCATAGAAATAGATGAAATATTTTCAAGTCAACAAATTTCGTTGTCTGTGAACTCTTAAGAGATTCACAAATTCAGTCAACAACAGACAGAGGAAATACCACGAATTACTAGCAAATGCTCTCTTTAAAATAGCAAAAAAGCGAAATTTCATATTTCACATATTTGGCAAGTTGCCAGAGCAAAAACTTAATCCCTATCAAAAATTTATGGCGCGAAATCATATACCCAAATTCCCTCATCACCTCAAAAACGAATTTGTGTCGACGCCATTGATATCACATGAAACGCACATATGCATACATCGAGAAGTTTTCATACCGATCAACAGTGTGCATGCAACACAAAGCGATAAGCAAAACTGATAATTCATTGTATCTTCAAACACAATACACCTCAATCATAAAATCAGCTTAGTTTTCCTCAGGTTTACGATTTACATGATAAACATAAGGTATATCTTAGAGGATTCGGCTGCCGAATCTGAAGAACTAGACGTGCGCCATGTTGGACTTCAATATACGAGAAGAAGCGGATAACACAAATGATGACACTTAAGGAGAAGAAGAAAGACAATATGCGTGTGCCACATATAGAATTACTATCGAAAAAGGAAATGATGTCACACTGTCTTCGCTCTTCAAATACTACACACTGAACAATCATATATAAAGCATCACAACATAAATCATAAAATATTATATTCAATATGATATATGCCGCAATCGCATCTTTTAATATCGCTGACTATCTCTTGAAGTGAAATAAACTAACCAGGAATTTTCCACATTTCTCGAATATTTATATTTTAATAAAGATCACTTGTTCGAAAAGTGCAAAAAAATCTCCTAAATTATGAGCAGATTAGGTTAGGTTCTATTTTTGGAAATCTCTCCTGATAGGATGGTTCGTTTAAAAAAATTCCCAAATCTCTATTCCCCGAGCAGCTAGAAACGAAACCACACATAGAGGCCGATAGAGAGAATGACAATCATTATTCCTTATGTACTGCACCGAAAGGAAACATTTGAAGTGCATATGGCACACAAAAACAATTCAACGGAAGTCGAATGATTCGTAAAACCTTTGCAAAGAGATTCAAGAGCAGAAAATTTGGCAGCGGGATTCGGGAAGATGCAGACTTGTGAAACTGTTTGGTGCTTAAAGCACACGCTTACGTGTGTATGTGTGTACGTGTGTGTGTGTATGCGATTTGTATAGACGACTAGAGAAAGTCGATCAACAACAGCCACGTGGCAAACGACAGCTTGCTCTACTCGTTCGCATACGTCATAAAGAGGATGACAGAAAGGCAATTTCAGTTAAAACCAGTCTGTGATCTAAGAGCCAAGTTGTTAAATAACTTGCTTTAGGTGGAATGTATGCAACCTGAAGAAATAAATAAACAAGCAAATAGGTAAACAAACAAAATATAAGGTCACTACAAATCAAGAGCTTTCAAAGCTGTATGCCTTAACCATACACGTTCCCGCGCCTCTTCATAAAACCAGACGCCACTTATATAACAAAGGGGGTAGTTGATGGAACACATGGGAAAACGGGGAGGGAGGGGAACGGCTTATCATGCAGTGATAAAAAGTCTTGAAATGCACTGTCGTCGCAATAAATAAATGAATAAATGAACGAAAAAATTATACAAAAGTCGAGCAATGAACATTTTTTCGCCCTAAAAAAGAGGCGCTGCGCCACAAAATATAATATCCTGGCAAAAAAAGATTTCAAATTTAAGTGCTGCATAATTGATATTCAAAGTCGTACTAAACTCTTAAACTCTTTACTAAATTTCGCAATGTATATTTATTACAATCAAATAGTTTGCATCACAAACAAAAATCACTCCTTTCTGCACTCACAACACAAATATCGAATGAGGGAGTGAATAAACGATGAGTCCAAAAGACTCTAACGACGTTGAAAAAAACTTTAAAGACAAAACTCTTCCATAATGCCACTGTCATCACTTTCACAGAGAAAGGCAATGCGGCGCTCAGCTAATAAACAAAACGAAAGTGGAGAAGAGTACTTAAAGATATTTTAGAGAGAAAGTAAAAAGTTAAGGAAAAATTTGAAAGGATTTTTTCAGCGATTAATTCATTAAGACGGCAAGACAACTTTTCAGCAAACAGACAATTTTCACACTCGCCACGCTCGATATTTTTGTCTGCTACCTAGATCGCTGTATTCTCTCAGCAACGAATAATCGGCGAGTGAAAGCGTTCGCGATGTCCGACCAGGTAAAGCGTCTGCCCAGAGAGCGGAAGGCTCCGGGTTTGGGTCCTCTCAATTCGTAATTTTTCCGCTTTATTCAGCAAAGACAGTAAAAGGTTGAAGAAGAAATATCACTGAAAACTCAATCAAACTATAAAGTTCGCCAATCATAAAACGTTAGCTCATAAACGTTTTCTTGAGGTTTTGCCATAAGATTAGCGCAAGCTTGAACTAATGCCACTGAAGTAATACAACTCCTTCGCTAGCAGAAATATGCTGGAATTTTTTCGATTCATTGTATATCGCTGATGGCAACAATTCAAATGACGTTTCTTTAGAATTGTCCGATATCTTCGAAGTTGACGAGGCTAGCAAAACGACGCTGATATGTGGCAGGATGCTAAGAAATCAACTAGTAAAATATCGCTAAATTTTGAATAGACATCACGCAGAATTACTCTCGATAGCAATATGCTATAAACGGAATGTGTTTTGATGCCCATTTTGGTAGCTGTTGATTAAGAAAATTTTTTAGTGGTTATAATATTTATTCTCACCACATACAACGGGTAGTACTCATTCCATCGATTTCTGTATTTGTTGCGATCTTTAGTATCACTTGTCTCCCAAATAAACGCGCCATAGAAGAAGATATCATGTCTAAACAAATAGGCACCCAGCTTCTGACCCTTCTAGACTAGAACCCCCTAGATAGTGTACGTTGAGAGGATTTGTTGAAAGTGTGACTGAATTTGTATGTCTGCTTACTTCGACGTGATACGTACAGATGTGCATTATTAGCATTTTCTGGTGGTTTTGGACGCGTCGCGTTGAAGCATCCATGCACTTCCGCTAATATTTAGAAGCAAATGCGCATTTCTGATAATAAACCTATGAATAACTAAGTTCAAATCAGTGGAGAGGCTGGCAGGACTCTCTGGCTGCAGCCCACTGAACAATCGCAATAATCAACGCTAGTCGGTAACATAAAACACTCACAGAAAGTATCGCAACAAAAGCTGGTTGGCAAAGACCAAGAAAGAAAAATAAAACGTTGGAAGCGTTCGAGCATATCTAGCTTGGGGGAGGAAGGAGGGGTGAGATATTGCATCTCTATATTTCAACAACCTTAGAATCTCCCAGCAAAACGCTGCTTCTGATCATTTGGTTTTTAACATCCATATATTACTTTAACCCCTTATAGAGCGCCACCTTGTGAAAATATGAGCATCTCATTCTCACCATCTTTTACGAAAACTGCAATGACTTATCTAGGCTAAAAGCGGGTGGTCGAGCACAAAACCGCATGTAGAGGAAGAACCCACTATTCTTGCAATAATAATAACTTTATGATAATAAACCTGTGGATAACTTTACAATCATTCAACACAGTACTTCCTACGCTGCATTTTTTTTTCAAATATTATCCCACAGGATGATACGGCCGGCTTCGGAATAAAAAGATTCATACTTCAGAAGGAAAAATATATTTGAGAAGAGACCCTATTAAAGAGTCGTTGTCAAGTTTTTATGCTAGGCTTTCGATTGCACCCACTAAAGTTTCTTTCCCTTTTCAATGGCATAACAAAGGCCTAGTAAGTTTCAGGCCTCATAGGATAATATGCCTTTGCAGCACCTTCTCTCGTTTCGCAATGGTCTAACGTTGCGTTTTTCTGAGGCAATCTGATAGTGTGTTCGAAAGAGGTGAGCGACAGCACCGGGGTAACCACCTCAAATAACAAAAAATCCAACACTAATAAACTCTCAAAACACATTTGATCAAAGGGGAAATGATCAATTAGGTTAGCAGTAAAGTTCAATCAATATGGCTACTTATAATAAAACTTCAAACTAACAGCTCGTTGAATGAACAAAATTGTTATGAATACCGAGAACTATTCAAGGAAGCAAAGATGCGAAGAATAGCTCATATCACATATGCAAATCTTCTCAATGGAAAGACTGCCAAACAAAAAGGCGACAAAAATAGGGATGGTGAGGAATGGAATAGCGTCTAGACATAAACTTTCCCTCTCTTTCTAAAAGAAAAAGCCGATCGCATTTCGATAATTTTTGTAATATGCGCACAAATCGAATGTATTAAACGGCTTATTTCCTACACTTAAAAAAATCAAAGAGTAACAGAACGAAGGTGTATTAAAGATCAAATGGTAAGGAGAGAGCACTATATCATGCAAATGGTTAAGGTGGATGAGCTGCGCAATACAAACACACCTCTTGCGTATATGTGCGTGTTTGCTAAAATCAAGAAGGATGAAGCATCTTATTAAAATTTCAATTGACTTCTCGGAGATATTCGAAGAAGAAATGCACAACAGGTGCTCCTTGAGATGCAAAGATAGAGAGTACATTACAACGTAGTGATCACTTCCATCGGCAATACGTTTAGGGCCACTTGCTGTGCAACGCTAAAAAACATCTTCCAAGAGCAATTAACATTTCTGCAGTGGCGAAAAAATGATGTGAAATTTTTTATCCGTTATATTTACTTATTTAGTGTTTTATTCAGCTATTAGTTACTAATCACTATTATTTAGTAATAACTGTATCAGACTTAGTTATTAAGTTACTATTTGTACTCCGGTTGTATTTTATTCCTTTAGCATCAAAGTTTTATATATTTTATTACAGCAGACATTTAAGTTCACAGAATACAGCAAACGCTCTTACATTAAGAGGAAATTAGACGATCACAACGCCCTCTTCAACCAGGTTTTCTCAGTATTTTTGAGTATTTTCATTAATGACGCAATGCATATCAGTGCAATGACACATTGCAAGGATGTTGTTTCTTTTATAACTGCGTTGCATAATTCCAAAAAAAATATAATGAGCGATTCAAAGAACGTAACATGCAATCGAGACGACGTAAAAGGCAATGCAAACTGCAAATCAAACACAATTTACGAAACAATTTAAATGAAAATGAGTCCATATTGCAATTTATTTAGGATTTGATTTTTTAAAGAAATGCCTTCAAAAAACTTATGACTAAACACGATGCGAAAAACACCAAATTGCTGCATTCTCTTTTACATTCATCAGGTGCATAAGAATCATCAAAGAGTCAAAACTGAATTACTATCCTAGTGGGTAAAATAAGTGTCTTCAACTTTCATAGAAACTAAGCCATATTTTGCATCCATTCATTCGACTGAATAAAAATGTGATGAATCCACTTTGAGCATCTCGTAAACCTAAGAGGGAGGGGGGAGGGGGGAGGTGCCAAGGAACCTAGCATCACTACCTACTTTATCCACTTCAATTCATCAAAGCAAGTCATAAATATACAAAAAAAAAAAACAAACAAAACAATACAATGTGTTTTACGAATACCTAACTAAATGCACATATCACCTATCGAAGATTCGACTGAGTGCAAAGGAAATTTGCATATGCTAATTTTATAAACTTTTATTTCGTGACTAGAGATCAATAGAAAACAAATAATGTTTCAACTGAGCTCAATTGTGTTACACTGAGAGGTTGCGGTCAAGCTTCTAGAACGAATATACAGGCGATTAATCCACTCATTTTCTTTGAATGCAAAAGAAAAAAAAAAATTAAACGACAACGACGATTCTTTTAAAAATTAAAAGAGTCTCACTAAACGATGGGGGGGGGGGGGGGAGGGAGGGGAGAAAGGATGGGGTTAATGATGAGGAAACCTTTACATCGAAAAGACATTGAATGGAAAAAAAGGAAGTAAAATATGAAAAAATCCCTCGGGCGTAACATGTCAAGTTACGCATCGGTTGTTCTGAGAGGAATAAGTAGAAAGTGATTGTTGTAAAACTGCACAGAACGTAATCGAAAATCGATTGGAAAATAATAACAACAAAAAATCAACTACTCCAGCACACTGCAGGTAAGGCATTCTGTCAGGTGTCTATTATTAAAAGCTCAAACTTTAAAAAATTTGCTATTTAAGTTGCAGGTAGCATTATAACAGCATTGAAGTTTGCAAAAATTTCTTCACTATACTATGCAAAAGTGCCAAGTTCACTAAAAACTATAAAACGTAGCTATATATGAATTTGAAATTTCTGCTAAAGAAGCATTAATCAGAGTCTTTGTCGATCATCTTTCGCTTTTTAAAATTAAAGACTTTTTTGTTGTTGTCGAGAATTTTCTGTGCTGATCGTCATCAGAAATCCTTGGTTCGAAATGTTACCGTTAAATTAAAACGATAATTCGCCAAACTCGAGTTTTTACGCGAACGTCCTCCTTATTTGATAAATTTCACAATTACGAACACTTGTGAAACTCCTATATAAAAATGACTTTGCCCAAAAGAATGCTATAAAAATAACAAATAAAAACAACTGAGACCATTTTTGCGCCTATTTCTGTAGGACTTCGTTAACGATGTTCATAATTGATGAGAAAATAAACTCAATCAAATAAAATAACTTAAGTGTTTATTTCAAATATCCTTCTTTAAAGCTTTATTCAGAACGAACAACTAAACCAATGGAATATAAACTGAACGACATTGCATTTCTTTTTTAAGCTCTGAAGGGACTAGTTTCATTTATTTTTTCCTGTTATTACAAGAAAGATACGTCATAAGAAAGCAGCCCACAATAAAGTTATCAGAGAGGGAAGGAAATTAACGAGTATCTACCACTGGTAATATAAAAAAAACTATTGTTTTTTTAAACATTGAACTAAATAATAGAAAAAGTAAAGCATACGACCACTATAATTAAAAATTCGTGTTTATTTGAATGTGGACTCATCACTACTCTCGAAGTCGAATTGCTTTAGGCGGCTAAGAAATGTGAAATTACTCCCTGATGCAAAATCAATAGGAAGTTTATTCCATACTCTGATAGCTCGAAAAATGGAAGAATTATTAAGGATGAGACCGGCGGAAACAACTGAAGACTATGAGCTCGAGACAAATTACGTCGATCGGATAAGAGAACACTGAATCAAACGCAATACCGCAAAAAGCGTTAACAATCCTAAAATACAACGTGAGACTTAACTCAAGGGTGTGATATTAAAGCGATCTCAGGGCAAAAATGTACAAATGAGTTTCAACCAACCACTTTGAATCCAAAACGAAGAAAGCACTAAAGACGAATCACTCCATGGAAAAAGCTGAGATTAGAGATCTAGAAGTGATGATTTGCATTCCAGCTCTCGTTACGATGAGCTTGTTAAAAAAAAAAAAAAAGAAAAACGAGCAACGCTCTATGCGTCATATTTCGTCGTCCCCTCAGAATCTGCGATGTTACTTTCCTCAATAAAATATTTCCTCTTCGTTATTTTGATTGTGCATTGGTTATCAACAGCATGATAAGATGATTTGACACACAGTCAGTGCAACGCAACTTTACTAGAAGACCCTCTCCTGAAAAAGTAACTACTATGCGAGCTCAGCTAACAGTAACCTGATGCCGACCACTTCGATTCTAACTTCAAGTAACAAGCTCAGATAAGCAGAAAGAAGAATGAACTGTAACTGAACTGACGTTTTTATAAAATGATGTGTAGATTTCTAGAAAAATTCTTTGAAACTTTTTAACACTTTCCAAAAATACGACGATCATGACAAACAGTTTAAAACCCGGCCCATCTCATTTCAGTGCTAATATAAAGAACATCGGACCGTTCATGAATGTTTTATTATTCCGCGCATAAAATGAATGTTCTTTCACAATGATAAAATGCGTAGTGAATTTTATATGCAAATGTGACTTTATTTATGCAAATTTCCTATCTATGCAAATGTTGATATTTACCCTTATTACTTTATGCAGTTACTCAAGGATTATTCAATCAATCAAAGAACCAATCAAACTTTTTTGTTAGAGTTGTTCGGGTTTTAACGACCTTCTACCACCACCTAGCTGCTGTTTTTTTCCATCAATGAGTTTAAAGCATTAAATCGGGCATGCAAGGAGGTTTTTCTTTTGTGTTACCTGATGTTCATTCCCGTCTCTTTTCCGTCTTCTTTCTTTCCTTTTGGTGCATTACGAACGTGTGTCTGAAATGAGGATGCGCCGTCTTTCACATGTGTTCGAAATAAATTAATTTGCTGAGTCCTTAGTGACAGTTACTCTTATTGCTTGGTGAAGTAATGACCAAAGCGTTGACGGAATACATGAGAAGCCTCCTCATGAAGAGATGAAATTCATCAGCACAAAATAACCTCAGGTATTTGCAATATTTGGTCGGGTGCACATTCGGATTCACTTTTGCTGATGAAAGCTAGTGTGAATCTCGATGGTATCATTAGAAAGCGGCCATATTCCGCGTATATTTTATGTTGCTTTCTCTAGTATTCTGTACTTCCTGTTTCTAGGTAATACTCCAGAGTACTAAACAGTATCGTATTTAAAGACTAGCACTCAATAAACCATTCCAAATAATCATAAGAGAATATCGTGGGTACATCAAAAATTGATCAAAAATGACTATATTACAGCGCTCCTGTTCGTTACATTACTCGAACACACGACGGGAAATTTTAGTAGAAGAACCACACTACACTGTGATAAAATGGTTTAAAGCGTCTTGTATAGCAATATATTCTAACATTAAAAAGTTTTAACATTGCTTTATTACTGCGAAAACAGGAAGTGAAGGATTTCTTCCGGTTGACAACCGATCGAAGGCGTTTCTCAACCGAAAGCCGATCGAAATCGAAAGCATTTTAGAAAATTCGGAAATTGTCAACTGAAGATGTTACAACCGGAAAACGGATCTCGGTTGCAACCAGAAAAAACAATTAGTGCTATCTTCCGATTTCCAACTGAAGTTCTGTTTGAAGCTTCTGTATATATTAGAATATCGGCCATAGAGATAGTATGAACCTTGCTTGACCAATACATCAGCACTTCATGTAATTTTAATGAGCACACAAAAGTGATAACCTTTCCAGAAGAGTTAGTATGCATACAACCAAAAATAATTTATAAACAGAGATAGGTAACGACAGGAGGTTAGCAACCATATCGCGATCGTAGCCTGATAACTAAGGAAGGCCCTTACCTGGATAGGAGGTGAGAACCTTCCTCAGAAATACATACCTAGAGGGAAACCTGGGGAATAAAGTCAGGAGAAAGTGCGAAGTGGGGAAACCATGAACTGTTCAGTCCAAAAAATTGCCTCTAACGAAGAATGCTGTTTTGAAGCCGTCAAATGATCCCAACATCAGTCAAGCAACACACTGCTTCAAAGTCTGTAAGTGCAATTAAACAACTCTAAAACAATCACTATTAGCTAGAGAAGAGACACCCAAATGAAGAAAATCCACCTCGAAATGCAGTCTGAAAACCGAAAAGCGTCTCAATGAACAAATGAAAAAACCGCCGTATCGGAATGGTCGAACAGTGAACGTTGCAGCATCGTTGCCGCATTTTTTCAAAATCAAAGTGCACCAATCTTTACCATACGCGAGCAGTTACACAATTCATCAGAAAGAAGAGAGAAGAAAATGTGATTAACGGTCTTCTCATTTCATTAAGAGCTTTCAGAGGGAAAGCTGCTATTGCCGAAATGTATGGATGTGGTAGATTCAGTAGGTCAATGCTGATCGAATGTGCGAAGTTTACGAGGTCGACGGCCTCCGACGAATCGAGGCAATTCTTCGGTGGGGGACTAAACGACCAAATATCGTTCCCTATCTTTACCAAGCCTAAAATTTGCAGTTATGTGCATAACAATGAATGATACAAATTTTCCTTCCGCTCGGCTATAATAGGAAACAAAAAAAGGATGCTTTGGAAGGTGCCTCGTCGTTCTTGTATCGTTCCCTTAATTGAAGGTTGCTTCTTCCTTGTGATCTTTTCGAAGTTGATTGACCATGAATTTGAGTGACGCTTTTTATATGAACTCGTGAGCACCAACTCATTACCAGCCATCCTCTTTTCTCATCATTAGCAGTTAATCCTCCAAAAGGTTTGTCAACTCTGCAGTATCCCCGTATTTTGCTCCCCATACATGCACCTTCAATTGGGATAAGGTAGTCGGACGATTTGACTTTGCACTTTATCCAGTGTTATTATCTGCAAGCCATCCCCAGGTCGCGCACTACCACCGACATCGCCACCATGTCCATCAGTTCACCAGTCTGGTTTGTCCCCAAATCGAGGACCAATCCCCAATACTTCGAGGACGACTTTCGAAAGAGAATCGGATCTCCTTTAAGATCCTCTATAGATATGAGAAATCCTTGGCCATCTAGCACCGATATTAAATTCTCCTGAAATGCCGCATAATTAATGACATTAACCTCCCATTCAGTTGCGACTTTATATGTGCATGCATCCTTCCCGCGGCGTTTGATTCACTCGTTTATTCGTTCCTCTAAAACTTTTCATGGCGCCTTTTTTTCAGACCTTATTCTCCAATCTTAGATTTTCTGTTTAACGATTTTTTCCATATCTTTTGGTACCTTTTCTTATCTCTTTCATATTTCATATCTATTATTTCTTCCTAAATATGGATTTTTTTATTGAATTTCTTTATTTCTGAGAGTTTATTTTTCGTTTTTTTGTTTTCCGAAAATAATGGGGACGGTATTACTAAAAGTTTTTATAACATCTTCACAAAGATGTTCCTTCGTTTCCATCGCTTTGCAAAAATTTGACGCGAAATTTCTCTCACTTCATTAAGTGATTCCAGATATTCGAATTTTCCAGCTTGATTTTTCTACTTCTTTTTACATTTAAATGAAATTCGCTCTCTTTTGACCGTAAATTTACTTCATTTTTATTTACACTGAAATGTGGTCATTAAATCCAAGAACACAGTTCGACGATGCAGTTATTTCAGTTCGTTTTTTAAGAGACACGCAAACATTAATTGTTCGCGAAAGCGCTTTTTTGAAATTTAATGATAGTCCGAAAAGCTTTCTGCAAAAAAAAGATGTTCACGAAACGATAGATATCAACCATCAACTTTGATGTCGCTGAGGAAGACTGCTAATTTATTGTTGGAGTATTTTTTGTTAGAAATATTGCGTCCAATATTCTTTTATTTTATTCATAATTTTGGTCATTGGTGGCCTATAAATTACAGCAAGAGTATATTTTAAAAACAGTCTTAATCCTGATACCTGGTTGCTTGACGGTGTCATCTAATAGTTTCACCTTCTTTCGATTTTTTTTAAAATCTAAAGGCTAACACTTCGCCACTATTGTCCTTTCTACAATTCAAGAGCACGCCATAGCCACCTTCATCGGACAGCTAAAGGAAGAAACTTTTTTGATCATTGTCGGCAAACTTCAAAAGTACTTAAGTTCTTCTCTGCTATGCAATGCTTTATCTTGATAAAGTGTTCGTTAGCAAAAGACCCAGCATTCATAAAACAGACGAGCAGTGAGTAAACACAATTCTTACCTTCCACTCTTGGGCAGTTTTTTCCATTAGGTTCACTGTTTCTTCTAAATCATCGTTCAAACAGTATATCCTTTGTCTAGATATCACTATCATAGCAATTCCTGTTCTCTCTAGATCTCACGTGGTGTAACATGCATATAGGGAGGGGAGGAGAGGACCAACTTATTGAAGAGCTTTTCTCCGAGATGCTAGCTGCTTTGAATGGTTCATTTATCTCACCTTTGTTTTCCTTGGTTGTTTCGTTCTTCAATCGACTAGACCTGTGCAAAAGTGTGTCCAAGTTTTCCATGGCAAACTATTTAAGCGGGGCATGGAGATGGGAAGGAGCGGGAGGGGGAGGGTTTCATTAGCGCACTAAATTCAAACGCACAGGTCAAACATTACCGGTATGGCGAAGAATAGAGCTTCACCAATCGTCAACATTTTGATCGCCTATTTGCACAAATGAATCGGCGGCGTACGAATCTGCGACGCGGAACAAGAGCAATGCAGCCTTTCCAATAATTACAGAAAGGTAATGACAAAGGAGCTCATCTTCCTCCTCCCTCCTTTCCTCATATCAACTAAACAAGGTTGAGACAACCCCTGAGCCTTGAACACCCCAATATGGCAGCTATGTTCTATATGTAGAGAGTGCAGTTAATTCCCACTTATTAAGTATGAAATCTTTTTATATTCTTTTTACAATACCCTCACAATGCATCATCCTTTTTGGTTGCTTCTAATGGGTAAAATTCCGCTTCGGGTGTCGAATCGTCGAGGCATTGATATGGGGTGGTTGTTTTGCAAGCAGAGAGCACAAACCAAACTACAGAGATCAAACAAACTGAGATTGCCTCAAGTGTGACGCGCTCACGTCTAGCACTTATCAAGCAGCATGCGTGTGTGTGTGTTTGCCCGTTCGGTGTTGTGTTTGCGTTGTTTTGATCGCTGCATCGACTATCCGCGCTCTACTTCTCAGCATCGGTTATGAAACACAGCGTTCTCCTTATTTTATATCTACTCACTGTGGCCGTCATATGCGCTGTCGATCTCGTTGGTTTATCAATTAATCTACCTTTTCTTTCATTGATTAATTTACATTTCCTGAGTTATACTTTCAACCGCAAGTATTTCTCATAGCTGTGAGGTAGATGAAAGCCGCAAAGGGCGATAAGAGTATTGCCAATTCGATCGATTAACCAATGTACATCTTTCGATGTGGGCAGTCGATTGATAGTGCAAATTTATAGTGAAAAAAATATGCTTTATGCTTGAATGCGATTGCCTACAGATGATAATTGCATATTCGTTTCTGCAAATACAACCAAAATAAAATAATTGCAAAAGCAGTTGCCTTTCATCATTAGATGCCCATAAAATGGGTAACTTAGGCAGGAATAGAGTCGGTAAATAACGCCGTAGTATGATGCAGGTGAAACCTATCAAAGTTCTTGTACGTGGTTTTTGCTGCTGCCGAATGGGCAGACATACTGACATATAGGTCTGACATCACGATAACGTGCTTTAAAAAAAATTAACAAAGGAATTCCATGAGTTTTTGTGAAAACGCAATATATGGCGATGTCGTGCCTGTGCATGTGTCTGTCTGCCTGTCTATGTCGGCCGTATTGCATTTCATTAAGTCGCTTATGAACTACCAAGACTTAAGTTCATCACGAAGTTGTAGCATTCGGAAAAATTTCTTTGATTCAGTTAGTTAATCAATTTCACAGAAATATATTACAGGTGTGTGGAAGCGATATTTTTTGAATAATATTCCACAGTTCATTGAAGCATGCCATCGTTATATATGGACGAACGAAGAAAATCACCTTCATTTGAATAATAAAAGATGCAGTACACAGCCTTAATCATCTGTCGGTGCTGACAGCTAGGTAACAGCAGTAGCGAGAAATCACTCAAGAAGGAAATGAAATGAAGGAACAGTGATGCATCGCTTGACAGACCAAAACGCGACGTGCCTTCCTCCTTGGCGTGATTTTTAGAAGATCATAGCTAAAGGCGAAACAGAACCAGAACAGCTGGCAGCAAAGGAGGGAAATGCAAGGTCATAGCTATTCGCATGACCAGGACTCCAGCTCCACCATGGATGCGAGAGCACGGCCAGACCACTGAAAAAAGGAGGCCAGCCGATTGAACAAAGCGATGCTCCTCGCCTAGCTGAAATCACGCCCACTTGCACAGCCCCACTAAATCATTCAGCCATCCCTTTCAAACTGACTGGTTACGAATTACGAATTTACCTAAAGCATGAGCTGGCGAATGTCCGGCAAAGTTGGAACCAAGGCAATGCACGCGTCCTCAGCCTATATCTTCGATCTTAGTCGACTATGAGTAATTCTTTAAGTAACTAAATAGACTGAAGGCCGGGTCGGAGAGGATGCAGGAGACAGCAAAGGCAAAATTTGGCTGATTTCAGTTGAACAGGTTGCAGTGATATTGAATCTATATGTAACACTTTTTGTTTAAATCACGCTAAAGTGCACAGTAATGAGAGGCAACGAGCTAAATAAAAAGTTCGGTAATATTCAGCGAATACCTTGTTTGAGACCTGTTGGCAAAGTGCCAATAGGAGAGAGCTAGCGTCGCCACTTTCAGGGTGACTCGGTCGGGAAGTTTTTCGACAGTGCGAGAGGTGCATTTTGCCGTCAGAGTAAGTGGATATTTCGAATATTGTGCGGCATTTTTTAGAACATAGAACAGTAACTTTGAAAAACCCGTCCCTTTATTGCTAGTCGCCTTATGGAGAGTTGGGGGGGGGTGGGGGTGGGGGGAGGGGAGCGAGGAGGGACTTGGGTCCGGTACAGAAGTAAGTTTAACTGAGGCTTGCAGAAGTGTAGATTTCAGAGAGGCGCACAGATTTATATATTCAACCGGCGCTTAACTGAAATGATCGTGATGGTCAGTTGTGTGCAGCGTCTCCTTTATCGAACAAGTGAACTTTCAAAACATTTTTTAAAGTGCAAGAATGTATGTGCACGACGTCATTAAATGCAAAGTAATCTGTATTTCCTTAAAAAACACTATCCTGATGCGGGCACATAATAAAATATGCGCTATTCCATAGTTCGCGTTTAATGATGTGGTATCACATTATTTACTTTGATGGCGAACTTTTACTAAGGAATGTTTCGTTCGCTTCTCCAAACAAGCTGAAAGCCCGCCGAGTCAACCTCCCGCAAAAGTTTATGTTTGGATGATTCTTCCAGTAATTTCTATTTGTTTCTCTCCTCGCATTCCCAATCCTGTTTACCATCCGCGCCTTCAATTCCTTGTTGTAAGCTTCGAAATGTTTACGTATCGTTATGAAAATTTCAGTTGATGGTACAATAGTCGACGTTGAGGCGTGCCGCAAATACAGAGCACATGGTGAGTGTATTTCGCTTTGCGCATTCTAACTCAAAACATACGACTTGCGATGTTTCATATATATATATATATATATATATATATATATATATATATATATATATATATATATATATATATATATATATATATATATATATATATATATATATATATATATATATATATATATATATATATATATATATATATATATATATATATATATATATATGACAGAGGATTTCGAAAATTCGGTTCATCAATTATGACAACGTGCCCTACCTGTAAATAGGCGGAATCGTTTTTCTACTTGAGTTTTATGCCGCAGTGCTTCCTTTCATGTCACTTCCTGAATCTCTTAATTTCGTATTAGGAATAAAGTTCTTGAATCACCTGGAAAAAAATACATTATGTAGAAGGTAAATGAGCTAGGGTACATTACTTGGGACCGATGTTAGAGGCAAAAACTGAAAAGGTCGTCGGAGTGAAGGAAACAGTCAGAAAAATTGAGGCACGTCAAAAATGGGACAAAGTGTTGGTGACAACTAAAATTACTAGACAGGCTGAATGCATCACAAAGGTTTCGGTCTTGAACGTCAACTTTTTTTGCGCTGATTAAGTGTAATCATCAGAACGATCCCATGGCAATTATACAGGAATGTTAGACACCATAAGAGTAAGTCTAATGCATATGAAGCTTAGCTGAGTCATGAAACGCTGAACTACGATATTATATCGCAGCTGACTCTAACTGTATTCAAACGTGGATCGGTTGGTTAGTATCAGTGTATAAAAAGAAACTGCAAAGAGATAGGTACAGAAGGTAGTAGGAGACAATCGAGAAAGAACTAGCTAGCTGTACGTACAACCAGCTGTAAGGAATTAAGTGGCGTTTGTGACTAACTACGATAAGAGCTCTTTTGTCCCTTCTTCGCAAGTTGGCCGCACTCCCTTCTTCCCTTTTTATTCCACATTGATGATGGTGACGTTTACAGCATAAGCCGATTTCTTACAGACTCAATATTCTATGACTACGCCATGAAACAATAGTTCATAACAATGCAAGAACCTGTAACACGTATGTGTGTTTATTGTGAAAATGGAAATTTACAATCCCATTCCTATTACTATAAGTTTTGAGCAGTTTACATATGTTTGATTTCCGCATTGTGGTGTTCTTTTTTAGTCGAACTGAGATGTTTCGCCTGTGGATGAAAATATTCGTGTTAGATAATCACTCTTATTTCTCCACACTGTCTTCTTATATTTGAGAGGGCGGAAAGTTGAATGTATTGGCGTAAAAACGCTGAAATTTTTTAAAATTTTTGCATTATTCTCATAGAATTTTATCGAAAGAACGAGGCGGTAATAAATTGTATTTTTATAGCAAGATCAGACACTGTTCTCTATTTCTTCTCTGTTTCATTCCCTCCCCCTTTCCTCCCTCCGTTCAAGTAATTCTGCCAGTACATTATCTTAAATGGGGATCGACTGTGATTCATATATGATAATGGTTGTGATGCTTCCTTTCTGGGATGTGTTTAGCGGATATGCAAACGCAGTATCCTATTTTGGGTGATATTCTTCAACCTGATCTACTAGCCAGGTGAATATTTGCAACCTTTTTTGTATTTTTGTAAGGAGATTGGTATCGTTGGTACCATTTGAAAAGATTGTTGAGTTATTCGCAACTTTCAACACCCATCTAGGAATTGTTCTGCTTGATGCCATCTTGCGCGCGCTTGCCTGAGATAGAGAGGAAATAGACACACATAGGATTAATTTCAACCCAGTAGATCGCATTCACATCCGTTCAGCGTTTCCAGTGCTAGTGTTTTTTAAAAAAACACTCGTTTTTAATAAAAAAGGTGGGAGTCCATTTCGGGTTGTGCTCCCATATCATCCTTGTCTTTTGACCGGTCTGCTCTCTGCATATTGTCTAAAATTTCAAGACGATTTTGCTTCCTGTTTCACCTTCCCATTTGGCTGTACTTATGGTTCTCTTTCAGTTAATCAAGCACAAGAAGATGATGAAAATGTCAGGAACGATGAAAACTCTTCACAGTCAGGTAAGAATAATTATCTTGTATGAATTTTTTCCTCGTTAAATATTTCAGTAAATTTCAAATTGAATTCGACATAAAACTCACTCAACTCTAAGCAAAAGAATTCACTGATGAGTATTTATTGCATTTTTTCGGAGTAATGCTGATATTTTCAAGTAATATTCACACGCGCATTGTTATAGATGTTGTCAGGTAATCGATACGAGATCATGTTGGTAATCAATTTTGTTTGCATCAGTTGAAGAGAGGTTGTTAAGTCGACATATCGCCAGCTTATAGGTGGACATAATAGTGCGTCGGAAATGTACCGTATGGCAATGGAACAACTTCAGTCAGCAGCTAAACAGGCAAGCAATGCCGCTGCCTACTTCCTCACCAGTGGACAGGAATACGGTAAGGGGATGGTTTCTGTCATTCTCCTCGTCCATCTATGATTGGGGTGTTGTATATGGAGGATAAACAATATAAACGATTACGGGTCTCGTCGAAAACTGAGGAAACAAAAGGCCAGGGATACTGTTATAACGACTACTTGGAAAATATTTTGCAAAAAAGTAATTATTTTTAGCAGCAGGAACATACGCAAGTTTATGTCCAACGTCCCAATATTACAAATATATTCAGCATTGCCGTGCACCAAAATAATTCCTGCGTACAGTCCTGGCTTTGGCGCAGTGTTCTCTTACTTTAGAACCGACACTCGTTTTTTATTTCACATTAAAAAATAGTCTAAATTCTGATTATTTATTTGCTAACAAAGAGTGCTTTCAGCACAGGAAACACAACAAGGAGCCTATGAAATCTATAAAATTGCGAAGAGCAAATTGCAATCGGCTGCTGAACAAGCTTATGACGCAGCTGGCAAACTTATAGAAAACGGCCAGTCCTATGGTCTGTTTTTTAAATGATACATTCTATTCGCCAGGTATCATCGATTTTTGAGATGGTAATGCGGGATCATTCGGTGATGCTGGATGGAAGACGCATTTAGCGTAAATGGGTTGCCACTAGAAAATTTCGTTTTGAATTGTCGTTTCAGGTGAGCAAGAAAAAAGTCAACTCTGCGCGGTTCTAAATTTCCCATTTTGTTTTGGGTTAATTATTTGAATTTCCTCAAACATTTTAATAGAGAGATGTGGTTTTATTGTTCGGTGCGTAGAGGGCTTCACAATTTTTCTGCACTGTCGTATTTCTTTAAAAAGTGAATTATGAATTGTGCCTTTATCATCTCAGAACGAAGCCTGAGTTAGGAATAGGATGGATACAACTGTAAAAGTATATAAAATTTTTGTAAGCAACGCTTATCTAATTATACGTTACTATTGAAGTTCTCATATTTCCGTTCACCTATGGGAAATACGAATTCCAATTATTCCAGGTGATACTTCCAAACGTAAGAAATTTTTTGAAGTGGCATTCATTTTGTCGGATTCGTCATCCAAAATGAATGAAGAATTTTTATATAAGGCCAGGTATTTCGTAGAAAAATTATAAAATTTTCATCACATAGAAATGCACTTCAAATGTCGAAATTCTTGAGGTATGCGTTCCATCATCCATCATCCCCTTAATCGATTCATCTGAGTGTAAATTATTTATGCGGCGGCTGAAGTTTGTTAAAATTGGTTGCTTTCATTTGCGAAATATTTTGTTTGTTAACAAACTGCGAATCGTTTTAGATTGCTCATTGAGTCGTTGAATAGAAATATCATCATTTCAATATCCGTTCTATTTTAGTGGAAGAAGCCCGCCGTAGATCTGCCGATGTGTACAACGAAGCGTTGGCACGATTGAATTCTGCAGCCGAGGAGGCGAAAGTAATCGCCGAAGAGGTTTTTGAAGGCCGAGAAGGTTGGTGTTTATTTGTGAGGGTTATTCGTTGATGTGCAAAGCAGTTGGATAACATCCTGCTTACGACAGCTCTTGTGATGCTTTTTTTCGTTGAATAAGAAGATAAGCACCCCAGGAGGTATCATAGACAGGGTGCTGTCCCACTGTTTATCTTCGGTGAGTGAATCCATCATCGATTATCGGTGTGGAGATATCGAATGATGTTTTGTTAATCGGTTTATCACCTTATCACCTTAGATGACTGCAGCGGTCAGTTGAACCGATCGATCGATCGAATGCGATCGGTGATAAGAGGTGGTATTTCAATTGGAAGAGACGATAAGGAAATGAAAATGATTAGAAAAGTGTGAATGATGTTTTAAAAAATCGCGCTTAGAAGAGAAAGGATAGCTGCATGTGCAGCGTATAGTCTAGTGCATTGTATTCTCATGCAAGTAAAGAAGTTTTTCAGTCAACTTAAAACGTATTTTTGAGGGAACAAATATTCGCACCGTAATACACCTGTCCGCTTTCGCAATGAATTCCTCAAATGGAACTGCTGAAATGGTCGATACTGTGCATGAATCGATGTTCTGCGTAGCGTAAATATTTTAGCTGCAGACAATGGGCCATGGGAAATTCATGATCAGCTACAGGACGCCTATGAGCGTGTCACCGATGCGGCTGCTAAAGGACTTGAGAAAGCCTACGAGACATTTACCGAACTCGGAAAAGAGGCATTTCAAACCGTCACTGACCGTCGTCCAGGTTTTTCTCATTTTAAACCTTCTTCCTTGTAAAGAACTTACCGAGAAACCTAGTCTTTATTGGAGAATACAAGCGTTCTTTCCTCATTTTTTGGTTTTCTGTTTCATTTTGGTGATCAGCTGAAGGCAAAGATTCTCTTGCAGAGTCAAAGAGCACTTTCCGATCCATCCTACCTGCTGTGGTACTGCTCTCCTAGAAGTCCTGGAAATCCGCGATGTCATTCAGGGAGGCTAGAAATCTTTATTTTAGGGCGCATGGAGGGAATAGAGGGAATCTTACGTGCTAGAATTCTTAAAAGGCAGCACTGTAAGACGTCTCATGTCTTTTTATACCATTTTATATTAAGACTCAAATTTTAGTAACTGCTATTACAGGTGCGCGAGGCGGCAAAGCGTTTGATTCGGATGTAGACAGTGCAAATAACGCAAATAATGCTCCGGGTAATAATCTTTTTTATTTTTCGTATTAACATATGTGAGCTGCAGTTGATAGTTGGATTCAATGGGTCACTCTTAGTCGACAAAATGTTTCGACCGATATCGGATCCCTATTATCATTTCTTTATTTTTTCGAAAGTGATAGGTATATTGCACTATGTATTCATTCCCTCATAAACGTGTTATAAAACTTTTGTTATCCGTGATGAAATTTAGGCGATTCGGATGAGAAGTTGGATGGCAGGTAAGTAATTGTCCTCATTGCACATACAGATGTGAATGTTTCTTTGTACATAGCCATAAGCAACAGTACAACCAAATAGCAGAAATGTCAGTCTTGTGTGATTGCTATTTGCCACACTCATCGGACATATCAACCAGCATGTGTTTTTCTCTTAACTGCTAATCGTAGATTCATAAAGGAATAGGTATATGAGAACCTCGTCGTTGTGTTCATTAGGGTTGCTGGATTGTGTTCGAATAAGCTTGACTAATCTGAGAGGGGGATGTAGATATTATATGGTTTAAAAAGTTTGCAATGGGATGTAAAATATAGTTCTTTCTAATCTTTAGGATGTTTGATTTTTGACCTCTATCAGGGAACTACCGTATATAAGCCTGAGGCTGAAAGTAGTGGATTATGTTGTTGGCGGACTTTGACACATTTTGAGCGATATTTTTGAGATAATGACCGACGTCAAGCATCGGAAAAAGCGTTGGAAGAAATGCTTACTCCAGCTGAAGGCTCAAAACAAGGACAACTTGGCGATAAGGAGCAGCTGGCAACACCTTCAGGTTTATGTTCTCGTTCACTTATGACGAGCAGCCAAAATACAAATGTGAAACGTTCACGCGAATTGGAAACAGAGAGATACCAAAGAGTTTGGGGTTAGAGGGCATTCAGAAGACCCCAATGAAGAAGTTGTGAGGGTGATATCGGTGAATGGTTTTCCTCACTAACGTAGTATTGTTTATGTTTTGCAAAATGTCAGTGTTTTATTCGTGAGGCAAGTTTTGCTAACGTCCTTTATTCGCCGTAGTTAATCAACTTGAGCAAAAGAATGACATCTTTAGGTTTCTGTTATAGGTAACTCTTGAACATCCCGTAGTACTTCGGCGACCATCCGGCCCCTAAAGCAGTACTATAAAGGTTGTCTGATATGTGGGCAGAGTTGTTTACAATCCTCAATGTTTGCAGGTATCTCTGAGAAAGATCTCAACGACCCTCTAAAAAAGGTAATATTCATTGTTTTTGTCACAGGTAACTCACAAAAGTTTTTAACACTCAAAAATTTACGCAATTTGGGAGGGGTTTGCACTGAAATTTCACTGAGGGGAAGGCGGGAGAGGTGATCTGCATCTTTCTCCTTCATTTCTATGTGAGCCTGTTTTGTTCATTGCGCCTTTTATTTTTATAACTCTTTAAGTACTGTGCTGAGAGTGCTAAGCCTAATGGGGTTGAGCGCCTCGTGCTAGTATGCAAGATTTCAGCGTTAACAGGCGAGCCTTTGACTTGTGCAAGTAGGGGATTGTGCCTTGAAAGGTCCTTGGCCCTATATTCGAGCTTAAAAGCCTGTTCAACAACGAGGCTTTCATGAGGAATTTCTACGCTGCTGAGTTGTATTATTATCAAAAAGGGGCCTATTTTCGAGAAGGTACAATGCGGTTACCTGTATTTGCATACTGTTAACCTCTGATACCTTACAAGATGATGTGTTTAGAAGAGAGGGATGACACAGTCTTGAACGAAGTATTCGTCGAAGATTCTGATATCGGTTAATTCCTTTAAACTCTTTTTTCGTTTGTTCGACTTCGTAAGAGGCAATTCAGCTGTGATATTTTAGTGAATAAATAATTCGATTGCCGATCAATGAATCGTGTTCTTTTCGGTGGTATATGTAATGATAGCATCATTTGAATGGATAAATGAATGGAAAACACATCAGATAGGCAGGGGTGATATGAAATTTCTGCATTCAACTTACAAAATTAGCCGTTAACTCGAATGTTTTTTCGCAAACAATAATACGATTGTCGCTGCATTTTCCTAGTTAACTAGCTAGCTACGCAGATTATTCACCGTTAACTAATTTCTGACCTGTGTACCTGTCGCTCCGAGAACGGAATTTATACAGAAGATCACCAATCGAAACGAAATAAACCTCAACAAGGTCATTTTTGCCTGTTGTCCTGCCAATCAAAGTTAGTGAATATTAGCCAGACTTGCTTTCGGTATTAACCACTGTTATTGATTTTTCGTCGTTTACTTGTGTTTCTATATTCCATGTTAAATTCTGTTGTATTTATCGAATCAGGTGCACATTTCATTGCATTTTTTCTTGTTTGTTGTATTCCAGGGAAAGTTTCGTTCAACGAACGCAGAAGAGCAACAAATAGTTGACATCAGGAAAACGCGGAAGTAGTTCGGGAGCCTACCAACTGTAATTGAGAAGATGCGTCAACGAGAATGGCAGGTGATGCGTTTTTGACTTTTCAACTTATAGGCCATCATATTGTGCAAGTATTAACGATCGAACCAAATTGGAACGTGTTCTGTGGAGTAAGGTACGAGGTTTAAGCCTTTCCTAGACATGAATTCAAAACCCTTGTGATCAGTAAAACCAGTATGCTAATCAGCTGCGTCCATCTCGTGTTGATCAATTCTTAAACTCGTTGATCAATTCACTGATCGCGGTAAATACCTCACACTTTGTGAAAAATGTCGTGTGCCACAATATTAATGGCTACTCTACAATCATTCTTAGCGGTTTGTTTTTCGCATCGAAACGATCTTTTCTTTCCATTTTTTGTGCTTCTCATTTAAGCACAGAATTTAGTTTGCAATTAGGTTTAATTAAAAAATTTCTCGAAATGCTTGCTGCGGATATACATAATTCTAATTTATATTTCATTGTCGTCAGTTTAATAATTGCTTGTTTTAAGGAGCCGAATTATGAAGCTATATTATCGTTGATGCGCCGTTTTAATGACCTCTGAATAAGCGTAACTGTAGTCATTTTCGAGCATTTATCTTATTTTTCAACTTTGTTCACGTCTTCGATTAATTTATTGGTGAAATTTGGATATTGGAAATTGTACTGAACTCAGTGATGGATTCCCTTCCGTATTTAATCGTACTAATCAGTCTAAGATATTTGTATATATACATATATTTTTCATGTAGATTTTCGTATGCAATAGTGTTGGTGTCTTGATCGTTAAGGAAACTCTTTCGACGATCAACACTTGAATAGAATTTGATTTCCTAATAGAGTTGAGTCACTGTCTCTTCGAGTTCTTTTGAAATATTTTCAGTGGATGTGAAGTCCTAATTTTTCTTATTACTGTCACAGTTTATGTTACTTGCTCCTTTATTTTTGAGCACAGCTATTCGTTTGCATTTGGAAGCAATTCATATAGGTCGAGTGGATTTTATATATTTGTATATCGAATGTGAGTGTTGTTTATCGATAGCGAAGACATACATTGTTGACTGTGAATGACAAACAGTGGTCGTTGACAAGGTTAAATGTAGGTTGCTTGAAATATATAACGAAATATTTTTTAGGAGCAATCGTTTCCTATTCGAACAACCTTTGCGAACTTATAAATATTCAGAAAAAAAGTGAAACAAAAGTGTCAAAAGAGATGTCCTTCGAATTTCTTTCTCTTCTTTTAGCCCTTCAGTACAGAATATTCGCCCTCAACTGTGCATAGAGCACAGAACAATATTATAATGGTGTGGTTCCGAGAAGTTTTCGAGAATAGAAATGATATTTAAAAATCGGAGATTGTTCGCAATGCAGGTTGATCTTCGCACGTTTCGTCCCTCTTCAATTGCTAGGAGGGAAGCTTCACTGTACGGGAAGGCATGCCCACACTTTATCTATCAGAAGTTGCTGCATCGTGCTTTTTTTTGGCTTACTCATATCAAAATATTACTGGAACATAGAAAGTCCTTAACCATTAATACAGCAATGAACCATTGACCTCCCCCCCCCCCTCTTATCACCTTCCCTCTTCCTAAACACGTGCCTTTTCGAAAGGTAAGATTTGAAATATCTAAGACACTTTGTCTAACCTACTTGCAACCATAACTCACTGATTCATTAAACGACCATATGAACGTCAGTTAAACATGCAAATAATCGGATATGCATGGACATTACATTGCTCTGTTCCATTCATGAGATAGTCTTATATTATTTGCCGGGTTACTGTAATTATTAGTTTTGGGTGTTCATAAAGGTAGTACTTGCAGAGTTGCTCGCCATATTAGCTCACTTGCCATGCTTTTATGTCGCTTTTTTCAGATGTGTTCAATTCTATATTTAAAGGTCATTAAGAAATACATCCTCATTCCGGTAATATGTTTCTCAGCGATACTCTTCCAAATATGTCGTTTCGTTGCTCTTGCATCTACTGTGTCTATTTGTCGCTCATGAGTCTAACATAGTCCCGAAGGTCTTTTATGTACTGGATGGATCGTCGCCGGATATATTTTTATGAAGGACTGTCTGTTCGAGCAATGCCTCAGGGGAAGGGAGAGCACTGAAGTGGGGCCTTCCACTCCATAGTTGAAATGACTTAATACTTTGGTTGTGCATATTCATAAAAAATTATGTACAGTAAGTGTTTATATGAGTGATGGAAAGTTTGCCGCGTCAAGACTCGAAAAAGACGATACGAAGTTTCGGCGAGACGAAAGGGAAGATTTTGTGGGAGAGGAAACATAGAATCGCCACAGTGTTGTGGGAGGGTTCGATGTCTCCTTCCGTTGTTGTGATTCTTCCGTGAGTACTTAAGTTCTTTAAGCCGTGTCATAGTAGGAACTACCGTGTTTTGCCCCCT
This sequence comes from Ascaris suum, assembly GCA_013433145.1. NCBI lineage: Eukaryota > Metazoa > Nematoda > Chromadorea > Rhabditida > Ascarididae > Ascaris > Ascaris suum. The sequence goes on along the minus strand of CM024170.1, from coordinate 13,668,837 downwards.
GCAGCTCCCTGCTGTAAGCCCGCCCCATCCCTTTACATATTCCTCTAATTCGTTGCGAACTCTCGTGACAAAACTGATCCTGCAGGGGTGGCCAGTTTTGTTACGAGAATTTGGGACAAGGTTGTTCAGGAGTGGCACAGAATTACCTTGTGTCAATCTGTTCGCAAATGTTGATTCTATGTGGTTTTTCATCCCCTTCTAATCCTTGCGCTGTTTCAACGATAATTTCGAAAGAGTGCAAGCTTATTTCACGGGCATTTTTACTTCGATGTTTGTTTCAAAAGAAGTCTATCGACGGGCATTACGTTCTCTCAATCCGAATGTTTTTCCGAGGAAGCTGATACATATCGATGTGTTATTGCAATACTTGACCGCTCATCATCCCTTTGCATATCGGAAAGGGGATCCATCCCATCCTATGGTTAAGAAAGGTCGCTTTTCATCGTTTTTGGGGTTACTAATAACCTCAGAATCCTCAATGAAACCATTAAGAATCCTCGACACTGCGGACAGTGACATGTCCTCCTGCATGGATCATCAGAAATTTGTTTTCTTCACAAGAGAATAGCATAGATAGCTGACATGAGAACGTGCCACACTGATGTCTAATGAATAACCAAAGATGTCATCAATAAAAGGTTTGTTTCAGTAGCAACTGAATGCTGCTTCTTCATGCGTGTTATTGTAGAAAAATGGCTGCAGTTGAATTTTCTAACACGTACTCTATTACAGTAATTGAACGTGAAAGATCGCTAGGCTTGTTGTTGAAGGACTCAGTGATGACTTTTTTTGTTGAGAGCTTTTATGCTTCTCATCGGCTTAGAATGAAAGCGAATGTTGATTTCATGCGGTTGGTTTATTCTAAGAAGAAACGCCATCGTGTAATCTTCAACCGAAGCCACCTCGTGGTCTTGCCATCTGTTATATAAGTGGGGGAGGGGGCAAGAAGAGGAGGAAGAAAGCTTAAGATGCACGATCAGACGGAGGAGTAACGCCTCTTGTCCCTCTTCGCCTCATATGATTAGATAAGTGGTTAAATCCTTATGCCTCAATCCTCAAAGATAGAAAGAGCGAAAATTTAAAACTGGAATGCAAGAACGACCGCGTTCCAGTCTGCTATTATGACCTCGAACACCTTCATCCTGCACACGTGTATATTGTAGATTTATTGGTAAATAAGTAAAAAAAAACAAGCTCTTCATATTTCGGTGCGGTTGTTGAGATTGCGAATTTGTAGAAGAAATTCCACTCGCGGCAAAATGCATATATGCTGGCGTGATTAAAGGACAGTTCCGGGAAAACCCATCAGGAATTGCTTATGGTTTCGGACAGGTCTTCGTTTCGGTAGGGAACTTCCGTTTCAGCTCGACCGAACCAAGCCCAAACAACTCGGAGGGCTTCGAGCCTGATTTAGTATACGAGTCCGGTACCATCATACTGAACTTGCGTTCACATCTCTGCAACAGTGATTCGTTGATTGTGGGATAAATTTGTAAGTGTTGGGTAGCGTTCTTTCAAACTTAAGAAAACGATGAGTTACGAAGTTAGTAAAATTCGTCATGACATGGGCAGGTCGGATTCGATTGATACATGGGCAGGTAGATTGATTATCGAGGTTATTTGAGCTTTAAATTTTAACTGATAGGCAATCGGAGATAAGATCCAAGCTGAACATCAGATAGATATTTCGAATATCAGAAGCGAAGTCGGGACGTTATTTGCTAGACGAGTAATGACAAGATACTCTGCCTTCTTATTTAACCGCGAAGAGGGGTTATCCCAGTTTCTTGATTGCAGTCCCAAAACCTTTATGTTCGATGATGGTGGCAGTAGCCAGGAAAATTTTAAAGGTGGCACGAGAGGGAAAGGGAACAACTGGAACTTTTGATGTAGCTTTTGAAACATTGCAGATTCCCGCTTGGAGATTGCAGACTTCAGAGTTAATTCAAGAGGTACCTGAACACCTTCTCTACTACCTCCATCAGCCCTCTTATATTCTTGTATCCGATAATGTCCTAACATTATGCAGCTTAATTTGAAAATCACCGGATGCTACTAACATACCTCGCTATGGCAGTGATGGCTGATGACGACATGAGGACGAAACGTCTCGTATTTGTTGAATGTCCTTTCACAATAAAGTCACCGGTGGAATTTGTCGTTGTTGTAGCCATCAGCCCATTCGGTGACGCTTAAACACCGATGTTACTTTCATGATTTGTATCACAGTTCTGGAGGTTTCTTTCTAATTTCTCTAACTTCACATAACACAGTAAAAAGCTTAGCGATAGTACTAAGAAAATAATAGAAAAAATTGGTTGTATGATTGTAGAGATGGTTTATGGTGTTGAAAATTTAACTCTTTTTATCAATTCATGCGATCGCTACAGATAAGAACAGGTGCAGATAAAAATTTAACTCCAAAAAATAATAAATAATGCCATTAGGTAGATTTGTAGAATAAGGGAATTCGACCTTACCTCAACATCTTCCAACACCTGTCATTTGGGCTGAGGTAAACAACCTGGTAGAGAACTATTTCTTAAACATAGCTTGAAAGACGGGGAACAAACAGATGAACGGATATTTGAGTGCTTTATTGCATAAAACAACAAAACGTCTAGTACAGCATTAGTTATCCTAAGAGCATTATAAAACTAATGTTGGGAAAAAAGGCTCAGGTAAAGAGTTAATGATTACCTGGACGGCCATTAAATTTCACTAACTCCAAACAATGCCCGTATCATCAAAAACTCCTTTGTAGTGTGTTTATAATGCGATGTTTACAATTTTAAAGTCTTTACTACGTTCCATTTTAAGTTCGTTCAGTTGAAGCTCCCCCATTTCTTGCAATAAAGTCAATCAAGCCGGGAATTGGTACAAAATTGAAACGTTCATATTTCGAGAGAATGAATTTTTATATATTTGGAGCAGATGACATAATTTTTTGACGGCTAAGTTAATAACATTTTTCAATAACGTGATACCAAATGAAACAAAAATTACTTTTGTTGTCAAAAAAACGAAGAATGCCACTAAAACACTCTAAAGTAGTAGGTAAACAAGAGAACTAGTTTAGATAGCGGCTCACTTCTTTGCGCGCAGATTGCGGATACCTCTCTGAAATGGTCTTCTTAAAGAAAAAAACTTTTTTAATATGAGACATTTTTTCTTTATTACCTTCCACCTAAGCTAGATGACTTTTGATTTCGCAATGTTTAGAAACGGGCAAAAAGATTTCATAGGGATGGACGATTCAAATCGATGATCTATATTTGGCGCAAATTTTGGCTTAGGTAAAAGGTAACGAAAGAAACGTTTGAAAGTAATTTCCTTTCATGACGCAAATATTCGCTTCGTTACAAGAATACTGAAAATCAGCACTAAAATACAAATTTTAGTGGGAACACTTGACAGATATTACATCAGTGTTGTTCAATGTGCAGTCTTGGAGAGATTTAATGAATATTCTTATTTGGAAGGCGAAGAGAAAGGATTTATGAACGTTCTGCAGATGGAAATTTCTAATAAAAGTAGCAAATAAATATGCACCACTGCGATCAGTGTAGAGCTCTACTTTGGCATTTGATACCGGTGTCCCATCACAGACCAATTTGCCAGTTGCGCCGGTACTCTGCGTCGATCTTGCATTTATGCTCGCGATTATCGTACAAAACAAAGACACTCGTCCGGCCCACGTCGATGCACACATTGTCTAGTCGTTCGACTACTGCATTGCATTTAAAGTTTGAAAAGAAGGAAATTGCTTCTCGAGGAAAGTATCAAATTTACAGGTATTAAATTCGCTCTTCGAAGGGGTTACCTCCGAGCGAACACCCTTAAAGTGGTGAAAACTAATCAATAATGATGAAAATGACATATAAAATGTGTCTAACAGAATTCGGCTGGAGGCGAATATTTTGATGGGCAAACCAATAGGGAATGCTTGTGTTAAACGAATGAATTATATGCAGAATACATCGATGAGGTGTTACATAGCGGTGTTTGTGCATAAATACTTGTGATGCTCATTGGTGATCACGTTTTTCTTTTCTACGCTTCATTCGAATGGGACGCAAGTTTACAAAGTCAATGATCGTCTAGTCAACGATTTCCCGCATCCTAAAGTTCTCTTGTCTTCCTTCAAGTTGCCGACGTTTAACGTTCACGATATTTGTACCCGGTAGACTTCGACTAAGGACGAGGACAGGGAAACCAGGTCATTGCATAGTTTTTATTGGTACGTCGTTGTTATACAAAAGGGCGCCTGATGAATTACTACCAAATAGAGTGAAATGACCGATAATGACTGATACGAGGAAGGTTGGGAAGGCTGTAAATCACAGCAGTAGTAATTTCCTCATAGAAACTAAACAACTATAAAACATTTTCATAGCTGTCTCATAGATTATGATACCATACGAACAACAGGATGGGACTTATCATGGTACCACACAGATACGTCACTGGTCTATCGAATAAATAAACGAAAGTTGGAGAGGCGATGGCCACAGCGACTGGGATCTAACCTCGCTCGACGCATCTATAAGTATTCAACAAAACAGAGAGCAGCTTCGTGTGCTGCGAGAAAAAAACCCGATGAATCACTTTTGATCGAAGGTCGGCGTATACGACAACACATTGCAGGCGTTGCGCAATTAGACATTTCGTGCATTGACAGCCGTCATTGTTTAGCTTTATCCAATAAAGGGTATACCCGCTATCATTAGCTAATATAAACATTCAGTGCAAAATGTTCACCTTTCAAGCATCTATGTCTATGTAAATAAACATCCGGCACCTGCAGCAATGACGTTATAGGGTGCGTTAAGAGGATGTACGTTTCAAATATGCCTCGTAAGTATAAGTATATTGAGTAGGCGGTTAATGTGGTCCTTGCACAAGCTGAATTAGCATTCATTGTTATAGAAATACCTGCGTTTTTTTGTGCGAGTGATGCTACAAGAAGGTTGAAATCGTCGTGCAAAAGTTGAACCTCACGATTGTAAAATCCAATTTAGAGACAAAATCCTTCGTCGAAATGAGGACACAAAACGCTTCATAGCAGGTTTCCTTCCTCGTCAATCTCATGAACACTCCATAATCTCGGTGGTCAGTCCATTTTAGTCGATCCAAAACGGAGGTGAAGCAAATTCTTATCATTGCTTTGCTATCACTACTGCACCCATCATAAATGCATATGAAAGGTCTGTGGTCAATCATCCCATAAAAATTCTTCGAATATTCAACAAGTAACCGAAATACCTGAAATATTTCGGCTAAGTTGTTCTATGCTTCCGCATAGTATTATAAATTAATGGACCTCCAATTATTTGTAAGCGAACTCAAAATTCGAGGTCGCTATGCTGTAAGAGATCACTTTAATAGAAAGAATTTGAATATCAATGGTTATAATGTTATGAGTAGTTTCCATAGACGAAAACATATCGGAATTGTGAGGAAATTTTGCATATGGGGTGATTTCCTTCAGAATTCTTTGAGAATTTATGACATTTATTTGCAATCATCAGTGTTGTCAAATTTTTTATGGGCCCCCTATCAAATTTCCATTTTCTTTCTTTTCGTTCTTTTTTCTTTTTCACTCTCCTATTGTGCATTTCTGATCAAGAAGTCTTCAAATCAATGTCTGTATTCCCATATTTCTCTCCTTACCGCCTGCTCACCTCCCCTTCTCTCCTTCCCTCTCACCCACCTCGTCCTCCACAGCCGGAGGCTCGGAAGGACGTGCGTAGGGGTTAAAGAGAGAGGGTGGGGTAGCAGAAGTTGGCTAACCCCATTTCCTTAGAGCCTGTCACTCTCTAAACTTTTTTACGACCCCGTTTAAGAACAAAACCCCATCGACTATTTGCCTCTTTTTCAGGCTTCTGAGCTGGAGACCTATCCAATCGCCATCTCTCAGGATGTGGCATCGGGGATTGGTCGAGAATACTGACTGCCTCAATCGATCATCATATATGCCTCAATGCAACTGGTGCAATTTGTTAATGCTGCTCGTTAATGCAGTATCTCATTTGCTGAAGTCAACAGTTTTCGTCGATCAGATCATGAAGTGGGAGTGTCACAACAGCGAACGATATTTTAACGGCGGATATGTTCCAAATTTAATGAAAAACCCGCTATCGCCTTATTGAATTCTTCAAAACCTCCCAACACGTTGAGCATATGCCGAGCTTTATTCCACGCGGCACTCTCACTTCCGGGAGAAATCCTAAGAAAAAAATTCGTCACTGCAGCACTCCCGCCATGTTTCCTGATCGCTTTACACCAACTCACGTGTCGATGCATTGTAATGCGCGTCATCGTTTTTCGAGGGAAATTTCAGAGTGGGAAATGAAACGTCGACACCATTTTTTGAAAAATTAACTGCGATCTGTTTGCACGTTGTGCGTAATTGATGTGAGAGCTCCGATTAATCAGCTCCGCTAAGCTTATTTTAGCCGATAATTTATCAAACATTCGGCGATTCTTTTTTTTTTTTTTGCATTTTTATGAATATTTTCAGTAAGTTTTTTAAGCGACATAATTATTCCACTCTGAAATCCTCACAGTTATGGGCTGTTTTTTTTTTTACATTTTTTCGTTCTCTCTTAGGTATATGAAACTTTGCTTGTTTGATTGTTAACTCGTTAAATTGAAATAAGCCGTTTATTTGTTCAAACTTCATGGCTGTTAACACGACGATCTGTTATAGTTCGGTGATGCAAAGCTTCTCAAGGGAATATTAAAAACATTTTGTGCATTTCTGTTTATTTCATTTGGACACATTTCGTGGCACACTTTTATGAGGGCACCTCGAAGTGGAGCAGTTATGCTGCTCTGGGTGGTTCATGAGTGGTCTCGATTAAATCAGCTCAAAGAATTGGGTTTAATCCGAACCGTTTAGAGATCGCAGTTTACCGTTTGTTGATTGCCTGCTTTCATTACATGTTTGTGTTTATTTTTTACCGCTACTCGACAAGCAACCTCTATTGCTTCTTAATGCGCTAAAATGCGCTGAAATTTTTATGATTGCAGTAAAACCGACCTAACCGGTCTGACGTGGACGTAAGTTAAACTTCATTGTCGTCCCGGTTCCGTCTTCCTCACGCATAAATGCGACCCCTATTCCGTTCGTAGTCCATACCGTGGATGGTGTTTGAATTAGACTTGGTCTTCTAAGTTATCCACAGAATACACTTGCCGATTTCGGTTTCTCTAGACATTTGCAGTCGGTTGTCGCTCCCACTTTCTATAACTTCAGTTTTTTTTTTTTTTTTTTTGCAGGAACGTCCTCTGAAGGCAGTTGCTGCCAAATTCCTGAGTCTTTCTTAGCGGTATTCAGTTTCTTCATCGCCAAAGCAGATTTATTGTTATAGTGCCGCGTTAATCTTTGAACCGTGAAGGATGTATATGATTCTCTTCTTTGCTTCTTGTTTGAGCAGTGACAGTGCAGTTTTTCTTTGTTTTGCACGGTCGAGCGATGTTGTTCGTGTATCGAATCCTTGCTGGAATTTTCCTGCTTCCCGAAGCTCGCGACCTTCGAGAAGTTAACTTCCCGTTATAGCGGTGATGTCACTAACTGCAGGAACCTGAATTTCCTTGAAAACCCAAATGCTGGAAACTTCGAACGCGTAAAGTAATTGGCATTATATGCACTTTTTTAGCAGTTGATTTTCCGAGCAAATTAACATATTTTCTTCTCTACTGTGAAGACGTCCTAGAAGTTTTTTTTCCGTATCTTTTCCAAATTCTCCAATCTCAAATCCACTGCAATGACTCAAATGAAATTTACAACGTATACGGGAATCAGCTAGATTTAAGGTCATTTTGCACTGAAATATGAAGCGTCTATTAGAGTGGTAATGCAAAGGTGATTATTTATTTCCCACTAAATATTTTTGTTTGTACATTTGAGTTTTGAGATTTCCTAAAAGTTTTCTAGATATCAGGCAGAGAGGCTCGGTTGTTAAATTTTTCAGTTTTAAAGTCTAGGTAGAGGGTGTGATATGTTTCTTGTTTTATGCTATTTGATTTCAAGCCGCATAAATTGCACATTTTTTGCATTTTGCAAAAAGTGCAAAAAAGTTGTGGTTGTGCAATTTCTTTAATCAAGCGTTTGGCGGTTATTGAAAGTGCACAGTTGCCGTTAGAATAGTTGCAGCGTCGATGCATCAACTAATTCGTCTTCTCAGTTGAACTTGATTTGCTCGATGCGGTTGGTTGTCTATATTGTTTATCCCCAAAATATGCCACTACTCCGACTCTGTCCCTTTGCACTCTGGAAAATCCTAGTCGATTTTTTAAAAAACATGTTCGTCTGCATATTGTTGCTATAGCTGCGTGTTGGTTGCTCTACCTCAGCTGGTGTGTTAGAGACGGGAATAGGATTTAAAGTATGAATATACCATTGGTGTATTTACGTTACTTTGTACAATCACCCGAGGGTTGCCTGTTTTCAGAAGCTAATGAGTGGAGTTATATCATGGAATCAAGTTGCAAGGTGTATGTTAACGGTGGGTTTGATACGATTATGTCTTGCGGCGTTGGATTTGGGTGAGCTCACCGACGTGAGCTATGATATGACGATCAAGGATGTTCCTCTTGGATTCGAACATCTCTCACTTACACCTCCACTTGCAACTAGTGATCAGGATGTCACCGATCTTTTATCTGCCATAAAGGTGATTGTTGTTTCTATTTATTTAGCATTCTGTCTGTTGTGCGAGCAGTCATCTTTTTGATATTGCCAGATGTCTAGTCCCAAGCATAGTTTCAGGCTTAGAAGTTTCCCACACCAGTCCCCTCCCTCCCCTCTCCCCACTAGCCATCTCCAGTCTTTTGAACTAACAGTTCAGAATGATTTATTTACAGACCAGCCAAGCTTAATTTGTAGAGAATATCAACATCTTGGATATCTGCGAACCCACTAAAAGCTTTACCATATTTATGGGTTTTCATTTTATGTGCGATAACGTTTTTCGTATGAGTCTCCGATGGAACCGGAAAGTCGCCGGCTTCCTTTTCAAGTGCGTCATATGTTTGGTCTGTCACAATAAGATACTGACTGGGAAATGTAAAAGATATTTCTTCGAGCCTATTAGTCGACTCTTTAAAGAAAATGTGATTTTGGATACCGAGGAATAGGAATTGTGTCATCAGGGATAATTCACGTGGACCAGGATTGCAAAAGGGCGCAAGCAGATGTCTATGAACACATTCATGCCTACTCTTAGAGATATTCGATTCTTTTCATACCACATATAATGCCGGCTGAATTTTTTCTGTAGTTCTTTTGTCTACCTGGTAGGCTCATATTCAAACATCCTTTCAAAGACTGCAATTAAAACACTGGAAAATTTCAAACAGCAACGTGTTGCTTCAGCTTCCTTTAGTGTGGTGCTGTATTACGCGCAGCAGCATTATTTAAATGTCTGAATAGTAAACAGTAAAGCGAAGGAAACTCAACGGTCGCAAAAAAATAAAACATCTTTTTACGAAAGTCTTCTTTTAGAGATGAGCCTCTTCTCGAGTACCGTGACAAATAGGTTTTCTGTTGAGGTGAGTACGGGAGGTCCTTTCCATCTGTCCTATTATTATTGTTCTCTTTTATGCCCTTTTTGCATTACACTGGAAGACACTTTATGGTATTCGCTTCTTTCTACACGTGTATATGTTTGCATTTTTTTGCTCAGCATTTTATCCCAGCATTTCCATATAGATTTAGATACTTGGAACTTGACATATAAAATGCTTATTTTGTTTGCTGATTGCTTTCCCCCGATTTTCCTATATTTAAATCATCCCGGTTATTATTGGAAGATAGTCACAAATTTTGATTTTGAATTCAATTCTTGATGGATTCTGTCCATTTTTTTATTATGATGGTCTACCTATAGTAATGTATTTAAATGTGTTGAAATATGATTCAGCATTGCCTGTGATTGTTGAAATAAATAGCGAAGGAGATGGAAACATCTACTATTTTTGACTCTGGTCGATTTGAAAATAGTATTGCACTTGGTCAACTAATACTCGCTTTTGGATTGTAATTTCTCCCTACTTCCAAGTAGAAGAGCGTATCGCGCTTTTTCATAACCTCAATATCCATCTTTCCATTTCCTGAACCGGTTGTCAAAAGTATTATGGAGAATCTCAAAGCCGGAGGGGAGGGAGTAGCAGGGAAGAGGGTTGTTAATGATTCACTTCAACCTTATCAAAGTGAAGCCAGCCTTGCAATTTTGTCTTTGGCTTTGTTGAATCGGAGACGCAGGTTTCTTCATGGGAATCTTTTACAGAAGGCAAACGCAGAAGACGATTCCTCTTTGGTGATGAGAAGCGAGTATGGGCAGAAGTTCGTGTGTAATGTTCCAGCGATACCAGCGTTGGAACGCGAAGAAACGACAGAGAATGCCGAAGCATTGGCGATTGGTGTTGTGGCCGATGTTGTTGCTGCAGCGTTTTATGTGCGCTCTTGCATTAAGAAGGTTATCTTTGTTTCATTTCATGTTGTTTACCGCAGGTGAAGGGACGATATGGTCACAGCGTAGTTTCCCCACCCTTTGCAGTTCACTTCGACTAGATTTTAAAGATTTTTCTCAAGTTTTAAGTTTTATATGAAAGTTTTTCTTTCTATTGTAAAATGATAAGATCGTTTCGTTTTACTTGTGCTGATGTAATTGTTTCTTATTTTCTTTTAATATTTCATGTTTTTTTCCTGTGAAAACCTGTTCGTCGCTAGTAAACAGTGGATGTACCAGCTTCATTGAAATATTGAAATCTCATCTTAGCTATCTGCTTTCCCGTCTTCCTTCTACTGCCATCCTCATCTATCCTCAATTATCCACACCAACGCTAACCGTTGTTATTAAAATATAACAGCGAAGAGTAATATGTATATGCGACATTCCAAAATAACTGCGTCTTGCAAGTGAACTATTCTGCTTGCGTTCGATTCTAGTAAGTCCGAGCAATAGGAACACATTCCGCCATGATTTTAGTTGTGCCTGTTTTACTGGAAATGCAGCGTTGCATATCATAGATGCCATCTTTCCTTTTTTTGAATGTTTGAGAACAGTTACGTTTTCCTATTTTTTAGGTGATAACCGAAGAGTTTTGTAATGACGAATCTTGATATGGTCAAAAAACGTGACGCTTTACATCAGTTTTTCCTTGAGAGTGAAGCTGTTGAATGACATCGTTGTTTTATATGTATTGTCGGATAAGGGGTGGGGGAGGGGTACTAAATATTTTAGCATTAAATATTTTGCATTGCTATCCATCGTTGAATGACATCTCATTTCAGAACACAGGTTGGTGGACATATGAATTATGCTATGGCAAACACGTTGCGCAGTTGCATTTTGAAGGTGAGTGCCGTACTCTTATTGGTTATTCCGACAACATTTTCATGTTTTCTAATCATTTTCCTCTGCAATGCAAATGTGTGATCGCCGAATATTTTTTCAAATCTCATGTGAAAAGATATCTATAAGTTATTTTTAAATGAAGTTTGAGGAGTCAGAACGGCTGAACTGAGCGCTGTTTTATAAATAAACGTGTATCGTAAGAGGGTGTAAATAAAGAATTGATAAGTCAGTAGTTTCTGCAGCGCTTATTTTATTCGGACCGTGCCCATTTGAATGTACAGTCTATAATGCTGAAAACCTAGTCTATTTCAACGAACACTTGCGATCTAACATCGGTTATATCTTCATTAAATTGCTCATTTTGACAGGTGTCATTACCAGTACTTAAGGAAATAGGAAATTTCCTTCCTCAAACCTGCAGATAGAGTCATTTGATGGCCTAGGACGAGCTTTTAGATATATTTCTCGGGTCTTTTTTTCTTATTTTGCAGTTCTTTTAATTATTAGGTACGGCGGCCGTTGGTGGACCCATTTCGCTGGGTAATTACGCGAACGATTCAGAGTTGCCAACTTTCGATCCAAAATCGAGGCATCAGTTCTATTTTGAGCAGCACTATGCGAATGGGACAATATGTGATTTGAACGGCAAGCCTAGAAGTGCGCTTGTTCAGGTAATGATGTGCAGGAAACGATTTACTGCGTGCTTTTCTCATTGGCATCCTTGTAATTTCCGGTTTAAATGCATCATTAATTATAATGAATATTGGAGGCGGACTGCTGAAGAAAATTTGCGATTTTACGAGGGGGAAAAACTTAAACTCTTGCTTTTCGTTGTAAAGTATCGAATTCAAAGAAACTTAAATTATTAAATTTAGTAAGTTGGATGATTGAATGCGCCGAAGTTGAAACCTTCACAAACGTGGCTTTAATTTAGAGATTGGTTTTAGAGATTATTGAGAGTACGCATATTTAATGACAGCTTTGTGGATCGAATTATAACACATATGGCACGAGTTTTACTCACCATCCATTGTGTTTAAAAACGTTGCTCTAGGAATATTACCGGACTATCTCACAATAGGGTTGTGCAACAATACTCGTGTTGCTATTAATGCTTCCACTTTTTCCCTTTTCTTTTTATAGTATCTGAATTCCAAACTCAGCTCAGCTGAAATTTCCCATCGCCTTTTCCTCGCCTCCGTCAGGCAGTTTTAACTATGGGCTTGTCGCGTGCAAGCCGTCCAGTCGATCGTATTTTAATTCGAATGACTTTTTGAAAAGTAGGTGCTTTGGTTTCTGGTGTTCAGTGCGATACTATATTGGGATTTTGCGATCAACAGTCCTCGTGCTGTAACAGAGGTTTAACTTGATCTCCTGAGGCAGCTAGCTACCTCGGGAACGGGCTCAGACTCGCAGATATGCTTTTTTTGCTTCATTGCTCGTCGTTGCACATGTGTGCTTTATCGTATGTATAGAGCAAATTTGTGATTCAGTACACCTGTGACGAGCTTCTGGCGACGAATGAAGCGTATATCGACGAGGTGGACGAAAGGGCACCATGCAGTTATGTGCTGAAGGTGAAGACGGGATCCTTATGTAAGCTGAAGCAGTTCCAGCCAGCACCGAAACCTCTTCCTCCTCTAAACGTCGAGTGTCGACCTGTGCTGAGTGAGGAGTCGGCTGTCAGCTACGTCCACTTCATCGTAAACAAGGAAAGGGAAAGAGTAAACATACATATGATATTTGTGATCAGAGGAGAAATTAAGGCGGAAGATGTTTAACAGATGCTGATGTGTTATCGGCGTCCCTCAGAAATCTGTATCTGATTCGAGGGGATGAAAGTCTGATGTAAAAATTCAAGGAAAATAAACTAGTTCACGACACGGGGGGGGGGGGGGGAATAAAGGCGGTACGAAATGTCGTTTCAGTGACGCCTAGTTCGCGACACAACAACAATTAGACAGAAGCTCAAGCAAGTATATAGCAAAGTTTGCAGTATTTGTTTGCACACAGGTAACTATTTTACAGAGAGCGGAAACAATGAAGTAATAGCTTGACATATGGGGATTCTAGACTTCGAAACATTTTTCGACGTGTTTGAGGGCTCAGAATCGCAGTTATTCAGAGGTAAAAGGCTCATCAAGAAATTTTATCTGGTACTTAGAGAAGGGCGAAACAAAATAAAATTTCGATGAGAAAGGGCACAGTTGTGGTATATGCTGCTGAATAATTCCCACTTCCTTTAAATATGATGAAGTGCTTGTTGTCTGGAGCGAGTTGTGACTTTCGCCCACCCGAACCCAGCAGGCGGAATGCATAATAACGATAAAGTATCACGGGAAAGCAAAGAAGGATATTTAGAGAGGGTAGCTGGGAGAGTACCCAGTAAACTGAGTTTCTTTAGAAGGCTTGACGCCGGAGGCCGAGTGAGGGTTGCCAAAGGATGCAGCTTGAAGCGTACCCAGCACGCATTCTAAGGTTCTGCGATGAATTATCAAGTCCGCGAACATTTGCTAACACCGAATAAGCAAACACTGCGTAATTGCAGCTGACTGGCCGCTTATATGCATTTCAGCATTGCCCTCTTTCTGAATAACTAGCATTGTAATGGATAGGAATATAATGGAATGTGCAATCTGGGGCATATAGGAATTAGATTGAGACTAGGCCTGGTCCCCTAGGGAGGGAAGGAAATGAAAAAAGCTTGAATCGAGAGGTTTCGTATTATTTTATAAGCTTCATGTTTCCGGTGTTGAAAAGACCTCAAATAAGACTGAGTGTTGGTATTTGCTGCAATCGTCTGTCTTTGTTTATTTAAAAAGAGTCTCACCTGTCATAGTTAGGTGATGGATCGCCTCAGGAATGCATATTTTTGCAGTTGACGTTACAATCAAGAGTGGATGATCTTGTGCAGCGGGCCGCAAGCTTGCAAAAGCAATTACATGTGCGTAGACGATTGGCTTTAGTCTCACCAAAAGTGAAGAAGATAGCAGATGGTATAGAAACGAATGTTGGAAGGTTGCTTGATGACTATATAAATACCGCGATAGAACTGAGCTCTCAAGGTTTGTAACTTCAATAATTTGTCCTCATTTGACGTCAAAATTGGGCAACCAAGATGAGGGTTTGAATTGCTCAGTGTTTGCTTGTAAAAGAAAATGATGTTGTTTAAACCGAAAGGGATTTTGCTGATTAGAAAGCAAGGGAAAGGGGAAAGATCTGTTGGTGATATCTGTTTATTTGCAATGGAAACAGTTGGTGTATCATGAAATTGCAAGCATTCACAGAGGTATGACAATATCACAGTGGAGATGCGTGCCACTGTGGTGTTGCTCTTTAGAAATATCGTCGCAAAATTCAAATCTTCCTAGTGGAATTTCTTATTGCCTACGTTTACTTTTCGAGGTCCCAGTTACTGGCCTCTTTATTTTTTACTTTGTTTTTACTTCAATCGACAAAGCATTCATTACGAATAAATGTCTCTGCATATCACTACCACTTCCGTTTAACCGAAGTTATAAGTTAGCGCGGAAGTTAGGGCTTTGGCTCGTCTCCTGCCCATCGGGTACCGACGAGTCGATTCATCGTTGTTCCACTCAAGAGGAGAGTTCCGATCTGCTCCACAACCCTCGTCCCGATGAGGCCACTGGTTCGAATGACTGGGTAGGACGAAGCCAAAGAGTTTGCTCAGAGCCACCTTAAAACCGACCGCGCAGAAAGCGATACTAAACGATGAATGATATTGGCTTCACAAGGTAAAATCACGCGTCGGTCGGTCTGCTGACTGCCATCTTGTAGAGGTTCGATGGCACATTTCAGTTCTTAGCTTTAATGTTGCTATTTATAAAAACCCGAATGTAAGCATCATATGTGCAACCGCGGCTACAGTTTATAATGGAGTGGAATAATGTATCTAGTCGTCCAATAAATAGGGTTATCTTCAGACCTTCAGTTTTACTCCACAAAAATATGAAATTCCTCGATTGAAGCACAACATCCCATTCTTACGAGGCATCCCTTTCAGTAAATTTCCTTGAGAGGCCATCTGGAGGTACCTCTCATACCTTGAGAGGTCTGCTGGAAGCATCTTTCGTATCCTTAAGAGGCCTGGAAACGAACCATTATTCTAGGAAGTTAGAAGAGAGATTGCTTTGATGTTTGTCTGTATGGAGGAGAAAAATCCATTCAGTTCTCTTAAGGAGCGTCTTATGAATCCAGAACAGTATATAGCTCTTAGCCGTCGCTTGTAAATGCTGAGCACTGGATTCTGAAGATTTTCATTGACGAGCAGGATGTGTTTTTATTGCTGAAAACTTTAGACATTTTTATCTTCAAAATTTTTGATAAGTTATGACGTCATTGCATAACATCTAAAGTCGTGGAAGTAATGTTATCCCCGTGGTTTTGTATCAAAAGGACGAAATTATTGAAGTTAGGATTATTTTTTCTGCGAAAGGTGGGTTCAGTTATGAGGGAGGAAATTTCATTGATGGAAGAGGTGTTTAGCTGAGGAACATTGCTAATTAACCTTCACCTTACAGCCTTTTTTCAGCTGAAGGTGTTAAAGCCAACATGGATGTTGTTTCGGCGGGAGTGAATGACATTGGAAGTGAGTGCTTTTGCAAGTTTCCTTTCTCTTGTGCAAAATCGGCTAAGTATGTTCATCAAGAGTTTATTGTTGAAGAGAGGTGCCTCAGATATTCCTTTGATAGACGACTATGTCTATTATTTCCTTATCGCCTTACTGCAGTGGAGTTTTATGTAAATATCGTAACTGTTTCATGTAGTTGTGTTCCTGTGAAATTTTACGCGGCGTTATTTTGTCTTGATCGAGCTATATCAAGAAAAATGATTCTATGGGATTTAAATTCAATTTTTTTTATTGTTTTTAAACTTGAGTTTTTTATTTTTGAAATTTTAGCTTAATATCGCTTGCCATCAATGCAGAGTACCGTTTCTGATCGGAAAGATAGGGAGTAGAGCTGATCAACGTTCGTTTCTAAAAGAAATTCGTTCATTGAAATTAGTTTCTGAGTTTTTTCTTTCCACTCTAACGATGGTTTGTTGTCGTTCATTGCTGTGGATAAGAATTCGTGGGTAATATCGAATGATTTCTGCTCTAAAATGGGATTTGTCCTTAATTCATTTTGTATAAATGGCTTTGTAAAGAAGTTTGCCGAGGGAGCTAGATTTTTATAGGAAAGTGGGAGAGCGACGCAGAGGAGGATCGTGCCTATCTGCACTGGTATTTTAAGGATCCTCACCTTGATCGAAAGTTTTTTCCAATGTCAGTTGCTTATGTGCGTGCAAGAAATAAATATTACGTCTTGGTGAGTTCTGTTTTCCCATAGGGGAGTAGTATATGACTATGTTTTGGTAGCTATTTCAGAGTTGAAGGAAAGGATGGGGGGAGGGGTGGTAGGGAGGGAGGAAGGGGAAAGGAGCACAAAATTTTAACGAATTTTTACGGATGGGTGGGGAGAATCCTCTTCTAAGAATCTTTAGGCAATAATAATTTTTTGCGAGATTTTGTATTGTTTTGCGACCAAATTTCGATGCATTTCAGCGTTAACGTTTATTTTTCTGTTTTTGCAATGAGTTTTTTTTGTTTGCAGAGGAAACCTCGAATATGATGAACATATGGGACGTTAGGGGGGGGGGGGGGGGAGTAATGTCCTTTGCAAAAGTTCACGTCTGACTACAATGTTAAGTGGGTGGTCGAGTTTGTGGCATTGTTCATTTTAAGCGAATCGGAATAACAAAAAGTTGTGTTTTTTTCAGGCACTCTTATTTATATGGTTGTTATTAGGTTCCACCTACGAAATTGTGCTCTTTTATTACCTTAACTTTAAGAAGATTCCTATGCCTATTTGTTATAAGAGAAAAAAGAGGTCATGTTGCAGCTATCAAAATTCTACAGTCGTTTCGGTGAAACATTCGACGATACGGAGAATTCTTATGCGAAATTCATCGAGGATGCTGTAAGTGGGAAAATCTCAGAGATCGACTTATCTCTGCTTATTGGACAGTTGCCAAAAATATTCAATGAGAATGACATTCCCGGTGTCGTGCCCAAGACATTCGTTAGTTTGTTGCTCTTCTCGCAATAATAATGTAAATATCGGAGATAACGCGTTTAAGGATGTTCGGGCATTTTAGGAGAGATAAAGAATTTAATAGGGAGCGGGGAGGTGGTGCTTTTTAGTTAAGTACTCGGTTCAAAGCTTGCAAAATGTGGTAAAAAGGATGCGAAATTCGGTATGTGGACTCGTTCTTTGCAAAGAGCGTCTGGGCGGTCGCCGTCTTAGTGGGCTTATCATCTCAGGAAAATGCGATGTTAAGCATATTTTATACAACCTTATTATGAAATGCTTAGCATACTTCTATCAACTCAAGCACTGAGTAATGCTGTTTGCTTTACCTATGACTTGCCTTTTTATCATTATTTCTACAACATCCGACTGTGGCGCTGTGAACTGCTCCATATTAATTAGGAAATTAACACCTTATGCAGAGGCGTCATTGTTATTTCTAAAATGTATTTAGGTTCGATTCGGTTAGTACTTTCTACGCTCATAAGCAAGCATTACTGTAGAGCTTCTCAGGTTAAACCATCTTGCAGCAGTTTTTCATCGAGTTTTGCATCGGAACGTCTTAGCATTCTGTTTTTGATGTCATGGATGTGCAGGGTTTCATGTTTGCAGAGGCCGAGATTCCTTTGCCACGTTGAGACAACGTCATCGAGAAGTCTGTTTAGTGGTTTGTATACTGTTGATTTGCCAGATCTATTTATTCCACTTGTAGGAAATGACCGCCGGTGAGACATGGCACGAAAATTTTTTCACAAGCGATGAGCTTGTCGGGCACCTAACGTCCGTATTCCGCCGATCGTTGATCGCCAACCTGAGTAGAGGGGATGCAATCGATCCCGACGATGTAATGTCGAAGTGCGCGCGTCAGATTATCCAAATCAGAGCGTTGGTGAGTGTATTATTATGAAGGGTCTATATTTCTTTGATTAAGGAGACAATAGAGGATTTAATTTTGGGTTTTCGACTTTGAGGTTTTGTTTCCTTGTACATATTCAGAAACAAGAAAGGAAGTCATTTCTATTGCGGACAATTAGATCAGCAACTTGGCGCATTTCAACATTTCGAAGCTAAAAATATTTCAACTCCCTACCTTCCTTTCGTTCTCCATTCAGCCAATTTCGAAACCGCCGTTGGAAATCTGTGGAATATTTAATTGAATAGTGAAATCAGAGTTTTAAGATGTTATACTTTCAGTTAAAGAGTTTTTCAGGCGTTGACTGCACGGGATAGTTTGAATAGAGTGCATTCTGGTCCACACATTTATTCATTTTTGAAAGCAGAGAAGATATACTTCCAATTCGAGGTTTGTCTATATTTATTCTTTGGTAACTTTTTATATGTATTTATTAGAGCACAGGTTTGATGACCACATGCACAAAGTTGAAAGTTTATATTGACCATTTGTGTTTTCTTAATGCTAGTGCAATTGTAATATTAGCAGAATGCTACTGAGATGTCAGTAAAATGAAGAAATAGAAGCAAAAGGTGTGTGGATCAGCGAGAGTGGAACTCTTATCTCTCATTATTTGAGTGAAAGCGCTTACACATTATACTACTGCTGCAAGGTGCATCTGTGTACCTTGAACGTGTTCAGGTCAACTGGGGATAAGGCGTTAGAATGATTTTGTTTCATTACTATATGCAGTATACAGTGGTGTATTATTGAAATACAACAACATTATTTGTTCAATAAAGAATTGCTTGTGTTGTGAATAGGAAGAAAGTTTTCTAGCGGTGCAACGTCACAGCTGAAATTTCGTTTTTCTTATAGTCGACAGACACATCGGTGGAGGATAAGTAAATTTAGAATATTTGATGGAATGTAAATGAAGTAGATATAAGTTGTAATGTTATTTTGCAGAAGGCATATAACGAAGCAATCGACGAGTTGTGGAAATCGAGGCCCGAACTGTTCGTGACGGCACCCGGAAAGACATCTCCAGTGCCCGTGCCATTCCCACAGAGGCAAGATGGTGGCAGTGATGCCTTCATTAGTGGTATTTGTGTTTTGCTTTTATTGCTGATTGCGTATTCGCATCTCGTTTTTCATTGTTAAGAAATATTTGAATTCGTGAATTTTAACAACCCTTTGATATAAGTGTCTGACGGAAGATTCCGCCCTTCGAGACTTAGGAGAGGTTGGAGACGTCTCTGAACATTAGGACCCCCGTGAATTTCGTTTCGTTCGACAGCAACATTCCAGGTATCATCCTTCACAAATTCGTTTTGCTTTTCAAATGATTGTGCAGGTTTCACCTCAGAGAATTGAGAAATATATTTTAGATTTTTTGATGGGATGTGGATAAAGTAGACGTAGATACTGTTAAATATAGAAATCTTCCTTGGAACTTCCGAAAGTGAAATGTCTAGTTGTTTATCAAATCAGTGAGATGGGCGAACATCATAGTAAGCTGAATCCAGTCGTTCGAAAGAATTGTTAATGAACCTGTTTAGTTGGCATTAGCTACTTTCTTGTCTTTATTACGTCGTCTTTTGCATTTATGTAACGAACTAAGGTGTGAGGCTGGATTATGAGAAGCTGCGACACATCGAAAAGGTGCATAGCTCGATTGACGAGAGATACAATGAAGCGAAAAGCACAAACATCAGAGGTTTGTCTCTTCGTGCTTCATATTCGTATGATCGTTTTTTCAGGAGAGAGGAGTCATGTTTCGCCATACGTTCGCGTATTTCAAATTTCCATTGCTTCAGTGGAGGGCGGAGTGGGGTATTTGCTATTCTTTGAGTCATTTTAATATTCATTGGTGGCTGCCTCTTTGTTAACATTTCATCCTTCCAGCAAACTCCACAGCAACTGCTTTTTCTTGAGGTTTTAGCGTTATCTCTTGTGCTTTTTAATTAACAATTTTGATATAGCGTCTTTCTGCCCTTTAAAAGGTTTCTTTATTTCCGTCCGCTGTAATTGTTATCTGGCTGGAGTAGGTATTGGATTACGGTGATATCCGAACGATGAGGCATTTTTTATAGCAACCAAATATTGCGATTGCGAAGCACCCAAGGAATGCTAGGAATGCTAGTTCGTTAGATTTGCATTTTTTCACGTATTAGATTTCATAGATTGCACATCATATATTCATAAGCAGCTACGAAAAAGGATAAAATGCTAAGATAGAAGGCTTTAGTTCGCTACTTTTCACTCTTGCACAGAATGACGGCACCCTGGTTGCGAACAGCGAACACAGCTGAGTTCGTGCTCAACACTGCGTATGCACGACTACCGTACCCTGCACTGCAGTCGAATGCTAACTCCCATCAGAGGAATTCGAAAACCTGTGACAGAATCGAATAATGTCTTCGTGCAAAATTTCAGCTCAATTGAGGCATGTGAAGTGCACTTGCTGGATGGCCCAGTACTCTCTCTGCAATGATCGGCATCCAGCAAGTGCACTTCCCCCACCTCAATTAGCTGAGAATTTGCACGGGCATAATTATTTGATATTCTGGTTAGAAGTTTTCGAATTCCTGTGGTGGGCTCAGTATTCGCCTGCAGAGTGCAGAGTACTGTAGTCGTGCGTACGCAGTGTCGTGCACGAGCTCAGCTGCGTTCGCTGTTCGCATCGGGGGTGCCATTGCCATCTTTCTATGCAAGAGTACCGATTACTGTAGCTAGCATCTTTGGCAAGCTAACTTTGAAGGTAGTTGTTAACGTGCTCGAGGAACGAGCCTTCTGGTAGGATTCTTTTTTGTTGATAGGATTTATTTTTAAGGCAAATATTCCGCTGAAAAACTACATATAGAGAAGTCGAAACGGAAGCAGAACGAACACGCGGCTGGAATAAGAATGCAAAAAAGAGCATTAAGGCCTAATATAGGAAGAAAGTTGGAGGTATGGCTTCGAAAACTTTGAAAAGATTTATTCAGTCTTTAGTTTTTTGAACGTTGCTAATGGACAGTTTCATGGCAAACATTATTGTATTTTGAAATGGATTGACTCTAGGAAGATTGGTTTTTTGATGCAACGTTTTCAAAAATTAGCAAAAAAAGTAGCGAAATATGGCTTTACGCTCCCTGAAACGTCCTTAAAAGTTCTTCTGTTGTGGAATGGGCAGGATTCTTTCATTTTTAATCGCTGCTTCTTGATCATCGATTGACAGATGATCAAGCTATTTGCTAGTGGGATTTCTGGATATCCTCCATCCTTAATATATCTATTGAATTAACGAATGAGCTGGAAGTGAGGTAGTTAGATCGGCTCGAGTGGGATTCTATTTGATGCGCCCAGTCGTGAACGGAATGCTGGGGTTAAATTCTAACTCATTTCTTTGCAGGCTGTTGCTTTATGCTGTGATTTACTTTAAAGGTATTGTAATTACATCCGGCAACTTGCCAGATTCGAACACGACTGAAGTTTGTGCAGTGTCATCTCCTCGTTTGCCCTCCACCCAATTTTTATCCAACTTGAGAATTTAAAGGTTCCAGCCCTGCAGTGACGAGCCCGTAAACATTGAGTACACCTTTTGGCGATGTGAACAATGAATTCGTGCAAGCATAGCTGATGTTATGAGTGCGGCCAAACGTTAATGCAAGTGAATAGAGATACCCACTTGCAAGAAGAGATGTAGAGAGGGGCTGTCAAGGGAAGGAGGGGTCGCTGCAAGGGGAGCTGGGAGCTCTTCTTTCCTCCACCATCCCCTATCTTATTCGCTTTTCAGCCGTCGAAAGGGGAGACGCAATTGTTAGAAAACGTAACGTGTTTATGAAATGATGTTAAATTTGATTTGTGCAAATCAAAGAAGTTTACTTTTCCGTGCGGCATGGTGATCGACGAAGGAGGAAAGGACTCTCTACCCTTGTCTGCGAAAGCTCACACTACGAAGTGATTGAATCCATTGTTGATATTCGTGTTTGTGTCCGATCACTTCTTACTTATATGTTGTGCTGACATGAGTTTTGCTCATCGGTAGTGGTTTTTTCATTCAAAGTGGATGATTTGAAGAAATTCTTTCGTCGACCACCGGATGGCGATAACGCAAAAGATTTGAAAAGGAAACTGGTCGACGCTGATATTAGCAAAAGCGCACTGAAACTGCAATTGCAGTTATTTAGCAGAGCCTTGGAGGAACAACTTCGCGAAACCGGAATAGCTGATGGTGAGTGAAACAGATTCTTTCCATCCGTTTATTTCTTTGATGCCTCTATATCTCGTTCAGTTTACAGGACGGATACAGGCGAAGGGTATTTCTTTTTTATCCGGAATCGTCAGGTGTGAGGAGGTGTTGAGTACCTGCACTTAATTGTTGCGCTATTTTCTAGTTCCTTAGGCTGGGTCTGGCATAGTCAGCGTTGGCCTTTAGGCTCTGTTGAGCGCCTAGTCGATGGGCGATTTGATTGTTTTCGGGTCGCAGTTTGCTGGCATTCATTTTTGCATGTTCCTTATTATTTCCTTATTATCATAGATGTTCTGCGTATGCCACCACAAAATTTCATTTCTGTATGCTTGGGTTTTCACACTGTTACATTATTAAGTAAGTGATTTTCTCAAAAAATTGCTCGGATATATTGTCTGGTCCTGTTCGATATTTCAGGAAGAAATTTACGGTTTGATTCAAGAAAAAGAGATGATTCATGAATGGTCTGTTATTTTTTTAATATGCAAATTGCAGGTGCGGATGTGAAGATACATTTGATAACAACGAGTAATGATGGGATGGTTGATGGTCGTGTTAATGCACTTCTCGAAGCGTTTCTTGATGAGCAGAATGCAGCGAACGAGGAGAAAAAGAGGCATACAACACTGAAGAATGGCTATCTATTTGGGGCACCAAAAGGAGTGAAGGATAACGGTGAACCACAAAGTCGCAATCTTTTCTTACCTATATTGAGACGGGCTATTGCTTAGCTACTAGTGCCATTAACATATTCTCGTAGTGTCATTCTGTTTTTAATTTGCAAGTTTATTGATATCCAAGCAATCTTCCGATCCTCAAATGCGATGAGTGTGCAAGGCGGTTAAATGTTCGTTGCTCACGAGCTTATTGACAGTGAAAGGTTCTCTAATGAGTCGTTGTTTACGTAGGATGCATGGCTACCTTAATTTCTTTCACTTAATTGCCTATTTTGATTGATGTGGATTGCGATTTGTGGAATGTTGGAATGTTAGAGGGGCAGCAGGATCAAAGCTCATTGAATTCTTGGCGAACTCCTCGTTGCAGTTTCCTTTTGGTGGATGAATTTATATACGTAAATTACTTTGTTACCTGTTTGTTTATTCTAAGCTACTACCTGTGCTTTACGTTTGCGCCATAATTTAAGTTGATGGTATATCTCATAAGGAAAGCAAATTTTGCGGATTTTCTCATTGCAATTTTTGGCAGTCTCGTTGCAGTATTGCACGGACCTATCGCAATGAAAATGGTCTCTACTCCTCATTTGTAATGCTGTCTGAAGTTGAAGCAAGGCGAATTTATTGCGCTGCAGATATAACAGCCTTAATAATAATTTAATGTTTAATTGCATGTCATCATGTAGATTCATTTTTTTTTTGCTTGCGGTCACGCAATGCTCAAAATCTGTTTGTTCGATTTATTATATCAGAGGGAATCGTATGGGAGGAGATTAGTGGTGAAGGAGGTGGAAATGTCGAACGTATTTTTGAGTGAAATCTCTTTGGAAATGTGCACATCAGCGAGCAGTAATTTGCATATTAATTGATTAATGTTGCATCGAGGGCTGCGACCGCGGCAGTATGATCGATGCAACCTGCATCGTTCTCCCTCTTATCGTCGAAAGACACTGATGCGTCTTTCGTGACTAATTTCAAACACTTCCAATAGGTAGGGGATCGAGAGATCTCGGAGAGGTTTTTCAGACTCTGAAAAAGGTTCGAAAAGAAATGGGGAAAATGTAAAGGAGGACGATGAATTATTAAGGAAATACAATTTTGACAAAAGAACGAAATAGCAACAAGCGGCTAAGGTGTAGTGACCTACATACAAGTTGTGAAATCGAAACAGCGCTTTCGAGTACAGTCGATGAGATTTACTCGGGGAGGTGGGTGGAGGAGGGAGGAGGAGCCCAGCTCTGCCGATCGCTTCCCTTTATGGCATAAGCTGAATTCTCGTGGTATATTGAAATTTGGAATATTGAAAATTGAGAGTGGTGGTAGAAAAGGCAAGAAAATGTGGTACTTCAGAAGGGACTTTCGGATGTTGGACATCTCTTCATTGTGTATTTAATGATTTATTCTTCTGGGTAGCATTCTTACCAAAGCTTATATCTTCTTCCATATATGATCCACGTAATCTTCTGTGATTAACTGCGTTGTTTAATACCGGGTACACGTCAGTGAATTGATCGCATGGATAGAGTTGTTCGGTAGTGGGGAAAGCACGAATCGTCTGTGTACGCAGACGGCGCGGATAATAGCAGAGTTCTTGGTAAGTTGCGGTGTTATAATGAACAGAATTGCATGAGTTTGTGTAACACATACCGCTTGCACGCTTTTCACTGATGAAAGATGTGCCATACTCGGTTCTCTTTTGCTTCCGGACACATGTTGGATAATTGAAAGTGTGCTTTTGGGAATGCGGCTGTCATTTGCATATAATTAGAGCTATTTTGCAAATTCTGCGCGTTTACGGTTTTATTCTACGTTCTGATTTTTCTGAATGAATTGTGACGAAGTTTTGATTCGTTGTGCAGATATATTTTCATGTTTGATAATTGTACTTATTTGCGGCAGGAAATCAGTATTCGTTTGACTTTCAGTTTTGATCTACTGGATCGACTTTGTTGATCTAAGCTAACGATTGCTTCAGCGTATGTGCCTTACGTAATATAGATGCAGTCGCATTTCTATTGCATCTGGAGTTCATTTCTAAGATCCTTTGATCGAGCACATCGTGAACATTGCCTCAAGGAGGTTTTGAGTTTAGAGGAGGGGATTGTAATTTTTATCCGTATGGCGGAATGTGCCGGTCGTAAATGCTTTATCATATCTTATCATTGATTACTTTTTGCGCTCAAAGACACTTTCTCGAATAAACGGTTCATCTGTTCCCGTTTTGAGCGTTTGATTCATCAAAGTTACCTTCATCTTAATTACTATCGTTCTGCATTTAAGCGTGCTCGAATTCATGCTTGCTTTATGCGAAATTTAATAATATTCGACCAGTTCTACTTGAACAGTTATCGAAATGTTTCGCCTCGTAGCAGATCCGTTGGTAATAAATGGCACGAGTCGGGTGAATTTTCCACCAACCGCTTGAAGCCTTCAATAAAATGAAACCCTCAAATCGATTGGGGGGAACGATTACGCTGCAAATGCGGAAATGGTATGCGAGGAAAATGGGAGAAGAAATCACCGTGATAAGCGCCAGTTTTATTCTTTAATAGTTTGAGCATTATTGTTTTGAAAATTGCAGGACTCGTCCCACTTCAAGAACAGATATTCTTGAATGATATTTCCATTTTCTGATTTATTCTTTTAGGAAGTTTCCACATTTTCATATGCAGAATGGTATGGTGTGTTTAGATCGGTGCACTTGAATTTCTGTCGCTATACTGAAACTAATCCATGCGGTGGGAAGTGAATTCGGCGGGAGTAGTGAGATTCAGCAAGAGCCGGGAACTGCATCGTGGAAGCATATCGGGAGCCGGACGAGCTAGAGCATTCTGTTTTATCCTTGGCATTATACGTAGTTGTGCTGATGTGCCTGTACCTGTCGTCGCTTTGCAGATGATCATCAGACAGGGCCGCGATCTAGTTTGTTCGTTACTAGTGCTACCAGTGTGCTTTGCGATCATCAACATAAAGGAGTTGAATGACGTGCTATACGACGTTTCATTAGAAGGTGTTCCTGCCGGCTTCGAGCACTTCACTCTGGACGCATCGGTAAGATCCGTAGACGATGTATCGTTGCCTGAGGTAAATCTTTTTTCCTTCTCCTCTTCCTTAGTTCATTTGGCATTGTCAGACGTCGAAATTTGTCCCTGATGGTAATATTATTGTTTGATTAGAGATTTAAGAGTCTACAGAAATTTTACATGGGATGGGAATTCATTGGCCTGTGGGTATCCCACAATACCTGACTGATATGTTGTGACAGATGGCAAAATCAGTGGGTTCAATTAAGAGTACATAAAATGTGTTTTTGTGCAGAATGTATAATCAGCCAAAACTTTTCTGATTTTCAAGGTGTATAAAGATGCAAAAGAATAGTCGACTCTTTGTTTATTGCTCGAATATTCCTTCGTAATGACGACCTAGCGGTGAATTGCTTTAATAGCTATTTTAGAGGACTTTATTTAATTTTTTTACCTCACATACCCATTACCGCAGTGATGATATTTGCTTTTTTTGTAGTTTACGATAGAAGAAAATGCTGACACAGTATTGATGGCGAGTGCGTTTGGTCAGCGTTTTGTTTGTTCACTGCCATCTGTCGATCATCAACGAAGTATCGTCGACGATTCTACGGTCATTCTGAATGTACAGCTGGTTGCCGAAGTTGTTGCTGCGGCTTTTTACGCACACAATTGCATCAGAAAGGTTTTTGTTATTTTCGGCATTACATCCTAGCAATTATTTCAATCTTGAGCGATTTAATAATCGCCATTTAAGATGTTGAGGCAGTCAGATTGAGCTGGTTTTCCGACTGCTAGATGAACCAAATATAAGATTCCGTGGGGCGAATCCGTAGAAGTCGATCGATGGTCCTGAATTTTTTCGAAAATTCGCTCCAACACCAAATGCAACTCATTCTGCTCGTCGTTGATCTTAGTATCTGTTTGGGGCGTGACTGTTGCCAGTTCGCCACCACTTATGCATAAGATTTGAAACAGTTCTGTACAGCATTCTGTAATGCTTTATGCAGTATACACTACAGTAGATCAACTGTAACTTATATATAACAGTAAACCATAGTAAATTTACGTAGTAGATTGTGAAGATGTAATAGATGTGTTTATTCTCGATAAGCAGAGAGGATGCCGTTTTTATTTATTTATCATCATCAACGAATAAACGATAAAGGGAACAGATCGTTTATTGCCTATTTCTTTTGAGCGTATTATGCTGGGTCGGCGACCCTGATGTTTATTTTTCAGAACCTAGGTTGGTGGACATATGAATTATGCTATGGCAAACATATTGAGCAGCTGCATCTTGAAGGTAAGTGGGTTTTGCTGTCGTAATATTTATTCAGCTTTATTGTCGCCTGGCGCAGTGGCGAGGTGGTTAATGTTTATACCATTAATTACTACTGAGTAGGTGATGACCTTGAGCCCACTTAGATATCACTGGTTTGTCACACGTTGCGTAACCGATTTTCCATTGATGCAGTTATGCATTCCATCTTGTGCTACAGCTGAAAGACGTGTTAAATGGGCGATAAGTGATGCAGAAAGGAGCCATCAATGCCGTTTCTGCAGTGTATTGCAAAAATGTTGTAGTGATGTTGCAGGGTCTGACAGTGTTGGTACTGTCTTGTAGTTGGGTCATTTTGTTGGCAATTTACCGCTACCTAATTTCGTCCCCAAAGTTGGCACTCAATTATATTTCGAGCAACATTATGCGGATGGTAGCGAATGCGATATTACGCATAAGTCGAGAAGTTCAACCGTCAGGGTTCGTTGGCACTAGTTGTTTATCGCATTTATTATCGTGTAAATCGTTTTACAGGGAATTTGAGAATATTGCATTTTCGGCTTAGTGGCTTATTTGCATATGCATATCTGCATGTGGTAGCCTCATAAGTGTGGTTCTGAGGGAAGGAAGTTTATTGGCAGGCCAATATCTCCGCCTCTCTATCGGTGATCAATGCGGTCAAGTGAAGACATTGAATTAGGACAACATTGCTCAACCGCTGTTAGCAAATCCTTCATTTTCTTTAAAATGAATAGGGTGGGTTCGTAATAGGGCCTTGAAATAAAGCAATTCCATTTTTATAGACTTTATTGCCTATTTTATTCTGCTAATTAGGTGAATAATTTGCCCACTATTTGGGATGGTAACAGGAGGATTGACCTTTGTTTGTGGTGCCGAAGCTTTTTCATTGAATGACAAAGTTCAATGCACCTAATATAGCTTGTTCATGCGGCGCAGTATGCTGTGGCACTTATCAGGTGTCAGTGATCTCTTCTTGGGTCACTTTGTAAAAGGAACTTCGTGATAAGTCAGGGTCGCAGATGGACGTTATCCACTCAGGGTGCATTCGTTCGGCTTCAAACACTCTCTAATTGGCTGTATGTTGAAAATACAGTAAGTGATGAAGGATATCAGAAAGTGTGCTAGCGAAGTGCATTAATTTCAGTTCATCTGCGACGAACTCGTGACCACAAGCGAAGCATATATAGATACGGTATACGAACGATCGTCGTGTGAATACGTTCTTACAGTGAGAACGGGCTCATTATGTAAGCTGAGTGCCTTCCTACCTGTGGGTCGACCGCAGACGGCACTCATGGTTCTGTGCAGACCGGCACTCGATCATGGTGGTGCGATGCGATACGTTCGTTCACTCATCACCGATCAGCAGAACAGAGTAGATGCTTTTTATATCTGTTTTACTGGTGTAATGCAGTATTCGCGGCTGAACAAGGATCACAAGATCAGGATGCTCTTATTTCATTCTTGAATATATCTTATTATAGCAGTTAGTAATACTAGAAAAAGATGGGCGTTATTGTTGGGATTGATACGTTTTAAAAGATCGCAAAAGCAATTCCTAGGAATGCATTTGGGATAGTCGAGGGTATTTTTACGATGGGCTTAGTGAGCCTTAAGGGCCGAATACCATAATGCTGTTTTATTTTCAGAAGGAGAAGAGCGAATTAATTGAACACTTGGTTGCAAAAGCAGATAGTATTCAACGACAACGATTTGCACGTAAGCGTACCACATTTAACACGCCACGCGCTAAACATCGTGCAATGCTCGATGAAAAAAGACTGAGGAAGCAATTCGACGATCTAATGAAGCTCGCCTCTAGATTGAATGCCGATCGTAAGTGTTGCTTCTAGGATTGCTCAAGGCTGGTCCGGCAAGATTCTTTAGCCTCCTGGATTGTGCATCCGGAATTTATAGTCGACGTTTTAGATCGTTCAACTAAAGGTGCCAGTTGCAGGCATCGTATTTTTGCTGAACTTAAAGCCGTAATATAGCATTTGACAGTATCTCACACCTGTGAGCAATTCATTGTTGTGCGCAGTGACCGAAATAATACTGGAATAACCTAATATAGTAAAGTGATGTGGTGAAAGTTTTTCGCTTCGTGCTTATAATTCTTACGTGATGGTTTCCTGTTGCAGAGATTGATGAGGAATTCGGACAAATCTTCGATTTCCTTTCTCCCCTATGGAAAATTTTTCTCGGAGATGACTACCAACAAAAATGTAATGTGAAATATGTAAGGTCTGGGAGGGCAAGGCAAAAGTGCAGACAGTAATGATGTATTTCTTGAGACTTTTGAGTGGATCTGGATTTGAACTGGATGCCGTTCTACCTGTCAGAGCGCAAAACTTAGCCGAACGTAAAACTTAACGCAATCGGGATCGTTGTTTTATTTTTTTTTTTGATGGACTCTTTTAATGACATGCTTTGTTCTTTTTTTTGAGGGGAGAGGGCTGGGGAATAAGTGATAAGGTAACGAAATAGATGTTATTAGATGAATGCTGTGTAACGTTCGGTTGCAATGGTGATTAGCGCTTGCGAGGCATTTCTGTTGTACTCATCGAAGAGGCCCTTTCACTGTTGTGATGCGCATTGATGTTTACTTATTTCAGTTGAAGGTGTAACGTATGCGGATGTGCAGGTATTCGATGATATTCACGAGATGGAAGGTGTGTTTCAAGTGAGGTTTATTCGTAAATTGTGAAGTGTAACGCTTACCTTGTTCGTCAGCACGAAGTGGTACACTAAATTTTGATATCTTATAAACATACATTGGAGTCTGTAGATCAATTTTTTCTTATGCATGCTTAATGTATCTTATACCTTATTATGTGATTAAATATCTAAAATGAAGTCTTCACTGCAATGAGCAGTGACGTATTTGGGGATGAGGCGATACAGGTGACTCTCTGCGTCGAAGGGAGAAACGTGAGAAAACAAGTAGGTCTTGGTGATAATTTAACAGGAATTCACTGTTGCCACTGAGCGAAGAATACCTTTTAAAAGTGCTGTGTGTGCCGCTTGTAGTGATTAATGAACGTCGCGTAATTATGCAGGTTCTTCAATCTCTAAGTTGCCAATTGTAGATTTTAATTGCCAAGTCGAAGGTTAAACATTAAAGTGGTTAAACTTAATGTCTTCGAATTAAACCTTGATATATTAGTTAAAGGTAGTCAGCAGAGTGAACAAATTGCTAATCGAAACAATAGCAACGGCGCCAGTAATCTTTCGTTATTGTGCACCGATTTGACCGACAGATGTCTGCATTAAAGGGATTCTTTGTGCAAAGAATGTTTAATTATAATTATTATAGGGAGTTATGCGAGTGATGAAGATGAGGATCGTGCGAATCTCTATTGGTATTTTATGGATCGCAATTGGGATCGCAAATTCTTTCCAATGAATATCGCATATGTTCGTGCGAGAAACGCCTATTACACTATGGTTGGTTTATTTTCATATTTTTGCTTTACATGATTTATTTTTATGCGCACAGAGGTGGTTGAGAAATTCGTTCTGCCAATGGAAATGCTTGTAGAAATGTTTGATTTGGGTTAGAGTAATAGATTGCTTCGAAAAGTTAGGAAAAGAATGTCACTTCATTTTCAAGTTACTATGAAGGTGTGTTCTGTAGAAAGCATTGTTTTCGATGTTTTAATTTAGTACTGCTCTTTGAAATATGAACGACTCATTCTAAGCATACGTCTTTATATTAGCGCAACATGACTGCCCTATTTGAGAATTCTGTTTTAACATTCCAGCGTCTCATTGCATCGGGAGCCACTTTAATACAGCTCGTTCCCTGGATACTCGATTCTGCTTGTAAAAGTTTTGATCCGGGCGATGTTCTAGCTGGTGTTGATTTAAACATTCAAGAAAACTAAGCGCATTGGTACGTTATTTAAGCCTGTTGTGAGTGCTGGTCGTGACAATATTGTACAGTTATTTGTTTTAAAACAGTATTCAAAAGCTGTTTACTTTGGAACAGTAGAGTCGAGGAGTCGAAGAGCTTTAACTCATGAAGGTGGTGATGATGTGGATAATTTGCCATCGCAGTACCTTCCAAGCAAACGCATCGTTATTATTGTTTAGTTTGCAGGAGGCAAACTGATGGCATCGAAATATGTGAGAAAAATTTTTGAGCTATCAAAATTCGCTCGAAATCGGAATTTCGTAGTATATTTTTGCAGATGTCGAAATTTTTGCAACGAATGGGAATGTCGTTCGATTATCAGATGTTTACCTATGAGCACTTTTTACGAAATATCGATACAGGTGAAATCGAAGAAAAAGAATTGAGAATATTTTTCGGTTCCACATTAACGGAGGCGTTCCGTGAAGAGAGCATCCCAGGAATTGCTGATTTCATGGTTGGTGCGATTTTCTTTTTCTGACATACCGTATATTGGGGAATCTGGATTTATGTATCTGTTTATTTATTTATTTACCTCTTTATTTATTTATTTCAACATCCGGAGGTGGGAAAACATAAAAAAGTATGTGAGCATGAATAGTAAGAACGAACAGTACGTCCACAAAGTTACGATTTAGGCGAATAGACATCTAATTTGTAAGAGCAGCAATAGTGTATAGATCGAAACGACTCAGGTCCATCGTAGAAGCTGAAAAAGTGGGTGCATTGACGAGATCGATAGGAATCAGATTCTATTCATACGGCGTGCAATTGGAAACTGTGCAGAACATTGTTTGTACTGCAACATCTTTGGCTAGATGAAAATGGTGTGCACTCATCGACTGCGGAGAGGGAAATAGTGTGATATCGGAGTAGCCGAACACAATTTTATTACTAAGAATCATTACTCGTTATCAAATATAGGAACACAGATTATCACCTGTTTTCTTTGTTGTTGTCAATTTTTAACTATCTAATCGCGTTCTAGCATGGCTAGTTTACATATCAACGTTTGTTTTTTGAAATATTTTTTATAGCTGCTATATCCCATAAAACTTCATTGCAATGTTTGTATATTGCTCGGTGAGTTCATTATTTGAAGAGAGGACGGGGGGGGGGGGGGGAGGTGGTGATGATGAGCATGGAGGCTTTTATTGTGCTTTCGATAACGGGGAATTTCGGATGAGCGGTTAAGTCGAACACCGATGGTGTTGCAAATATGCGCTAAATTGAATGCGCTGATGGCAACATTAACAAAGTTGGGCTGTGCCTTACCGGTTGGCAGGCAAGTGCTGAGAACACCATGAGAAGATGGCTTATTTTGAGAACAAATGTCGACTTCCGGTTGATATCGTATTAATAAAATGAAACAGGTCAATTAATATCATTTAGCACTCGCTTGCAAGGAGTAAGGTTAGGGCGGCGCATGTGCGTCGTCGACCGTTGCTTCCTCCGCGAAGAGGCTCCTTAAGGGATATTGCACAATTATTAGCAGGTAGAATTTTCCAGATTTTCGTCAATCCGGGTTGTTTCTTTATTGAAATCCATTATTTAATTTAGCAGCCACAAAACTTTGATATGAACGATTACTGGTACGACATAATGTGGTTGCATTCGAATGTGCTGAAGGAGCATCTGGAAATATTCGAAAATGAGATGCTGGAGAACATCTTGAACGGTATTCGCTATGTCCCTGAGGATGTGATGTCAAAGGTGGCTCGTCAAATTCTGCACATAAACACTCTTGTAGGTCATTTTCCACTTCATTCGTTTAATTTCTGTATTCTCTTATCCTGCTACTCGGTGCAGCTCTTCGTCGATTGTGTGCATGCCCGCATTTATCACTAAGTTATTTCACTAAAACTTTTTTATCACCATTGAAAAACTAGTTGAACTCATCTGTCCTATTTTTTCTGGGCATCATGCATCATATCTTTTCCCTTTTTAAGTACCCTTCAGCTAATCAGCGTCTCTTTTAATGTTCTTTTTACAAAGAATACATAATTGATATTATATTTTTGTTTCTATTTTCAAAATAGGAGCGAAGGAAGTTGTAATTTTTATTGAGTATAACTTTTGCAACAGATTTTCCATTTCTCGCAGACACAGTTTCGTTCGATTAATTTATCGATATGTAAATACTTTATAATTTTATTACCCATAGTAGGTTTATTCTATAACCGGAAAGGGGCACAGAATTGCGCATTTTTCTTTTCTCTTGTTGGCCTTTTATAACCGTCAACCGTCATTCCTTATTTCACGCGTTTTCCATTTTCAGCATATTTTTTAAATTATCTTTTAAACTTTTTGTTGTCACCACATTATCACTTTTATTATACATTTTGGCTTTGAAAGCGTATAATGTAGACGTTATGTCCGCCCGTATGTTCGAGTCTGCCTATCTGTGCGGTAGTTTCAGCCCGAGAACGGTTGAGGCTAGAGATCTGAAATCAGGTAGAAATAGTCTGAACTGTTGTATTACATCCATACCAACGTTGCTGATGGTATTATATGAATTCCGTAACGAGTTATAATCACTGAAGAGTGTAACGATGAATGGACACGATTTCACATCAATGTCATCTTGAAAAAAAATGAAAGTTAAGAGAGGAATTGGCACATTTTGCGCTTTTATATTCCATTTTGTGTGCCTTTTGCGCTTTTAACATTCAGTAAGGGATCGAATCGGATCGGTTGCAAGATGTGTGCACTTTCTAAAGCGTATTAGTTGTGTATCATTCATTTGAAAGTGATCAGTCAAAGAAAATTATTATCGGAGGTTACTTTAATTTACAAATTACGTCCGTCGAATCGCTTATCTCTGCTTTCTTTGATTCCCAAGTTAAAATTACTGGATAGATAGACACATGCATCCACGCACATACACATATGCGCACATACACTTTATCGCTGATCCATCAGTGGCATTGTTGCAATGCGCTTTCCAAATGCACGTTTTGGAAGATTTATTAGGACGAATTTTTGTGAATAAATTTGTGCACGCGGTCTGATTAGCTGAATTATGGATGAATTATGGCATATGGTTTATTGCAGTATTTACTAGCTGTTCATAGAACTGGTTGAATGATGACTGGAATTGCAGCAGCTCATGTTCTGCTAGTTGTTTTGACCCGATCGGTACCTTGTCCTCTCCGTTCAAGAAGAGTTCTAGTCGCTGCCACAACAATCTTGAAAAGATTCGATGGTTCTCGTTTGCTCTAGAGTGCTTGCACTTCTTACAGATTTTAAACAGTAAGCAGTACTACAATTGCCATATATTCTAAAGTGTTAGAGGCGTATTTGCAATGCTTCTAAATCGGTGACACATGACTGAATAATCGATAACTCATTATATTAAATCTTAAAGATGACTAAGGCCACTTGTCACCAAAATAACGATTTACTGCTTTGAATATCGAATGGTAGAGAGTTCATTTGCTCTCATAAAGTTTGAGTTACTCTTTACTAGGTTGTAACATTTCATATATCCCAAGTGAATAAGCCCAGCCAGTTTTTTTCAGTTGAGGAAAAAGGAGAAAAGGAACGAGCACTATATGGGTCAGAATTACTTCTCGTTTGTTAAAGCAGAAGAGATCTATTTCAAGTTCGAGGTATGGCAATTTGTTATTTCTTTACTTCTCATTTTTGACAATTTCGAGGCATGATACTTTTATAATTGTTGTCTACCGTTGTTCCCAGCCCAAATTTGTCCTTAAGGTCCAATGGCTAGTTTCATGCAGTGAAGTACAGCCAAGCAGAAATTTGATTTCATAAGGGATACTGTGGTTTGAATTTGGAGTGTGCATGGGCGTAATATCGACGTTTGCTTAAAAATTAGTGACCTTTTAGCTTTAAGTCTTTTTTGTGGGAAAAATGCAAAGTGCAGCAGAGAGACTCGATCACTATGCGTTTTTTACAACTCATCTTATCAAAGGAAGATTAACCTCCTAGGTGTTCGAAAAATAAAACCACAAATGTTTAATTTTGTAGTAGTTTCCGTGAGCTTCGAATGACGGTACACTCAGAGATAAGATTAGTTTTTTTTTCTTTTTTGCCCCGCTTGTATGAAAAGTTACCTATGCAATAACTAGCCATCCATATCGCACTTTCTGAGTGTGCCGTCAAAAACTCTATCTCTGCTCCACCTATGTTCTCTCTCGATGTACACAGAATAATATTTCCTGATAGTTCTCTGCAAATGTGGACGAAAAGTAGGGGGAAAGACTTAAATGGGGTAGCGGAGTATTATGCTAATGTGTTTTCTTCGCAGTGCCGAGTTTATCTGGTGATGAGAAGTTTTGCAAACTTTCATCGCTCATACTTTCACGGTTTAAGAAATAAGGTGCATTCATCGGCTCACCTTTTATTCATCGTGAGGAGATATGCAATCAAGCAATTGGAAGAATCCCCTTCCGTCCATACTTGAAGGAAAGTAGACGAATAACCTCTTGCCTTATCTTAAGCAATATGCGTGGCCGAGATCTCCACTTTGAGATGTTAGGGGGTATTCACGATTTCGTATTGAGCATTTTTGATGGAGAGTCGCAGAAAGTGTTTCCTCTCCTTATATTTTTAACAATAATTTTCGGTGTTGTTTGCCAACCAGTGCTTTCAGTTTTGGTTTGTTTGTTATATGGAAATGTCGTTTTAGCTCATTCAGTGGATCGGATTTTGTGGTTCCGATATTATCGATGAGAGATCGACCATTGCCTGAAATTTCATGCTTTATTTGCTGTCAAAGTAGGTCACAGTTATGTTTTGCAGGAAGCATTTAATCGGGCAATAAAACGTTATGATAAGCGCACTCAGATAGCACAAGCGCAGTTTTATGCGAAGCACGTCTTGAGCAGAGGGGAAATGATATCGTGGATGGATATGATTCACCCTGAAGGTGCGTTTTTCTTAGGCCTTTGCATAGTGAACTGGTTAACTTGTTAAATGCTAAGTTCAGTTTTGATTAGTCAACTGTGGTTGAAGTAGCCTCATCAAAAGCCGTACAATGCGCCCAACTAAATATACAGTTCTTGAAAGAATTGGCTGGAGGTTGGTTTGTATTTATCTTGCGATGGCACTTTATAACAACTTCAGTGCATCAGAGGGGCTGTTTGTCGTATCTGTTATTGTATCAAGATGTGAAAACTTAATCGCTGTCGAATTCGCCGTATGAAATTAAGAGAAAGGATGGAGGACAAAACCATGAGAGGAAGTTTTCGTTGAGTAATTTTAGTATAGGGTGCGGTATTATCCGCCAACTTTAGGGGGCGTCCAACTCCTAGTGGCTTTCCAACAAAACTTTTCGAGGTACAGGTCTATACCAGTTTATGTTAAATGTGACCCGTGCAGATAAATTGTGATGTGAAGCGTAACACACATTGCAGACCGTAGAAGATTGTTTTTGAATAGTATATTTGAGCTGTGTGGTGTTCGTTTCTGTGAGAATTGCTTACCTTAGGACTGCACCAGTTTACGTGATTAATGCTCTCATAGAATGGATGTTGATGTTGATTTGTTTTCGCAGCGATCTGATCATTTCAGAGTTGAATGCAACAAATGCGAGATTACTTATAAAAAGCACAAAGGCTGAGAAACAAGGTAGCGACGTTGAGAACGCTGAAATGCTTCGAATCATCGAACTTAGAACTAAAGGTGACAATAGGAATTATTTCTATCATCGTTCCAATGAATGATTTTATTTGGTTTGAAGCAAATTGTTTACGCACTCTTGTTTGCTTTATAGATGCCCTTATCTGTTCCTTACCTTACCTTACCTATCATTACAATGTTAGCTGAGCGATCGAAAGCGGATAGATCGTCGGTGCGAAAATTTTTGTTGTTTTGGCATTTTTTGGTATTTTTTCTGGACATTCGCGAATGCAGGCTGAAATCAAGAAGTGATTTGCGATTATCATCCTCATTTGAAGGTAGCAGTTTGATGGTAGGTATAAGGTCGTAAATGCTGTTTCCTTTATTGAAATATGTCTTACCTGTGTGTTTATTGTTACGAAAAGTATACGTCATTTATTGTTCGTCAGTGTTTTATGTTTCTCCAGTTTACCATTATTCTGCTTAAATATTTCATTGTTCATATTTAGTGGTCGTATTTTTGAATAATTTGATCTTTTTTATTCCACATATCGTGTCATCCGTTTATAAGCTCTAGAGACATTTAGCTTGCACAAATATTTCAACTTCGAAGAGGATTCATAAACAGAGTTGGATTTTTATATTATTTAAAATACGATGGTCTTCTAAATGACTAATCCTATTTTTCCAGCTCGTTCATAACCAAATTGTTCCATAAATTTCTAAGTAATTCCCTGTTGATTTTATTGCTAGAAAATAGTAGAAGATATGTGGTTCTCAACTGCCAGTAAGCATATATAGATTTGCCTTTGTCTGTATTATAAGTGGAAATGGGTATTTGAATTGGAGGTAAATCGACAAGTGAAAGGGAAGCACTACGCAATAAACTCCTCAAGGAGGCTGAAGAGAGGGCAGCCAAAGAGAGAATGATTGCACGTGCACGAAGACCAAATTTGAGGAAGAAAGTTGAGGTGAGTTCACATTTCTTTGAGCTCAACTGTTATTTAGAACTGAGGTCATGCTTAACCATTTCCAACTTGACAGCTTGACTATCCTATCATAGCGCTTTATTTGTTTTAGTAATTGGTTGACTGATATTCTCCAAAATGTTTTTTATGGTCTAAGTGATGCTTGTGGGCACGTTTACACTCGATATGAGTTTGAGCTTAGGTGCTTTTTTTTTGCGTTGTGACCTTCGCTAATAAAGTTCTTTCTTCGCACTTAGTTCTGTCAGGAAGTGCGGATTTTGTTTGTTTAAAATAGGCGATTTACCAACTAGATACAGTGGGGTTCTGTCAGCAATGTTAAGACCTCTATTCATCCACTATTTGCCTAGGATTTGTTCTTCGTTCATCGTTTGACTTAGGCAGGCATTTGCACCTAGACGCCTACTTCATTCGTCACTGGTTACTGTGTTCAACAAGTGCTATATCTTATGGATCGGTGGGGTGCATAAGTTGTTTGATGATATATGCTAGCATAAATTTTCAACGATTCCCTTCGTTATATCCCACTGAAATTTCGTGAATTGTAGGATAGCAAAAAATGGAGGGAAAATGGTGCGATATGGTTTACCGTGATTTTTTTGCGTAGATCGGAGGTCAATTAATGTCATTTATATGGCATT
The DNA here is from genome assembly GCA_013433145.1 of Ascaris suum. NCBI lineage: Eukaryota > Metazoa > Nematoda > Chromadorea > Rhabditida > Ascarididae > Ascaris > Ascaris suum. The sequence goes on along the minus strand of CM024170.1, from coordinate 13,630,124 downwards.
GATCGCTGTTTGATGTGCTTAATCGTGTTTGTTCGATGCACGGATTCTGTCGGAAAATAGTTCTCTAGAGGGCTCATACAGCAAAGTAAGCCAACTTCATTACGCAAAGAATATTTAAATGCCAGCGTTTTCAGCGCTCAGTTGCACTGATAGGTTGTTTATGCAGGAATATTTACGCCGCCCTTCCGATGAATATGTGTTGTCACGATTGAAGTCAAAGCCATCTGGATTTCTCGATAGTGATTCATTGAAGAAGCAACTAGACGAATTTAAACGTTCAGTCGAGAAAAAAATTCGTGAGACGGGATTAGCTGAAGGTTTGTTCATTCTTATCCACTGTTATTGATTCATTTGCTTGGCATCTGAAGCGGATTAGTTGCTGTCGTTTCCATTGTTTTTCTATGATCATTCTTCATTCTTCACAAACGCCGAAATAATAATTCTTGTTCGCGTCGAGTACGGGCTCGTTGAGAATTGATACCGGCTGACTGCCACATAGATGGATAAATGAATAGATATTGTTTGTTTCGTTTACACTGATGTCTTTTGTGATGAAATCTCAGTTATGAATTAGATATTAAATAGGTGAGCATTTGAAATTTAAGTATAAGGCGTCATTCGTTACTGTTTTTCACTAACCCTCTTAAGGCTTCTAAAGTGGCTTTGATTTCAGAAAAGGTTTCATTGGCAAATTATTCGATTATTTATGGTTCTCACTGTGGGCATATTATCTACGTAGGAAAGTTCTATAACAGATTATTACAGAGATATAGTTTTTAGCTTTCGTAGGTATTCACTGATAGCCGCGATTTCTAGTGACTTTGGATGATCTGAAATTAGCTTCCTACCGCGATAATTTCTGGTCGGCGCAGGGAACGCTTCTATGGGAAGAAGGCGGCTTGCAAGGCCTTCCGCTCCCCACCCGTCTCTCAAGCTATAAATGCATCTTTGCCGTATGCCGATCGTTAAGTTTTGCGACGTATTAGTCATTGTGATGTATTATGTGTTGAAAATATTTGTTTTCAGAAGGTGTAGTGAAGATAGGAATATTTGCACCAAGAGAGGATGGTGAAGGTACGTTGAGTAGCTTAGCATTCACTGAGGATGACGGACAAACGAATGAGGCATTGAAGATGTTGCTTGCCGAGCGAGATCGCATCGATGCAGAAATGGAGCATCAGAATCGCTTGTGGAATGCATATACGTTCGGTGCAACTCGTGAACAGAAGCATCAGGTGGAACAAGTTGAATCAGAAGATCACCAGGATGAACTCATCGTATCGAGGCTTATTCCAATACTCAAACGAGCTTGGCTACTATGATCATCGCTTCTTCCTTGTGGTAATTTTTTTGAGAATCACAAAGTTCTGCATTTTGCATTCGCTGCATCTACAAATATTCTCGTTTTTGTTTTCTGATTTGCAATGTGCTATATTCCTCCGCATTGCGAGGAAGGAGAAGATCGCTTTAAAAGATTCTTTAAGAAGAAGAGATCGCTTTCAGGAAACTTAAATCTCAGGAAAAAGCCGAAGAGTTGCAGGTGTACTCGTCAAGTTATGCGTTAGGGATATATAGATTTATGTGCAGAAGTCAGAGAGGGATAGGAAAATATAATTTGATTCATATTTTGGTCAAGAAATGCGTTGTGCGATAAGCACAGGAAAAGGGCAAACAGTAAATTGATGGGCGATATTGAAGTGATATTGGAAAGCCACCCTTCTAAAGGCTTGCACGTTAAGAAAGCTGGTCCTTATTTCCAGAATTGCTCTCATCAGTTCGTTTCGTTGTCATTGTATATGCTAATAGATGTCTTCATTCGCTTCATTTTCCCTTATTCGAAAACAGCGCTTCATTATAATAATTTTGCCTGTTTTCTGCCCTCTTTAAGGCTTCTCGAAACATTTCTGGTTAAATTCATTGCATTGTTTTGCATTTTTCCAAACTTCAGCTCATCATGCATAAGTTTTGTTACACCTTTATTACCTTCAATGAGTTTTGGAACAAATATTTTGTTGACACGAATGTGTAAACTTATAGGTGCTATATTTTATTTAGCTGTTGATGGCGTAGCAATGTGTTGTAGTGCGTCGCTTTCCTTCTGAGTCATTAGTTTATCTTGCAACGATCGTTTGCACTGCACGATTTATCCATCAGCTTATTTCCAACTGGCAGCAGTAAATCGTGTTTAATATAAAAAGAGCTATCTTTCCACCGCACTAAATGATTGATGAATAGGAAATGCAATGAGCGGAAAGAGCTGCAGGTGGATATTCGAAAGGGAAATTGACGTAATGAAACGCGATAGTATAGCTTGGACGATGGCTGCTATAACTATCGCAACAATATTAAGACTCATAAATATGAGTGAAGAGATTAGGGACCTCTCCCCTTCTACTAATTATAAAACGAATTTCACCTTATATGAAAAAGTTGATAGTATGGGGAACGATACCCGAATTGTCAAACGTACTCTTTTGCAATTATGGGATGTGTGTGATGTTTTCAGCAGTAGCTAATGTTGTTAACCGTTTTCTGTTACTTTACAATTACCGCACAATTATAAATTTCATTGTCCAAATATTCCCTCTGAAAAATGGTAAGTGCAGAAAAAATCCGAAACTCCATCTTTCTCTCTAATTGGTAGGTCCTGCCGTTTCTTTGTTTTTTTTTCTTTTATGAAAGTTCATTTCCAGTTATTCGTAACTTCTCAGAAGGAATAAATTTTTAACATTTGCACCCGCCACATCATTTTCATTTATTGCATACTTATTAATGAAATATGAGTTAACATATAAAGTGAAATACGAAGGTCACTATGAAAAACAGTCTTTCAAAGCAGGTGTTGGAATTTTTTTACCATGTAGGATACATTTGTGCGCAGTGACGAAAGGTCGGGAGGAGGGTTGGGGGGGGGGGTGTGAGAGGGAAAAGGTAAACGAATGCCTTTTTTTGCTTGCAACTCATATTTTCATTTTTCTTTGGTGGAAACAGGCGAGTAAGAGAAAACACTGTTGCGCAGCATCAAGAGGAGGCGGAAAAATATCGTGGGTAGGATTTTACTGAATTGAAATGAGAGGATATGAGATTTCTAAGATTGCTAAGATGTGGTCACTTTTCCTAATTGAACACAGAGAGAAGACAGGCAAAAACAACGATATAAGGAAGAATATGCGGGTACGTTTTATTCCAATGTTTTGTTAGCGCATTGATGCCTTGAATTGCAGACCACGGGTTTAAAAGGGAAATATCCTTGCAGCTCTCTTAATTTACAGTGTCTGAGAAAAGGAAGATTCATGAAAACGGAAGCCGTTTACACGCTGCAACTTGCTTAGCTCGATCCCAATTTTATCATATATTATTGTTTGCATATTTATTTTGCAATTATTTCTAATTGTTTTGTTCTATCCAATTTTCTTAATCGTTTTATCGCCTCATTTCTGAGTCGCTTCAGTGCACTCGATTTCTTATATTTGTGATCTTGTGCCATCTAGTCTTTGTTATGTTTACATTTTGTTTATTTGATGATCGTTAGGATTGCTGCTTAACGCCGTTGCTTGTCGCGTTTTTTTCTTCTATTTTTCTTGTACATGCATATGGACAATAATAAGTGCGGTGGTGAAGAATGCCACTGTTGATATATATTGTCGCAATCTTCTGAGCACTCTTGGAAAGCTCTAATGCTTTGAATACTTTTCACCTGGGCTTTTGTATTAAATAAAATTAAACAGGAGAAGTCCTCTTAAAACTTATTTTCAGCGCCTTTTCTATCCACTGATATTGATCATTTATGAACTAGTAAAACAAGACCATCTTTACTACTCAGATTTCAATGTCACTGTGCAAAAGTGAATGCAATTTTCGGCATATAACCAGTGAATTAGCTGCGGATTTTAGCTAGAGTTGTCTTCCGGAAAGGAGTGATGACATACTAGTGTGTGATTAGGGATTGCTTGAGGTTAAGATACGATGAGAGAGATTATGTTGAGTACGAACTTCAACTTGAGATGCATACCTTTCGAAATTTAAGTACTATCACATAGGTTATTGATCTTTGGCGCGCGCTAGTTTATTGCTCTGCGAGTCGTTTGCGCATCGAGCGATGCGAGACTCTTTTGCTGCAGCACGCTGCAGTCGTCTCGTGCGATTTCCAGTTCCATTTCTTATATTCATACGGTAGTGTTGATTTATTTGGTAATTTCGCACACTAAAAGAAAGTCAATAAGGAAATTGGCGTAGAGGAAGAAGACCACAGGAGGGAACGAGGGAGGAGGTGGGGGTAGTCACAACCTCTGTCCTACGACTATTAGCAGCAGTTTTGCAAAGGCTTGATAAGTTTTCCTACCAACTTATTTTCTTTTTCTTTGAAAAGAGGGATTTATCCGTTTCCATAAGTTTATAAAGTTTCGTTTTAAGTACAAGAAATAAGTTTTTCTGAAAGTCGCATATGGGGTTAAGTGCGGTGTTAGTCCCAATCTTGACCAGGAATGGACCAGGAAAGCGCGTTCAGCCAGGAACCCAGTTCGGGATACAGCGTTCCCGCGGTTTCGTATTCTCAAATTGCGGTTATGCAAGAAAGTGATGTGTTATAGGAGTAAGTGTTATTGATGTGAGAAGTAATGTTCGTATTTTATAAACGAGTAACCGTACTTTTGACAATAATAACAGCATATGACATGTACTGCCTTTGAGAGATTTCGTTGAGGAGACGGGTTTGACTCATCGGGGATGCGAGAAGGTGCTTATTACGGTAATTTGACGGTAATGTTGTACTCTACTACCTTCCTTGTTAGCAGAACTTCAGGCTGAACGTCATGCTAGAATTCACCTTATTTCTTTAAAACTCTTCAAGTCTACTGACAGCTGATGCAAGGACGTTCACATTTTCTCTGTTTCTTTGGATACGTGATGCAAGAGTAGAGTGTTGAGCAGACGTCCATGGCATCGCATTCTAATCACGCCGCGACGCATGTCAGGAACGCATGTCCACTTCGTGGGGAGCACGCTTATACGAGATCGTTCCAGTTTTCAGTGTATGTCGTGTATGTATCTCGGTGTTTTGGTGTATCGGTGATGTCGTGATGTCGATGTAAGAAGTGCAATGCGCTAAAAGGTGTGCATCGAGCATGACATGAAACCTGTCGTCTCGAGAGTGTGTCGATGCCTATAACGGTTTCGTTCCGCTTGCGGTTCCCAGGGAACGTCACCACGCAGCGCATTGTTCACTTTTCAAAATTGCCTTATTCTCACACGTAGCGTACAGCAGATTTATGTAGTATATTGGCTTCATTTATGCTGAACTCTATAGTGAACTTGTAAACTTCACAAGTTCTCAAGCCTTGAGGTTTCATTTGCGTTCAGTTGCAATAAGACTTGCTAAGAGGTTGCTGCAACCGCGGCAGATTTTACTGTTTGTGCCACTGCGAAAGGCGACGTTCATGATAACTGGGCGATTTAAATTAGTGAAAGGATTCGGGAAAAACAGCGAAGCCCGAGTTCCATTTCAAAGGCGTCGGCGGCAGAGACATCGTTGTGTCAAGTCCATGTTGGATCATTGATGCGATGAGCTTTGCAACCCGATCACTTGCTCGGTTATAACTATCCCTCGTTGAATGTTGAGGAATTTGCTAATATGCTCCTGTACAGTAATGAGGTGGACGATCTTGTGGAGGTAGTATTATAGTTCGAGTGAGTGACCACTGGTCACCAGTAGTCGAGCGTTATAGAATATTTGAAATTCTGAAATTTATGTTTGAAAAATTCAGGTTTGTTCGGCATTGGTGATTATAGAATGTGGAGTGATACGGATCTAAGTTAGGAGTTCTCACCACAACAACCGCCTTCAGTGCTGAAAGGAATCGGAATTTTTGGCTGAGCTCCCCACTTCGATTCAAGCGATCTTTTAAACATTGAGCTTAATAATTTAATATTAATTAACACTTCAAAATTTCCATTATCATATTGCATGTCCATCTTTCAACTTCATGCCATAAACTTAGCCACTGGTCATTCTTCTATAGAACGTTGCCGCTTAGAAAGAGAATCCGAGCGCACTCAGCACCCTTATTGAGCTTCGACACTTTGAAATCTTCTATCATTCCGTAAATTGAACCGACAGTCGTTCACTCGAGCTGTAAATGTTGCCATTTATTGACGGCTCTTCGGTGCTTTATTATTTAAAAAATAATTGTATTTGTTTTGGCCTTTCACCTCTTAGCCAGCAGTATACGTCAGTATTTTGACATTTAATCCCTCATAATATGGAGCTGAATAAAGGCACATCAACTGTCTGCTTGATCGGCTCCTTTTATCGATAAATTGGCGTTTTGTATCAGATCCGTTAACTCGTGGTATTGTGACTTGGGGTAACGTTTCTTCGCAGTGCAGCATTCTATATCCACGTTTTTCTTCCCTTGATAGTTAACAATCGCCGAAGGATCGACCTTCTTGAAGTAGGCAATAGATCGGCGGCTTGCACTACCTGATGATGTTTAGCGGCGTGCTCGTTGCCTGGTTTAGCTCGAGGTCTTGGAAGCGAAAGTGCGCGTTTTAGCTCACAATCATGTTTACACTTTTTATACATTTGTGCGGCCTTCACTTTTATTGATTCCGCGTTTCCAAGCGTTACACCGCTACTCAAAGCCGCAAGGCATCAGTCAACAACATCTCAACTTCGCTAAACGCTGTTTCAGATTCTGAGAGTCATTTACTGACTTCTTGGTTTTTTTCATTTCATACCAAATATCTTGGATTTCTAATCCGAAAATTGTTAAATGAGCTCGAAACCTATGGTCTTAATCGTCATTGATATGAGGCTTGATTGATTCGAAGTGAGTCGAGTTATCTAAGATGTTGACAAACCGTAAACGTACGTTGAGGGTGGATTGTTATCGTAAAAGGCGGTGAACGTTTGCAGCAATGAATCATCGGCATACGTTAGGATGTGTTTACTTGGTATGTGTATACAGCATACATTCTTCGTTTTCTTATCGCTGTTCTTTCTGACGATATTGGATCGAATGCAGTTGGTTAACAAAAATCAATAAAGAAGGAGACTTTTTCCATTGTATTGTTAGTTGTGCAATCAATTGTTTGGACAATTAAGAAAGCGGGGAGGGGAGAAGAAGGAAGAAGGGGGTAAGTTCGTCTCTGTTTTGTGGCCACGAATATCGAATAAGGAATGCGCAACGTGGAATCTAGCTTATTTGACTTGCAGCGCTGATAGCATCGTCAGGAGTATGCATGTGACATACAGAGTGAGTGGATGCGATGCCATAATTTTTACCGTCGAACTATCGAATTGACTTTCTTTCTTATTGCGTATTTAGCTTTCGCCATCAGTCATAGCAATTTAGTTTGATATTTTTGATTTTTTGCGTGCGCGAGTAAGAGGAGGGGATATTAGCTTAAATTTTCTGCAGATATTTCAGCTAAAATAGTCTTGTGTTATGTTCTCTTTGCTCTCAGGTTTGACGGTTGAAGGAAGCTTGCTTGGTGAATTGGTTGCTGCCTACCAAAAGAGCTTTATTTTCTTTCATTCTATAAATTCTTCACCATGGAAAAACATTGCTATTCGTCGTTTTGTATCGGTTACAGCCATCTGGACTGTAAGAGAGTTCCAACCAGTCGGCTTCAGTTTGTCTATCAAGCGACTCCGCGGAGCGGTGGAGTAAATCCCGACCCTCCTCCTAAGCAGAAATGAAAGCAACATGAAGAGACATTTAGTCATGATGGGTGTTCTCTTGACTGTAGTAAAATAAATTATAAATGATTTTAGGGACTTGCTGTTAAAGTATAACTATTGCCTTATTCAGCATTACCATTATTTGCATCAAAATAGTTTGGAATTATAACGGAACTTTTGCAAACCTGTGACTTAACGGACTTGCCTTGAGCATGCGTAAGGGTGTATAAGACTGCAGAAAACGTGATGGACTGTAAGGCTTTAGAATAATGTGGCGAGAGCTTCTTGGATCTAAAGGCCTCGAATTTCAGAGGAGTTGATAGGAAAGTAGAGTCATTTTTCTTCGTTATATCTAGACTGTTTATTGCCTAGGTGAATCTGTTTAAGTCGTGAATAAATTTAGGCTGTAATGGGTGATGCGGTTCTGAGGTACTTTTCACAAATCCATTCAGAATTGTTCAGGTCTAGCTATATGATGGACCGTCTGCATCCACTTGAAAATTTGCATATTAAATTACAAGTATGTAAATAGAAGAAAACACAAGCAATTAGAAAAAGGAGGCGAAGAAATCAGCAAAGGTTATATGAGAACTATTTTGCCGTATGGGCCACTATTCTTCTTAAAATATTTTCTGACTATGTTTGTGCTGTATGGCGTTATCGTAAAACGTTTTCTCTAATCTTCGCAACATAAAATCTGTCATAAAAATGCATGATTCGGTGCTCGTACGCATTGAATTGTTTTTAAAAAATTCAGTTTTAATAAGTCCTAGAATTAAGCGCCTTATCATTTTTCACATATTAGGGCCTTATCAGCCTTATCAATCATTAGCTATATCACTTCAAATATATCGTCATAGATATAAGGGGTAGTTCTATCATTCGCAATCGGCGTCTTATGTCTTATTATATTTCAATCTGATTTCGTGTTATTTAAAAGTAGTGAGATTCGTTAGATTTATAAGAAAAGTTCGAATTGAATACTCATCTAAAAGGTCTTTTAAGTTCAGAGATTAGACATCCCACTTAGATAATTATTATCAGCCTGAATTAACTCCTGGTTAAGTTTGCATTCACATTGAATCTGTCACGTAACCGTCCTGCTGCACGGTAGTTTCGATTCGAAAACCACTGAATTTATCGCTGTGAACGTTTATGGTTGTTTTATGCATAATAGGACGAATTCCTGCGACATTTTTTTATATCAGCGACTTCACTCTATATCATATAACTCACACTCTCAGCTATAGTTAAAAAGTTATGGTTCAGAGTTTTATAAAAGTTGGCATATGTTTAATGCCGAATTGAATTTTTACACCACAGGGGTTAGTTGAAGGAAATGGATTATTCAGTGATCGGTGGGAGCATTTAAGAGATGATGAGATTATCGAAGACTCGTTATTATGAGTTGTACTTCGTAAAAACGACAGTTCTAATGGTTGAGATTGCAAAGGCGTATTATATATCAGCTGAATTGGTGTACAGTTCGCTGTTGAAAACAGAGACATTCTTGCGTTGAAAATCGCTTATCGAACATTGCATTGATTACTCATTTAGAATCACTAGGAAAAACAACAACACAGTCATATGTATTCTTTATCAGGGATGATGCTAAGTGGATGAAATGTTACATAAACGACTTTCAGCTTCTATTATAAACATGGACAGCAAAGTTCGATGTGAAATGAACCAGATCTTTCGGGGATGTTTGAACATGTCGATTGTGGAGCGAGGCTGTTAAATCGAATAACTTAAGCAACGTTACCTAGTTGAACCCCATGAAGCTTTTTTAACTCAGCGCCACATCCAAGGGATTTAACTGCTGTAAAGGCTTCTTACACCGATCGTTATTAAGCTATTGCAATAAATGGGAAATATTCAAAAAGGGTGAAATGATTTTGGTGCGCTGCAGGGATCGAAGTGAGATCTGATGTGCTTTGCGGAAGGAACATCACCCACACTTACTAGCCATTGTATATATATATATATATATATATATATATATATATATATATATATATATATATATATATATATATATATATATATATATATATATATATATATATATATATATATATATATATGCGCTAGCGATTGCAAAATGTTCATTCTTTTCTCCTGCCCGCTGCCCTAAAACAATCCTTGTACTGGATGATGAGAACAGGACATGCTTTTAAGCTGCTGCTTAAATGCTGCTGCGTTTTCCACTGAAATGTATCAGTGGTAGCACGATTCCAGTGCCAACACTAATCTAAGCATTGCTTTACAACTCAATCTGTGGGGGCAGTCCATAAGGCAAATACCATTCCTTTCGTTATGGGAGACACAGAGTTCTTAACTAATTTTTTCTTCCACAGTTACACTATAATGAATGATCTATAGCCACTCTACGCAAACGAATAAACGTTTTGAAAGTCTGACAAAGATATTTGCTTAAAAGGTTTCCTTTCGAAGTAGTAGAGATGCAATATTCACGTAGAGCGTTTTTTATTATCTCAAACCCCAAATAGGCGGAGGCATTACAATAAGCTTAATGTTGTTATGCAAAAGTTTTTGTGGCCATATCAGTATTGTAATCTCCAACTCCTTTGCATAAATAAATTGCCTATTTAAATCCGCCTATTGCGAAATAATTTCATTAATGAATTTATTCCTGAGTTATTCAAATTTCAAGCGATTTGCCATCTCAATCTACAAAGGAATATTCAATGCTCATTTAATAAATGGAACGGTAGTTGTACTCATCAATAAATATGCTAATGTCGCTCATCTCATTAAGTATGTCTATGAATTACTGTTGTCATGAATAATATTATTGAACATCTCAAAAAGTTTTTTTTTGTTGTTTCAATCGAACAAATAAGCACAGTTTCATTATTACTGAATCCCTTCATGAGATGAATTACGCAAATTTTTTGGTATTACATGTGATGGGTGGCCTGAGTGAATGATTTTTGCAATTCATCGTGCAAATAACTGCCCTTTTTTGAATAACATTCAAGCTTGTGCTTGGATTTATCAATCGAATGAAATGTTGATTAAGGGGGAAATGCTACATGCAGATGAGTGTGCGGATTCCTCTCCAACTAGTGTGTTCATATCTGATTATGTGTATCGATTATGGCTTAGTGTGGCACATCATTCCTTTGCAATCATGTCAGGTTTGTTCGGGTTGATTTTTTAATCAATATTTTCATCCAGGTGAATTGTACCATGTGAGGGGATGGCTTGGCGTTCTCAGTTACCGAACAACAAAGGTTGCTAGCATCGATTGCTGGTATTTATGTATTGCTAATTGCTAATAATTGACTGGTATTCGTCGTATTAGAGATAGCCGATTTATGTAAATATCAATGAAGCAAGTCACCTAAGCGGAAAAGTTGTGACCAAGGTTAAGCAGTTTAACGGTGGTCACAACTTAACCTGGGAAATCACTGGCAAGGTTAAGCTGCTCGTGGGCGTGTTTCACTTGAAATCCTTATGAGCAAGCATTACTTTTCAGCAAAAATTATGTCAAGAATGGTCTTTAATGGTAATTTGTAAGGATGACATAACCCGATCGTTTTTTCTGTGCTGATGTGCCACTACAATGTGGCAAGGGCGGTCTTCAGTAAAACATTACGATTTTTGCAGCACCCGTACTTAGGATGTTGCTGTGATTCAATTTTAAGATATATTTGTATTTTGTCACGCCCGACTACTTCAGTTTGCCTAGAATTTCGATTTCATGCTCATTTGTTTCGAGGAAAATTTAGTGCTGCAGTACGGTTGATGTATGGGGGGTTTGGTGCTGCAGCTGGGAACAAGTTGAAATTGTACCATCTTTGGTCTCGTATGGAAATATTGAAGACTGTATTGAGAGTCCATTTGTGCTGACAAGCCCGCGTAACATGTGGCTTGTTTCATTTCGTCTGTTATTGGTGGAATAGAGTTCGGTGCATGTGTGGCGTTTATCTTTCGGGAGGGATTTATGGCTAGTTGATTTTTTAAGTGCGTTGTATGTCGATGTTTGAGATTATTTGCAATAAAATGATAGGTGGCTGTGATGGCTTTTTAACCTTCAACAGAAGCACAAAAGATATGATGCGGATAGGTTTTCCCTCTGTTGAGGTAAGCGAGATGTGGTGGTGGGAGGTGTAGATTGAGTAAAAAATGGATCTCATTTTTCATTAAGAATATTTTCGACGGTCTCAGATCCACTGATGGGTTCATTAAAAATTATATTTTTAAAAAAATAAACGTATGGTCTTTTCCGTCGCGGGGATGTTGGATTGTTGTGTCAGTGTTATATGCTTTGGATTTAAAGTCCCGTCCCCTCTGAGCTTTTCACTTTCTTTCTTTTATTTGGTGGTCGCCATTCGCTTACCGACGAATGACCGAGTGCGGCGTACTTCTTTCACTTCTGATGGGATCAAAGTGGCAGTTTTTTTAAATTTTTTGCCTCGCAGTTTTAAACTTCTTCGAAATTTGCTGCTCTTCTCATGCATTTTTTTAAAGTCAGGTGAAAGGGGCTTCTTTCATAATTTTCATAAGTTTACTTCTTATTAATGCGGAACTTCAGCGCCATTGAGTGATCTTCCGTTGATTAGGAACTCTCAGATGTGGTGTTATCCGTATATGTGTGCGTAATTCTTAGAAGGGGAGTTCCACAGTGCTGTAACATTCCGCTAATCCCTAAACCGACAGAGACGTGTATGTGGATACGCTATTTCGCAATGCGTGATTAATGAAGGCACCTGAACAGGTGTATGAAGCTTTATATGTCTCTGCGATTATCTTTGAAACGTTCCTTCGGACTCCATATGTTTGAGATTGAGAAAAAATCGTCTAAGATTGCGCTTCCGTCTCCTTCTTTTATCCTTCGTTCTGTTTAGGATATCCTCTATGCAAAATTATCAGAAACAGAAATCTCAGATAAACTTACTGCAATTCGTTAAATCAGCTACTAAAGAGGGAATTTAACATTTCACTTGTTTAATTCAACGTCGAGCGGTGGAAAAATCTACAAAGTTATGTGAATAAAGACAATAGAAATTATGAAAACGGTTCCAAGCTCATTTCTTTAGAATTTCCGGAAATCTGTAGGGTTAGGCCTCTTCCTTGAGAGAACCGGTTATCACCATTAGCGGAGAGAGCGAGTTCCACACGAAATAGATCAGTTTGCAGCTAATTTTAGGTGTGATTACATAAGTTGTAGGTACGAATATGACAACTCGCATAATGCAGTACTACCCTCATAGAGCACATAGCACTGGAAAGAGGCATGCAGTATTGCAGTTAAGTCTGCTTAATTCATTTCAAGCATCGCTGAATAGAGACATCAACCGTCTTTGATCAAGATGAATGAATCATGCTTTTCAAACACGTATATAGCGTTTATAGCCGTTATTGAGATTGCTGAGTTTATTTCAGACATCGACAGACATTCAGCTGTAATAATTCTCCAACAACTGCAGTATATGAAGTTAGAGTTTTTGTGGCAGATTTAATTTCTGAAATGAATTTAGAGACCTTAACTACAACCACAAAGATTAGATACCTAACTGAGAATCGTTATTGATTCACTTCGGCCCGTTTTGTGTCGGGGTTTTAAAAGCCATAATAATATCTAACATCATTCACGCTGAGTCAATATTCATTAATATCGGTTCAACAAGGATGTTGTCTATATATAGAAATGTGGGAAATAAACTTGATAACCTTAATTGCAGCCATGAAGGCCACATATATGATTAAAGGTTGTTATTCATTCATCTCGTTTCAAAAAGGATAGTATTTTCTGTCTGTTGGGTTGTATGAAATGAAAATAGCAACTCAAATTGCAATGCTGCACGCGTTTTTTGTTTCAGTGCATTCTCTTCTAAGAATGTGCTGTCGCGTCGTGCGAATGCGTTATAATGCTGTATTAACTATGCATTCACAACAGCAACTTGTGCGGTTATCGACATGGCAGCGTCGCCCACAAATTAACTAAGAAATCTGCAGAAATAGAGGAAGAAATTTACGCGAATATGACCATGGAACTTTGAACGGGGAAAACAGATTCCTTTATTATAAAATCCATAAGCACTTTTTGGATGAATCTTTTACGGAAATATTGCATTTTCCTCTTTGCATAGTCGATTTTAGCTTTAGTTCAAATTCATTAAAAAATATTGCAGCAGAAAAAGTATTCTCGGGCTTCGTAATGTTTGAGCGTAGAACTGACTTCCTGCCGATGTTATTAATGGATTCACAGTCATTCAGCATTCAAAGTGCAGTTGAATCGTTTCGATTTTCCTATTATTACTGCGTTTGAATACCGAACCTCAAAGTGTTTAATATCTAGACGTCTGAATGTTGTGCTGTTTTTCATTTGTTTTCGTTGTCCGTTTTGCCTTCGATTTTTTGCGTATACGATTACTTCACAGACATTTTGCATGTTTTCCCCACTTCAAAACGTTGAAATTAATAAAAATTCTGCACGAATCCTTTATACACATTCGAAGTTCCCTATATGCATTGTTGCCAATCAGTCAGCCAGCTGGCCTTTACGTATATTTGATTATCTCACCAACTTCTGCAAGCGTTATGTTAGAGAGCAAGCTGAGTCAGCGGTGTCCCACGCTTGCCTCGCATTTTTAGTGTGTGCGTCCCTCCGAAGCTGCTCAGGGAGATCGTTTGCCACAAATTCACTTTCTGAGACCAACCTCAAGCCATCAAAATCTATTAAGAAAATTTTTTAACGACCATTACATGCACGTATATACTTATTTATATGACCTTAAAAAGCTTTATTTTCTGTGCTTATTTAGCCTGTGCCGATGTTACACAATGCTTAAAAGCGGAATGTTGGGATGCATATAATAGAGATGTCTCTGATAATACAGGTGTCTGTGTGAAGTTTTGTGCCAATTTCTTGGATATGCTTCCTTATTCTTGTAGAACGTTATCACCTGACGGAATTGTGGAATAAGTCGAGTGTTGTTCATGATGTATACTTATACGATTGTATAAACGAACGAATAAATTTGACATTCGGATTTATTTAAAGGCGAAAAAACAACGTCAGCCAACAACGGGCATTTAATATCAGAGATATAATTTTACGAAGAGCGTCTAGAGATGGCAATGGCCTCAGCGCCACCTTATCCTGACTCGGTGGTTGTTCAGCAATCGATGCCTACACGCAATGTCGATCTACCACCCGCTTACGAGGACTCAACTAATCCAAATTGTAAGTTCTGCGCCACATTAACTAGCGCGTTCTCTGAATCATTGGAAACATGAGCGCATCAAACTTGCACTTATTCGAGCACTTAGGAGATCGTGAAACATGAGTTGAGCAACAGCAGCCTCGTCTATAGGTGTACTCTGCGTGATCCTTGGTACAATATCTTATGAAGGTAATGTTGTTCTAGCAGGTCGTCATCACAGTCGTATAGGCCTATGTTGGAATCTGGTGCTGTTGTGCCATTGTTGACTTCAGATTTAACCAGTGGAGGTGAGTGAAACTGGGTCACGACTTCAGTCCCGATTGCAGCGAGACCTGGTTTAACCCAGGCCTTATTGTAGATTTAACTCGGTTTAATCTTATAGCACAGTTTATCTTTTCTCAATATGTAAGGAGGAGTCTTCATCCGATTCGAGTTATGCGGTCATTTTTTCAGCGATGCCACCAACTTACGAGTCACTATACGGTGAATTCCAACAGGTGGATAATCCGAAAGGATTGGCGCAGTTTATCGCAAAAGTTTTTGCAATCCTCGTCGGAACCGGTTGGTAACCTCTTTAATAATTTCCATTTTAAGCATCGCTTTGTTGTGGTAAGAGTTTTTGTTGGACGTAATTTAACGCCGGGATCACATTTAGTCCATATTTATATGAATTGGATTTAGTGCCAGGCGATGTCCAGAGCAACTATAAGGGCAAGTTTAACCGATTTCTTATGACTTTGGTTAAACTTAATGCCAGCCGCTATCCAAACTAGATGTAACAGCCTAACCAGGGCGCGTTTTTGTTGATTTCTAATTTGAAAGCTCCCGACTGTAATTCAAAGAGGAAGAATCTCTATATGCTTTTAAGAGGGTTATTAGAGGTAAGCAGAGAATGCGTTCGCTTCGTAAATCGTTCGCCATCATTGAAATTTTATTTTGCCTGTGGCTTATCTTCAAAGCTTTTCCCTAAAAATTAATATTCGTTAACACATCCTCGTAAAAAAAAAGCGTTCAAGGAAGAAGAGAAGGGTAAACGTTGATTCACGTAGTGATAAAGAAAACTGCATGCGAGCAGTGAACAAACCAGGTCGATAATTAAACAGCTGCAAGACTGCAAACAACGTATTCATATTTGAGATTTGCACTCAGCTTTTAGTATTTCACAAATTTTTTATTCTCCTTCGTCCTAAAGAAAGCGTATGTAATTGCTTAATTAGGAACTTTCTTTGAAAGGTCATCAATCCTTGCCCCACTTCAGTTCGTTGACATTCCTCAGCACCTTCATTTTCATGGATTTGGGTGCACCGCATTATTTTCCCACCTTTCTCGCCGATCGTCGACATACCTGCACCCTTCCGATTTAGAAGGTGGAGAGCAGTGAATGGTTGAACTGTCAGCTGATGAGAGAGAGTTAGCACTCGGGATCACATTATGCGTGTATTACAGTGACTGCGGCGGTATTGCTGGCACTGCTAAATATCATCCCGCTGGGAATGATTGTGCTGGGCAGTGTAAATCTACATCGCTGCCATATCGAGCCTTATATCCCAATTTGGCTGATCGTCACCGGTGTTTTCTCATTGCTCAAAAGTGCTACCAACTTCTTCTATCGAGCCAAACGACAACGCGCTGGACAGCCTCCATCACCCGCCGACGTGAATCCGAATCCTTTCGATGGACTTCTTTCAACTTTCCTCCTCGTTTGGTTCATCATTGGTGAGCTTTTAAGTGAGGGAATTTTGCACTGTTCTTTAATTATGCTATAAATGCTAGTTGCTAGTGCTGATTTACATGCGGTAAGCGATGAGGGTTCGAGCGCGGTAGCTTTGGTGAAGAAGATCTTAAGCGTCGTTTTTTGGTGTGATGGCATGTGCAAATCTGATGACCGTTCACCTTGCTGCATGGTGCAGTTACTCGCGAACTTGTACCTCTAAATTTTTATTTTCCGCCGCTTCAGTTTTGATGGTACCAAGATGTTGCGTTGATATTCACATCTCACCTGTGCGCGTAGGACGGCACTGATAGCTGACGATGCTATCCATAGAAAACTTCAGTGATCTTAATTATTGTATTTCTATTTGAAACCCTGAGATCTTGAAATTTCACGGTCCTTGGGGAATATTTTTCTCTCAAAGAGGTTTTTTGTTAAAAGGTTTCGAGATATAAATTTCTTCGTAAGTTTCGAGATTTTCTATTCAGCCTTGGGTTGCATGCCCTTTCATACGTATTCATTTGTAGATGCACTGCGGCGACGTATGTGTAAGTATATCTGTTTGTGTCTGTCTGACGTTTCAATTTGTTGGCCACTAAGGCTGGAGTTGCAACATTTGCTGATTGTACTACATAACACGGAGTGACAACCAATACCATTTTCCAGTTTGCTGTGTAAAATTCTGATCGAGTTATAGATAGTTTCGCATGCATAAGTATATCTGAAGTTTGCATATATCTGAGATTAACTGAGTCGCATTTCATAGTCGATCAGGTCGAAAGAACGAATTCGTTGAGGAAGAGTTTTGCCGATGATCTGGTAGTTTAAATTGTGAGTGCGTTACTGCGCATTCTTTATTATTTATTAGCAGTTTGTGAAAAAGTGTTTCTGATGCGCTTTTCTAATTCCTTTGACGATATCGGTTCGGAAGTGATAAGCAACCACTCGAAAGTATTATACAGTCGATCGCAAAACGTGTGCAAATTTTTAACCGCATTTCTATGCGTAACATTTTTAGAGGGATTGATAGTTCAGGTTCAGTTCGACTTAGAAGGTTACGTTGCGGGATACGTTTTATCCATCGGGTTCTGTAATTTTACCTTGAGTAATTCCCGATTAGAAGATAGCAGAGACATAAAGCACAGCTACGACGTCGTCGTAATATTTAGAAATGAGCATTCAGTTCGGTTAAAATATGAATTCTTCATTACTTGTGGTTTTTATTATAGTTAGCAAATTCCAATACCGGTTTCTGATAATTGAAGTGAAAAAAGACGTATTATCCCAGCTATCCTGCCACCCTTCCCGGCTTGTTCTCGTTTTCTCCTGAAACTGGAAGCGTGCTCAAACGACGAATCGAATCAAATTAGGCTTCCACCACGATTCTAGATTGACCGCCTTGATTGGTCGTACATTTGAAACAGCTGCTATTATGCCTTGCTGAGTCATCAAAATTGACTCACCCGTTTCTTGGAACGCATTATTATATTCCGCAAAAGCATTGTTTCTGTGGAGATTGGAAGTTTTTGACCACCAAGTTGTGCGGGTGAGGAGAGAAAAGAAATGAAAGCGAGAGCAGTTTGAATTTTGTAAATATCCTGATTTGTCTTTCGCCGATTCCCCGGACTTCTTTTTATTGAGGCGTGATTGAGTAGCCACATTCTTAGCCACTGGGCCGTACTTGGCAGAGATCTCAACCACTGGTCAATATGTGACTGATATCTTCCATTCGATTTGCCTCTCCCATCCCCACTAGTAAAACGAATAATGTTAGGAACTTGAGCAGGCAAACTGACCGATCGCCGCCAAAGTGGCTGGAAAATGTAATTTGGATTTGGAGTTCCAAGAAAAGCTAGGCACTTTGTAGTTTTCATGCATCTTTGTGCTGTTTCCTTGGAAATCAGGCTTGCTAGACCATGAGACCATTGCGAACTATTATTTGTTCATGTGCATCGAAAATTGAGCTTTTAAGGTCGTTCATCAGCCGTGACGAGAAATGAAGATCATTTTCGCTTATCAGTCTTATGAATTATTCTTTATCAGAAATTATCGAAAAGGAAAACGAAAAAGTGCCATCGATGTTGCATAATTTATGGTTACTGAACAATGCGAGAAACATAAACCCAGAAGGGGGTGCTGTTCTAGAGCGATGCTCGGCGCCGATCGTTGCGGCGCAACATGAGGTTGGTATTTGGATGCTTTCATTCACGCACTGCTTATTGTGGTGGACATCACCACGCGCGTATAGTTTATCCATCATACTTTAACTTGAGGTAGTTCGACCATCATATTTTGATCTGAACTAAGTTTTATTTTAGGATCGGTGTGGATTTACTCAGTGTACGACGAGGTGCAATATACATCACCAAGTGATATCGATTTCTGCGATCAGTTCACATTCGTTTTTTCGTTTGTATTCGTGACACTCGGTTATGTGCTACTCGCACTTACGATGTGCTGCTTCTGTTGCTGTTGCTGCTGTATTTGTTGCAGACCTAAACGACAGCAGCTCACTTAAACTTAAACGACCATCCCCCTCCTTTTACGATATCATGGACCCGCTTCTTTATCTGTGCGCACTTATGCCCTTCGTGCAAGGGGTCGTATATTTTCTAAACCGCTTTTTGATTATATACTAAAGCCTGTATATCGGATTTGTAATCTACTTGTAGGTGAGGTGTCTTGAAGTAGAAGACGAAAAGTTCTGCAGGTGGAAGTCGATTTTCAACTGTAAAAATATCTTCGTCTGCACATCCTGTCCGATGTCTGCTGCTAGTGATTTTAAGTTACCGAACTGGATTTGAAAAAAGAAACTGACATGCTTTATATTGCGCCGTTAAATGTAATAGAGGTCGTTGCGCATGGCTGAAAATAATTTTGCATTATTCATTGGTATGATATCTTCACTGGCAAAGAATATACCTGTCGTACAAGTGTGTCTTGGTTATAGAGTTTTTTTGATAGGGAGCATTTTCTGGTCAGCGGGTATGCATTATGTTGGTTTAAACTTGTGGGAATTTGCGCGACTTATCACTTGAAAGATCGCAGCGTCGATAGATTGAACAATTCACATTACAGTCTTTGTGATTCGCTGCTTAGAATGCTCATCAATCCCTCTCCTGCATGACCGCTTATCGAATTCGCTTTTTTGTTATGTCTGCTTATCCTTTTTTTCTTTCACATACAGTCAGTTAAGTGCTTCACCAAGTAAGGGTTCTTAAATCACATTATCGCAGTGACCTATGAAGAAGGTGAAATCGAGTAAACGGTGGGATCGGGGGAGGCGAAACGTTTAAGCGATACGTTTTGGTTATTGGGTCGTGGATTATATGGCAGTCAGTTTTAAATGTAAAATGGTGTTATGAAAGATTTCGTGATTCATAAATGCGGCATAATTTCTTTCGAGGAAGTTATGGGTCGAGTGAAAAATGTATCGGAATAGGTCGAAATTAATTCATAACATAGTTGAGATGGGAAAGTAATTGCCACCGTGCTGATTTTCTATTTTGCCCCTCCTTCGTGTAATATAAGCCTAATATTTGGGATGTTTCTTTCTTTGATGGTGAAGTATTTGCAGGTAAAGTGATGTTCGTTCACCAGATTTTTATGATTCTATCGGCTGTCTCACTTATTCATCTCAAAACACTATAAGGTTTTATTCGAAGCTTTTTCCTCTTTAAATGATTCTGCAAATGTGTTCTGTCTCAGAAAAGCATGTCACTGATGTTGTCTTTTTGCTCATTTTTTGTGCGGGCTGAAAGATACCTTGTTTTTTCTTGAAAGGTTGCAAAATTTTGCACAGAGAGGTCTCTGTCATTTTTTCTTTCGTGGAGCAATTTGTATCAGTCGATACGGCTACATGTGGTGGTAGTGAAGCAGTTTAGATGGTTTTTAAAATCTGCAAAGATTGCAGCTTTGTGTTTCGACCGATGATATTCTAGCTGAGGATCAACGTTCAACAGGGTCCCCAGGCTACTTCCTTGAGAGTTTCTTGCTCTAATGTAACATCCCGATTGCATGTAGTAAATGTAATCGTTGGTTTGATGGGTAAAGTGATCCCACCGATTTGAATATTCACGTTTAATCCCCGTCGGATGTATAGATGCATGAGTGAGTTTTGCTCGCTGGTGTTATATCCTATACGAAAATGTTTCTTTATCTGTGACTCGGCTAGGTGTTGTTCTGTGCTTGTGTATGTGTGTGTGGGTGTGTAGAATGGGTTATTTTGCGGGTACATTGAGAATAAATCAATATTTCATCTTTCGTATTCTTTGATTCTGTCAAGTTCCACAGTTCATTTAAGCATTACCAATGCTATGAAGTGTTTTTTTAGTGGATCGATTGTTCTTCTAACTTCTGATGGGTTATGTCAATATTATTCTATTGCTTTCTGACATTATTGTCGATGAATCGTCTTCTTGTTGAGCTTTTGCAATGAATGCTTTTAAGTTTTCATTTGATGATTCGTTGATGATGGTCGACTTCCAGAGAAAGATTTTATGATTTTCGGTAAATTCTCTTCCTTATCCTCTTTGATGGTAAATTTAGGAATGATAGGATTTAACTTCATCATTAATTATTCTACATGCGGCTTTTCTATTTCCACTGATGTAATTAGCCTATTCAGGAATTTCTAGTCCGAATGATTTCATTTCCAGATGGGATATGCTTCATCGGTTCGATGTTGTCTGTACGAAATTGAACAGGTCAACATATTGCTATCGGTGTGTATAATCGATATTGAGGGGGGATGCTGTATTTTTCATTTCGACATGGAATAAAGCACATCCTTAGTTATGCTCTTTATCTATTCTGTCATTTCACGTTGCAGCTTCACATGGAGCTCATTTGGTTTCTATAAGATTTTAAAAGATGATGAGGCATCTTTTTAACGAATTTTAGTGAGGGAAATGTTTCGATTAAAAGTGGCGGTGGTTGTTGGAAGATGATTTGGGGGAAAACTTCAAGTAAGTGATAGAGGCTATTAGAAGCTAATTTATGTGCTTTTAAGCGATTTGTACAAGAATAAAGTAGATACCAATGCGCTACTTTTTCCAAATTGAAGTATAAGAGAACGAAAGGAATATTCGGATGTTGAAAGACCTAAAATGTTTTTGGCAAGTAAAAAGATGCATGTAATGTTTGCGAAATAGATAATTCAATTGCTTATCCGCAGTGAGGTATTTGATTGCGACAAGCAACAGCTGAACTCTGTCAGACTGTATAAATATAAGCTTAAATGGGTGATGAAGGGGGGGGGGGGGGAGAAGAGGGAGGAGCAATTATGGGAAGTGCGAGAGGCCCGAACTCTGAACTTTTATTATCGGGGCCACGGTAGTAATGTTTCATACTTCTAAGGTTCATTGAATAGGTTGCGAACTGTTAAGATTAAGTTGTTCGTTGATTTTGATTTCACATTACGCTTCCATAATTAGGTGAATCACTGCAAAGGTCACTTGGCTACGGAAAAAATCATGGTCAGTGGTTGTTTTATTCTATTTACAGTTGTGTGAAAGGTCGACAAAATTCAGGTGCTTATTGCATCGTGCAGGAAAAACCGTTTCCACACCATTATCTTCCCTGTGTAACACGTGAAAGGTAATTCATGCGCATATTGCATCGCAGCTGCTTATCGATGATCACCGAATCATCAGGGCTATATTTTAGTCCATGTAACATCTAGCGCATGTTTGGTTTATTAGTAACCTATCTCTAAAATGCTCTAACGTTTCTAACAAATGTCGTAAGTTTCTCATCGTACGTTAAACTAGCAAGTTTAACGTACTTGACTCGATGATACTTTGGACATTGATAAAAAGTATCTAATCCATTCCGCTTATGGCGATCAAGCTCTAGGAAATGTTTCTTTGCCTCCAAGCATTGAAGGAAGGTATGACAGCAATCGCTTGGATCGGATGGTTTTTTTTTGTTTGGTGTACAAACCTCAATAAGTTATGAATAAAACTTGAAAAGCGACTATATTTGTTAGCATGGCGTTAGCTTCTCCCCAAATGCACCTTGTAACATCCGTTGCGCACCTCTATATAAGCTCAACAATTTCAAAGCGAATACTTGAATGAACGCTTGTTGAGAATTCGCTGATATAGAAGTGCAGCGGATAAAGGATGCATCGTTTGTCAAAACCAGATTAAGAGCTTGATCCCCATAAGTGGATAACGAAGACTTGCGCTTTGAAGAAAGTTTCCCGGCAAAAGGGTCGATGTGACAGGGCTTTTTGCAACCAGAGAAGTAAAAGTTCAGATCATTGACTGGAATGTTCAGTGGTCCACCTTGCACAATTAGGCAATTGAGTCAGGGAATTGTTCAGGATCAGATATGTAAGTATTAAGTGCTTTCTCTGTAGGCAGAGATTAGGGAAAACATTTTGTCAGCAGTAATGTCAATTCGCAATCGAACATTTAAGTGTGGCAACAATTTCAGCAACATTTATGTAGTTGTAACGTCCGTTTATCGGAATGAGGGAATCAGGTATTGAAAGGGATACTAAGGTCCATTCTATGTTCAGTGGCCAGGGAATTATAATAAATAGCCCTCTCTGCAAGTGGTTTAGGCTGCTGTTAAGTTTTGAATTTTACTTGAAGCTTATTTGAATGAAAAATATCAGCCACAATAAAAATACAGTTAACATGTGGGCATAATTTTCATCCCGTTGAGTTAATTCTTATTGCAAGGTGCACTCGAATGATTTGCTCGCTTTTGCATTTCGATATTATAGTTTTCTCTTTAAGACGCCTTTCCCTCATCTCCCCATCTCTTTGAATGCATTCCTCTTTTACCGCTTTTGCATTTTGATATAGGTTTCTCTTTAAGTTTCTACTGCTACAGTAGGAATTGTTGCGTTCATAATATATAAATAATTGTGTACTGGGTATCGTAGATAGAGCGCTGAATGGATTTCAGAAAGCAGATGTGCGTTTTGATCAAATACGAGATTGGATGATCAAAGGGTTTTTCTGCAGAAGTAATTCGATCTCTGCTATCGATTGCCTGTGAAGTATATCTGCGTTTTTTTGTCTTTAGCTCTGCGCGATATCATGCGCTCTTTTTTATTTGTGTGAGGATTATAAGATATACTTTCTAGTAATTCTCGATAGGATGTTGGTCTTCCCTATTTTCTTAGTACAGCAGTAGTAGTTTATGAAGTTCGATCTGTAAACATATTCATTGACTGTGTCGTGTCGGCAGTTGTGGAAAAGTTTGAAGTGGCGACGAGAGGGGGGGGGGGTAAGGGGAGGGGTCCAGGTGATTTAAGAGATGCTCACATTTTTTTCTTTTTACAACGATATTTTTTGATCATTTGAGTGATTTCACACCATCCGCGACCGGTCGAGTCAAAAACTGTGAGCTCGTAGTGGTCACTTTAGAGAAGGTGCCGCTAGTAATGTTCTATGATGGTCATTATAATATAACTGCTCAACAAGTACCACTTGTGCTATAAGCAGTATAACCGCCCTCAGTTTATGGGCGTTAGACTGTCAAAGCAAGTTGGGGAGGGGGGGGGGTAAGCATGTGTATTCAAGGACGATATCCAATTCAGGTGTGAAATTTTATAGCGTATATCTGCAGGTAGGTAATTAGCTAAGGAAGCCAGCTGAGCACACAAATCAATAGTGGAAATTTCCTTGTATCTAGCTACACCATTTTGATGCGTAAGTCTGAAATCTTTGAAAGGGTCGTTGCCAATATTGGGACTAGCGAAAGAGTTTTGTTAGAAGTCTAAAACTGTTGCGGCGCATAGCAAGTTTTACGTTTCCTATTAATATGGCACAAAACTGCAATAACGTCGTCGCATTTTGCGTTTATTTTTTCGCATACCAGGAACTGAGCTCTTAATGAAGTGTTTCGAGCCTATTAAACAATCAACTAAACGTTCAACAAAAATTTTTTTA
Organism: Ascaris suum; assembly: GCA_013433145.1. Taxonomy (NCBI): domain Eukaryota; kingdom Metazoa; phylum Nematoda; class Chromadorea; order Rhabditida; family Ascarididae; genus Ascaris; species Ascaris suum. Next base: position 13,605,623 of record CM024170.1, on the reverse strand, counting down.
TTCTTGCCATGATTTCACATACGGGTTAATATGACGGGAGAAAGGAGGGATAGTAGGTGTGTGATATGCCTGAGAGGAGTCGTTTTGGCCAATAAAAAGGAAGAGGAGAAAAATACTCGTCCTCCACTCGTGAAGGATTGAGGTAAGAGAGAAAGGGTAAGATTGTTGCCTCTAATTTAATTCCCAAAAGTTGTTCTCTGAAACTCGATTTTTTGTTCTCATTAATCAACCTCCTTGTGAGTTATAGATATTGGAATGTACAAGGTAACTTGCTAGGTAGGTGATTTTCTATCATACAAATAATTTACCCACATAGGAACAATTTTGCTGGGAAGTTTTGATTAGTGGATTTCATTGAATGGCATATTATCAAGGACTCTGTGATAGTATTAGTGCTGTTTTTGAGTGTTTAGTGAATTAGCCGATCGTCGGTTGTACAGATGTTCATAATGTACCCACCATACTATCCTCTTTGTTATGTTTCCTTCCGCTCGCTTTTTTCTTTCGATGTGTTGACGCGAAATCATGTAAAAGATGCACTTATTGAATTCAAATATATGGGCGCTTTGCATTCTGCTATTACTGAAAACCCCACTTCTTTGTCTTATATTCCTAAATGTAATAATTTTTGCAATATTTACTTCATTTTCGCAATATTTCTTGCAATATTTTTGCAATAAGGCTGTCAGCAAGGTTGAATGTATTTGCAAGTTCCAGTATGAAATTTTCCTTTCGCTGCCCAGTTATTGATAGTGACATTGGCTGTCGGATGATTCATATTCATTGGTTGAGAAATACGATAAAAGGGGACGTGATTTATGTCCCGTGTCTTTACTATCTTTGCTTTCATCATTTCGGTGCTTAACGTTATTCGATGCAAATCGGTCGGTTGCAATCTTGCAAATACTTTCAAATGTGCCCGTTGCGTTTAATATGGATTACTGCAATGCGCAGAACTTAGAGTGGTAGTGGTTAGTGCCAGATGGGTGGTTTTTAATCGTCTTTTGCATATTTCCACCATTTCATCACGCAATCAACGAAACATTTGCATGGGATATGCTAGGGAGGTGGACGATTCATCCACATTACTCCCAGCTCCATCTCGGGTATTGCATTGTTGTGTCTGTAAAATTATGATCGCTCCACCAGTGGATAATCTTTATAACGTTCAACGGCCATAGCTAATCGATAAAAGCATGATTCGTCAGGAATGATATAATGAGCATGATAAGAGGGAGCGGGAATGGCAGCAGTTTATCTAGTATAGCTGTCATAAGATATATTTACCCGCACTGTTATGCACCCCGCGTCTCCATCGACCCCACCAGGAACCATAGGCATTCGTCATTTGTGCCACACACCAATTTTTATTCACAAATAATGGGATGTATGCAACAATAACCGTCTGCATAGAGCACAGGGTACGTCAGAAAGTTGCTTCTTTTCATCTGCATTTTTAGCCTGTCATGCCGTTCCTCCTTCTCTCATCGTTTCGTCCCTTTCTCAGGTAATCATCTCTTTCCTTTTTCACTCTCCATATGGAAAAACTTCCTTCTTGTTACTGACATCTTCGTTTTCATTTCAATAAACACTGTTGGAGGGGTGTCAATGATTTTTAAATTGTGGTCATGGACGTTTTTTGGCACATAAGTGTCGGAAATAATGCTACTAGTAGTAAATAAGAATTATGTACATTGTTCTTTCCTTTGCTTCTCTCTCCTTTCGTTCCCCATCTTTCTTTCTCCTTCTTTCCTTCTCATTCGTGTGAAAGTGTCCAATCGATTTTTTTCGACGTTTCAAAAATTACAATACCGAAACTTTGAAGTGAGTCGGAAAATTCGAAACTTCGAAACGGATTGATCTAAATGAGCATTGATCGTTTGGTAGAATATTTTATAAGGAGATCGTAAAGGTGGAATCACAACTTTTCGAGACATCTTTTTGGCATTCACCTAATCGGAAACCCCCATTAACAAAATTTAGAGGTTATAGGAGTGCTTTTAATGGGAAGTGGAAGGGCAAAGTTGAATTGAAAGAATGCTATAATAATATATCTCTACGAACATCTCTTCAAGAGGTTTCATCCTTGTGGGCTTATCATGAGACTAGCGTGGTTGGAGGTCCTGAATGGAAATATTATTCTTTTTTTTGGTCTGAAATGAAAAATTATTGGGAGAGGGAATTAAAAGGAGCAATTGGATTTACTTTTTTCTAACTACTATCAGCTATTAATTAATGTTAATTTATCACTGGGAAGATGTTGCTCTTCGTTTCGTATATAGCTTCATGCATATATATATATATATATATATATATATATATATATATATATATATATATATATATATATATATATATATATATATATATATATATATATATATATATATATATATATATAATCTTCGCATTGCACCATTTTCTACCCGTTTCCTTGATCGTTCATCCGGCAATGCCAGCATACAAATTGCATCCACGATTTGCTCATAAAGGTAGTCTTTTAACTTTGTTCCACAAAAAGTGTGTTCCTTTACAGGCTATTCTGTGGGGATGGCATGCCAACCACAGATCACTTCTTTGGGCTTAGTCACAAATGTTTCGGGCACAAAGGCCACAGTTTGGATTTTCCCAACAAATTACGATAGGGAACCTGAGGTTTGTTTTATATTTATTTAAGAGTCGTACTGCTTTCTAAACATTATTTGTGTTGTTGTTTGAATTTGTTGTTTATTAACAAATTGAATGTCTTTGCATATTCATCTTCTACAGCAATTTTGCCCTTTTTGCGATAGGGTTTTTGAATAGTCGTGAAGGTGACGTTGCATAGAGCTCGAACAAATAGTCCGACTCAGAAACAACAAGCACAGGAGCGCGCAAAAAACTGCATTCAACTTTAAAATAAATTTTGTTGGCAAGGTTGTTCTTGTGTGGGACGGTGAGGAAGCCAAGAAGAGGGTCGCTTCTGCTTATCTAAAGCTAAAAATCCCTTTCTGGCTCCTAGACTATGAAATAAGGCAGAAATTCAAATAGGATCGTTCAAAAATCGAAGGCTTATACTCATTCCTTAGTTTCACACATTTTCTTGTCAACACTTGCAAACGTTGTGTTATATTCGTTGAGTGGGTAGAGTTTTGCTTCCATTTTGTTTCAAGGAATAGCATCAACTCGCTGACATTTGCATGGATTCTCTCAGAAATTCGATAGAAATTTAGTCTCGGAAGGAGAATAAGTTGTGTGAATGGTGCAGCAAAATAGTAAATCGTACTATACGAGAACCGAAATTGAAAAGAATTGGAACTGTTGCAAAGATGGGAATTATTTTCAGATCGAAGTCGATTTCAAACAAAGAAGATTGCCTCTTGCTCTTGGGAATTGGATCCATTTAAAAAAGGATGAATATGGTCGATTGAGGTACAAAATAATGGACGAGAATGATTGCCCTTTACAAACGTCAATAGACGCTAGAAATATCGTCAACGTTCGTTCGTTTTATCTATTTATTTTTACACTTTATTTAGCACTTATGTAAATTGCATTAATTTTTATGCTAGCTGCACGTATAGACGTGCTGGAATTCTTTTATAATCTCTTGTTTATTTCTTTTATGTGAATGTGCTTATCACTAGAAGATAGAAGAAATTTGATATTATAATGAGGGGTTCTATAGGAACGATCAGTCAGTCTAATTGCTTGAGGCAGAATAAAATGCAGATATATGAAATGGAATTTTATCATCGTTTTAAATGGTCTTTATAAATTCTTGATTTAGCAAAAGACTTTTTTCACGGATGGTTAAGCTGAGAGGAATATCTTTAAATATTATTTGTTTTCTCTCAATCAGTAAGTACAAAAATGTTCGAAGTAATAAGAACAAGTAAATAAATGATGTGAATTGCCGATGATTTATGAAATATTAGGGAGATTGCATTGTCGCAAATTGACGATTTTTTGAGATATTCGATAAAGCGTCATATTGCGGTTTAATTTCATATGCATAGTTTCTGCAGAAGTTGCTTATCGAGTATTATTTCTTTGCTGTAAATTAGTAAATAAATAGTGAAAAAATTTGAAGTAACAAAAATAAATAAATAACATAAGTTGTAATGATAACTAACGATTCTTATTGAGCAAACATCGCAAAACTATTCGTTTGCAAGTTTCTCCTTCAAGCTTATTTACCTTTTTGCAACGAGGTGCGGTTGTTGTTTGATTTTTGTTGAAAACGACTAGGTTACCTGGGAAGGTTGGTGAAAAAAATTATCAACTTTTGAAAAAGGGAAACGGTTTTCAGGTGAAAAGCAAATTTGTTTTCTTAAAAAATGGAAATAGAGAACACTCCACAACGGACGGTGATGGTGTGTGCGCGTGGTCACCTGACTTCGGACTTATTAATGCATGCTCCAGCTACCATTTATCAGATGCGTATATTTACGAGGGTTACCTCGAAAGGTTGCCTGATCTCTATTGCTTCTTTTTATTTCCCGCTGGATTGCTTTAGCTTCTTTTGTTTAACGACTAAACAAGAGATGACGGTTGATAGTACACAAACTTTTCTACTTACTGGCAGCTCTGACTAGTGCCGCTTGCCATTCGGTAATGTTGGCCATAAGGTTATCATAGAATTTGAAAATGCACAGGGTATAACTAGGTAAATATGCACAAGTAGGTCAATGCGAACATAATATGTTAGAAGTTTAGTATAGTATAATGAATGACTTTTCTTAAAGAGGCAAAAGGATAAGAACAAAAAACGAACCCTTTCAATATCTCATTCTTCAAAGAAGAAATTACCGGTACGCATTCTTCTATGCCCTTTACCCTGGCCTTCCTCGGAATCCGTTTGAAAATGAGAAGGCGAGGAGTTAGCCCCATATGATTTCAAATACGGCTGGAATGCTGATTTTAAGCAGTAATTTCTTTTAGCAATTCCATATTGTTCTGTTTTTTATCGAGCACGAGCATAAGTTTATCTATTCAGGAAAAAGAAAATGAAACTCTTTTAGGAGTGCCAACTAGCTCAATGATATTATTTTATCGTCGCCTAATGCAGGAATCTTAGTCTGTATAACTTTCTTACTGAATAGTGTTCTGTTTCCATGAATTCGTTTCTTTGAATTATTTGATGAAAATGTTTTTTTATAGAGTTCCCGGTGAGCGATCAACAAAAACTGCACCATACTGGTCGATTGTTCGAAAAAGTCCTATCGAACGGGTTGATCATTTCGCATTCGATACTGTTCTATCGTCACCTGAGGTTTTTATTTGTGACACCCACTCATCATTGATTTTATTTCATTTGTCTGTTAAACTGAGAAATGCGCAATTTCTGCAGAGGAGATGCCATTATAATGTGCTTTTTAAAAATTGGATTTTTAGAAACTCACAATTAAAATCGGAAATTAATTTATGGGACTTTTAATGACGCTAGGTGGACGTGATAGTATAGAGGGTGATATCTTGTTATCACGGTTGATATCATTCTCGTGACTTCTGAACATCCGTAAATTGAGTTTGATTAATTTGTTATCATATTTATTAACACAGCAGTTGCTGATGTTTGGTGTTGTTCTTTGATCGACTCATAGAGTGAATTTCCAGCATCGTTTAGTGATGAACAGAGGCATGATAGTGGATGAATGCAATGATGGTTGGATTGTATGGTCGAGAGTATCAGGCAAAACGATCCTGCCGAAGGAGAATTGCACCGATGTTGGCCTTTCACAGTGGATTAGTTTCTTATTGAAGTAAGTTGGCCAAGTTTTGCTAATTGCTTCCACTTTAAGCGGTAAGAATACAGTTCTGTTCTTCTGTGGTGATTTAGCACTTCATGTATCGGCTATCTCATCGACGCAAGGATAGAGATCTCCAAAATTTTTATGAGAGTTTCTTTGAGGTACAGTCTTTTTAGTAATGAAATTTTGACAACGCGAACAGTAATATCTAGCCCTACAATTATGTGAGAACAGGGCATTTTTCTCGAATTTTTCAATAAGAACGAAGGGGAGGGAATAGCAGATTATCAATGAAGAGAGCTTTTATTGGGGCAGGTTTAGTATTTGTGATCGATTAAATTAGGAGGGGGACGTTTGTGCGACAAATACGTTTTATTCCAGTAATTTTTTAAGACTAGTATAAATAGCAAACACTTCTACTTTGCTATAGTCGCTAAGTTTTGTTTCTAAATTTAGGGTTTAGTTGAAGTTTACTTATAAGGAAGCTGTTGTCTAAAACAAAAATAGTTCCGAAGGGGTACTCTACCATTCAGGTGCGTGTTCCCGAGCAGTTAAGAGCAATGACTAATTTGAAAAACTATTTGTAGCATGTCGGAATTATGTAAAAACTAAAAACTTGATCATCCCTTTTGATTAAATAAAACACACAAATGCATAGGTTTTGTGCTATAGAAAAGTGCAATATAGAGACGAAGTTGAATTATATAATGTTTTAAAAGTTTAGTACAGTTAACTCGCAGTTATTGTGCATTGATAAATTTTGACAATCTGAGAGACAAAATTTCAACTTTTGCTATGTGTTGCGAATTATTTTGCTTGATCTTCTATAATCAGTTTCAGGCTGCCAAAATGTGGGGAACCAATACCGATAATAAAGAAATGCATTAAAATAAGGCCACCTTTGACGTCGCGCATTGAAGGTGGCAAACTCAAGGTGTGTTGAGTTGTGTGAGTTGATTTAATTGCGCAAATTTTTAAGCACTTTATGTTGCAGTAACGATGCATCGTTAAGGTTGCATCGACGAAAACTCTAGCAAGTACTCTCTGCAGCTAAGATAGAACATCGATGCATGTCTTCTTTAGCATGTTTATACTTCATTTTCACACACCGCTATGCCACCTTGGCAGAATTCACTTGAATTGCCGTCTTCGCAATATATATATATATATATATATATATATATATATATATATATATATATATATATATATATATATATATATATATATATATATATATATATATATATATATGTCGAGAATGGTACAGATATTTTCGCTGTCTGACGTTTGTTTAAAGCTTTCCGACTTATACCTCAGTAACTGAGTTTATTGAAGATGCAGCAATTAAATTAAGTAACAAATCGAACGTCTTATATGCTGCCATATACGACACTGTTTTCGGTTCATATATGTTGTTTTTAGGTAAGAATAAGTGATGAGAATTCAACGTCAGGAGGTATATTTCCTCAGCTACGATCATCTTTTCTTGGTTACATAAAAGGATGCAGTGAGATGTGGGCAATATGGGATGGTAAAGGATGGTGCCTCGATGTGCCCACGATATCCACTTCATCACCTCAGGTATTAGTTTTTGAAAATCATCGCGGCTGTTCACAAAGTTTGCATTTCGGTATCTGCTCAATGGAGACGGATGGTGAGCAAGAAGGCAAGTGAAGATGGAACTGTCGCATGACCAATTCTGTCCAGAGATGCGGAATCGAAAGCAAATAGAGCAGACTCTTTGAGAGATTAATAATCCGCGAATGATGCTCATCGAAAACGATCTAGATTGATGTGTCCAGTGAGGGTATTGAGCTGCTAAATGCGTATAGATACGCCAAAGGATGAGCATCATTGTCACTTAGCCACAAACACCATACCGTTCGATTCGTTGGATCACAACAGTTACATGAAACGAATACAATTAATGAATCGGCATGTGTACAAATAGTAAAAGCTATATTGAAGTGATGTTTGTTAGATTGCGTAGAATGTAGTTTGTTCGCTGTGATATTGACTCTAGCTGTTCTAGTTATTCAGCTCTGTGTTGATCGCAGTGATTAGATATTTAATTTTTCAATTGGTGCAATCTATCAGAACGTTAATGTATATCGCATCGTTATTAAAATATTTTATGATGTGCAATTTTCTCGTTTGCGATGATGCAGTTTGTTGTTGTCGTAGATGAACAAGAACGGTAAGCAAGGATTCGTCGCTAAACTCGAAAAACAGCTCATATTTCTTGCAATCGACGCAGCGTTCGACGCGATCCTCAAAGATACGAAGTTGGTTTTTTCCTTTCATTGGTGCTTTTCCATAGAAGAATTAAAAAAGACCATTGTGACTTCAATTTCATTTGCATCTTTTTTCTTTAGCATAGAGTAAATTTGACTGGTGGGATATACTTCAGCAGTTAATGCTTATAATCGATAAATAGTTGAAGTTATTTTTAGTGGCTTATTGCCCTCTCGAATTCAATTATGGTAGATATTGGAGAGCGTTATTATCCCATATACGACCAGCTCTTTACTTTCGCTCGTTTTTTGTTTATTCTGGTATAAAAGGGTGGAAATTCTTTTTGTAAGTTTTAGTGCACTAAGTGAAAGAATTCTGCCATGTGGTTCTCTTTCTTCTGAGACTGTGACTAATAGGATTTTGATTATCATTTGCTTGTCAGAGAAAGTTCTCTCAGTAACTGCTGCCTGAAAAAGACTTCAACATCGGCGGTCATCGAGTCCGCTCGTTACGAGTGACGGTAAAAATTTCATTTGGTGACCTCCGAAGAGCGTAACTATTAATGTTCCTTTCATTGTTATGTGTATGTGTGATTTTTCATTGAAGCATCTTAAGATAACATCGCGGGAAGTACTCATTTTCTTTTGGGGATTTTTGATTCCATTATAGCACGAAGAAATTCAAAGTGAAGATAGGAAACTGGAAGTTGAAATTGAGAAAGTATATTCAGAAAGAAATAAGGCATTTATAGAGAAACTAAAAGTTATGGCAGCACTGCATTCCTTTTTGTGAAGGTGAACTTTGGGATCTATCCTTATTTTGCGTTTTATCTTTGCAAAGAGAGTTGTGGGATTACCGTAGTATATGTGAGGGAACAAATGTATATCCTAGTGACGGTGCAGCTGGAAGGGTGCTTCATATAGGGGAGTGAAGAAAAAATGAAAAAAATGAAAGTTTTTTGTTCATTTGTTCATTTATGCAAAGAAGCAAAAATTTTCAAGTTTTGCTCATAAAGCATCAAACTAAGAAGTGTATTATTTTTTTCGACTGCAAAAGGTGACAGTTTAAGCTGTAGTCGTTTAAGATATTCAAATGGATCGGCAATTCAACAAGGCGATTGGATCACTGCAGATATATCCACCGACGAATCACGTCACATGCGTATTGCCAACAATCCTCAAAAATTACTCAAAACACCATTTCCCTCTCGTCTAAACGATAGAGGGGATGTTGAGGTATATTGTTTTGCTTTCTCTCAACTTTTTACTAGATAAAAGTGAGTGCTCATATTTGGGAGAATATCATAAACTTTGTTGTAAGCTTCTCTCTCTTTTGATTGCATTTTATTGAATATTTCCTCCTTACATCTTCCAGTAAGTTGAAAAATCTCACGTTTCAAATTTTGCAATCAGGCTTTATGTTCTATTCGTAACATGCAATTTCATATTTGCACGTTTTATGACGTTAAGGAAATCTTCATTTAATAAACGATTTTGAGTAATTCGATATTAGTTTGAGAACCTTTTTGTGGAAACCATTTTTGCCCACCTCGCACCTTTGCAAGCATTGTTATTTTATATAGTTATATCAATAACTACGAAGCGATTTGCTATATGCTAAACCATTGAAATCGATTTTTGAGAGGAAATTTCGACGGTGGCTTTTAAGCGAATGTTTTTAGGTTCAAACCATCGTAAACAACTTTCGAGTTATGAATCACGAGCGTTTTGGGGAATCGATGGATTTAGGATTGATAGCTGATATCTATGATGTTATCAGTGGGCATTCCACTGATAAATTTTTGGTTTGGTGTCATCGTTTAATGAAACCACTTGAAAATGGATGTGTTTGGGCTCTAGTCAAAGGAGAGGAAATTCACAAGGTAAAAATAATTTCGTCTTTGTTTTTTTCCACTTTTATGATGGGAATTGTTTTGGATAATAAATTCACTAAATGTTTGCAATTTTCTGAATTCGGCGATCTTCGCCCAAGTATCGGTCATATTTATGTTTCTTTGTAATGCGTTTCAAAAATTTTAATGAAATATTTGACAAGTTATTATCATATATGACGTATTTTGGTTGCGTCTGGATTTTTTTTTTAGTTGCGCTTTTTTAAAACTGCATTTTGTTTCTGAAATTTATAACGATTTAGTCCTTTAAATCGTTTTTTTTATTGCTTCTGTTTTAAACGTCTATTTTTTTTCAACGTCAAAGAGTGAGCTACCTAAATGTAGTTGGATTAGTGCGAGATATAGGATGTTTTGCATGCAGGTCGAATTTATGCTACTTATAATTTCTAAGTCGAAATGATTGTACACACATCTCTGAGTACCGTAAAATCGAGTCATGTGGTGGTGATGCTTGAACGAACTTTTGAGGTAGATGAAAAGTTCAATGAAACGGGCACTATAGTTAGTGACGGATTACGACGAAGGCGCAGTGATCATGCTTCAAGGAACATCGATGCAATAAACATGACGATGCAGTCGGCTGCAAAGGTTCGCTTCATTTGATTATTCCAATTTGATAGAATCGTTGTTTAGGTATTATTGTGATAGCGCAATATTACTTTTTTAAAATCTTAATTTCCTTGATCGTGCTAGTGTGGCGAATTGCTCGCAGAGTGTCCATGTTTTCCTCATTTTCCGTCCTGTTGCGTTTCGCACTTTGGCGTGCGATGGAATGGTCCCCCGTTAATATCTAGCGAATGAAGAGTGGACTTAACTTGGGTGTATTATTTTATGCGACAGTTCCATTTCGAGCATTGAATTATGAATTCTTTCATTTATGACGACTCATATAGACTTTGAGATAATAGCAGTATTTTTTCTCCTTGTTTAATTTTTTCATTTATAGTTCTAATCGACATTTTGTCACAACTTTTTTGGCCAGTGTAAAAGAATGCAAGATGAATTATAAAATGATGCATGTTTCCTATATTTTATACATTTTATTTGTTAAAGCAGGGAAAACTATGAAGATAGTAGTAAAGAATGTCGCTCTCATTTTCCTTTTTATGTGGAATAGAGATTTGTTTTTCGTTGCCTCTTTGGGTACCGTTTATTTTTACGGATACTTGCTAGGAATGCGAAGGATTTTACAGCAGTTGGGATGAGCAAGTATTTCTGCTCTCGCACACAGTGCGACACATAATATACTCAAGAATAAAATGCATCATCCTTAAGGCAAAAAGCTTTGAAAGAAGACCGAAAGTCGTTATGGGTCATCGAACAACTGAAATTACAAAACAAAAACCATCATCTTCCCCTCTTCTATCTCTCTACTCCTTATGCCTTCTGCTAATCATTTGTTCTTTCTTCCTCATATTAATTGCCCGTTTGCGAAATCATCTTGTATCTCTTTAAACGTTCCAAAGAATCTTATGTAATTTTGAGCGCATGCTAGAAAACTTTTTTTCTAGAGAACGGAAACGACAACGGCTGCCGAATTGCTGGATTGTTTGCGCAGTGTGATTTCATGCCAGGAAATCCGTCAAATAATAAAACATGTCAACCCCCAGCTTCACAATGAAGTTATCAACATGTTGGCAAACTTGTGAGCGAAACCTTCACGAACTTTTTCCATTTTTCTTGGGCATTTCTTATTATTGTTCACTTAACATCTGCTGTTTCAAGCTTATTAAATTGAATGTTTTGTTTATGGACTTGCAAACCGAGGTGTAACGGTCCTTTCCTTTCCATATCTCCTTTACCTGTTACAACCGTTTTAGTCTAGTTCGTTTTTTAGTCTAGTTCGTTTTATCTCTTGCTACTCTCTTGTATTTCCTCATGTGGATCCATTGGCACTTGCGAGCGCTGCATCGCTATCATTGGTACTTGTATCTATGATTCTGCATTCGCATTTGAGTTATTATATTCCGGGGATCGATCTCTTGAGATCGCGCTTATCGGACAGCTGCACAGCAATCCACGATTGCTGTGAAAAGCTTCCTTGAGTGGGGGTACCCGGGAGGCGCGATGCTGGCGGTCATGGGGTTTTCGCCGGATGTTAGGTGCGCAGGTTAATTTTCCACCTTATTTTATATCCATAGTTGGCTTGGCTTGTTGACTTGTCCACTCTGTTCTTCGTCTTAATTATTATACTTAGTACTCTTGTCCTTCAGAATGCATCCTTGGATTTTGGTAGCTGATACCAAAATCTTCCACCAGTAAATGAAGTCCTACGCGGATCTCCCACCTTCTAAAACTCTCCATGACACGTTGTCAGAGCGCGCATAACGGCATCAGTTCTCAACAGTTGTCGCTTTTTTACGGATATTTCATTACAGTGCTATGCGTTTATTTTATTTTACGGGAGGTTCCCGTCCTCCTTTTGTGTAGTTTCTGTAAAAGGTGGAATTTAGTGTCGTTCTCAAGATGGCCTTGCTGCGCTTTCGACAGCCATTTGGCTATACTCCATTAGGGTGGAATAATTTGCGTTAATTCTTTGTAAAAGTGGAAGGAAGAACTGTTATATTTATTCATTTATGAATGAAGGAAATGCTTTTGGAGGGAATTAATGTATACAAAAGGCATTATTCCAGCAAATTGTTGTTATATGCATACTCAGTGATATGAATTTTCTCCACGTACTGTACTACAGGAATCAGTTTATCATCGTCCCACCTTGGATGTAACATGATTAGAGGGAGTTAATTTTGACTAAGCGAATCCTTGAGTGGTACACATGAGACGTCAGGCGACCACACGGCAGACTGCCAACAAGATGGGGAGGCGGGCTGCGCCGTCTACATGGAGTTACTTGGATGCCGAGGGCTCAGGATCGTGATAGGTGGAAGAGTTGCCAGCTGCGTCGATGAAGGGAACGACGACATCGATAACGTCACGGCTGTTCAGTGTTCAAAAAATTGTGACCGTCCCAAGCAGTTACAATTCGTGGCATTTTCCTCGCAACACGTAGGTAGTTGCGCCCGAGCCTCTTAGGTAAGAAAAAGAGGTGATCCTCCTCATACTCTTTATTCTGTTGGCCGATACTTAGTTCTCTTCCCTACTTTATTTGTCGGGCTACTATAATAGCCGGGGACCACGTTCGCTCTTCGGCCGATGGCATGCTTCTTTGAAGACAAACCTTTTTATAGACCAGAAGGTTAGCCAGAAAAACTTTAATGATTATCTACATTTTCTCTTTAAATATTACCTAAAATTTTTTCGTTAAACAGCACCTTTCGCCCTCTTTTTCCTCCTGCTATCCACTCTCCCTCCAGCATCTGGCTATGCTTTCTTCGAAGCGTCTCCCACCGGACTGTTCGAAACGCTGCCTCATGTGTGTATATTAAATATGCATTGGACAGCGTTGGAACAGTGGAGTGAGGAGACATATGACTGCCAAATATGAGTGGATATAGTCAGAAGGTCACGTTGACTCCTCTCCCACCTTCCTCATATGAGAGGGGAGGAGGGCCCATCACGATTCAATGCCGCTCTCTTCCTCGTTTCCCTCATATCTTAGGAGGGCGAGGGGAACCTCCGAGTCGCACTGTAAAAGCCGACTGAACAGGATAGCGCGAGCAGAGAGTATCGCATATGCAGATTTATCTGCTTGTATGAACGAGGTGGTTAATAACATTCCTTCTGCGTAGAGTCGTTTTTTTAGTTTGCAGTTATCGAAAAGAAGTTATCTTCTTTTCGCCATACAGTATAACGAATAGTTCCTAAAAAGCATCGTAGGTGACCTCCTCATTCCTTCTGGTTTTCAAAAAATTGTGGCCTCAGATTTGTGATCCGTGATCTAAGGTTGCAGTTTGCGACCTTATTCCATCAAAGTTTCTTTTTTTTCTCGCTGATTTTTTCCTTTTTTCTAAAGTTAAGTTACAAGCCGTCTTCGACCCCAGCACGACATCGAATCTGCTTCGCGCCTCTTATAAGTGGCATAATTGGAAGATTTTGCCTAGCATAGACGGGAAATTGTTAGGCTGTACGTTATAAGGCGTGCAGTTGAAGTTTGGGCATTACGCGTAAGACTAGCACAAGTGTCGCGCGAAAAAGAATAGGAGCCGTTGTTTCTCCGAAAAAAAAAGTAAGTCGTGGGGCTTTTTCATTAAGTGCATCTACGCCGGTAAGATGTTCCATGTGTAGGTTTGCTTCCGATGACTGCTTTTCTGTGATTAAGAAATGGTGGGATTTAAGCAGAACGCATGAGGAGGGGTAGGGGGCTTATATGTCTTACGGTTTCTTGCCTCTGTCTATTCCATTCTTTTGCGAGCGGTAGGTCTCCGTTTTTTGACCCTTCTCGCTGATCTGCCCATCTTCAACTAGTCTGCCACAACCGATGAGGTCGTGGCTACAAAGTTCTTGATCAAACCTGATGTTCTTTCCGACAATTCGCTCCAATTTAGTGTCTTTCCGTCGTCAGTTTCTTTGCGTGCGCATTTGAAGAGAGCATTCTGTTGAGAGCACATTCGCTCTACTTCCAGCGGGCAGGAAAGGGGAGAGTCGGTAAGCTGAGGGTGTATTTTTCAAAGGAAGCGTTGTCTGGATTTGATTTACAATAAGGAACGAATGTTGTGTTAACGCGTCGATATCTCAAACCTTCCTTCTAGTCTACATGATGCATGTTCTGCTTCCGTGTGCCTTCTTAGCAGCACCTCATTTTTTATCTACTATATGCGTTTTATACTTTATTGCTTTCATTAAACACCATTCTTTCAAAATATTTAAACATTTTAAATCGGCGTTTCGCATTTTGTGGGTTTTGCTTTTTTAATCATGCTGCTTGCATGAGACTGGAGTGGTCATTGATATAAGGTGTTCTGCATAAAGGTTAACCAGTCACATATCTCTTGTGCACATGGACTCACACCAGTTACGGTTCTATCGCTGGCGTTTTAGACAAACGTATGCTCAAGCAGAAGTGAGATTTTGAGGAAGAAAGTGTGTGTGTGGGGGGAGGGGGGGAGGGCAAGAGGAGAGAGTAGTAAGGAGTGAAAAACGCTAAAAGCAATAAAAGCTAGCAGGTAGTTCCATTTGTCTAGTAGTGATTCTGCGAGCACAGTTCGTTTCTTACGAAGATTCTATTAACAATGAGTTGAAAGCAATATGAATAGTTGGGTTCCAGAATTTGCGGTGCATTCATCTCCTCAACAATGCTCTTTATTGGTTAGCAGAACATGGCTGTGTGAAGCACTGGATGAAATTTCTGGATTTCAATTAACGCAGCAGACGCTTCTTTGGAGTACCTTTTAAGCAGGGATCCCTACACTCCAAGGTAAAGGACGGCTAGGAAAGAGCCATAGACGTGAAGCGAGTCGCAGTTATGTCTCTGATGCTGCACACCAGAATGTGCGCCTGATGCGTTTCCGTGTTCGGATACGTTTTTTCTGGCAAATAAATATGTGCGACCAAGTCCATATTTTGGCACATTCAGGAGATACAGTGCCGACGCCAGTGCAACTGCTTATTCGTTCCGAACGTTTTTAGGTATAAACGCACCGATCAGGCTAATCCTCTTTATGCAGTTGTTTGATCCTTCTTGCAGATTTCTAGCTAGCACATCGGGTACTATGCGTCAAGAATGAGCCTTGTGTTTTGTGAATTCACTCCATTATCGTATCATATTTCGGTCTTGTGCGTCAATCTATAAACTTCTTGCAGACTAAAGGAGTAACGATCAAGTTCTTTCTCACCTTATCTTTTCGTTATCGTTCTTTCGATTTGTTGTTAATAACTTTGGAACAGATTTCATTACCTTTCATTATACCATTCGTACTTTTTTTTGGCAATAAAGTTGTTCTGTTTTAATAGGTATTGAAGTGATAAGACATGAATTGTGTCAATCGATGATTCGATCGACAGTGAAGTGATACCTGAGGAGGGATATTGGTTTCTTCGCTAATAAAAATCAAATAAATTTTGCGAATGATAATAAGTAAATTAGAGCATATATTGAACGTGATTGATGGACGATGATAGGAAGTGAGGTTCTTCTAGTTTCATTAGGAAATCCTCTGAGTGTTCTCTGCTTTTCAAAAAGGTAAATTCAAGGGCATATAGGAAAGTAAAGAAGGGTTGGGGGGGGGGGGAGGGAGGTTCATTGGCTAACCCGACGATGAAGGAGTTTATTAAAACATGGAATGGCAAGTAAAGAATAGCATGCGATTTTTAGCGCTTCCTATCACCACCGCTCACCTCCATTCACACTTCCGGTGCATGCAGACCTCAGAGATATTTCCATTTGCAATCCCCCTTATAGCCTTTGATATTTAAAATAAATGGTTAGAACTTTGTCCTCGTTGAATACTCGTGGTTGACTATAGGGGGAGGGATGGAGGAAGACGGTGGGTCAACCTGTGGGGAGTATAGGCGCAGGGTGGAGTGTGGGGATGGGCAATAGGGAATGCTGAGAACGCTTTAATGGACAGCTTTTGTTAAGGAGGACTACAGTGCGTAAAAAGTTCTGAACCTGCTTTAGCTCAGCGTTGTGGTTCAGTGAAATAAATGCAAAGAATCCGATATTAATGGTGAACTTATTGGAAACTAAGGGAAGCAACGGTTTCGAAAAGCCGCACGCATCAAAACCCCAGGGTCACTACTTGCTCACCTACTCTTTCAGAGGAATTAGCTGGTTATGGTTTGGACAAAAATAAACAAATGAATTACTTCTAGCAAGGATGTTGATGTTGCTTCACTGTCGATAACTGTTGCCGTAGGATACACAACAGGCAATAACAAATCAGTAAACACTAAAAAGGTTTCAAAAGTTGGGAGAAAAGCTTGGGAGAGGTACGGTGCGCGGACGTTTTCGCACACCACACAGACGTCTTACGATGAATATTCTTGATTCTTGTGACGACTATTTGTTTGATGACCAATGGGAACGTTACGTATACCGTAAACGAATGTGAGTGAACCCGCGAGCTGCTTAAATATTGAGACATTGCGGGCGATTTCCGTGACCATTATTTTTTGCTTAGGTGTATTGAGAGCAGACTTAAAAAAAGTTGGTTGTAACATAAGAAGCTAATGGTGTCAGTGATGGAGGCCTAGGGAGCTCAAACCTTGCATGGTTTTGGAGCCTTTGCAAAACCAAGCCTCTGATGCATGATCCTTAATTACGAAGAAAATATTGAAGGCAGAGGCGGTCAGTCAGATGGGACAGCCCGGACACTTTCAGGTCTGTGCGGAGAGTCGTCAATTCGACGAAAACTCGCATCAGTTGCTAGTAAGATAAAAGCGAACACTACGTAGTTAAAACAAGCCGCTCACTTATATAGCTTTCATCGGTGCGTCTTTCTTTACACACGACGACGCACTCTAACGGTGGAGAGATATGATAGTATGCGATCTAGGAACCGACCCAGGATTTGCATGTGGCCTAGGCCTAATAGCACCGCATGGATATACCGTGCATCCTTATTAATGGACCCTGGGGCTATATAATGGCGTTCTCACCTTTTCCAAGGAAGGTATATTCCAAGAGGCTTGAAGGGACTGGACGAGGGCTTATAAAAATGAAATAAAGCTTACCTGACGTCTCCTGGTCATTTTGACATGTGTTGGTATTGTTGCCTTTGATGGATGCATCTCAGTTGAACGTTAGCTGGCTCCATGATCTCAGTGACGCTATTTGCTCAATTCCAGCGTTGGCATCACACAACACGGCAAGTGTCATCGTATCAGAACGCCATTTCTGAACCTTCATTCCTTTTATTTGCCCTCAGCGTGCTCTTTTTTCTTCATGTTTTTCTGTCTCGCATTCCATCGAAAAAAATTTTTACTTGTATGTTAAAAACCGGATATAGGATAGGCGAAGAATAAGGTTGGACCACTTCTGAGGGATGAGAATATGTTTACAGTCACGCTGAAGAAAACGTGACTCGAGCTTTTTCGAATCCAACTCAGCCGAGTCATGCACTTCATTGAGTCGGAGCACATGTCTAACGCATTGTCTCACCTAGCCACTTCATGTCCTCGTTTGAGGTGCTCTATCCATGTTTTCTGATGCGTGACTAAGGTCACATTCCCCTCAGACGGGGATTGGTCACGCTTCTTCATTTACCGCCACGTGGCTAAAAGCCTATCCTATGCAGCTCCGCCCCTCTCCCCTCCAACAAACTTGATATTCTTTTCAAAGTATGCTTCATTGGTTTCCCATTTGTTTCGTAGAAATGTTTTCCAGAATTACCGTTCATTTATTTCATTTCCTATAAACCTTTCGCATTTCCACGGGAACTTTTGCAGGGTTTATCGCTATGCTTGACCTAGTTTTGATTTATTCACTGGCAAGAGGAACTATGTGCGTGTGATTTTCGAACGCATATTTACGTTTGTCTTCATACCAAACAAACATAAACTCATCACCACATTTACCGTTTCTATTTTCATTCACAGTGCAGGTACTTCTATACCTTGCTGCTAATAAAAAAATCGGACATTGCTGTTCCATGAGGAAGTTACCTGCGGACGTTTCACCCTCACAACTTATTCAGTGCTTTCTCATCTCTTTCATTCTTTTTCTTTCTCGTTTTCCATCTTCAATTTCTTTGCATTCTTTACTACGTTTCTAGCAAATATTTCATAGCGTTTGGAGTTGAGTTGCGGTAACATTAGCGCTGCAAAGTCCGCAAAGGATATTGCAACGAATGTTTGGTTTTGTATGCGGGAAATTTTCGCGGGAAGTCACTCATTCCGTCGCTTATGAGCATGGAAATTGCTGCTATTGCTTCTTTTTCCAAAAGGTTGGGGGGGGGGGGGGGGGAGGTTTACTCTTTTCTTTGGGAGTTGTAAAGTGATGGGGTGTAAAATGTAATATTCGATGGATGTGCTTATGCACACGCAGAGTCTTTAATTGTTATTTGTAGTAATACAGTGCGTTGCTATATGCTTCCGTTGCATCTTTGGCGTTTTCGTGCAACACGGCTATGAGATTGCAAAAGCGCATACTGTGCTCATGCATGATGCGCTTACCCACTTACTTTTTATTTCAAATGCGTTATAGATGGTTATGCACTCATGAGGGGGCTCAGTTTTCATGAAAAACTCACCGTTTTTGCATATTTAATGTCAGATTGCAATGGAATGCAAAGCGCCCTTTTTTGGAAACCTCATTCCATCGTTAGAGTGTTTATGTTTACACAACGTAACCCCCTCTCTTTTGTTTAGGATTCATAGCGCCGTACTTTGAAAGGGGATTCTAGAGATATTGTTGCCATCCTTGCAGAGATACCTTTTTAAGCTCTAATAGAATTTCACATCCGAGATTTTTTCTTAGTCGAGGGATTATAAAGAAATAAGCATTAGGAGAAGACGGTGATTTGATTTTCAGAAGATCACCGAAAAACTAAACTCTTCCACCGTCATAATTCAAGTTTGGCAACGCCGTTGAAAGCTGTCATCAAGCCTATTAGTTGTAGCTGCCACTACCAAGGAAAGGGATGGCTACTGTGTGGCTTCTTCATGTTTTTAAAGAATTTTTGCTACTGCGTTGTTTTATCCGAGCATCCTGACTTCAGGTAGTAGATGAGCTGAATGTTCCTTGCACATCCTTGAATTCTTGCTGCAATACGTTGATCGTGGATCGCTGCAACAATATGTTGGAAAGAGATTCTCAAATGTATTCATTTCTTTCTCTGCTTAAGCGAAAATTTCTCTCTGATTTCTGGTCATCCAGTTCCTTGCTGGGTAAATCAACACTTCCTTTCCCCCATTTCCTTCCTTCTTCGTCTCTGCAGTCCTTTTGATTTCACAGGAAGCACCACAACACATCTCATAGTTGTGCAGGTGTGTTATTTATTAGATCGTTCGTTCACGTTTATGAACGTTGTCTATAAAGATTTGAAATGACGCACATTCTGGCTTGCATTTTTCTCTATTTCAGCGACCGATATGGCACTTCATCCTCGATTTTGACCATTTGATGCGAATGTTCTGTCGCTCTCGGCATAACGTTTCACTTCTAGCAATTTCAGTGAAGTGCGCGGCTATCAGTCGTTCTTCACCATTGGAAGATTATGAAAGGAAATCCAGTCCCGAGAATATGAAGATAGGATAAACCTACCTCACCAAGACTGACTTCCCCTCCAAGAGGGGGCGTTATTTTCTCGTTTTAAATTGGATTGACTTATCTCTACATAGCTGTAACTTTAATCTGATGCTGTCATGACCGGGGCATTATTTACTAGATATTTAAACAAGCGTTGTTCAGTCTGAATGAAAGACATTTTGCTATGACATCCTTTATATTAATTGGGTTGGAGGACCGTCCTTCCCAACCTTTCAGAAATGCTCTATCGAAAGTATAAAATTCTGCCCATTTGGGAAGCCTGTAGTATTCGCTGATGATGTTCTTCTGCAACATGGGTTTTAATTTTATTTAATTTAATAGTATGTTTGAACTTCATAGGGTCGTGGTTTTTTTCCGATTGCTCGTAATCCCCTCTGTCTTTCGGTCTTTCCTCACCTCTTCCCTAAATTTGTTGGAAAATTTGGGTTAAATCCGATCTTGCTCGCTGTCGGTACTAGAATATGATCTAATCCAAACCAACGTTCATTTTCTTAACGAGGGAATATGGATGTTTTTGATGGCTCATTGGTATGATTGGCATCCAGCTTTAAAGCTCTAATATCTTTATTCCCACCTGCCCCTCTTCTTGTTCATTGTCTTGCTCCTATTGCGCTGCGAAATCCTCTGTGTCACGTTACTTAGTGCTGTTTTTATTTCGCTTGCATCATTTTTGCTGTTGCAACGCTTACGTGTTTTTGTTTGCATTTATCGCTCACTTATACATTTATAGTTTTTAAGGCCGAAGGTACACGTTGAAGGATGCTTACCGTAAGAGACCTGACAAACGACTTCTTCCAGCGTTTCCTTTCGAACGACGACAATTGTCCTGAAAAACCGGTCCTTCAAATATTGGTTGGTTTTGATATACAACAGTTGTATTGCGTCGCTTGAACTCTTCTTGCTCCGCCCCCCTCTCCGCGATTTATATCTATCATGGTTTTTGTTGTTGCTTCGGTGCTTCACAAGGATCGCGAATAGTTGATGAGAGTATTGCTCAGCCAGGAGTTTATGCAGAATCACATACAGTGTTCAAATGGGTGCCTCCAGGATAGAGGACTACGGACATTTGCGTGTTTAGCGCACTTATTTATGTTCGTAGTCATGGGTGGAAGCGAATTCACGTTGATTGATTGATTATGGAGGGATGCAAGGAGAACGTCTTATTGAGATAGGTTTCCGAGCACTTTCTTGACACACCCCACATTGCAGTGCTCAGTGATGCAATATTGCGAAAATTAATCTTTTTGCGGGAAAATTTTCTAGAATTTATGGCGTCATTTTGTCAAGAAGATCCGATTGTGCCTCTCTCTTCTCCTCCCTTGCCTTCTTTCCAACCCTGTCACCCATACTAGTGTTTTCAATTAGATCCACTCTTTGCCATACATAGATCGGATACGGAAACGTGGTGTATCATAGGAAATAAATTGGCTGAGCCTGCTGTCGCACCATCGCATTCCTTATGCAGGTTTTTTATATCACAAAGCACAGTGTGAGAAATACTTTTTTACGAAAACGTTTCATAGATTATATGTCGTCCTCTTCTTCACTTCGGGGTGTTATAATGTTTCTTGCTTTGTCCACAATTTATCATTTGATGCCCCCAAAAGAAACAAATTTCAGGATGCGCGACCGATCAAAAACAATCCCACAGATAAACGACATCGATTTCGTCTCTCGGACGGTGTTTTTAGTTACTCCAGTTAGTTTCCTTTCCGTCTTTATGATTGTTGTTCTAATTGATACAGACTTATGTCTATAGAAGGTTATTTAAATGCACATGTAATGATTATCGATGAAGAAGGGCAGTTTTAACGTCTGTAATAGTCAACTTAATTGCTTTTTCTTTGGTGTGATAGTTTTGAGTTTCGTATCGATGAACTTCATATTCTGTAGGAAATTATTCCGTTGTTAGCGAAACGATGAGAGCCACTGAAATGTGGGCACGTTGCATTGTCACTTATTGTTAATATTTAAATATTGGAGACTATTTTATCGATTTCTAAGGAAGCCTTATTGAGTGGTCACTAACTTTTTGTCGTACGCATGCAAAGTGTTCACGAAGTCATTAAGCATTGGTCTATTTTGCAGCATGCACAAATCAGTCTCAGATCGCTGATCGGGTCGAAGCAGACAAATTGGGAGAGGGGCATCCGGTAATCCGCATTCTGCGTTATCTCAAGCAAGCAGTGCCAAAATCTGAGTGCGTTTTCTAAAATTTTATGCTTGTCGTTACTGAATGCAGTGCAGTTGTGAGCTGTGAGATAACCTGGAAAGTGAGGGCAAGGGGAATGCGAAGTGACTTAAGTGAGTCTTGAAAATAGCAGCTTCGTTTTGATATGAAATCGTTTCATATAAGGTTTGTACGTTGTAGGAAAGATGACATACGAAATTGAAGTTGTCGTCTGTACTTTTCGGGAGAAGGGTGCACTGAAATTCGCTTGTTTTATCCAAGCGTTATAGTGTTACACCAAGTAAGGGGCGTCAGCATAACCGAAAGTTGCTCCAGGCGTCGATTTTCAAGGTGCCACGGGATGCTTCAGGCTGTTGTTCATATGACCTCCGGGATTTAGCGAACTTTTGATATATGAAGTCCAACATATATCGACAGTTTGCAGACGATGTGTGCGTTTATGAAAGCTCACGGGGCTCTACAAATTGCCATATGAAATCGGGTAGTCATGTTTTAGGTCAGGTATTTTGGCGTCTTATAAAGTTTTAATCTGCGAGGACCTTGGCACTCCATAGAATTCTATCGTATGAGATAACTAAGTCGGTTTAAGAGCATCTGAATAGAGAATAGGCAGCGGTTGCATTAAGCAGTCATATGCCGCGAAGAGTAGTCAATGTCAGGCAACAAGCTTGGATCTGAGAAGGAAAGGATAATATTTGTTAGCTTTAAGAAGTGAATTTTTCGCTGAGGTTAGAGCGAAACAGTCGGGAATATTATGAGCACTTACCAGTTTGATGGTAAAAACGTTTTAAAATCGATGTTTTGCAATAGCATTAACGGACGTACTGGAAAGTCGGGTAGCAGTGTTGTTTCTTTCGGTGGTTCATGTTTGGGATTTTGGGAATTTATTTACCGATCGCACTGGGATGAGCAGTCGTCACTCTGAAGTTGAAGTGCAGTATATTTTACATCAAGAGTGGGCTGTTACAGGGATTACACTTCGCTGTGAACAGTTTTTATTTCTTCTTTCCAACGAGTCGATTTATTTTGTTTTGTAATTGTTTATTTACCTCAAGGATTTTCCACTATTCTGTTCGCTGTTTAAGTATTCGAGCTTCCTTATTAGTGAGGGTATATTTATTTTCTGTAGAGTAAGTACTTTCTTTCATGAAAGGAGGGTCGAGTTAAGTTAAGTTAAGTACTTTCTGTAGAGTTAAGTACTTTCTTTCACGATGTTGATTGCGTTGTGGGCTGACAGTCTTGCATAATGGTCGCCGTTGAGGTGTTTCCTATCAGCTCTTGTGAATGCACTTGGCTGCCTTGTGAATCAACTTGCTTCCCTTACCTTAATGGTCGATGGCATATATTGTTAATTGCAGCAAGGTGCCCCAGGGTAAGATCTCGCTTGCAATCATCGACTATGAGGTGCTTGCGCGAGATTTGCCAATACTTGGCCAACCGATACCGCACTCATGCAACGAACGTGACTACAGAGGCATGAACGCAAATGCTATTGGGCAGAGTGTTAGTCATGTGCAGCCACAAGGCAATGGACAACCGCAATACATAGGCAATGATTTTTGATTTTTATGTGGGATTAGCTAAGCTGATATTGGGCGCCCAGGTGGCATTAAATTTTTGCATTCACAGCTTCATGTTTGATACGACTCGATGGCGATATTATTACTCACGTTTATATTTCGCATTTCAATCGAACAAGGCTTTCGTTCTTGTTGAACTATATTACAGCGTTCCTTCCAAAATTGTCCATAAAAACTGAAACAGTTTTTTAGCGCATATAATTAATCATTCAATAAGGTTATGCCTGCAGATGTTTTCATAAAACGACCGCTTTAGAATTTTTGTTAACTGAAAGGGTAATATAAAATTTGCTGTAACTGCCCAAATGGCTTGGAAAGGGGGCCGTCTCATCTATATTCCATTGTTTGCTTTGCTTAATGATACTTAGAGCTGTCAGGACTTTCCACTTTCTTATGATGTGTATCTTCGCCCATATGTTAGTGGTATTTTCAGCTCGTCGTAATCCGCCGACTCCAAATAGAGCAACGAGTCTGATCGGACAAAATTTGACGCCCATCCGACTCATCACTCCATATGTGAATAAGTTAGTGTTTTTTAGTTTGCATTTGTTTTTCTGTTTAATTTAGCCTACATGTGAGTTCATTTATATTACGCATTTCATATTCCCTTCCTGCGGTCGAAATTTTTATGCAGATTGGTAAGGGCAGCGAAGAAACGAAGAGTTTGTAAAATGTGGAAAACTGCAACTCAGTCATTTATTCGTTTTTTCATATGTGAGTTAACGCTGCGATTGTCACCGAAAGAAAGATTTTTTTATTCCACTTGCATCATACTTTTAAGGTTTTATTGCTGCTTTCAAATATTTTAAATTTTAAGTAGCAGAAAGCGAATTGTTGCAATGTTGGACCATGATTGATGTGATATACGAAAACCTTGGGACTTGTGACAGCTGAAATCCATTTTTGAGGAGAATGCACAGATATCTTTTCGCTGTTAGGTACTCGGATTAATAGTGTTTGAAATGGGTGAAGGTAACTAAGCAATCTTTTCGCCATCCCTTCCCTTGCTCGGAGTATCAAGGTTTTGAAAAATGTGAGGATTTTCTAGAGCTTTGAAAACGTAAAAGGTGCTTGCGTCGAAGAAGTTTCCTTTTACTGTGCAGCTTCAAGGTGGTGCTTTCAGATCATCGAAGGCTCCATTCAGCCGTTCCTCCTCTCTTTTACAGAAAAATACGTGAACGCAGAAAGTGCCCCCATTTCACCTCCTTCCTTTCGGTTGCTCGTAATCCGTGCTAAAGGACTATGAGGCTATGTAGCCGACACGAATAGAATAGTCGAAAATAAAGGTTATAATTCCGAGGAAAGCACTGTGGTGCTTTTGTAGCATGGATTTGTGTATGTGTAAGCCAGGAAAACCATTTTTTGTAGTTTTAGCGAGAAGCTTCTGGAGCTAGAAAATTCTTTCTCGTATATAATTTTGTATACAGTACAGTTCCATATATAATTTTATATACAAGGAACGTTCGAAATGGTAGAGTTTATTGTTTATGGGAAGAGGGAGGGGGCGAGATTTTATGATTTATAATTGCAGAGAAAAATTTTATATGAAGTACGGAGTTTTAAAAAAGGGCGCAAAGGATTCCTCCTTCAAGCATAAGTGGATTAAATTTTGGTTTTTGGCTTCGGCGAGAAGGTGCTACGAGATGCGCTAGGAGAGGAGTAGCAATAGAAGGGAAGCGCTGTAAAGGTGACGCTTGTTATGCCCTCATTGTCTTACATGGCCTTTATGCTTTTAGGGTTGCTATAGGTAGTAGTAAGCAGTTGATATTGCCGAGTATTGTAATATGGTGTTGTTGAGGTGGCGTATATGTGGCGTCGTGACTGCAAAAGAAGATTTGAGGGATGTGAAAACAGCACGTGGAGAGTTAAAGGTATTCAACTTCGAAGTGACCGATGAGGAAGGTGGATGCATTCGCATTGCGGCTTTCGGAGATACGGCAGACAAGTTCTACGCAATTGTGCAGAAAGGATCGGTACGTTGATTTTTTATGAATCGGCAGTGGTCTCCGGATTTGGGGATGTGATTTTTTTTTTAGAGTAGCGCCCTTTATCAGCGCATTTTCATGCTATCATCTGTTTCGTAAAGAGGAACTAAAAAATAAAATTTTTATTGCCTTAGAGGTTTTTTTTTTGTGTGAATTTAATGTGATCTGATTTATGAGGCGTTTATTTTTCATTTGCCATCAGTTTTTACAGTTGTTAATTAAATTGCTCCTAATACGTGCGCTCATATAGTTTTCTGTGAAATTTTTTTCATTTTAAAGCGTTTTAAGATGTATTACATATCGGGCGGAACAGTGAAACAAGCCAACAAGCGTTACAATACGACTGGGCATGACTATGAACTCACTATGCGATCCGATACAGAGGCAAGTCTTTAATGTAATTACTCTATCTCTTAG
Source organism: Ascaris suum (assembly GCA_013433145.1). Taxonomy (NCBI): domain Eukaryota; kingdom Metazoa; phylum Nematoda; class Chromadorea; order Rhabditida; family Ascarididae; genus Ascaris; species Ascaris suum. The sequence continues at coordinate 13,579,460 of CM024170.1, read as the reverse complement.
AATCACATTCACCGTTTTTGTCTAGAGGTGTTTTTTGCTCCATGCGGTACTGCCAGTTTTTTGAAATCCGAAACTTGTAGATATCAGAGCGGTGATGAACGGTCAGAGTTTTTCCTTACCTAGAGTCTATAAATTTTTCCCTGCTTAGAGTCTGTAAATTTTTCCTTACTTGGAGTCCCTTGGAGTCTGTAAATTCTGCTGTATTATATTTCGTTTGCGATTGAATACTTGCTGAGGCACTACAAAAGGAATTTAAGAGGAGTCTGAGCAAATAGAGCGAAACAGGTGGAATTAATATAAATAAAGATGCGTACAGCGATTCAAAAGTAAAGGCTTGGATGTTTGTCTCATAATATGTTACTATTGTTGGTGGCGACGTTTGTTCACATTTTTTCTTGGACGGAAGGGGAGGGGGCTGTTTTTCTTACACTCGTTTTATTCTTCTTCCTTCGTGAACGACGTCGTAAATCTTAAAGTTATTCAAATATACATTTTTGATTGGCGAATTTGTCATTGAAGTAGCATCATTTCAGATATCTCCATGCATAGATCGAGAGAGGATTGAAGAACCACGATTGAATCTAAACGTAGTTCCACTCGCAATGGTATCATCACGTGCTGGACAGTGCATCGATATTATAGCAATCATCGACCAGGTCTCCGAGTTACAACAGGTACAATTTTCCATTCTGATTTATGAAGTGATTTCGAAGATGAGTAGTTGGAAAATTCGAACGTGATCATTGAAGGGATGGATGTTTATAGGTGAGTGACAGGAACAGGTGAGTATCGATCCACATTTGAGGGTGTTTGCAGGTAGCAATCGGATCTTGAATGAGTTGGAAGGCGTGCAGCAAAATTGTTCAACAAGTAGATGACTTGTGAACAAAAAACTCGACGGCGCTTTTTCTGAACCTCAGGCTGCGTGATTGTTATGCATCTGCCTCTAGGGTTGCACAGACTTCGGATATTGAGAAAGAAGAGGGCATTCGTGACCTGGAATGGTACGCTATTAGTTAGTTTTGGAACGGAACATGTAGGGTGTAACGTTAGGTGATGGACAGTGTCGTATTCTTTGAATGTATTTGCTAATTAAGTTTAGTCTTCATATGCAATGGAACGTTATCATTGAAATCGAGCCCCTGCGACGCTTTTATTAAAACTATCTTTATTTTTTTTTCCATTTATTCGATTGATTCATAGAGATATTTCTCCGAGAAATTTGTGGTTTCTTTTGAAATAATGCACTGAAAGAGACATTTTGTTTTAGGAAAATGTTAAAGATTTACTTTTAATATTGACGGAGAATATTTAGGGTGGTCAGATGTGCTGTTTCGTTATAAGACTGGAAGATGAAAGAATTGGCTAGTGCCAGCCATCGTGCCTCATGCTCACACGTTCCGTTCGCATTTGTGGGTTGCTATCAGTAGTATTTTGTGGGACTCATCTCCGAAGCAGTGATATTCTCTTGATTGAGGTGACACAACGAAGCACGGGCGCATTGTTGGAGAAGAGGGATTTGCATTTAATCGATGAAAGCGGTGCTGTTGTTGTGTTGACTTTATGGGGCGAACAGGCACGAAGCCATGACGTCGATTTACAGCATCAGGCTGTCGGTGTTAAAGGAGCAAGCGTGCGCGAGTTTAATGGTTTGTCTTTCTTTGATTTAATAACGTTCTCTTGTTCGTCATGTTATCTCTCCATAGCCCTGACTGTTAGGTTTAGAGGGAACTATATTGGAGGTTTCGAATATATTGGAAGGTAATGAGAGATGGTTACCCTGTCTTTGTAAAAATTGTTAGGGATTTCCGATATGGGTAATATCCTCCAAGGTAGTTAGGTAATTACAGCTTAATTGTTATTGCCTTTCTACTTCAACACTTATACCCCTCCCCTCATTTTAATGCTGATACTATGCTGCGGTGTTAGTTTTCAGTTGTCAGCAGAAATGCGTGTACTCTTGTTTTTCCTTCCCCCAGTTTTCAGAGGACAATTGATTTCGAGCATAATTCTCTAATGTGAGGTTTCGTTCGTGGATAAGCTTTGGTCACTGACGAGTCAGTACTAATTTATAATGTAGTGGATGGTGAGTGAAAGTTTCTTCGTATTCACTGTTTTGTATTGCAGGCAGCTACAGTCTATCAGCATTGAATTCAACTCGAATAGAGATCAATCCGGATTGCGACGAATCGAAGGCGCTTTATGTGTGGTACCGCGAGAAGAGACCGAGCATCGATGTGAAGCGAATTACAACTGGCAGTATGGGAGGCGATAGTTACGGTATACTCAGATACAATTTATTTTTTGTTGTGAAACTATGACATGTAAGTATAACTGAAGAAATATTTGCTGAGCACACTGAAGTTCTGTGCAGCTGCTTATTTAAATAGCCTTGCCTCGTTAGGTAGCGTTACGCAGTTTGCGCTGAGTTGATGATGTGATTTTAAAGGGGATAATATGCCTTAGTTTGGGATGTATGTTTTATTATAAGTGCAAGCATTTTGACGTTTAGAACACCTTTGCTGTAAGTGACGTTTATTGCGTGGCATACCAAATTCTTTATCAGTGAGAAAATGGTTTACTGAGAGAATTTATTGCGAGAATCAATTCAGCTAAAGAGAGGCATTACGTCTAAAACAGATGCATCCGTTTTGTTTAGGACAGCCTTTACCGTCCCATTATGTAAATTAAGATTGGGGCTACAAGCGAATTGGAGAAAATAGGCTCGAAAGCTTTCATGCTCCGGAAGTGATGTGCAGGAAAAGAATGGATATTTCCGTATATGGAGGCAGTTAACAATTATGGTCGACCAGGTTGCTTATATCAGAACGCTGAAGTTTTTATCTTATTTAACTGGTCTGTTGCTATTTTATTGAAAGTATTCAAGATTAGCTCTTTGAATCTGCTTTATTTTTGTGATTTGATGGTTGGTTTTTCTTGAGCTAGGTGGAACGTTGTTGTTCTCGTTGATGGCGCACACGGGGGATAATTTTGTGTTTAATGAACTTTCAGCTCGTGACCTGCGTTTGATTGGTATAGCTGACGCGATGAATCTTGGTAGAAACGAAGATAAAGGTGCATACTTCAATGTCACAGCGATGATCTCATCTCTGAAAGCCGATGGTGCACTCTATAAGGTGTATTGCTCTTCTTTATTCAACTGAATAATTCCATTTGAATGCACTACGGGGCGGTTTTTATTGTTATCGAATATTATATACTTTTTATTTGATGCCCTTGAGAATATAACGTTTTGTTCAACGTGGTTAAGTTTGCTGCATAGAATATGCAATTATAGCAATCGTTTTTCGATCACATTTATCGATCAGTGGGGACACATAGGGAGGCAGCATATTTAAAGAGTGAGGGACAAGGATGGGCAGTCAAAGAATTACCTTTGGGATATTATTTATGAAGTTTTAGGAAGAGTGGGGCATGTTGTAAGTTGAAATTGGAGAAAGGGCATACCTGTATACGATTTGTGAGAACCACTTTACATCCACGCTCAGACCGGCTAGTGACCTTAGTTAATGGAGGTGAGCTCGAATTCTATACGCGGATACAGTTTCCCCTTAGCGCATATGCTTACCGTGTTAAAATGTAAAGCAAAATGCAGTTAATCCCTCTTGTCTCTTGTAAACGTCAGTCATAAAGACAAAGGATGCTTGATCATCTTGTGGATAATTGCAGAGTTGTGGTACTAACGGATGTAAGAAGAAAGTAATTGAGATGGACAATCAGTATCGATGCGAGAAGTGCAATCTCACACTCGACTCATTTAAATATGTCCTTCTTCTGTCGGTAAATATTTGACACTTGGTTTCTTCTATTTTTCCAACTATTTCTTTATGGAGGTAGCTTGGATCGGCTGAATAATGATACGTTTCTGCTCCCAGTAGCAGCGCAGAAGACGTGAAAATGAATTGCATCTCTGTGTGTGCGTGCTGTGATGTCTGTATATCGGGTTTCTTGTTGTGCTTTACGTTATGCTATGGCATATGAGTCACTTCGATACCTCTTACCTATGCCATCATTCTTGGCAGCGGAGTGACCGAATCTACGTTCATTCTCCATTTTTCTCGGCGTAGTGTGAATGTTGTATCTGTGAGGGGTCAAGGTAAATACGCTTGTCGCCTTAAATAAATAAGGTGCATTAAATTCGTATGGAGTATATTCACTGATGTGTATTTTTAACGTCTTATTTTAGTATTGCAATTGAGTGATTGTATTTAAGCATTTTGGCATTTATTAATTAATGCAAATAGAAGCTTATATTCATCTAAGACGTATCTCTCTTTCTATTAATCACTGTAAATTGCCATCTGAATGAATGCAAATAAGTATTCAGATAATGCTTACAGCTATGGGGAAGTTTTCGCTGAACATTTATGTGCACCCTATTAGGTATAGACGATGGGCGTCTAATTATAATGGCAACGTTTAAAAGTCGAGGGAAGAGAAATTGATTTATGTTTCAGATGGAATTATCAGATTTCTCAGGATCCCATTGGGTGACCGTTTTCGAGGAGAAGGCGACCAAGTTGCTCGGTAAGACGGCAGCAGAATTGGGAGACCTTCTTGAAAGCAACAGGGTTTCTAATGCTATCTTCAGTTTTTTTTTCTTTTTGAATTTGCCGTACATAACAAGTTCGAAAACTCTTTATTTAGTGAAATAAAAAACTAGATGTGTTTCTATTGTATTTTAGAAAATGTAGTGTTTTTGTGCGCTTTCTAGATTGCATACCTGGGCGGATTTTATGGAGTTTATCGCTTTATTAATGAGATGAGGAACATGGTTGGAATTAAGTGTTGTCGATGGAAATTAAAGCGAGCGGGAATGCCCATTTGGGTGGGTTTGTGGCATTATAAATACGGATAAATTTGCATTTTAGTGATAACATATCTCACGATATTTGAGCGACTTTCGAGGTATTGTATCATGATAGCAAAGGGAAACAAGAGCTGATAGTAGTAGAACAGCATCAAACTTTTAATCCTCTTTCCGGGTGAGGTTATTTCCTGGAACCATGCCGATTTATTTATTTTCTGGAAGGTCATTGAGCACTTACCGCTTCAGATGGGAAGGATCGATAGAATTGATTTTGTTGATGGGATGCGACTTACCAGTTAAAGTGCACACTTCCATTCGAAGAGTAGCTCTCTTCGTATTTGAATATGGTCTTAATGAGTGGTAACTGTATTTGGCTAATGAATTACTGCTGCGCTGCTTGATGTCCACACTTGTAGTTTTATAAATTAGTCGACGAATGGTTTATATTTTAAGTAATTAGTTGCTAATGAGGGATATTATTGCAGCTGGATGAATACAACGATGTATTTAGCGCAGTGCGATTCCGTGAATATACCTTTCGCATTCGTGCGAAGAGTGAATTCTATAATGTTCGTTAGTGTCCGGATTTTTTCAGTATTTTTTGGATTTCTTGTTTTGTCGGTTTTTTTTGTTATTGATATGTGAAAGTTGCAGTAATAAGTGATTTTGAAAGTCATAATTACCTATATACGGCGCTTATATTGAAGGATACGGAACGAATCAAATGGAGTGTTTTCGAATTGAACAACGTTGACTACGACAAATATGTGGAGGAACTGACAAAAGCAGTCACAAAGCTCGAACAATTATGAGAGCAGTTGTTGGCAAATGAAGAAATTTTTCTCGATCTCTTCCATATTAGACCATCGCAGTCGATTGTAAGGGCAAAATATTTGCTTTGAGGGATCTGGTTTTATTTTCGTGCATGCATTTGGCATTGTCTGCGGTGAATTGATATTGGGTTGGAATCATATTTGCGAGTTTTATTTTGTTACTGCGATCATTAACTTTCAGGGGGGGGGGGGGGGGAATAATTTTGGTGGAAGTGGTTTCGGAGTATTTCATAAAGCTTAGAAACTTTTCCACTAACGCTTAAAGAGTAAAGTGGGACAAATGAATGATTTAAGCCCTGTGGCTTAATAATTTGGACTGCACATAGCAGTTTATGATTTTTTTTCATGGTTTGATTTTGAAATAAAGTAATGACAGGTTTCAGTGAAAAACCGAATTCTGTTTCCATTAGTAGCAATGGCGGGAGCAACTCTCAGGCTCTTAGTGTTTGTGACATTGGGCTTCCATCTGTACAGAACGTTGTTAGAGGGCAGTCAATTGTACAGGTCGAAGGTGCACATCGCGTAAGTGATGGGTGTGGGGATGAGAGGGATTAAACTTTGCAGGCAAGGTGCATGTGGTTGATTGTGCACTCTGAGGTAGTGATGTTAAGCTTGCCAGTGACGGAATAGAATGACCGTGTTCACCTATCGCATCGTTTGGTGTAGAATAGATGTGGAAGTAAACAGTGGGCTGCGGGATGGGTTATAGTTATGCAGTATGTGGCATGAACTCCTCAACTTTTGACTGAAGACGTCGCATCCAAATGTTTTATCATCCGTGATACTTTTATATTATATCTCACCTTTCTGATGCCGTATTGCCTTGGAGTTTTGGTGGAACTCTGGCTGGTTTACGAAATACCGCCTCAAGGCGGCATAGCCTCCTTCATTGGATTTTTTGAACTTGCAGAAGACAGCACGAAAGAATGGTGGGAGGACAAGGATTTATTGGTAGGTTTTTATTTACCTTTTTTTACTGCCTACACTTGGCACTATCAGAGGTTGAGGGGAACCATCGTCATTTAATGCATCTTCTGTGGATTTGTTTGCGTTTTCACCGTTTGCCTGTTATTTTTGGTTTTGCAGTTGCCTACAAGAAATTGGAATTTATGCTCTTGTGAAGTTTTACGTCGTTTATGTTTTTTTTTTGCAGACCTCAACTGTATGAATTGTGTTTGCTTTGCATCCGTTTCTCTTTCAGTATTAGACAACTGTATTAAAATTTTGTATATTTGTGTTGATTTCATTCAGAGGTACGCAAATCCTTATGCAGAATCCTGATTTTTTGGCGAGAGACAAGGGTGGGGGGGGGGGGAGGGGGGAAGTTCTAAAGGGCCATGACCATTGCGGAAAAAAACAACTTTGAAGTATATGCTTATTTTAGTGATGTTTTTTATCTTTGCTTCTTGTGATATTTGATGGAATAATTTGAAAATTGCAAATGGTGCAACAAATTTTAAATGAGTCTTTGCGTTTATTCGATTGCAATTAAATTATCCGTTAAATTAAGGAATTTTAAAAGCGCAACTTGGAAAAGAATAGAGCTCGAGCAGGGATTTGAATTTGGGTTTTAAACAGTGGACGCCTGAAGGAAGAGGTACATCGTGGGATGGAAGTTGCACTTCTTTTCCTATGCACCTTTTCTATATGCGTGAAGAATTCTCCGAAAGCTCGAGTTCCATTTCTGAGAGTTTAGCTGCATCAAGCATTACCTGAAGCGATGTTCCGAATTTCGGAAGACAGTAGTGAGACGAACCGTAGAACATCAGGTACCAGAGTTGAGGTCTCCGGATTACTTCGGCAAGTGATTGTGAAGTAACGCTTACATGGTCAGACTTCCAGATGTATCCTGCTACAGCTACATTCCCTTAGCAGCAAATTAGAAAGAGTCCACTCTGGCCCGTAATCTCGCAACTTTTGCGACATTGGCTGCCATAGATTCCAGATATTGTTGACAAAAGATAGATGGGGGGGGGGGAGGGGGGAGGGGAGTTGGCAACTGTCAAAGTCGAATCAAACCCGAATACGAAAAATGTCCAGGCTACATTTGTGTTCTGAGAATTGGCGCTCGGATGAAGTCTGGATGTTGTAGTGTACAGGGGGAGGCTGTTAAGTCCTATCTGTTATTGAGCAAACGGCTGTGCAAAGTAGTTTACGAAACCATGCGGGGAATATTGTATGACCTTCAGTGGTAATATTCATCTAGCATGGCTTCCACTTTGTTATTCGTGGTTTCTATGTGCTGTGTGGAATTGATTTTGCGGGCTTATTGAAGGTTTGCTGATACATGCGGTTGACTAATTAAGGCTATGTTTATAGACCGATCGCATAAGGCTTATTGATGGGGCTAGGCCGCAAGTGTTCGCTTTTTAAATAGATCTTTAAAAGAAATATTCGAAAGAAATTGTGGGAGAACTGTTTGGAACAATATTTAAGGCTGTCTTGCTGTCTTTTCAAGTTGTGTTAATGGTTATAGCTCACCGATCTAGGACAGATCACCTTTCAGCTTATTTCGGCATCAATGTTTTTTGGGATGGGAGGGGGAGGGATACAAATGGGGCTTCCAATAAATTCAGGTTGTCTCAGGGAACACATCTGCGTTGCTTTTTTGACAAACTGTAGTAAGTTTATCGAAAATTTTGTTGTTCATATCGCATCTCGGCTATTGTCGTGTGCGTTATTTTCTCTAGAATGTTCTAGTATACGTACGTGTACTTTTTTGTATTGTTTCAGCTCTGAGATGTTCGTTCAGCTCACATCGCTTTAGTACTAACTCGTTCTAGTCCATTCTCTTACTGTATATCCCGTAGTTCTCTTCATTTATGATAAATAAACCTATTCTTTCAAGTCATAAAACTTTGTAGTTGTTTAAAGCTTAGAGATGAGATTAGGGATCCCTCTTAGTTGCATTGTTTGCGGTGATCTGTGTTTATAATTTTGATTTGCTTTCTTTTGCATAGGAGGGCGCTTGACATTTCTTTCTACCTCCAAAGTGTTTTGGTTGTGTTTTAACGGATAAGTTAGGAAAGTGGATAGCTTCACGTTGGGAAACGCGAAGAACGGAAGAATGGAAATAACAGCGGCTTAAATATTTGCATTAAAATTAAAAGACTGACCACTGTTTCTGCTGATGATGGTCTTATTGATTCCTATCGACTCAAAATCCTCTATCGTGTCAAGTCTGAATCGCACATGGACAAGCCCTCTCATCTGTTCGCCCTCCGAGCTTATTTTCGGGAAATCAGCGGCTTACTAAATTGAAGGAGATTTGCTGCTCACCAGGCAACTAACTAATTGCCACTTATTATTCGTTTCGGGGTGAATCTGACAGGTAACGAGCAAAATTGGCACGAGAGAGGAGAAGGAAGTAGCAACGAATAAGCAGATTGCACAGTTGCAGTGGAAGGGCACCGTAGAAATTTCTTAATAATAGAGAGATGGGAGATCGGTGTATTGTGTGCACAAAAAATGAAGCGAAGTTTTTATTTAGGTAGCATCAACGAAATTCAAAGCCAACGCGCGCATAAAAAGATGGGTGACGATGTTAAGTTAATACGAATGTCTTTGTATATTATCAGTTTTGGCATCCTCGTTTCACGTCTAGAATGTTCATTATGGAGGACTTATTTGTGGATTTTGCCCGTATGGTCGCTGTTTATTACTCACAACATCATTGCACTAACTAAACGTTGTCTTACCTGCCGCCTCCCCCCCCCCCCCCCCCCCCACCCTTCCTCCAACCCTTCCAGAACTTCTGAACCTTTCCCTGGCTATTGTTTGATTAGAAAAGGCCCCGAAGCTTACAGTTTTTCGGATAGTTTGTTGGAAACTTTTGGAAAGTGCAACTGTTTCGAGTGTGTGCCGTAAAGTTTTCAATTGCTTCTTATACCTGAAGTTCTCGAGATTTTCTCTGATCCCATAGTCAGGGGGGATGGTAGTTGGGGGGGAAGGGGAGGGGGCTATTTGACAACTGCCATCTCTTGTTTTAATATATCATGCTCTATACCATAAAGACAAGTGTAATGTGATCCGCAGCATTATTTGATTTGTTTTAGCGCTCTTGGATGCGGGCTAGCGATAATTTACTTGCTTTAGGGTCTCATAGCGAATGTTTTCAAGAAACACTTGTTGGAGAGATTCGGCGCGTTCGGAGAGTAAATATTGTTACTGTGCGGACGGTGAGGTTTTTTGAGCGATTTCGGATTGTTGAATGACTTTAGTCGTTACTAATGAACTTATTAAGGTCCACTAAGCTGTTGGTTAGTTCTTCTGCTCTTAAAGAAGAATGTCTGCTCTTAAAGAAGAATGCAAGCTTTAAAATGTTTTTTATGCTTATTTGTTCGAATAAATCAGCATTCTCGTTTAATCCAAATACGCTTTGAAACAACTATTTTTCACTATTGTGAGGTGGTATAAACTGCATCTCAGTCCCGACCGGATTCGGTTTAATTATGCCATCGACCTTGCTCTGTGATAGCCGGAAAGATCGTAATGGGTTAAATCCGGGCCCGGCCGGACGGTCCTAAACCGCTCATGACCGGAACTGGGGCTGAAACTAGTTTTTACCTTTCTCATGAGTTAAATGTAGTTGCGGTTTCAACCATTCGCTTGTTGTAGGTCGACTGAATCAGTTTATTTCACTTATTACCCATGCCACCCATATTTTTACAGAATTAACACACTTCTTAGATCTGCTATTGACGGTGCCCTAAGTAATGCTGTTCGGGTTGGCGTAGTGTCTTCCAGGTTATGATTCTCCTATGCTTTTAGAAAAGAAGTGTTGCTAGAATTCTGACGCTAGAAACAGATAAGCTTCGATAGGTGTGATTTTATTCGTTGTTACCTATGATGCTTCCTCATTTGTGTCACGATTGATACAGGCGGTGATGCCGCTGTGTAACCAAACGTCCTTAAACCGAGTTTCCTTTTTGCGCTGAAAAACTTTCAGTATAATTGCTACCTTAATGAAAGTTTCCAAAATCAAAGTAGTACCCGCTTGGTGATTTATAGCGAAAGGCAGCACGTAGTATTACTTGAGCGTCATGCTCGATTAGGTTGTTCGACTCGTTTTTCTTCACGTGTCCACTCTTATCCTCACTTTTTCTTGCTTGAAGCTTCTTGTCATGTTCATCTCGATATAAAATGCAAGCGTCGATTTGTTGCATACATATATTGCAACGTATATTATGGCAGTGATGTATGGGAGATCTATAAAGTTTAATCCTCCTGTAGACAGTCAGCAAGCACTGCGAAAAAGCGATGATTGTAAATAAATGACAAACTTTTTTTTCAGCCAATATCCTTTGATTTTGAAGTTTTCCAAAGATTTTCATATAGTTTTGCTAGGATTACCTTGCAAATTCTGGACGATTCGCTTCATCAGCCTTGCATTGTGAAGCGATTTCTCAAATGGCAAAAGTTGAAATGCCCATTTCTTGAATGTTTTGTAATATTATTTCGCTTCGTTATTCTCTCTAAGAAATTTCGAGTTGAAGAACATCGCTTAATCTCGACTCGCATCAGCGTTATTATTTAGTAATAATTTCTTCATGTTTTATGCAATTTTGCATGCCCACATTTGTAGAATAATATCGTTTATGTGCATTTTTTGTTTATTTGTTTTGTAGTTTTATTTCGGGCATCAATCAGATCGGAATCGCTAAACTTAATGAGTTTAATCGTTGTCACATATTGCAATGCCTATAACATCTTTCAAATTGACTCATTTGGTTTCATAGAAAGTTTTAGGTTTTTTATTATGACGGGAAAACTTCATTTGTTTTGCACTGTTCGATTTACGTTTTTTTTCCAAATCGATGAGGCTATTAGAAAAACAAATATTTTATAGACGATTGATCGAGACAGTTAACTAAAAGAAAGTTTGAAGGATTCGCATTTTTGGGGTTATCTTAAGAGAGGGAACTCGGAGAATGTGTGTTATTCAATTTAATGCAAGTTGTAATATCCTCTGTCAGCAACAGAAAATGCAATAAATAAATGTTTTCAATAAACGTTTAGTTCAGAATCGTTTAGGTGTGCACCAGAGTGGAAAGAATATCTCAGATTTATGTGCACGACAATAAGACAGCAGGATCGACAACTACTAATTGCTTTCTTCAGCTCTAACTTTGATTCCGATCTCGTTACTGTTTTATCGCTTTCATAAAAGGTACGATATTTTTGCTGTTGTTGTTGTTGTTGAATATTTTCTGTCTTTTTTCCATATGTTTGAAATATTTTTTCTTGATCGCTGAACACCTGAGAGAATATTTTCCAGAATATTTATGCAATATTTATTATATCTTCTAAAGGGAAACAAAATTATGGGTTATTTTTTTCATTGGCGTAAATGCCGTCATATGTTTTAAGCATTGATTAATCATTTTTCATCGATAAATGGGCACTAATAGCTGAAAATTTGAGGTGTTTTGTTCGTAAACAAATTTAGAAAACAAGCAACAAGAGAATGAAAATGCACACGAATATATAATTTCCAACGATTTCTTCTTGAATGTGCATTTCCCATACCCTTTCCCTCTCATATTTGAAATGTGGCAGTGTTCGACGGTTGATGAGATCCCGGTGGTATGTGAAAATGCGATGCATTCCATTTGCAGGAGTGGCTTTGTAAAATTTCTCTGAGATTGTGAAGGGGATATCGTTTAGATATTTTTATGATTTGATGAGAATACAATTACCTAAATGAAGCGTCCGATTCCATTGCTTCCCGCGCCTAGCAGTGGGTGCCATATAGCCGGCAGCAGATAGGAGCCGCATCCTCAGCGCTCGGAGTTGTTCATCCTGGCACTGTGATTTAATTTGGAGTACCTGTTTATGCGACCTGGCATCTTCTTGCCCACATCTGTTGGCTGTTGACATTATGCAAAATGTTTCGCGGGGATGTACTTGAGAAACGCCAACTTCAGGCACGATGAGCTTTGATCTATTTGTGTAATCGCTTTTGCTTCAGAAATCTTATTCAGAAAAGGAAGCAAGGGATGCATGATAACGTTGAAAGATTCAACAACTCAAAAATAAAATGCAAAAGCGTTGTGTAACATGAACGACCAACGATCATCAGTGAACTTTAAGTGAGGACGATTATTGGAGTACTGAAACGAATTCAAGCACGACATTAAGCTGATTGCTTCTTCGGCAATACAAAGAACGATGAAATCATTGTGTTTGGCTCGAAGTGAATGAAAACGTCTCATGAAATATAATAACTGAGAAACCGTTCACTATTCGAAAACGTTCTTGAGAGATGCACTTGAGGAACGTCAAGTGAAAAAAAACCGTCAAATTGTTAGCGTCAGAGAATGTCAAAACGGAGCCAGAAAACACTTGTTGGCCCTGAAGGAAATATTCTAAAGCAGGTTATTTAAAGTAATCCGGTGGTACCCCCAGGTTTCGAGGCTTTTGCAAGTCGGTATGGAACAGCACGTTTTCGCGTCTTTAATCACTAAGAGGTAAATAGATCGACCAAGGAAGAATGATACTGCAGAGAGGACGACGATACATAAGAGTGATCTGCGAGAGTATTCGATGCAGTTTCATGCTGCGTGGATTGGAGAATGCAACTTGCAATCATACAGTCTTGCACCAACATTACAAATGTTATTTCCAAAAGTCAGCTTCATTGTTGAAATGCGTAGGATATTCGTTGCAAAAAAAGTGATTTGCACAGCACGATATTCAGTTTGCAAAACGTTGAAATATTGTGTCTGTGACTGGATATTGAACATGCGAAGGCCATCTGCAACGCGCACGGGTCTGTCGCCAATCGTATAAAAAAGTCTTGTTGATTGTCAAGTCCACGAAGTACGCCTTGTAAGTACTCGGCAGATGCTCGGGAATGATGGTGTTGTAAGTGTATAGCAAGGGAGCATGCAACATGCCTCGGTGAGACGTATCATTTGCAGCATTGATTATTTGGGAAAGGACTGCCAGGTCTTATGCTGAGAAGCCATCGCAATCCTATTTTAGTGAGACTTCGGTAGTGCTTTAAGCTTGCTGCTTTGGATCAGTGTGTTGTGGCGAACAGCATCATAAGTTTTCACGGAATCGCATATAGAGGAGGTCATCTTTTGATGCGGTCACTCACTCATCGAACAGTGAAATCAACTAAACTGTTGGACATCTCGCAAGAAGACCGAACTGAGCACGATTTAGTAAATTCTGGACGAGTAGACTGTTAGTGACGTGGTTTTGGAGGATGCTTTCAATCAGTTTACCTACCGTACATGTCAGATGGCTTGGACGGGAGTTTTGCCTTTCATCTCATACCTTCCAAACCTCAGTTATTCATGGAGAAATGTCACATATACTGGAACTTGTACGCTTAAAAGCGTTGGCTTGAGTGGGGAAGTGGATCCTGGATGCAGTGCTAGACAGTGAGTTTGTCGCGGAAGCGAAGAAAGCATCGACGATGAATCGGTCGACTTCCGACGTCAAGCAGGTGCCGCTAGGTCAATATATTCATCTCAACCGATGAATCGCCCCGTTTCCGGTAACGACAAAGTGCAGCGAAAAGAAGATCTTTGTTTCCGATCGTGATTGTAAAGGAATTAACATATCTATGCCGTTTCGAGGCAAAGTGCAGCGAAAAGAAGATATTTGTTTCAGATCGTGATTGTAAATGAATGAACATATCTATGACGTTTCGAGGGCTATATAAGCAGCCCTCGAAACGGCTATGGCATTCATTCACTCGCTCTATCTATCTATCTCTCTCTCTGTGTCTTCACCATCATTATCGTCATCACCATCCCAACGCTATAGTGCGTTCATCTTCGTTGTACCAATATTTTCTCTTTATAGAGTTGCAGTAACCATTCGGTCGGGTTGAAATCAGCGATATTTGCCTCTTCACGTCCATTTTGGAGCGAAGTTGCGTATTGGCAGTAAGAACCGAAAAACGGCCTCGTGAGGGTTTCAAATCAACCAAAATATGAATGATGCGCTTGATTCATGATACGCCTGGTGTGTTGAATATGCTTGCACTTGTATTCTTCTTTAATGGTTGATGCAAAAAGTTTGGAAGCCGAGGGTCGGATTCCTGGTGATTACAGTTATTTGTTGCCGAAAGTTCATGCAAAAAATGATGCTTTTTTCCGAATTTTTCGGTTATAGGAGAGGAGGGGGGATTATGAATATAGGTGGGGGGGGGGGGGGTGTTAAAGACTGTTACTTGGAAGATTTTCTGAGGAAAACGAGAGGTTCTAAATGAAGCTAAACTTTGCTTAATCGAGCAATACAAGACCGCAGTAAACAGTTGAAGAAACTGAAGTCAAAATCAGTGGACGATAAAAAAATTTATTATCATTTTCGAAGAATCCGATCCGAATTTTTCGTCATTTTTTGTTGCTTAGGAATAATATTTTCACCTCAAGCCAGGTTCAAAGCTCAGAAATCATTTTGTAATTATAAAGCGGTATAATTTATAAGCTAAATTGTTTGTTATTGATCAGAACCTTATTAAAGACAGCGTTAATAGAAATGTTTTCACCAAGCAACATGCGTTCACCTGTCCATCAGACGACTGCTCTCCTCGATTCTATCTTATGCTCTTCTTTTTACTTTCATCTCTGTTTACACCTCTTTTGTTACGAGGTACCTTTTTCTTGACCAGGATTCTTTCTTTTCTTTTGTAATCATGATGAAACATATATATTTTATCATGCGAACTATTTCATACATACTCTATTCAGTTGGAAAGTATTACTGTTTCATTGTCGAGAATTTCATTTCATTGCACTGTAACTTATTTTATTTATGAAATTGTTTTTGACAAATCAGCACTCGTCTTTTCTTTCCCCTATCGCCTCAATGCTTTCATATTTTTGCCGAAAGCCACATTCGAGCTTGTAATTTTTCGACGGCATTCGCTTCATTATATTGAATTCATTATGCTTAAAATTGGTTGATGATATCTAGATTTGGCAAGAAAGCTCTCTGTAGATTCTGAGGTTATTTATGAAGTGCTGTTCATTTTTTTAATTTTATGGTTATATTCAGGTCACTTTTTTCCGCCATCGTCGCTTAAACCTTAATCAAGTTGGTTGGAATTCGATGGAACCCCATATCTTCCGGCAGTCGATACCGTTACGCAGTATTGAAATCCGATCATCTATAGGCGCAACAACTTCCACGCAAAGTCCTTTGATATTGGAAAGGTATCAATCATATTTTGCGCTCACTAGACTACACTTTGATTTTTCTATGCTTTAAAACGTGAGGTAGAGGCGGTACTAGTGCTCCAGCTATTTAGGAAATATCGATTGTTATTGCATTGCATATTGCAGAATACGTGATGCGATCCTTAAAAGTGCAATGATAAAGTAGGTTTATGAAGATAATAAATCGCGTTGAAAGGGCTGTGGATGAATAGACGAGCTCATCGATATCATATTCGTTTTATTTGGGGCTAAGATTTCGGATCGGCAGGATTTGATTATTAACTGACGGGTACGCCGGGATTACTTTATTCATTGACAGTGATACGTGGCTATATATCTCTCGTTTTCTTATATTGCTTGTTTTTGGCTGACGTAAAGGTGTTCTGAGAGAAACTCATATATGTAATTGCAACTGGCTCCACTTAAATTCATTCTTGTGAAAAAAACGAAATGGAAATTGCAAGGTTTTAATACTACGGCGACTATTTTTACCAATTTTTTTCGCATAATGGTGACTATATGCCTTAGATCTAAGCGCAGTGATGTAGTCTTCCTGAAAGCAAAATAAAAGAATATTAACGAAGAAAACTATGGAAAATTTGCGAGCATTTTTCGATTTTATTTATTTACCTATTTCATGGTCTTTGGAATGTGGCCTGCGTTGAAGTGTGCAGTGGTGCTCCTCTCTTTTCTCCAGCAACCATCCCGATTCTCGATCACATTTAATGATCCTTTTTTGTTGGTCAGATTGAGAAATAGGATCGCTCAAAAACCCTGCATAATTGAAGGATGGGGAGTGTGTTGGTGTTGCCAGCTTGTTACTAAATTTGTTTGGAATTTTTTGCTTAGATTCAAGTTAATCTACGAGGTATTATCAGATATCTAGTACCAGATAATATAATAAATATCAAATGCATCAGTTTAATCTTCTGAAATGCAGATCTCGCAGGCTTCTGTAGGCGACTAGCAGCGATCTTATTTCGTCGCCATCCTTTCTGGAATTGAGCGCTAAGTTGACTTATGAATCATTTCAGTTTCTTTCGGTGAAGGGATGTAATGGGTGTTCTTTCTAAGAATTGTGTTCAATGTGGTACTCTTATTAAATGATCTTTTATGAAAACAGTTAATAAGGATAGTACGCGCAATTTTTGATATTGGAGTTGTTTTTGTGGTGTTTTTTAATCTGATATTGAAAATGGTTAATCTACCGCAAGCAGAAATATAAAAAACGCGCTTTTTATTTTAATCTCTCGGCGTGATAAGCCGATTTCTCGTTAACTGCTATTAAGTTTTGAGATCGCCATAGCTAATTTTTGCTAACATACTTCTGTAGATATGAGATTGTCTTGTCTAGTGAGGACGAGAGAAGCAATCTCTGCTTTGTGGCTATTTAGCTGAAGTGTAAATTATGTATATGAATCCATATTGTGATGCTATAAGAAGTTGCATTTCCACTCTTTCTAATCGCACTGCATCGTAAGTATTTATAGAAAGTGAATTCTCGAATATCCGTCTCGAGACAATTAACTCACGTCGCGTTGAGAATAAATGTGAATGAATATTATAGTTGCTAATAATGCTTTCGTTTCAATATCACCTCATCGTTTAATGAGTTTGTTGAAGGTGACGTTGAACATTGTTCTAAATATATGACGCTTAGGGAATGCGATTATATGGTCGTTATAGCAACGACTCGTTGTAACGTTTTATTGCTAATTGTTACTACTAGAGGATATTCGTGCCGTCTATTTCGCTAGAAGTGCAACACTTTTTTGCATTCTGAAGTGGTTTTATATTTTTCATTTTTCCAATTGCGAGGGGATGGCGTTCGGTTCGTAGATCCATGGTTAGTTGGTTGCTGAGTCTGTGTTTTGTATGTGGATGCCACAGGCGTCCAGAGTTTACTTCTTGGCCTATCAAGGTGAGGAAAGATGTGTTGGATTTTTTGATGTTGAAATAATGAAAACCTTGGCTAAGATATGTTGAAGTGAGGTCGAACAAATGTTTTCCCCTCTGTCAGATTCTTCGAAGCCAAGTGAAATTCAGGAAGGGGAAAGGAGGGCTAAAAATCCCCCTTCCTTCTTTAGTGTTGGAAAAAGCAAGTGTTGAGATGAGAATGCATTTCGTTTGCGCGATACTCCACTCTGGTATGAAATATCATCTCGCATTTTGTTCAACAATGCGGCGATGGTCGTATTCGTTGCCTTAAATGAATGCTCGGAAGAAAGTCGCTGTTTCAAAGAGGATCTCAGTAGAATTTTATAACAGTAGATAGATCACGACGTCGACTGCTTATTTAGAGCCTTAATAGATTGATTCCGTTTGGTAAATTCTAATATCCCTGATAATTCAGTGGCTGATTCATTTATCAAATCGATACCAATTTGTTTCGATCATGAAAGTGCGTTTGAAATGCTTCATTGGCAATAGTAAGTAGTCGACGCCGTAGTCGCGTTGATCAAAGGATCTCTTGCCATTATTCTATAACGCAAGAAGCGATAAAGTTAAGGGAGTGTTCGAATTCAAAGAAAAAAAAGGCAATATTGCCGCTTACGTAATAATGATTGGATTATATACGTGCCTCCGTGTGTGTATTAAATTGATATTCAAGCGATCAGATCGCTTTTTTTGATTGCCTTATCAACCCCACTCCTTTCTCACATTAATATGATTTCAGTTGAGTGTTTGCCTATTTAGTCGCTTGAACAAATGCGCCGTAGAAATTTGCATATTTCAGCATACAGTTTAAAAAGTTGTTAGCCGCCCTCAATTTTGGCATTATCTCATTAGTTTATTTGTTATTAATATATTCTGCTCATTTTTAATATTTTCTGTATTGGGAACTCTTGATGCAATAATGTGGTGCAGAAAACTTGAAGTGGCGGATACTACATTAATATAATCGGTTCAGCAGTCATTCTCCTCTTGAATAAGTGTGGCTTACTTCACTTTTTATACAGCCTTTGCTGAGCATTATTCGATTGTAAACTACTGCTGTCTGCAACGTGATTAGATCCGGCGAAGTTTCGCGTTCTAAGCAAGTGCGCTAATAACTGAGCTAATATTTGCTTTTTATTTCAGCTGTTTTAATTCTGTTGTGCGCGTAACTAATTACAACGACTGATAATTTCAGAAAGTTTGTTTCTCGAAAGGCACCACTGGCTTTGTTTGCTTTTATCTTCGCGAATTATTTAGTCGCATAGACGCGTTTTTGGACGATGAATTTGAGTATGTTGTTAGCGTTGCGTTTACTTCTCGTTCTTCGTTTTAAAATGGTTTCTATTTGGGTTGAAAATTTTTGTAACCGGAAGTTAGGCATTCTTCGTTGGCGTATATTTGCATACAGAGAATTATGGCATGGTTAATTCTTTAAATGCTTTCCTCATATAAAGTTTTTATAGTGTATTTATGTGCACAATGAATCACTCGCTCTATGAAGCGTCATTGATGGGCTTGAGTTGTGTAGTTTTTTGGGATCGATTGAATGATTCACGTGTGGTTATTGAAGTTTAGGAATTGGTTGAATATATCAGGTAATACTGTGAGTCATAAGTGCGTATTATGACCGCTTATATGTGAACACTACAGTATAGTGATATTGCTTGCTTTATGAAAACTTGTAATGAATGAGGTCGTAGTTGCTTCATTTTGATCTTTGACTTCAGGGTATTAAATATTCATTTATTCAATGGAATATTGATTGAATGCGGTGGGATGTGAAATTGTTTATGAAACACAGCGCAGTTTTTTGTGTAATGGATGTTGGGGAAGTTTAAATGGAAATTCTCTATGTCAGATGCTTAATGAATCCGCTTTCATATCAAAAAACCTCGAATTGGACACCGTGATGATGCCGCACTGGTGTGGGTCTATTGTCTGTAGCTTTGCTCGATAGTTCCAGTTCGCTAACGTTGTGGTTACGATAATGAACGTTGGTACTTATAATCCCACTTTGTGGTAACATGTCGTTTTAGTTTTAACTCATTTATGCAAATCAACAAAATTTAAATATTTCATCGAGTTTATAAATTACCTCTAAGACAAAATAATGCATCGTTAGATGTGATGTATTTTTATTGAGCACTCCGCCAAGCATATGAATTGGTTGAGTTACAAATAGCGCATTTTGTGCCTGTCCTTTTTGCGTGCTTTCCAGTTTGTTTGTGTGTTTATTTCAGTCGATAGTGATGTTGTGGAGTAATACTTACGAATATTTCGATTGCCTTTAACCTTCCCCTTCCACAATTTTTAAAAGCTGAAGTAGAGAGCTGTTACTTCTTTCAACACAACATTTATTACTGTTTCATATTTACTTAAAATAATGGGGAGTTTTTGTAGAGATTGTGAACTCTCTCTCATATTCATCATGAAGTTTTTAAAAAAATGTTTGGTTGTGTGTGAACGCGCACAATTGTCTGCACTGCAAAATTGATCATTACGCTCAATAGGATGACGTTCTATTTTTTTGCGATCCACTTATGAAAGCGAGCGCTATGGTCATGGGAATATGTCGCCGTTTAATGCTCTTTCATTACACTACGCTATTTACTTCATTATTTCTGTTATTATTTACACAAGTAAATGTGATTGAGCCTAGTTGCATTAGCATATATGTGGCAGTAGTTAACATAAATATCTCGCAACGATACTATCACATACTCACACACTTGTCTTGTTTCGTATTAAAGAACGAGAAGTAGCGGAAGAATAAGGGACGTGGAATATTGCTTATCATGTTTTGAGAGGAAGTGCCGATATGGAGTGGTTGAAAGCGTGAGATGTTTTTATAAGTATATCACATCTTATTTCTTCTCTTGTGTCTCCAATATGTGCCAAACTTCGATTTCTATTATGAGGTGCGTATCTTGTGTATGAATAAGGCAGTGGAAAGTTTGTGTTATTATCGTTATGCGTTTTTAGCGTTGCTGATGCTATTGCATTCGTGTCCCACCTGCTTCTATCCTCTCCGGTTACCGATCAGTTAAGAGGACCATGGTTCAAAAAAAGAGATAAAAAAGGGATTAAAGGGAAGGAAAATGCGAGAATTGCGTAAGGAATGCTGAGCGGCATTTAAAATGAAGGCATGTTTTCCTGACAGCTATGGAAAAATTGCAGTGCTTTCTTCTATTCGGGAAGGATGGTCAAGCGCTTTTCTAACCGGCAAAATTTTCTTGTTTCCATTGAGAATCGTTTAATGTTTTTGATCGCATTCAACAGACTTTTGAGTTCCTTTACGATGTCAGTCCACTGATATCTTTAACTATTTCGACCATCGCCATCAACGACTTGAGTGCTTTTGTCAGATTGCAGATTCCACGTATTCTCATATTAAAAGAAACGTTCTATGCAGTGTTTGTAATACTATTAAAGATATCCCTCTTAACCGGCGTATTCACGCTCGCTCACTCAATGTGGCCGCTAGGGTCCTCTCACGAAATGGTTTTTTACAAAATATTTATCGCTTTTCACTGTTCATCGTTTGCTATACATAGCCTTAGGCTTATCTCGTCGTAATCGATGCAAATGCCTCGAGATTGCAGCCATACAGACGACACCCGCTATTTGCATAACTAACACTGAGTAGAAACATCGATTCATCTCTTTATTAGTAAATACATCATTTCCCCATCTGTCTCTTCTGAAGTTATTTTCAGGTTATATGTACAGTCGACTATCTTATTAGGCGATCTGAATGTATTATTTGTCGAGAAAATGAATTCGATGACTGTTGTTTTAGATAAATGATGCATTAAAGTGAATGTCTTTCGTCTTTATTTGCTGTGTTGAATTTTATGAGCATATTTACGAGTACATACCCGCTATGTAGATCCAGCTCCAATCTTTACCAGAATTGCAGTCGAAATGAGGTGTAACCTAGAGTCAGGATTAAGACATATGATGATAGCACATGATTCCAGGAGCTAAATAAGATATATCTCGTTTTTTTATTTTCTCTTCTTTAATAGCAGTGCTAAGATGATTCACTGGTTGCAAAGCACAAATTATAGCGATTTCTCTATTGTGACGCTTATTTGAGCGATTATCGTCTTGTCTTTACTTATTGCCAATCAGATTTTGTAGAGGGCTGATGGTTGTATTTTTCTTTTGTGCGTTATTCGCTCTTTCAGGATTGCATTATGTCGGCTCATCGGCCGAAAAATTGACGAAAAGAAAGCGAACTTTTGAAGACTGTAAAGTTTATAATCACTGTAAGATCTATTTAAACAAATGTGATACGTATACAGAGTGACGAATGATTAGTCATCACGTAACGCAATAAATTGCCCCCCCCCCCTCCCAAAGGGAAAGGCACATCGACATTTTGCTCATTGAAGTGAATGTATAGCATGCTTTCACACTTTACAACAATAAATCCTCTTTAAAACGTTTCAAAGAATATTGCAAACATTTTTTTTTAATATGGAAGAGAAGGCGCAACGCCTTCACTTTTATAGCAGATGGCTTTGGGGACTATTCTTTTGAAATTTTATCGAATTTCAAATGCGATGATTCATTCAGTCGTTATCAAATGTCAATCAATGGATCATCAGTGGATTTATTTTCAGAAGTGAATTTTCGAATCCTAAATTATAAACGTCCAAAAGTGTTACACTTATATAGTGGCAAGGATTGAAGCACAGCATCGAGATTCGGTGATAAGCTGATGTAATATCCATTATTTAAAAAAATACTTCCCCTCTAAGTACGCATCAAGTTTCTTCATTTTTGAATGGGAATTATGCGGCTCATTACGCGCACGATATTATAAATGAATGATGTTGATGAACTTGTCACCCCGTTTGTGTTGTCGATATTAGAGGCAATCGATCATCGATGCAAGGAAGCTTTTTTCTTTCTTCGAGGCAGTAAGTGCTCGATGGTCGGACTAAAGAGAATGATATTCGTATAGCAAAAAGATTTATGCATTTTTTACACACAGACAGATTGCACACGACTTCCAGTTGAGATGTGTTTATATGCTCTTTGATGGTGCGAACCGGTCCTTGGTGATTGTCACATTGAGTGGCGCTCTCGGATTGCTGTCGGCGTGTACTTATGACTGATTTACTTGTATGGAACATTGATTTCGAGTTATTCGATCGTCGAGTTCCGATTTTTCTTTGAATTAATTTAATTAACTGTTATTAATTTTTGATGGGACCCATGAGGTCTACGAATTGTTAAATATCGCTTGCTTATCGTTTATTGGTGTTGTTAGATGAGGTGTTTACATATTGGAAGGTGTAAGGTTTTGTGCAATTAGATTCTCTCCATCTCTCTCTCTCTCTCTCCTCTCTCCTCCTCTCTCTATATATATATATATATATATATATATATATATATATACACTCATTTCGTTTTGGAGATCACTGAAATATTTTTCGTTTGTTGGAATGTAGCAGACACGAATAGAATAGTCGAAAATAAAGGTTATAATTCCGGGAAAGCACTGTGGTGCTTTTGTAGCAATATTTGTGTGAGCGTAAGCCAGTGAAACAATTTTTTGTTAGTTTTAGAGCGAGACATGCTTCTGGAGCTAGAAAATTCTTTCTCGTATATAATTTTGTATACAGGTACAGTTGTTTATATCCTTCTTCATATACAAGGAACGTTCGAAATGGTAGAGTTTATTGTTTATGGGAAGAGGGATATAGGCGAGATTTTATGATTTATAATTTAAGAGAAAAATTTTATATGAAGTACGGAATTTTAAAAAAGGGCGCAAAGGATTCCTCCTTCAAGCATAAGTGGATTAAATTTCAGTTTTTGGCTTCGGCGAGAAGGTGCAATCGAGATGCGCTTTGAGATCTAGTTCCAATATGTGCAAAGCGCTGTAAAGGTGACGCTTATTTATGCCCTGTTTGTTTACATGGCCTTTATGCTTTTACTGTTTCTATAGGTAGTAGTAAGCAGTTGATATTGCCGAGTATTGTAATATGGTGTTGTTGAGGTGGCGTATATGTGGCGTCGTGACTGCAAAAGAAGTTTGAGGGATGTGAAAACAGCACGTTGAGAGTTAAAGGTATTCAACTTCATCCGTGACCGAAGCGGAATATCGATGCAAAAGCATTGTTTATTTCGGAGATACGGCAGACAAGTTCTACGCAATTGTGCAGAAGGATCGTTACGTTGATTTTTTATGAATCGGCAGTGGTCTCCGGATTTGGGGATGTGATTTTTTTTTTAGAGTAGCGCCCTTTATCAGCGCATTTTCATGCTATCATCTGTTTCGTAAAGAGGAACTAAAAAATAAAATTTTTATTGCCTTAGAGGTTTTTTTTTTGTGTGAATTTAATGTGATCTGATTTATGAGGCGTTTATTTTTCATTTGCCATCAGTTTTTACAGTTGTTAATTAAATTGCTCCTAATACGTGCGCTCATATAGTTTTCTGTGAAATTTTTTTCATTTTAAAGCGTTTTAAGATGTATTACATATCGGGCGGAACAGTGAAACAAGCCAACAAGCGTTACAATACGACTGGGCATGACTATGAACTCACTATGCGATCCGATACAGAGGCAAGTCTTTAATGTAATTACTCTATCTCTTAGAATCACATTCACCGTTTTTGTCTAGAGGTGTTTTTTGCTCCATGCGGTACTGCCAGTTTTTTGAAATCCGAAACTTGTAGATATCAGAGCGGTGATGAACGGTCAGAGTTTTTCCTTACCTAGAGTCTATAAATTTTTCCCTGCTTAGAGTCTGTAAATTTTTCCTTACTTGGAGTCCCTTGGAGTCTGTAAATTCTGCTGTATTATATTTCGTTTGCGATTGAATACTTGCTGAGGCACTACAAAAGGAATTTAAGAGGAGTCTGAGCAAATAGAGCGAAACAGGTGGAATTAATATAAATAAAGATGCGTACAGCGATTCAAAAGTAAAGGCTTGGATGTTTGTCTCATAATATGTTACTATTGTTGGTGGCGACGTTTGTTCACATTTTTTCTTGGACGGAAGGGGAGGGGCTGTTTTTCTTACACTCGTTTTATTCTTCTTCCTTCGTGAACGACGTCGTAAATCTTAAAGTTATTCAAATATACATTTTTGATTGGCGAATTTGTCATTGAAGTAGCATCATTTCAGATATCTCCATGCATAGATCGAGAGAGGATTGAAGAACCACGATTGAATCTAAACGTAGTTCCACTCGCAATGGTATCATCACGTGCTGGACAGTGCATCGATATTATAGCAATCATCGACCAGGTCTCCGAGTTACAACAGGTACAATTTTCCATTCTGATTTATGAAGTGATTTCGAAGATGAGTAGTTGGAAAATTCGAACGTGATCATTGAAGGGATGGATGTTTATAGGTGAGTGACAGGAACAGGTGAGTATCGATCCACATTTGAGGGTGTTTGCAGGTAGCAATCGGATCTTGAATGAGTTGGAAGGCGTGCAGCAAAATTGTTCAACAAGTAGATGACTTGTGAACAAAAAACTCGACGGCGCTTTTTCTGAACCTCAGGCTGCGTGATTGTTATGCATCTGCCTCTAGGGTTGCACAGACTTCGGATATTGAGAAAGAAGAGGGCATTCGTGACCTGGAATGGTACGCTATTAGTTAGTTTTGGAACGGAACATGTAGGGTGTAACGTTAGGTGATGGACAGTGTCGTATTCTTTGAATGTATTTGCTAATTAAGTTTAGTCTTCATATGCAAGGGAACGTTATCATTGAAATCGAGCCCCTGCGACGCTTTTATTAAAACTATCTTTATTTTTTTTTTCCATTTATTCGATTGATTCATAGAGATATTTCTCCGAGAAATTTGTGGTTTCTTTTGAAATAATGCACTGAAAGAGACATTTTGTTTTAGGAAAATGTTAAAGATTTACTTTTAATATTGACGGAGAATATTTAGGGTGGTCAGATGTGCTGTTTCGTTATAAGACTGGAAGATGAAAGAATTGGCTAGTGCCAGCCATCGTGCCTCATGCTCACACGTTCCGTTCGCATTTGTGGGTTGCTATCAGTAGTATTTTGTGGGACTCATCTCCGAAGCAGTGATATTCTCTTGATTGAGGTGACACAACGAAGCACGGGCGCATTGTTGGAGAAGAGGGATTTGCATTTAATCGATGAAAGCGGTGCTGTTGTTGTGTTGACTTTATGGGGCGAACAGGCACGAAGCCATGACGTCGATTTACAGCATCAGGCTGTCGGTGTTAAAGGAGCAAGCGTGCGCGAGTTTAATGGTTTGTCTTTCTTTGATTTAATAACGTTCTCTTGTTCGTCATGTTATCTCTCCATAGCCCTGACTGTTAGGTTTAGAGGGAACTATATTGGAGGTTTCGAATATATTGGAAGGTAATGAGAGATGGTTACCCTGTCTTTGTAAAAATTGTTAGGGATTTCCGATATGGGTAATATCCTCCAAGGTAGTTAGGTAATTACAGCTTAATTGTTATTGCCTTTCTACTTCAACACTTATACCCCTCCCCTCATTTTAATGCTGATACTATGCTGCGGTGTTAGTTTTCAGTTGTCAGCAGAAATGCGTGTACTCTTGTTTTTCCTTCCCCCAGTTTTCAGAGGACAATTGATTTCGAGCATAATTCTCTAATGTGAGGTTTCGTTCGTGGATAAGCTTTGGTCACTGACGAGTCAGTACTAATTTATAATGTAGTGGATGGTGAGTGAAAGTTTCTTCGTATTCACTGTTTTGTATTGCAGGCAGCTACAGTCTATCAGCATTGAATTCAACTCGAATAGAGATCAATCCGGATTGCGACGAATCGAAGGCGCTTTATGTGTGGTACCGCGAGAAGAGACCGAGCATCGATGTGAAGCGAATTACAACTGGCAGTATGGGAGGCGATAGTTACGGTATACTCAGATACAATTTATTTTTTGTTGTGAAACTATGACATGTAAGTATAACTGAAGAAATATTTGCTGAGCACACTGAAGTTCTGTGCAGCTGCTTATTTAAATAGCCTTGCCTCGTTAGGTAGCGTTACGCAGTTTGCGCTGAGTTGATGATGTGATTTTAAAGGGGATAATATGCCTTAGTTTGGGATGTATGTTTTATTATAAGTGCAAGCATTTTGACGTTTAGAACACCTTTGCTGTAAGTGACGTTTATTGCGTGGCATACCAAATTCTTTATCAGTGAGAAAATGGTTTACTGAGAGAATTTATTGCGAGAATCAATTCAGCTAAAGAGAGGCATTACGTCTAAAACAGATGCATCCGTTTTGTTTAGGACAGCCTTTACCGTCCCATTATGTAAATTAAGATTGGGGCTACAAGCGAATTGGAGAAAATAGGCTCGAAAGCTTTCATGCTCCGGAAGTGATGTGCAGGAAAAGAATGGATATTTCCGTATATGGAGGCAGTTAACAATTATGGTCGACCAGGTTGCTTATATCAGAACGCTGAAGTTTTTATCTTATTTAACTGGTCTGTTGCTATTTTATTGAAAGTATTCAAGATTAGCTCTTTGAATCTGCTTTATTTTTGTGATTTGATGGTTGGTTTTTCTTGAGCTAGGTGGAACGTTGTTGTTCTCGTTGATGGCGCACACGGGGGATAATTTTGTGTTTAATGAACTTTCAGCTCGTGACCTGCGTTTGATTGGTATAGCTGACGCGATGAATCTTGGTAGAAACGAAGATAAAGGTGCATACTTCAATGTCACAGCGATGATCTCATCTCTGAAAGCCGATGGTGCACTCTATAAGGTGTATTGCTCTTCTTTATTCAACTGAATAATTCCATTTGAATGCACTACGGGGCGGTTTTTATTGTTATCGAATATTATATACTTTTTATTTGATGCCCTTGAGAATATAACGTTTTGTTCAACGTGGTTAAGTTTGCTGCATAGAATATGCAATTATAGCAATCGTTTTTCGATCACATTTATCGATCAGTGGGACACATAGGGAGGCAGCATATTTAAAGAGTGAGGGACAAGGATGGGCAGTCAAAGAATTACCTTTGGGATATTATTTATGAAGTTTTAGGAAGAGTGGGGCATGTTGTAAGTTGAAATTGGAGAAAGGGCATACCTGTATACGATTTGTGAGAACCACTTTACATCCACGCTCAGACCGGCTAGTGACCTTAGTTAATGGAGGTGAGCTCGAATTCTATACGCGGATACAGTTTCCCCTTAGCGCATATGCTTACCGTGTTAAAATGTAAAGCAAAATGCAGTTAATCCCTCTTGTCTCTTGTAAACGTCAGTCATAAAGACAAAGGATGCTTGATCATCTTGTGGATAATTGCAGAGTTGTGGTACTAACGGATGTAAGAAGAAAGTAATTGAGATGGACAATCAGTATCGATGCGAGAAGTGCAATCTCACACTCGACTCATTTAAATATGTCCTTCTTCTGTCGGTAAATATTTGACACTTGGTTTCTTCTATTTTTCCAACTATTTCTTTATGGAGGTAGCTTGGATCGGCTGAATAATGATACGTTTCTGCTCCCAGTAGCAGCGCAGAAGACGTGAAAATGAATTGCATCTCTGTGTGTGCGTGCTGTGATGTCTGTATATCGGGTTTCTTGTTGTGCTTTACGTTATGCTATGGCATATGAGTCACTTCGATACCTCTTACCTATGCCATCATTCTTGGCAGCGGAGTGACCGAATCTACGTTCATTCTCCATTTTTCTCGGCGTAGTGTGAATGTTGTATCTGTGAGGGGTCAAGGTAAATACGCTTGTCGCCTTAAATAAATAAGGTGCATTAAATTCGTATGGAGTATATTCACTGATGTGTATTTTTAACGTCTTATTTTAGTATTGCAATTGAGTGATTGTATTTAAGCATTTTGGCATTTATTAATTAATGCAAATAGAAGCTTATATTCATCTAAGACGTATCTCTCTTTCTATTAATCACTGTAAATTGCCATCTGAATGAATGCAAATAAGTATTCAGATAATGCTTACAGCTATGGGGAAGTTTTCGCTGAACATTTATGTGCACCCTATTAGGTATAGACGATGGGCGTCTAATTATAATGGCAACGTTTAAAAGTCGAGGGAAGAGAAATTGATTTATGTTTCAGATGGAATTATCAGATTTCTCAGGATCCCATTGGGTGACCGTTTTCGAGGAGAAGGCGACCAAGTTGCTCGGTAAGACGGCAGCAGAATTGGGAGACCTTCTTGAAAGCAACAGGGTTTCTAATGCTATCTTCAGTTTTTTTTTCTTTTTGAATTTGCCGTACATAACAAGTTCGAAAACTCTTTATTTAGTGAAATAAAAAACTAGATGTGTTTCTATTGTATTTTAGAAAATGTAGTGTTTTTGTGCGCTTTCTAGATTGCCTACCTGGGCGGATTTTATGGAGTTTATCGCTTTATTAATGAGATGAGGAACATGGTTGGAATTAAGTGTTGTCGATGGAAATTAAAGCGAGCGGGAATGCCCATTTGGGTGGGTTTGTGGCATTATAAATACGGATAAATTTGCATTTTAGTGATAACATATCTCACGATATTTGAGCGACTTTCGAGGTATTGTATCATGATAGCAAAGGGAAACAAGAGCTGATAGTAGTAGAACAGCATCAAACTTTTAATCCTCTTTCCGGGTGAGGTTATTTCCTGGAACCATGCCGATTTATTTATTTTCTGGAAGGTCATTGAGCACTTACCGCTTCAGATGGGAAGGATCGATAGAATTGATTTTGTTGATGGGATGCGACTTACCAGTTAAAGTGCACACTTCCATTCGAAGAGTAGCTCTCTTCGTATTTGAATATGGTCTTAATGAGTGGTAACTGTATTTGGCTAATGAATTACTGCTGCGCTGCTTGATGTCCACACTTGTAGTTTTATAAATTAGTCGACGAATGGTTTATATTTTAAGTAATTAGTTGCTAATGAGGGATATTATTGCAGCTGGATGAATACAACGATGTATTTAGCGCAGTGCGATTCCGTGAATATACCTTTCGCATTCGTGCGAAGAGTGAATTCTATAATGTTCGTTAGTGTCCGGATTTTTTCAGTATTTTTTGGATTTCTTGTTTTGTCGGTTTTTTTTGTTATTGATATGTGAAAGTTGCAGTAATAAGTGATTTTGAAAGTCATAATTACCTATATACGGCGCTTATATTGAAGGATACGGAACGAATCAAATGGAGTGTTTTCGAATTGAACAACGTTGACTACGACAAATATGTGGAGGAACTGACAAAAGCAGTCACAAAGCTCGAACAATTATGAGAGCAGTTGTTGGCAAATGAAGAAATTTTTCTCGATCTCTTCCATATTAGACCATCGCAGTCGATTGTAAGGGCAAAATATTTGCTTTGAGGGATCTGGTTTTATTTTCGTGCATGCATTTGGCATTGTCTGCGGTGAATTGATATTGGGTTGGAATCATATTTGCGAGTTTTATTTTGTTACTGCGATCATTAACTTTCAGGGGAGGGGGGGGGGAATAATTTTGGTGGAAGTGGTTTCGGAGTATTTCATAAAGCTTAGAAACTTTTCCACTAACGCTTAAAGAGTAAAGTGGGACAAATGAATGATTAAGCCCTGTGGCTTAATAATTTGGACTGCACATAGCAGTTTATGATTTTTTTTCATGGTTTGATTTTGAAATAAAGTAATGACAGGTTTCAGTGAAAAACCGAATTCTGTTTCCATTAGTAGCAATGGCGGGAGCAACTCTCAGGCTCTTAGTGTTTGTGACATTGGGCTTCCATCTGTACAGAACGTTGTTAGAGGGCAGTCAATTGTACAGGTCGAAGGTGCACATCGCGTAAGTGATGGGTGTGGGGATGAGAGGGATTAAACTTTGCAGGCAAGGTGCATGTGGTTGATTGTGCACTCTGAGGTAGTGATGTTAAGCTTGCCAGTGACGGAATAGAATGACCGTGTTCACCTATCGCATCGTTTGGTGTAGAATAGATGTGGAAGTAAACAGTGGGCTGCGGGATGGGTTATAGTTATGCAGTATGTGGCATGAACTCCTCAACTTTTGACTGAAGACGTCGCATCCAAATGTTTTATCATCCGTGATACTTTTATATTATATCTCACCTTTCTGATGCCGTATTGCCTTGGAGTTTTGGTGGAACTCTGGCTGGTTTACGAAATACCGCCTCAAGGCGGCATAGCCTCCTTCATTGGATTTTTTGAACTTGCAGAAGACAGCACGAAAGAATGGTGGGAGGACAAGGATTTATTGGTAGGTTTTTATTTACCTTTTTTTACTGCCTACACTTGGCACTATCAGAGGTTGAGGGGAACCATCGTCATTTAATGCATCTTCTGTGGATTTGTTTGCGTTTTCACCGTTTGCCTGTTATTTTTGGTTTTGCAGTTGCCTACAAGAAATTGGAATTTATGCTCTTGTGAAGTTTTACGTCGTTTATGTTTTTTTTTTGCAGACCTCAACTGTATGAATTGTGTTTGCTTTGCATCCGTTTCTCTTTCAGTATTAGACAACTGTATTAAAATTTTGTATATTTGTGTTGATTTCATTCAGAGGTACGCAAATCCTTATGCAGAATCCTGATTTTTTGGCGAGAGACAAGGGTGGGGGGGGGGGGGGAGGGGGGAAGTTCTAAAGGGCCATGACCATTGCGGAAAAAACAACTTTGAAGTATATGCTTATTTTAGTGATGTTTTTTATCTTTGCTTCTTGTGATATTTGATGGAATAATTTGAAAATTGCAAATGGTGCAACAAATTTTAAATGAGTCTTTGCGTTTATTCGATTGCAATTAAATTATCCGTTAAATTAAGGAATTTTAAAAGCGCAACTTGGAAAAGAATAGAGCTCGAGCAGGGATTTGAATTTGGGTTTTAAACAGTGGACGCCTGAAGGAAGAGGTACATCGTGGGATGGAAGTTGCACTTCTTTTCCTATGCACCTTTTCTATATGCGTGAAGAATTCTCCGAAAGCTCGAGTTCCATTTCTGAGAGTTTAGCTGCATCAAGCATTACCTGAAGCGATGTTCCGAATTTCGGAAGACAGTAGTGAGACGAACCGTAGAACATCAGGTACCAGAGTTGAGGTCTCCCGGATTACTTCGGCAAGTGATTGTGAAGTAACGCTTACATGGTCAGACTTCCAGATGTATCCTGCTACAGCTACATTCCCTTAGCAGCAAATTAGAAAGAGTCCACTCTGGCCCGTAATCTCGCAACTTTTGCGACATTGGCTGCCATAGATTCCAGATATTGTTGACAAAAGATAGATGGGGGGGGGGGGGGGGGAGGGGGAGGGGAGTTGGCAACTGTCAAAGTCGAATCAAACCCGAATACGAAAAATGTCCAGGCTACATTTGTGTTCTGAGAATTGGCGCTCGGATGAAGTCTGGATGTTGTAGTGTACAGGGGGAGGCTGTTAAGTCCTATCTGTTATTGAGCAAACGGCTGTGCAAAGTAGTTTACGAAACCATGCGGGGAATATTGTATGACCTTCAGTGGTAATATTCATCTAGCATGGCTTCCACTTTGTTATTCGTGGTTTCTATGTGCTGTGTGGAATTGATTTTGCGGGCTTATTGAAGGTTTGCTGATACATGCGGTTGACTAATTAAGGCTATGTTTATAGACCGATCGCATAAGGCTTATTGATGGGGCTAGGCCGCAAGTGTTCGCTTTTTAAATAGATCTTTAAAAGAAATATTCGAAAGAAATTGTGGGAGAACTGTTTGGAACAATATTTAAGGCTGTCTTGCTGTCTTTTCAAGTTGTGTTAATGGTTATAGCTCACCGATCTAGGACAGATCACCTTTCAGCTTATTTCGGCATCAATGTTTTTTGGGATGGGAGGGGGAGGGATACAAATGGGCTTCCAATAAATTCAGGTTGTCTCAGGGAACACATCTGCGTTGCTTTTTTGACAAACTGTAGTAAGTTTATCGAAAATTTTGTTGTTCATATCGCATCTCGGCTATTGTCGTGTGCGTTATTTTCTCTAGAATGTTCTAGTATACGTACGTGTACTTTTTTGTATTGTTTCAGCTCTGAGATGTTCGTTCAGCTCACATCGCTTTAGTACTAACTCGTTCTAGTCCATTCCTTACTGTATATCCCGTAGTTCTCTTCATTTATGATAAATAAACCTATTCTTTCAAGTCATAAAACTTTGTAGTTGTTTAAAGCTTAGAGATGAGATTAGGGATCCCCCTTAGTTGCATTGTTTGCGGTGATCTGTGTTTATAATTTTGATTTGCTTTCTTTTGCATAGGAGGGCGCTTGACATTTCTTTCTACCTCCAAAGTGTTTTGGTTGTGTTTTAACGGATAAGTTAGGAAAGTGGATAGCTTCACGTTGGGAAACGCGAAGAACGGAAGAATGGAAATAACAGCGGCTTAAATATTTGCATTAAAATTAAAAGACTGACCACTGTTTCTGCTGATGATGGTCTTATTGATTCCTATCGACTCAAAATCCTCTATCGTGTCAAGTCTGAATCGCACATGGACAAGCCCTCTCATCTGTTCGCCCTCCGAGCTTATTTTCGGGAAATCAGCGGCTTACTAAATTGAAGGAGATTTGCTGCTCACCAGGCAACTAACTAATTGCCACTTATTATTCGTTTCGGGGTGAATCTGACAGGTAACGAGCAAAATTGGCACGAGAGAGGAGAAGGAAGTAGCAACGAATAAGCAGATTGCACAGTTGCAGTGGAAGGGCACCGTAGAAATTTCTTAATAATAGAGAGATGGGAGATCGGTGTATTGTGTGCACAAAAAATGAAGCGAAGTTTTTATTTAGGTAGCATCAACGAAATTCAAAGCCAACGCGCGCATAAAAAGATGGGTGACGATGTTAAGTTAATACGAATGTCTTTGTATATTATCAGTTTTGGCATCCTCGTTTCACGTCTAGAATGTTCATTATGGAGGACTTATTTGTGGATTTTGCCCGTATGGTCGCTGTTTATTACTCACAACATCATTGCACTAACTAAACGTTGTCTTACCTGCCGCCTCCCCCCCCCCCCCCCCCCCCCCACCCTTCCTCCAACCCTTCCAGAACTTCTGAACCTTTCCCTGGCTATTGTTTGATTAGAAAAGGCCCCGAAGCTTACAGTTTTTCGGATAGTTTGTTGGAAACTTTTGGAAAGTGCAACTGTTTCGAGTGTGTGCCGTAAAGTTTTCAATTGCTTCTTATACCTGAAGTTCTCGAGATTTTCTCTGATCCCATAGTCAGGGGGGATGGTAGTTGGGGGGGGAAGGGGAGGGGGCTATTTGACAACTGCCATCTCTTGTTTTAATATATCATGCTCTATACCATAAAGACAAGTGTAATGTGATCCGCAGCATTATTTGATTTGTTTTAGCGCTCTTGGATGCGGGCTAGCGATAATTTACTTGCTTTAGGGTCTCATAGCGAATGTTTTCAAGAAACACTTGTTGGAGAGATTCGGCGCGTTCGGAGAGTAAATATTGTTACTGTGCGGACGGTGAGGTTTTTTGAGCGATTTCGGATTGTTGAATGACTTTAGTCGTTACTAATGAACTTATTAAGGTCCACTAAGCTGTTGGTTAGTTCTTCTGCTCTTAAAGAAGAATGTCTGCTCTTAAAGAAGAATGCAAGCTTTAAAATGTTTTTTATGCTTATTTGTTCGAATAAATCAGCATTCTCGTTTAATCCAAATACGCTTTGAAACAACTATTTTTCACTATTGTGAGGTGGTATAAACTGCATCTCAGTCCCGACCGGATTCGGTTTAATTATGCCATCGACCTTGCTCTGTGATAGCCGGAAAGATCGTAATGGGTTAAATCCGGGCCCGGCCGGACGGTCCTAAACCGCTCATGACCGGAACTGGGGCTGAAACTAGTTTTTACCTTTCTCATGAGTTAAATGTAGTTGCGGTTTCAACCATTCGCTTGTTGTAGGTCGACTGAATCAGTTTATTTCACTTATTACCCATGCCACCCATATTTTTACAGAATTAACACACTTCTTAGATCTGCTATTGACGGTGCCCTAAGTAATGCTGTTCGGGTTGGCGTAGTGTCTTCCAGGTTATGATTCTCCTATGCTTTTAGAAAAGAAGTGTTGCTAGAATTCTGACGCTAGAAACAGATAAGCTTCGATAGGTGTGATTTTATTCGTTGTTACCTATGATGCTTCCTCATTTGTGTCACGATTGATACAGGCGGTGATGCCGCTGTGTAACCAAACGTCCTTAAACCGAGTTTCCTTTTTGCGCTGAAAAACTTTCAGTATAATTGCTACCTTAATGAAAGTTTCCAAAATCAAAGTAGTACCCGCTTGGTGATTTATAGCGAAAGGCAGCACGTAGTATTACTTGAGCGTCATGCTCGATTAGGTTGTTCGACTCGTTTTTCTTCACGTGTCCACTCTTATCCTCACTTTTTCTTGCTTGAAGCTTCTTGTCATGTTCATCTCGATATAAAATGCAAGCGTCGATTTGTTGCATACATATATTGCAACGTATATTATGGCAGTGATGTATGGGAGATCTATAAAGTTTAATCCTCCTGTAGACAGTCAGCAAGCACTGCGAAAAAGCGATGATTGTAAATAAATGACAAACTTTTTTTTCAGCCAATATCCTTTGATTTTGAAGTTTTCCAAAGATTTTCATATAGTTTTGCTAGGATTACCTTGCAAATTCTGGACGATTCGCTTCATCAGCCTTGCATTGTGAAGCGATTTCTCAAATGGCAAAAGTTGAAATGCCCATTTCTTGAATGTTTTGTAATATTATTTCGCTTCGTTATTCTCTCTAAGAAATTTCGAGTTGAAGAACATCGCTTAATCTCGACTCGCATCAGCGTTATTATTTAGTAATAATTTCTTCATGTTTTATGCAATTTTGCATGCCCACATTTGTAGAATAATATCGTTTATGTGCATTTTTTGTTTATTTGTTTTGTAGTTTTATTTCGGGCATCAATCAGATCGGAATCGCTAAACTTAATGAGTTTAATCGTTGTCACATATTGCAATGCCTATAACATCTTTCAAATTGACTCATTTGGTTTCATAGAAAGTTTTAGGTTTTTTATTATGACGGGAAAACTTCATTTGTTTTGCACTGTTCGATTTACGTTTTTTTTCCAAATCGATGAGGCTATTAGAAAAACAAATATTTTATAGACGATTGATCGAGACAGTTAACTAAAAGAAAGTTTGAAGGATTCGCATTTTTGGGGTTATCTTAAGAGAGGGAACTCGGAGAATGTGTGTTATTCAATTTAATGCAAGTTGTAATATCCTCTGTCAGCAACAGAAAATGCAATAAATAAATGTTTTCAATAAACGTTTAGTTCAGAATCGTTTAGGTGTGCACCAGAGTGGAAAGAATATCTCAGATTTATGTGCACGACAATAAGACAGCAGGATCGACAACTACTAATTGCTTTCTTCAGCTCTAACTTTGATTCCGATCTCGTTACTGTTTTATCGCTTTCATAAAAGGTACGATATTTTTGCTGTTGTTGTTGTTGTTGAATATTTTCTGTCTTTTTTCCATATGTTTGAAATATTTTTTCTTGATCGCTGAACACCTGAGAGAATATTTTCCAGAATATTTATGCAATATTTATTATATCTTCTAAAGGGAAACAAAATTATGGGTTATTTTTTTCATTGGCGTAAATGCCGTCATATGTTTTAAGCATTGATTAATCATTTTTCATCGATAAATGGGCACTAATAGCTGAAAATTTGAGGTGTTTTGTTCGTAAACAAATTTAGAAAACAAGCAACAAGAGAATGAAAATGCACACGAATATATAATTTCCAACGATTTCTTCTTGAATGTGCATTTCCCATACCCTTTCCCTCTCATATTTGAAATGTGGCAGTGTTCGACGGTTGATGAGATCCCGGTGGTATGTGAAAATGCGATGCATTCCATTTGCAGGAGTGGCTTTGTAAAATTTCTCTGAGATTGTGAAGGGGATATCGTTTAGATATTTTTATGATTTGATGAGAATACAATTACCTAAATGAAGCGTCCGATTCCATTGCTTCCCGCGCCTAGCAGTGGGTGCCATATAGCCGGCAGCAGATAGGAGCCGCATCCTCAGCGCTCGGAGTTGTTCATCCTGGCACTGTGATTTAATTTGGAGTACCTGTTTATGCGACCTGGCATCTTCTTGCCCACATCTGTTGGCTGTTGACATTATGCAAAATGTTTCGCGGGGATGTACTTGAGAAACGCCAACTTCAGGCACGATGAGCTTTGATCTATTTGTGTAATCGCTTTTGCTTCAGAAATCTTATTCAGAAAAGGAAGCAAGGGATGCATGATAACGTTGAAAGATTCAACAACTCAAAAATAAAATGCAAAAGCGTTGTGTAACATGAACGACCAACGATCATCAGTGAACTTTAAGTGAGGACGATTATTGGAGTACTGAAACGAATTCAAGCACGACATTAAGCTGATTGCTTCTTCGGCAATACAAAGAACGATGAAATCATTGTGTTTGGCTCGAAGTGAATGAAAACGTCTCATGAAATATAATAACTGAGAAACCGTTCACTATTCGAAAACGTTCTTGAGAGATGCACTTGAGGAACGTCAAGTGAAAAAAAACCGTCAAATTGTTAGCGTCAGAGAATGTCAAAACGGAGCCAGAAAACACTTGTTGGCCCTGAAGGAAATATTCTAAAGCAGGTTATTTAAAGTAATCCGGTGGTACCCCCAGGTTTCGAGGCTTTTGCAAGTCGGTATGGAACAGCACGTTTTCGCGTCTTTAATCACTAAGAGGTAAATAGATCGACCAAGGAAGAATGATACTGCAGAGAGGACGACGATACATAAGAGTGATCTGCGAGAGTATTCGATGCAGTTTCATGCTGCGTGGATTGGAGAATGCAACTTGCAATCATACAGTCTTGCACCAACATTACAAATGTTATTTCCAAAAGTCAGCTTCATTGTTGAAATGCGTAGGATATTCGTTGCAAAAAAAGTGATTTGCACAGCACGATATTCAGTTTGCAAAACGTTGAAATATTGTGTCTGTGACTGGATATTGAACATGCGAAGGCCATCTGCAACGCGCACGGGTCTGTCGCCAATCGTATAAAAAAGTCTTGTTGATTGTCAAGTCCACGAAGTACGCCTTGTAAGTACTCGGCAGATGCTCGGGAATGATGGTGTTGTAAGTGTATAGCAAGGGAGCATGCAACATGCCTCGGTGAGACGTATCATTTGCAGCATTGATTATTTGGGAAAGGACTGCCAGGTCTTATGCTGAGAAGCCATCGCAATCCTATTTTAGTGAGACTTCGGTAGTGCTTTAAGCTTGCTGCTTTGGAGATCAGTGTGTTGTGGCGAACAGCATCATAAGTTTTCACGGAATCGCATATAGAGGAGGTCATCTTTTGATGCGGTCACTCACTCATCGAACAGTGAAATCAACTAAACTGTTGGACATCTCGCAAGAAGACCGAACTGAGCACGATTTAGTAAATTCTGGACGAGTAGACTGTTAGTGACGTGGTTTTGGAGGATGCTTTCAATCAGTTTACCTACCGTACATGTCAGATGGCTTGGACGGGAGTTTTGCCTTTCATCTCATACCTTCCAAACCTCAGTTATTCATGGAGAAATGTCACATATACTGGAACTTGTACGCTTAAAAGCGTTGGCTTGAGTGGGGAAGTGGATCCTGGATGCAGTGCTAGACAGTGAGTTTGTCGCGGAAGCGAAGAAAGCATCGACGATGAATCGGTCGACTTCCGACGTCAAGCAGGTGCCGCTAGGTCAATATATTCATCTCAACCGATGAATCGCCCCGTTTCCGGTAACGACAAAGTGCAGCGAAAAGAAGATCTTTGTTTCCGATCGTGATTGTAAAGGAATTAACATATCTATGCCGTTTCGAGGCAAAGTGCAGCGAAAAGAAGATATTTGTTTCAGATCGTGATTGTAAATGAATGAACATATCTATGACGTTTCGAGGGCTATATAAGCAGCCCTCGAAACGGCTATGGCATTCATTCACTCGCTCTATCTATCTATCTCTCTCTCTGTGTCTTCACCATCATTATCGTCATCACCATCCCAACGCTATAGTGCGTTCATCTTCGTTGTACCAATATTTTCTCTTTATAGAGTTGCAGTAACCATTCGGTCGGGTTGAAATCAGCGATATTTGCCTCTTCACGTCCATTTTGGAGCGAAGTTGCGTATTGGCAGTAAGAACCGAAAAACGGCCTCGTGAGGGTTTCAAATCAACCAAAATATGAATGATGCGCTTGATTCATGATACGCCTGGTGTGTTGAATATGCTTGCACTTGTATTCTTCTTTAATGGTTGATGCAAAAAGTTTGGAAGCCGAGGGTCGGATTCCTGGTGATTACAGTTATTTGTTGCCGAAAGTTCATGCAAAAATGATGCTTTTTTCCGAATTTTTCGGTTATAGGAGAGGAGGGGGGATTATGAATATAGGTGGGGGGGGGGGTGTTAAAGACTGTTACTTGGAAGATTTTCTGAGGAAAACGAGAGGTTCTAAATGAAGCTAAACTTTGCTTAATCGAGCAATACAAGACCGCAGTAAACAGTTGAAGAAACTGAAGTCAAAATCAGTGGACGATAAAAAAATTTATTATCATTTTCGAAGAATCCGATCCGAATTTTTCGTCATTTTTTGTTGCTTAGGAATAATATTTTCACCTCAAGCCAGGTTCAAAGCTCAGAAATCATTTTGTAATTATAAAGCGGTATAATTTATAAGCTAAATTGTTTGTTATTGATCAGAACCTTATTAAAGACAGCGTTAATAGAAATGTTTTCACCAAGCAACATGCGTTCACCTGTCCATCAGACGACTGCTCTCCTCGATTCTATCTTATGCTCTTCTTTTTACTTTCATCTCTGTTTACACCTCTTTTGTTACGAGGTACCTTTTTCTTGACCAGGATTCTTTCTTTTCTTTTGTAATCATGATGAAACATATATATTTTATCATGCGAACTATTTCATACATACTCTATTCAGTTGGAAAGTATTACTGTTTCATTGTCGAGAATTTCATTTCATTGCACTGTAACTTATTTTATTTATGAAATTGTTTTTGACAAATCAGCACTCGTCTTTTCTTTCCCCTATCGCCTCAATGCTTTCATATTTTTGCCGAAAGCCACATTCGAGCTTGTAATTTTTCGACGGCATTCGCTTCATTATATTGAATTCATTATGCTTAAAATTGGTTGATGATATCTAGATTTGGCAAGAAAGCTCTCTGTAGATTCTGAGGTTATTTATGAAGTGCTGTTCATTTTTTTAATTTTATGGTTATATTCAGGTCACTTTTTTCCGCCATCGTCGCTTAAACCTTAATCAAGTTGGTTGGAATTCGATGGAACCCCATATCTTCCGGCAGTCGATACCGTTACGCAGTATTGAAATCCGATCATCTATAGGCGCAACAACTTCCACGCAAAGTCCTTTGATATTGGAAAGGTATCAATCATATTTTGCGCTCACTAGACTACACTTTGATTTTTCTATGCTTTAAAACGTGAGGTAGAGGCGGTACTAGTGCTCCAGCTATTTAGGAAATATCGATTGTTATTGCATTGCATATTGCAGAATACGTGATGCGATCCTTAAAAGTGCAATGATAAAGTAGGTTTATGAAGATAATAAATCGCGTTGAAAGGGCTGTGGATGAATAGACGAGCTCATCGATATCATATTCGTTTTATTTGGGGCTAAGATTTCGGATCGGCAGGATTTGATTATTAACTGACGGGTACGCCGGGATTACTTTATTCATTGACAGTGATACGTGGCTATATATCTCTCGTTTTCTTATATTGCTTGTTTTTGGCTGACGTAAAGGTGTTCTGAGAGAAACTCATATATGTAATTGCAACTGGCTCCACTTAAATTCATTCTTGTGAAAAAAACGAAATGGAAATTGCAAGGTTTTAATACTACGGCGACTATTTTTACCAATTTTTTTCGCATAATGGTGACTATATGCCTTAGATCTAAGCGCAGTGATGTAGTCTTCCTGAAAGCAAAATAAAAGAATATTAATGAAGAAAACTATGGAAAATTTGCGAGCATTTTTCGATTTTATTTATTTACCTATTTCATGGTCTTTGGAATGTGGCCTGCGTTGAAGTGTGCAGTGGTGCTCCTCTCTTTTCTCCAGCAACCATCCCGATTCTCGATCACATTTAATGATCCTTTTTTGTTGGTCAGATTGAGAAATAGGATCGCTCAAAAACCCTGCATAATTGAAGGATGGGGAGTGTGTTGGTGTTGCCAGCTTGTTACTAAATTTGTTTGGAATTTTTTGCTTAGATTCAAGTTAATCTACGAGGTATTATCAGATATCTAGTACCAGATAATATAATAAATATCAAATGCATCAGTTTAATCTTCTGAAATGCAGATCTCGCAGGCTTCTGTAGGCGACTAGCAGCGATCTTATTTCGTCGCCATCCTTTCTGGAATTGAGCGCTAAGTTGACTTATGAATCATTTCAGTTTCTTTCGGTGAAGGGATGTAATGGGTGTTCTTTCTAAGAATTGTGTTCAATGTGGTACTCTTATTAAATGATCTTTTATGAAAACAGTTAATAAGGATAGTACGCGCAATTTTTGATATTGGAGTTGTTTTTGTGGTGTTTTTTAATCTGATATTGAAAATGGTTAATCTACCGCAAGCAGAAATATAAAAAACGCGCTTTTTATTTTAATCTCTCGGCGTGATAAGCCGATTTCTCGTTAACTGCTATTAAGTTTTGAGATCGCCATAGCTAATTTTTGCTAACATACTTCTGTAGATATGAGATTGTCTTGTCTAGTGAGGACGAGAGAAGCAATCTCTGCTTTGTGGCTATTTAGCTGAAGTGTAAATTATGTATATGAATCCATATTGTGATGCTATAAGAAGTTGCATTTCCACTCTTTCTAATCGCACTGCATCGTAAGTATTTATAGAAAGTGAATTCTCGAATATCCGTCTCGAGACAATTAACTCACGTCGCGTTGAGAATAAATGTGAATGAATATTATAGTTGCTAATAATGCTTTCGTTTCAATATCACCTCATCGTTTAATGAGTTTGTTGAAGGTGACGTTGAACATTGTTCTAAATATATGACGCTTAGGGAATGCGATTATATGGTCGTTATAGCAACGACTCGTTGTAACGTTTTATTGCTAATTGTTACTACTAGAGGATATTCGTGCCGTCTATTTCGCTAGAAGTGCAACACTTTTTTGCATTCTGAAGTGGTTTTATATTTTTCATTTTTCCAATTGCGAGGGGATGGCGTTCGGTTCGTAGATCCATGGTTAGTTGGTTGCTGAGTCTGTGTTTTGTATGTGGATGCCACAGGCGTCCAGAGTTTACTTCTTGGCCTATCAAGGTGAGGAAAGATGTGTTGGATTTTTTGATGTTGAAATAATGAAAACCTTGGCTAAGATATGTTGAAGTGAGGTCGAACAAATGTTTTCCCCTCTGTCAGATTCTTCGAAGCCAAGTGAAATTCAGGAAGGGGAAAGGAGGGCTAAAAATCCCCCTTCCTTCTTTAGTGTTGGAAAAAGCAAGTGTTGAGATGAGAATGCATTTCGTTTGCGCGATACTCCACTCTGGTATGAAATATCATCTCGCATTTTGTTCAACAATGCGGCGATGGTCGTATTCGTTGCCTTAAATGAATGCTCGGAAGAAAGTCGCTGTTTCAAAGAGGATCTCAGTAGAATTTTATAACAGTAGATAGATCACGACGTCGACTGCTTATTTAGAGCCTTAATAGATTGATTCCGTTTGGTAAATTCTAATATCCCCTGATAATTCAGTGGCTGATTCATTTATCAAATCGATACCAATTTGTTTCGATCATGAAAGTGCGTTTGAAATGCTTCATTGGCAATAGTAAGTAGTCGACGCCGTAGTCGCGTTGATCAAAGGATCTCTTGCCATTATTCTATAACGCAAGAAGCGATAAAGTTAAGGGAGTGTTCGAATTCAAAGAAAAAAAAGGCAATATTGCCGCTTACGTAATAATGATTGGATTATATACGTGCCTCCGTGTGTGTATTAAATTGATATTCAAGCGATCAGATCGCTTTTTTTGATTGCCTTATCAACCCCACTCCTTTCTCACATTAATATGATTTCAGTTGAGTGTTTGCCTATTTAGTCGCTTGAACAAATGCGCCGTAGAAATTTGCATATTTCAGCATACAGTTTAAAAAGTTGTTAGCCGCCCTCAATTTTGGCATTATCTCATTAGTTTATTTGTTATTAATATATTCTGCTCATTTTTAATATTTTCTGTATTGGGAACTCTTGATGCAATAATGTGGTGCAGAAAACTTGAAGTGGCGGATACTACATTAATATAATCGGTTCAGCAGTCATTCTCCTCTTGAATAAGTGTGGCTTACTTCACTTTTTATACAGCCTTTGCTGAGCATTATTCGATTGTAAACTACTGCTGTCTGCAACGTGATTAGATCCGGCGAAGTTTCGCGTTCTAAGCAAGTGCGCTAATAACTGAGCTAATATTTGCTTTTTATTTCAGCTGTTTTAATTCTGTTGTGCGCGTAACTAATTACAACGACTGATAATTTCAGAAAGTTTGTTTCTCGAAAGGCACCACTGGCTTTGTTTGCTTTTATCTTCGCGAATTATTTAGTCGCATAGACGCGTTTTTGGACGATGAATTTGAGTATGTTGTTAGCGTTGCGTTTACTTCTCGTTCTTCGTTTTAAAATGGTTTCTATTTGGGTTGAAAATTTTTGTAACCGGAAGTTAGGCATTCTTCGTTGGCGTATATTTGCATACAGAGAATTATGGCATGGTTAATTCTTTAAATGCTTTCCTCATATAAAGTTTTTATAGTGTATTTATGTGCACAATGAATCACTCGCTCTATGAAGCGTCATTGATGGGCTTGAGTTGTGTAGTTTTTTGGGATCGATTGAATGATTCACGTGTGGTTATTGAAGTTTAGGAATTGGTTGAATATATCAGGTAATACTGTGAGTCATAAGTGCGTATTATGACCGCTTATATGTGAACACTACAGTATAGTGATATTGCTTGCTTTATGAAAACTTGTAATGAATGAGGTCGTAGTTGCTTCATTTTGATCTTTGACTTCAGGGTATTAAATATTCATTTATTCAATGGAATATTGATTGAATGCGGTGGGATGTGAAATTGTTTATGAAACACAGCGCAGTTTTTTGTGTAATGGATGTTGGGGAAGTTTAAATGGAAATTCTCTATGTCAGATGCTTAATGAATCCGCTTTCATATCAAAAAACCTCGAATTGGACACCGTGATGATGCCGCACTGGTGTGGGTCTATTGTCTGTAGCTTTGCTCGATAGTTCCAGTTCGCTAACGTTGTGGTTACGATAATGAACGTTGGTACTTATAATCCCACTTTGTGGTAACATGTCGTTTTAGTTTTAACTCATTTATGCAAATCAACAAAATTTAAATATTTCATCGAGTTTATAAATTACC
Source organism: Ascaris suum (assembly GCA_013433145.1). Taxonomy (NCBI): domain Eukaryota; kingdom Metazoa; phylum Nematoda; class Chromadorea; order Rhabditida; family Ascarididae; genus Ascaris; species Ascaris suum. Next base: position 13,535,184 of record CM024170.1, on the reverse strand, counting down.
TCTAAGACAAAATAATGCATCGTTAGATGTGATGTATTATTTATTGAGCACTCCGCCAAGCATATGAATTGGTTGAGTTACAAATAGCGCATTTTGTGCCTGTCCTTTTTGCGTGCTTTCCAGTTTGTTTGTGTGTTTATTTCAGTCGATAGTGATGTTGTGGAGTAATACTTACGAATATTTCGATTGCCTTTAACCTTCCCCTTCCACAATTTTTAAAAGCTGAAGTAGAGAGCTGTTACTTCTTTCAACACAACATTTATTACTGTTTCATATTTACTTAAAATAATGGGGAGTTTTTGTAGAGATTGTGAACTCTCTCTCATATTCATCATGAAGTTTTTAAAAAAATGTTTGGTTGTGTGTGAACGCGCACAATTGTCTGCACTGCAAAATTGATCATTACGCTCAATAGGATGACGTTCTATTTTTTTGCGATCCACTTATGAAAGCGAGCGCTATGGTCATGGGAATATGTCGCCGTTTAATGCTCTTTCATTACACTACGCTATTTACTTCATTATTTCTGTTATTATTTACACAAGTAAATGTGATTGAGCCTAGTTGCATTAGCATATATGTGGCAGTAGTTAACATAAATATCTCGCAACGATACTATCACATACTCACACACTTGTCTTGTTTCGTATTAAAGAACGAGAAGTAGCGGAAGAATAAGGGACGTGGAATATTGCTTATCATGTTTTGAGAGGAAGTGCCGATATGGAGTGGTTGAAAGCGTGAGATGTTTTTATAAGTATATCACATCTTATTTCTTCTCTTGTGTCTCCAATATGTGCCAAACTTCGATTTCTATTATGAGGTGCGTATCTTGTGTATGAATAAGGCAGTGGAAAGTTTGTGTTATTATCGTTATGCGTTTTTAGCGTTGCTGATGCTATTGCATTCGTGTTCCCCACCTGCTTCTATCCTCTCCGGTTACCGATCAGTTAAGAGGACCATGGTTCAAAAAAAGAGATAAAAAAGGGATTAAAGGGAAGGAAAATGCGAGAATTGCGTAAGGAATGCTGAGCGGCATTTAAAATGAAGGCATGTTTTCCTGACAGCTATGGAAAAATTGCAGTGCTTTCTTCTATTCGGGAAGGATGGTCAAGCGCTTTTCTAACCGGCAAAATTTTCTTGTTTCCATTGAGAATCGTTTAATGTTTTTGATCGCATTCAACAGACTTTTGAGTTCCTTTACGATGTCAGTCCACTGATATCTTTAACTATTTCGACCATCGCCATCAACGACTTGAGTGCTTTTGTCAGATTGCAGATTCCACGTATTCTCATATTAAAAGAAACGTTCTATGCAGTGTTTGTAATACTATTAAAGATATCCCTCTTAACCGGCGTATTCACGCTCGCTCACTCAATGTGGCCGCTAGGGTCCTCTCACGAAATGGTTTTTTACAAAATATTTATCGCTTTTCACTGTTCATCGTTTGCTATACATAGCCTTAGGCTTATCTCGTCGTAATCGATGCAAATGCCTCGAGATTGCAGCCATACAGACGACACCCGCTATTTGCATAACTAACACTGAGTAGAAACATCGATTCATCTCTCTTATTAGTAAATACATCATTTCCCCATCTGTCTCTTCTGAAGTTATTTTCAGGTTATATGTACAGTCGACTATCTTATTAGGCGATCTGAATGTATTATTTGTCGAGAAAATGAATTCGATGACTGTTGTTTTAGATAAATGATGCATTAAAGTGAATGTCTTTCGTCTTTATTTGCTGTGTTGAATTTTATGAGCATATTTACGAGTACATACCCGCTATGTAGATCCAGCTCCAATCTTTACCAGAATTGCAGTCGAAATGAGGTGTAACCTAGAGTCAGGATTAAGACATATGATGATAGCACATGATTCCAGGAGCTAAATAAGATATATCTCGTTTTTTTATTGTCTCTTCTTTAATAGCAGTGCTAAGATGATTCACTGGTTGCAAAGCACAAATTATAGCGATTTCTCTATTGTGACGCTTATTTGAGCGATTATCGTCTTGTCTTTACTTATTGCCAATCAGATTTTGTAGAGGGCCGATGGTTGTATTTTTCTTTTGTGCGTTATTCGCTCTTTCAGGATTGCATTATGTCGGCTCATCGGGCCGAAAAATTGACGAAAAGAAAGCGAACTTTTGAAGACTGTAAAGTTTATAATCACTGTAAGATCTATTTAAACAAATGTGATACGTATACAGAGTGACGAATGATTAGTCATCACGTAACGCAATAAATTGCCCCCCCCCCCCCCCCAAAGGGAAAGGCACATCGACATTTTGCTCATTGAAGTGAATGTATAGCATGCTTTCACACTTTACAACAATAAATCCTCTTTAAAACGTTTCAAAGAATATTGCAAACATTTTTTTTAATATGGAAGAGAAGGCGCAACGCCTTCACTTTTATAGCAGATGGCTTTGGGGACTATTCTTTTGAAATTTTATCGAATTTCAAATGCGATGATTCATTCAGTCGTTATCAAATGTCAAATCAATGGATCATCAGTGGATTTATTTTCAGAAGTGAATTTTCGAATCCTAAATTATAAACGTCCAAAAGTGTTACACTTATATAGTGGCAAGGATTGAAGCACAGCATCGAGATTCGGTGATAAGCTGATGTAATATCCATTATTTAAAAAAATACTTCCCCTCTAAGTACGCATCAAGTTTCTTCATTTTTGAATGGGAATTATGCGGCTCATTACGCGCACGATATTATAAATGAATGATGTTGATGAACTTGTCACCCCGTTTGTGTTGTCGATATTAGAGGCAATCGATCAATCGATGCAAGGAAGCTTTTTTCTTTCTTCGAGGCAGTAAGTGCTCGATGGTCGGACTAAAGAGAATGATATTCGTATAGCAAAAAGATTTATGCATTTTTTACACACAGACAGATTGCACACGACTTCCAGTTGAGTGTGTTTATATGCTCTTTGATGGTGCGAACCGGTCCTTGGTGATTGTCACATTGAGTGGCGCTCTCGGATTGCTGTCGGCGTGTACTTATGACTGATTTACTTGTATGGAACATTGATTTCGAGTTATTCGATCGTCGAGTTCCGATTTTTCTTTGAATTAATTTAATTAACTGTTAATTAATTTTTGATGGGACCCATGATGTCTACGAATTGTTAAATATCGCTTGCTTATCGTTTATTGGTGTTGTTAGATGAGGTGTTTACATATTGGAAGGTGTAAGGTTTTTTGCAATTAGATTCTCTCCATCTCTCTCTCTCTCTCTCTCTCTCTCTCTATATATATATATATATATATATATATATATATATATATATATACACTCATTTCGTTTTGGAGATCACTGAAATATTTTTCGTTTGTTGGAATTATGCAGAAAATCTCATAGTCTCTAGGTTATAATGGAAAAGACCCTGTGTATTTTTTAGGAATATTCGTTGTGTGAGCGATCACTTGTGAATCAATTGCATTAGTTAAATAATGAGAGCTTTTGAATTGACATGCGTTTCTTAGAGTGCATTATTTATAACTGAATTTAAAGTTGCAATAATGAGGTGGAATTTATTGTTTTTGTCCTTCTTCATATGCCAATGCCTCATCCTTCTCTCGTTTTCTTTTTTCTTTCGAATTGGAAAATAGGGGTGAATATAGAAGAGAATTTAAATTTCTTTATGGATTTAATTTCAATTTTTTCTTGACTCATCAATTTTCCTCAATTTCTAATTGTTGCTGCGAAATCTCAACGTTATTTATCGCGCAAATTAAACAACGGTGGTGATTTAAAAATTTCAGTTTCGTTATGAAAGATGAAAAATTGGCAATCGTTTTAACGAGTTTGATATCTATTCCAATATGTGCAACAACCTAAGATATATATTTGCCATATTATTTATAAGATGTTTGTTTTATACTTAATATGTAATATACTGTTTCTATAGCTGTTCATTAAGTTTTATATTTTTTGAATTGTTCAAATGGTAGTGGATTATTAGTGCTTTGTTTTGTTATCATTGCTGTGTTATAATGCGCTGTAAGCTGTTATGCCGTGCCATAATGTTCTGTATGCCATTGTGCTCTTAATGTGCTATAATTTCATCCGCAAAAGAAGCGGAATATCGAATATAAAAGCATGATGTTTATTTACGTTTATTTTCTTGTTATGTCCAATTTCCATGCTGAAATCTTCATGAATGATGTTCGTTACTGTTGAAGCATTTCACTTTCGATTCTTGAAGGGAATGCCACTTCGATATAGATTTATTGCTGTATTTTTCATTCAATAACTTCTATCTCCACCGCCTTTCATTATTACTTCGAAATCTGATCGATTGAAATCGGGTTTTTTTCGTACTTTTTTTGCTTGGTTGCAGATGTGTCGTGCGTTGAGTAGATCTTTCATCTAGGGTAATCAAATTTTTTTAAACCGTTTTTAGCTTTTTTAATGAGTAATTTTTCTCTTCATTAAATTAATAAATACTTTTTTATTCTAACTGTTGTTTGGAAAATGATTGAATTGGACTCATTTTCCTTCCAACGTAATAAAAGAGGCATCTACTGCATAACGATGAATAGATTAAAAGAAATGCGCCACTGTTCTTTTGGCGGAAGGCCACTGTATTAGCGAGTTTCCAGAGATTTTTATTTTTCATAAGAAAAAATGCAAGAAATATTCGTTTTTTTTACTTTTGTTGGTAGGAGCTTATTTACTTCTCTCGATTTTCCTTTATAATTCTCTGTTATTTTCCATTTTCATCTAGCAATTATATGCATGTATCGTGTACGACGATCGTAAAAATTAAAGCCATTGCATCGATTGGGGTTTTCCGCCGAATAAAGTCCCATCCCGGATACATAATAGAAAGTGGACTCCTAGGACTTCTCCAGATAGCAAGTTATTTTAATTTTTTCGGCGCATACGTACAATCATCTCATCGAACGATTGCAGATTATTTGTACATGATGGGACTCAGCTGGTGTTTTCTTTCAAAAATCATTTCCTAGCTAAATAAAATTGTAGAACTGGGAGGTAGCTTGAAATATAACTTCTGTCGTCTCATCACAGCGTTATCAGTTTATCGTCGTTGAAAGACATCTTATCAGTGCGGCATTACTGATATCGATTATGATACTCTCTGGCTGAACGAGTCAATCGTCTCTCTACACTTCATATTATATTATCATTATCGGTCGTTGACGCATGTTGCCCGTTTGTTAGCCATCGATCACTGAATAGATTGCTGCATGTGTTATTTGATCTCACTCTTCATTAGTTTTCTCATCGTCTCACTTAACGTTGTGTTTTTCATTTGAAAGCTAACTAAATATGAGATTTTGTGGCAAAAGTTTTTTTTTGTATATTTGTGTCGTAAAGTTTTGCGTTATTTTTCGTAAATGATTGCAATATTTATGGAAAATATGTTATAATTGAAAAACTTCAGTTAAAATCGGCATTTAAATATCGTTTTTCAAAGAGATTCTTTAAAGAATCATGTCGATCGGTTGTCTTTTTTTTTTGAGAGCTTCAGCATTCGAAATGATTGCAATTGATGGCTCACAGTTTGGCCTTTTTTAATTGGTTAATCTATTGAGCAATTTTTTGCGTCTTCATAGGCATTAATAAACGTTGATATTGACTCGATTTCAATGAGAAATACGCTTATGTTCTCTTTATTTTTCCATGAATTTTTAATGACTATAGTTTTATAAAGTTTAGTGAATTTTTTTTTCATTTTTTATTGTCGTGATGTTTAAATTCAATGAGAATATTCATATTCTTGACGTAAGAGAAAGCAAATATCATAGAAAATAGACGATGTGTTCGGCTATTTCTGTTTGTTGCCACTCTCTCCTGTTTCTCTTCTCCTGAAAGTATCCTATTTGCGTCGTTCTTTTTTATAATACTCTTGAAATAAGTGGAAAATTAGGCGATATCATTACATATCATGACTAAGCGATTCACTTTTAGCTGTGATTTACTATATCATCTTCAAGTTTACTGTAGTACCGATACGGTAGAGGAGGTTTTCTTAAAGCATTTACCTGGTTTTTAGAGCGCATTGAATCGTAACTGCTTGCTGACTGTTAAAAGCATTGCGCGCTAACAGGTGCGGATCCGTGATATCCCTCATATCCAGGCATGTCCTGAGCTGTAATTTGTGAATAAAGAAGGGGAAGAGTATGGTAAAGAATTGCGCGCTCATGCGCGACATTACTAATGACCTGCATCCCGATGAGGAAATGACTTCGCTTAATTGTTCTCTAAGGTGTGGAAGAGACGACTGTGAGAAACCCGAGGAGAGCAAAGGCGATGAAGATAGTCCTTAACGACCTTCCGGATGGATCTGCATGGAAGTGGCAGACACTGTCCCATCGAAGTCATGTTCAGTAAACGTCACAGTAGTTCAAGCCATTCGCATCAGTTTAAGTTGTTGAAGCATCCTGTCAGATTCATAGCACGTTCATATGTCCTTCATGGCAATCGAAGTGGCCATTTGTAGGAAGAGAGAAAGGGAGACCAATCCGGTACATGATGTTATCGTTAAGCATGCCGACTTTATTTAAAAAGAGGAGTCGGCTAGAGAGAAGTCGGGAGAAGTAATCTGAGGCATAGAGCGATCACCCATCTCCTTTTGTCTTTAACCTATCGTTATTGAAGAAAGTTCCACTGATTCCTTTGCGAGAGCTCTAAAATATGTTTGCTTTATTGCACGGAGCATCATTGGTGTGCCTCTAGAGCTGAACGTTTTGTTAGTGATTATGAAACTTGATATTTTTGTTACTAGAAGAATCTGACTTGCGGATATTTTTGCCGAATTCTGATTCTAAACTACAGGTATCACTCCGTTTCTGTGGTCTAGCATTTGCGAAGGAGAGGTTAGATAGGTGCATCCAATTTTGGAGTTTCCGCGACATAATCAAAGAGCTTATGTGAAATGCTTTTCTAGAGGTCTTTGCTGCTACTCCTTTTCACCTGATTCTCTGTTTCATACTCCCAGCCTTAGGTGTTTAAGACTTCGTTGAGATGTTCGATAGTATAGTAGAGCAGTCTGTGATAGACGAGGCAGCCGTAGTTGCTGATGAATTATCTTTGATTCTTCTAGTGCAGACAGCTTGGTTGAGCATTCCGCTCGAATAACACCTTTTTCAATTTTTTCGATGGGTTTGCTTGGGGAACAAAATTATTAATGCGCTTCTGGCAAATGATTTTAATCTAGCATGTTGCGTTTCTCTTGCCGGCAGCCCCTCTACCCCGAGGGCATCCGTAGTGAAATCGAAATGGGCTTTCAGAAATCTCGACGATCCGATGAATGAGATGTGGCTAGATGCCACTGGAATGAAACAAACGCTATAATTGTTGAATATGGCTGAGAGCCGTTTCTCGGTTGAGCTTCATTGATAAAATCTGTCAGCAGTCATAGACTGTGTGCATCATTTTATTGCTGTTTGCTCACCCGTTGAAGAATTCCCTTAGAAGTAAGCGATTGCCAAAACGTCTTCAGCGATTGCCCGCTGACAAATACGGCTTGATCGGTGTAATAGTATAGATGGGAGGATCTCACAATTTGTTCTGAAGGTCTACCATATGCAGGGTGCAAATTTGCTAGGAATTGAGAAGAGGAATAATGTATGCTAGAAATGCGAAAATTTTTTTGCAATTAGATAAATAGCCAATCATCCAATAAAAACGGCTATAAGAAGGCGTTTCTCGGTTGAGCTATAAGAAGGTGCATCGTGAATAAATAAATTGGTAGTGAGCCGATAACGGGAGAGAAAAAAACTCGACTTATTGGCAGATTTCTCAAGAGTTCTTGTAAGGAATGTCGATCTTTTATCAAAAATTCATATCTAGGCAGGAAACACTTCATTTGCTTGCTTAGAAGAGATTTCATCGATTCTATAAAGTCGAATGCATCAAAATTCTCGATTGCCATTTACTGTCATCTTGTTTTCTAGGCAATATTTCATATTACTATCTTTCTTTGCTGTGGCAGTTGCATTACTTTCATCTTTGCCTAAACAGTCCTTTGCCATAACCGTTCAGTCGATTTGACTTGTTCAATTGACAAAGTCTTTCAGATAATCATTGAAGATGCTTTTTTAAAAGATGGTTTCACGTCGAGTAGTATGTTTAATCCCTTTGGTTTGGTTTCTTTTTATAACTCCTTGAATTAATCTCTTTTTGAACAACTGGATTGTAGTGCTAAATATAAAACTTCGGCCGTATATTAAATGTTTGGTTTCGCTGAGGCTTTTAGTGTCATAAAATGTTGGGGAATGTGGGGTTCTTGGTTCTCTGTTGAAGAGATGTTAAAAGATTTTTGTGTGCAGATAAGCTTTTCAAAAAAGTTTAGGATAGGCGGCACTCGGCGTCTCATTCAGTTTGTTGTGTGGTGTACCTCGCGAGAATGTATTGAGCCCAGCTTTTTTATCACTATGTATAAACGATGTTTTTGAAAATATACGTGTTTGCGGGTGACCTTCAACATGCTGGTCATTAAACGATCGTACTTATGATTTTCTTAGCTGCAAAAAGATTTCGATTATTTGAAGCAAACTGGATGAATTTATGGCAGCTTAACGTTATGCTTGATGAATGCAGTGTTATGCACATCAGTCATGGGCATGGATATATTCTCAAGCTTGCTGGTTAAATTATTTCCTTTACAGTTAATGGTATACCTGGTCCTACTGATTGTAATTTTCATCGAACACTAGCGGTATCTTAACGTTATCAAGGAATCATTCGTAACTGTATTCTCCTTATACTGCAGAAAGGATGTTTCGGATATTACCGTAAAGCTTTCATTGTGTACTCTCGCGCTGCTCTCGAATATTACATCATTCCTTTACGACCTTCTTATCGTCTTTCATTATATACTTAAAGGTGTCCAGACGCGTTTTACTTAGAATGCATTCGCCGAAGTCCGCCTGGTCGCTAACCTACCGGTCTATATGGCTAGACCAAAGATCTTTGGTCGGGAATGATTATGGTATCGCAGGCTTAAATTTGACGCGATTATTTCCTTCATGATCATGTAAAATGAAGATGTCTTGGCATAAGTGGCATAAATATAAGTTTTAATGAGCCACGAACATACCTACCACAAACTGTTTTGAAAATCTTTTAGTACGATTTTGGGAACATGAGGTATGTTCTCCTCGAAAATACCTTAGCATCAGGTAATGTCGCGATTTTCGCGATACACCTGAAGGTTCTGATCTTATTGCAGATTTCATGTTTTAGGTGCTGTTAATGTTTATATCGTTATGATAGTTGTTTCACCTTTATCCTTCTATGTTTTCGCTGTGACCATCTTTGCGCATTGCGTAGGGTGCCTTTTTTTTGCGTCGGGTTCCGATTATCTATGCCTTTTTGTGGCTTCTTTATTCCATCCTTTATTTTTTACACTATACGTTATTTTCTAATGGGACATTGAACAAATAGGTAAATAAGCCCATGTGGAAATAAGCCCTGTCGATATACATATGCTATTTATGTTGATGGTTCATGTGCGTACTCAGCTAAGGGTGCTTCATTTTATACGATTAAAATATGTCACAACTTTTGTGTCTGAGAGGTCGTTTGCTTGGAGAATGCGGAGGATAGGGAAAAGCATTAAGGTTCGACGTTTTGCTATTTGAAAACTGAAGAGAAGAAGTAGAAAATCAACGATGTGATAATGAATTGTATTTTAATTTGTTTTATTTAACTGCTGATTATTTTATATTAAGATTTGTTCCGTTGTTTTGTTGGTAGCTTCTAGGTTTGAATTTTATTCCGAATATTCCCTTTTTTCGGGATGTCTCTTCTTTAGAAAAGAGATCCTTTAGGAAAAAATGTCCACAAAAGTGCATCTGCTTTTTTTAATGCAGCTTAAATGTAGGAAGGTAACGTGAAGTTCCTAGCATGAAAGGAGGAAATTGTGAATATCAACCGCTTAATAAAATTAAAAGCCTTTAAGCTTCACATTTGATTGGTGATAGATTGCTGTGTGATGTTATCGAAGGTTTCGCAACATTTCTTCAAATTTTTAGATTTCGAGCACTGATGTATGCTTTAAAAGCGATAGGAATTCGGACGATGAAAATGTGCTTCGAAAAAAAGTACAGTTTACCTGTGGTCCTGATTATCGCATTGTTTGGATTTATAGCTGGAACTCATGTTATTGATGTCTTTGCTTGCTTTTCTGTGGGGTCTTTCATCGTTCAAGAGATTTTTGGTCAGTATTTTTGAGGTTCGACAAAAGAACACTTATATTATGCTGCTGAAGTTTACATGTGCTCGTTTTGTGTCGCGATGTTTGTGGACGCACTCTCATTTTTCATTGCTGTTCACGTTAGTCACATAAGCAATATTTTGCACGTGATTTACGTCACTCTGTCTCTTTTTTCTACGCACTTAAATCTTCGATAGACCTCTTGCAATTGTTTGTATAGGGATGATTTGACGGTGATGATGTTTCTTGTTGGCTTTCGTTCCGGTTTGCTCGTGTTGATTCTCCTACTCAAGTATAAGCTCGAGCTTTGTTCAGCTGAACTCTCTCTAATATATTTTTCTCGATATAGCTTTTAGGCACTTGTGATCCTATTCGAATGAATGCGCTAGGCAACGGCTGTGTTTGCTAGCTTCCGTCAATTCATACTTCACTTTCTTCTCTCTTATTTTCCTTTTTCCTCAGTCGTATTTTCTTCTCTGATTGGCATTTGTTGTAAATGTTTCTGTCATTTCACTTTTCCTGATGAAAGGGAGGAGGGGAGCGAAATTTCTATAGCCGTCCTTTTTTAGGAAAAGCTGATATTTAGAACTGTAACTAGTTATATGACATCCGGCGCGATTTGTTCTAGTTCTGATTGAATGTTGAATCAGCTTGGAGTCCATATATATATATATATATATATATATATATATATATATATATATATATATATATATATATATATATATATATATATATATATATATATAATCAATTACTGAGTTTTCAATTACAGAATCAGTGCAGTGCGTACACGACTTAACACGGACATTTTAATGAAATATTGCTAAGTACTTAAAGCATCTTTAGTATTTAGTATTTTATTTCTGCAATACCATTCTCAAATTCAGTCAAGAAGCTTTTTTAAAGATTATTACAAATTATAGCTTTTTGATTGTGACTTTCTAAATTTATGCTATAGAGGCTGAGTTTTTCTTTATTACTTTTTGAATTTGTTATAGAATAATGTAAACAACAATAGCGAATCGATTTTTTGCATTCCATTTGACAAATTCACCATATGAAACGCATTGCACATTATCGATGCAATTGTTAAACCACTAAAGATTTTTTCTTATTGAAGCGTTTCATATATGAGACGGAAATGAATTATTTGTTGAGTATCTAAAATGCATTTTTCAGTTGTGAATAATTGTCGTTTGTTAAGTTGGATGAAGAGTTTTCAAGTTGATGGTCGTTTTTTTTGTGTTTATTTCATCATTTCTTATTCTTCTATTCGTGCTTGAAGAGAAATTTATTAAATGTTGATCACTTTTCCGCTTATGAAATAGAAGAATGGAAACGGTTCTAGTGGTTTTTTTTTTAATATAAAAAAGTTTTGGCTATTTTCTCAAGTCTCCACATCTTCCTCTCAGTGATCCGTTTTTCCTCTTCTAGCACAAATTTTTCTTTTTATTTTCTCAAATTTTTCCATGATCTCTAACATACAACCTTACCTGGAAAATTACCAGCACATTCGTCATTTGTCTTTCTTGTCTTTTCACGTTCTAGTTGTGTTTTTTATTGCAGCGGCGAATTTTGTTATTCTTTCGTAGAGGGTTTTTCCTCACATCTTGATAGGTGGATGCTCGATGAGAGAGTAAATAAGCAGATGGGCCACGTGAAGCTTATCACGGTATAAGACTAACAGACTGTATTCGTATACCAGGATAGCTGGAGCGTTAGCTGCTTCGTAAGCGAAAAAGAAAGGTGAAGAGTGGTAAGCTGCTTTATTCCGCTCTCTTTTTTCTTTCCATTTCCCATCCACCGCTCCAAATACTTTTTTGGCGACGAAATAGTTCAGTTTTAATGGGCGTTTTTGGTCGATGAGGGGATTTGCGTTTAGTGAGTTGTGTGCTTCGAACGAGAAGGTACGGCATTTAGCAGTGAAAGGCAGTACTCTGTGTACATTCATCAATGAGTTTATGTTTTTTGGGGAGAGCAAGAGGCTTCAGTGCGACATTCAACAAGTGCGCTTTCTTTGCTAAGTCAAGAAAGAGAGAGCTTTGTCGTAGAGTTCACTTCATTATTACTTGAATGACGATGCGACGTTCTCTATATTTAACTATATATGTATGCGAGTGTAGCTCTTTATTTTCACATGCATTTTTTTTCTGAAGTGGTACCTCTCTATATAATCGAATACCTTTTATATTAGTTAATCATCACAATGAAGCATCAAAAGGTATATTATCACTTTCAAACGACAGACGTTTCATATAGAATTATCGCGATTTAAGAATATGCAAATTGCTTAGTTATGATGGGTCAGTTCGACATTAATTTCATAGATCACCTATCTAGTCGAATTATGTTGCATGTTCATCGATGAACCCTATAAACTTGTTCTCTGCTGATACATCGTTCTCTCTTACCTTATCGGCTTGCTTTTCTCATGATACGTAATATCATACCCGCATTCGGCCTCATTGTTTAGAGAAATCTCATGACCTTTACCGTTGTATGATGCAAGGTTTTTAGTAGATTTTGCGGAACATTGTGGGAAACCAATAAGCAGAACAGAGTTTTTTATATAAATATTTGAATACTTGGGGCATTTTGTAATGTGGCTCATGAAATTGGCTTGTTCCCGGTGTTTGTTTCTATTGATACAAATGGGTCGTTGTGAAAAAAACTTTCATTGGCTTTGTCGGCAAAGCATTGAAGGACTAATCCAAGAGGCTAATTTTCATTCTTTGTGCAATTCCAAAATTTTAATGAAAGAATTCAATACCCTCGCATAGGTGCATTGTTCGTTTCCAGGCATCCGGCGATTTCTGTGCGTATAATGTCATCTCGATTTTTTTTTTGAAGTTAATCTCGCAAAAGCAGGCAAACAGAAAATTTGAGAGGAGAAAGTTCCCTTCAATTAGAAGGCGAAGGACAGTGCCGAAATATGTTGAGCTTGTTTTATTTCATGTGTTTGTTAAAGTTGGACAGGTGTGTTGTGCTTTCATCAGCTTTGCGAGCTTGAAATCTTCAAGCATATTAGCTTCTCACCTTTACAAACGAAATATCTCTTTTTTGCGTATTTATTTTGTCTATGAAATCAGTAATATTCCTCACATCGTTGCGTTATTTTATCTCTTTCGAATATTTCTTTTTTCAAATAGTCTTTTATAATTTTTTTACAATATTGACTGGACTAATTTGCGTGGTTCGTTCATCTTGTTTATGTCATTTAAAGAGTTTCTGAAATGAAAATGTTCGACGATTCATTAGAAACAATTCTTTATTGAGTCATTGTTTTAAATGATAACACCGTTTCAGTCATTTCTATCACTTCGTCTTTCTTAGAGAATTATAATTTTTTCTAAGTTGATGGATGGCGCGATGCTAAATTCAGCTCTTTTATTAATGATGTATCGAAATAATATTTTATTGCTAGATTTTGTCTTTGTCTATGAACGAAAATTTGTTTGCAATCGAGCCGTTTAGAAAGGAAGAATCGCACGAAATTCCCAACTTGATTTCTACGGTTTAATTTGAACTCGTCAAATAGTTATGCGGCGTTTATTCGTATCTATCTTTTAATGTTATAAATTTTACTATACTAACTTCTATAATGTCTGCCTTAGAAATTGTACACTTCCGTACTCGTATTCATCGATTTTGCTGAATGTAATTGCGATTTTCGCTTCATTTCAAAACCTATAGAGAATTATCTCATTTCATAGGCTAATGACCCGCAGTCATAGTTTTAACGCTTTATTCAGCCTGTTAGGTGATGACATAATTACCGATGAGCGGTAGTTGGATGAGCGTTCTTACATGTTGCATTTAAAAGCAACAGAAATCGTCAAACATCGCGGAGAGGAGACACTCTCCTCTGCTAATTGATGCACACAACCAGTTTGTCATACAAATGAGGGGATTTACTTCAACTTTCAAACCATTCCGTCAACTATGTAAAAATTTTGAAGCATTACATACTCATTGGAGAGTATTTTATAGTCGACTGATTGGGTGAAAACAAATCTTTAGGAAGAATTACGCAAGCGATCGGATCGTTTAAAATGTGAGGACAGTAATGCGTATGTTCAATTATTTGCAGATGATTTATGCAACCTACTTCTGCGATGTGCTGAACCGCAAAAGCCTTTCGTGTAATTGAAAACTTTTCCTGTGTTTTCTCGTTTTTTTGCATTTGTTTTTCCTCTTTCTACGTCGGGGTTTTTTCGTGATTATTGAAGATATTTATACAATTTGTTTTATCTTTTTTTAAGCTTTGCAGAACAGCTCCTCAAAAGTATTATTTCAACATTTAATTTACACTTTGCGTTTGAGTTAATTGTTGGGTTTTTCGTATGAATTTAAGTGCACACCTCAAGAATATGGTATTATCGTTTTGTACAGACGTTGTAGATCCTCGATGTCGGATCCGAACTCGACAACTGAATCATTTTCCTCAGCGACTGGTGCTGTGCTATTGGATTTCTATATCGGCCTTGGTTTGGCAGTCTCATCATCGCTTTTTATTGGCAGCTCATTTATAATAAAGAAGAAGGCACTAATAAAGTTGGCTCAAAGTGTGGACTGCTCACAGCGAGCATCCGAAGGAGGTTACGGTTACCTCAAAGAGTGGCTATGGTGGCTTGGTGTTATTACAAGTTAGTCGCTATTGTTATATCTATTGCTTTTTGGCTTTTCGGAGTCGTTTATTCATGTTCAGGATGAAAATGGAACTGGAGTTTGGATCGGCGATTAAAATGCCGCACTCCGGTTTGGAAGAAGAGGGAAAAGTTATTGTCCTATTTGCAAATATTCATAAATCGCTTGCTCGAATTGTTCAAAGCGAAATTGTTGTAGAGAGAAGACAGTTGTGTAGTCAAAGTTGTGCTGATTAACTGACTTAGATGCATCGATGGTTTAGCAAAACCCGTTGGTTATTTTTTAGGAAATTCAATCATAGGTCGGTACTGAAGTCAAAAAAGTCAGTTTTTGAGCATTTATAGGGGCAGTTGCTTCTATTTGAACACACTGTTAAGGAGGGGGGAAGGAGGGAGGGGAAGAGGAAGCTGATAATATAAACGCTTATCAGCAAAAACGTTTCAGTGGGTGCTGGTGAGGCATGCAATTTCGCCGCTTATGCGTTCGCTCCAGCTAGCTTGGTCACCCCTCTTGGAGCACTCAGTGTGCTTGTTACGTAAGCATTTTTAATGACATCCTATGAGTCTGTCATTTGTTCCTCGTTGATGATTGCCGATATATATAAGATACAAGTGACAGTAACAAATGATATAATCTTTAAAGCAATCATCAGCGAGTTGAAACAATCGGATAGGGAATATGAAGGCGTATAAACATTTACTTCCTACTATGAAAATAATATTGTGGGCAATGCAGGACGTCCTTATTGAAATATTGCGAAAGTATTCGTTTGAATTAAAATCGCCTACCAAATTTGGTACTGTGAGTTCAACGACGAAAAAAATATCGAAGTCGCGCTCCCCGCTAGCCACCCTCATGAAAAATTTTTTGAGGGGTATACGTAATCGCAACGTTTCTTTTCCGTGTCATATGGCATATTTTTCAATTCTAGTGGCGCTTATGTGCGAAGTTAGGGGAAGCCGTTTTACGTAAGGGCTCCATGAATTCTGAGGGTGCACGTTGACGTCATCACGTTTCAAGAATTGAGTGATTACACTTCTTCAACAATTTCATCTGTTAAAGCTTATCACCCAAACAGCTTCTAATTTGTAGTTTTGATTTGCACTATATTTAAGCGCGGTGTTATCATCGAAATTACTCAAAGAGCGACTGAATTTACTTGGTAAAATCGGTTGTGCGGTATGCTTACTTGGATCAACCGTTATTGTTATTCATTCACCGAAGGAAGAAGAAGTCGCGTCGATGGCCGATCTTGCACTCAAAATGCGAGACGCCGGTCTGTTCTTTTTGGAATATTTGTTGTTGATTAATTAATTAATTAGTTCATTTATTTATTTATTTATTTATTTATTTTTTGAGAAACGAATCCGCCTATATGTTCCATCGATCAATGATTTGTTATTTTATTCGTACTTTGATATTTACTTTCGATGTGGAATTTATTTAGTAAAAATTATGAACTCGGTTAAATTTACGAAATTCATTACTGCGTTTATCGACTTTTTGAATGAATGAAACACTCGCCTATTTTTATTTGCATAATTAAAGTAGATTTTTGAACTGCGATGTTGTGATTAAGTTTGTGTATTTGTCCGCAGTTGATGCTACATCGATTGCAGCATTTTGGCATGGCAATGTATTTTTTGTCCAGTTTACCTGCCATTGAGGTAGTGAACACTTCTCAGCGCTCCATATACAGGATATGCCACACTAAGAAGAAATTGAATAGGATCATAAGTTGAAAAAAAAACAAATTTATAAGCACAAGAAGTATTTATAAAATGCCGTTGAATTTCTAGTTTTGTTTATCATCTTTAGCAAAAATTGCAGGGAAATTATTGCTAATTTTTAATATTTTTTCTCTTTGATGCATTTGACTATTTGCGTAGACATTTTTGTGGATGGAGTTATTGATTGTCTTTTAATGTTGGACAGTAGAAAATTTTGGCAAAGTGCAATGCAAAAAAAATCAGTGAAATTCTAACGAATTTATGTGATGAAGTCGATTGTTTCAGTATTTATATTGTATGTGATTGCGGTGATAGTGGTAACATTGGCATTGGTACTGTATGTGGCACCACGCTACGGTCGATCGAATATCCTTGTCTACATCTCGATTTGCTCGCTAATCGGCTCACTATCGGTGCTATCGGTGAAAGGCCTCGGTCTCGCTATCAAAGAAACCCTCGGTGGCCAGCAGCAGTTCACCAATGTGCTCACGTGGTTTTGGCTGGCTGCTGTGATCGCATGTGTTTCTGTGCAATTGGTAAGTCGTAATAGTATAATGCAGCTAAAGTAGACGAACGATTTCTTAATCGTCTACTGCAAGTGAGAGAGTATTCCATTCTTTTTCCATTTTTTAAATCAAAGTATTAATCGATCGATGTTCTCATATGTTCCAGTATGAGGGACTACTGCGGTGAGGCCATGTGTGAAATTTCCTTTAGTTTCTATAAGAGGGGTGCTTGTTAATATAGTCTTTAGTGTCTTAATTTGGAATTGCTCGAAGAAGTGCGCTATCGTTTATAAATTTCTCTTTTTAGCGAATCCTTTTCCATTGATTTTCACAGTCGGATTTAAAATGGTTTCTTTAATAAGCGTATCCAACGTTTAGTTATGAGTTGATTGCTGAGCTCTTAGCAAAGGTTATCGTGTAAGCTGTTCTATCGGTTTATTTTTGCGTTCGTGAACCTAATTAAGTGTTTTTAATTCAAAATTATGGTTTGAATTTCATAATAAATAAGATAAAATCAGTCTTTCTGTGTACAAGAAATAATATGCAAATTTTTAAGTTAAAGGGAATATTACAAACAAGATTCAGGTTTATTTAAACAAATCTCTGGATCAGTATAACACGTCGATGGTGACGCCTATCTATTATGTGTTTTTCACTTCATTCGTGATTCTCGCCTCGTCGATCCTCTACAAGGAATGGTCGTGTCTTGGTGCGAGTGATGTACTTGGCAATGTGATTGGATTTCTTATCACCATTATTGGTATATTCCAGGTCTGTCACATCCTTCTTTGTTATTGCTTTGGCTGGGATGGGAACAATAATGTTGCAATGATTAGGGACTCGCCTTTACAGGTTGTTGACTCACCTTGTTTTGCTCTCCTCTTTCGGTCTTCATTTGTCCATCCGGTAATTCCTCTCCCAGCTGTTTGATTCAAGTTTTTCCATTTTGATGAAAGCTCATTCACAATTGCAGTGACGGTATCGCCTGAGGGGGAGGGAGCATTAAGATGAATTGTTGGAGCAATGTCGTTTTTTATCCTTTCCAGATCCTACGTGTTAAAGAAAACATAGTGATAGCTGAAGGAATAAGGATGAGTATCTGCGATATAATGCAGATCAGCAGAACGTTTGCATGCCGATACGCGCCGCCGTTTATGGTTGTGGCGGTAGAAAGCCTTTGGAGGAAGTGTAATATAGAGAAACAACGGTTTTGATTTCCTATGGCCATGACGCGCTTCATTTTCAAATTGATCACTTTAACGGTTAAAGCACATGAAGAGTTGGTTTCAGATGCAGCTCTTCCGGGATGTGAACATATCATTGAAGCAGTTACGGGTTTTGCTGCACAAGCCTTCGTCAAACATCAATCAGTTCGAGATCATGAACAGTGCCACCTCGCTTGTCGACGACTTACCGAGGAGGTCACCCTCCCAACAAATCTATACATAACAACAATTTTTTTGTACACAATGTAGCTGTAATAAATAGTCTATGTGTATTTGATATGATCGCGCAACGCTTTCTACACCATCTAGGTGTATACTTGTGCGAAATCTTTTCGATTTAATTTATACGGGTATTGAATTCAGAAGAACTATCCGGTGAGGTGAATTCGAATACTATAGTTGCATGCTGGTGAACCAAGCAAGCATATGCTTCGCAGATATATGGAAGCTGCTGCTTTTTGTCTGCTTTCTGACAATCTGATATCAGGTGCGGGATTTGCCTTAAAACGATTCAAAACTGGACTTGAAAATAACTGAATCGCTAGGGGGAAGGTTATATTGTAGTGTTATAACATTACAACGGAACGTTTGTTCTGTTGTGCGAAAAAACTTTCAACATCCAACACAAATGTATAACGCAATAGGGCTCTTCAAAAATCGAAACGTTTTGTTCAAATGTCACACTGCCCGAATCGACTGCAATCAACCAGTGCTAGCGAAATTTCTAGGCCATATTTTGATTAACTGCGGCAATTACAGTATATACTGCGAACAATTTAACTGCGAAAATTGCAATATTTTTACGACCCAATTTATGATCTACTACCGACAAGAAGTGTAATGAGAGCGTTGAATTGACTATTCGTTTGTGTTGCTTGCGGTGGCATGCACTGTTTGTCGACTGCCTCTTGCTAAAATGTAATTTTCTAGCATTGAATTGCAGCGGATTGCAATATTTTCGAATGAATATTGTATATTATCTAAGTGTTTTTTTCTTCAAATAAATGCAACAAATGTAATGCTTTATTATTTGCAATTGTGTAGAATTTATTCATAGATTATTCCATTTGATAGATTCTTTGAATTATTGCAGCTGAGCGTTTCTTTCGAGGGTGTGGAATGTTTTGCAGTAGTAAGACTTTCATTTAAAAGTTAATGCAACGACTGTTAAAAAGAATTTAGTTTCATTTCCACGAAAATCGTTAAATCCAGGTTCAACATCCATCCCATTCCATGTTGCTGCTCATTCACACCTGTCTTCAGTAAAAGATTTTCTCAACAGTAAGTATTGTTTGCCTTAGTGCGAAAGAAAATTCTTGATGAATAATAGTGCAAAAAATTTGGTTATAACGGATGGTTCGGTCACTACTGTCACCTCATTTCAACGGCCCATCGAAATGCTAAATCACACCGCTGCAATATATTTCGCGAGAATATTACTTAATAAATAAAATTGCCATTATTACGTTTTTTGGGCATTTTTTGCAACGAATAACTCGAACAACTCCATTTCGCATAGATGAGTGCCGATTTTATCGAGAAATATGTTTTGAATTAATGCTATAATAATTCAAAATTGTTGTAAATAGTGAGTGCTGTCGAAATTCTTTTTATTGTTGCTATCGGTGAGCTGCATCCCGGATGGGTGACGAACGTCGAAAGCAGCGGCAACAGGATAAAGCCCGTGTCGAGCTCTTATCGAATGTGTCTGAGGTATTGCCATTGTATTCGCACTTGCTTGCAGTTGTTTTATAGTTCCAGCTGACTAATGGCATTGTTACTAATGATACCTATAATTCTTTTTCTTCGCTTGTAGTGACTTCATCTCAATTTCTGAACAAATACAGGCTGAACTTCCCAAGAAGAAAATGAGCAGGAAGAATTAGTTTTTTTTAGCAGGAACAATGTTGGGGATGAGAAGATCGGTAGGAGGAAAGTGTCTAAGAGAGCAAATATAGTGGGGTACGAGTAGCTTGTGCCATTATGGATACCCGTAAAAGAGGGAAGAACAGCGAAAGGGAACTTAGAATAGCGAATTGGACTTTGTATAATGGAATAATGACACTAAAATCTGATCATTCGGGAATGTTGCACTCCTCTGCCTCATTCCTCCAGCGGTCAAATCGGGTGAAAGAGGATTTAGACAGCGATACCGAGAGATGACCATTCAACCGACGAGACAACACTATCGTTGACTCCATCAGAAGATCGATTTCTTCGCGCTAACAACGATGGTTTTATGAATGCCGAGAATATGCGTCGCAATGGATGGTGTAATGCTGACGGTACACCGTGGATGGTCGCCAGGTTGTGTTAATCACTCTCTCTCATGAAGAAATCTTCTACAACAATGTTAACATAAGTCAGCATTTAATTATTTATATGTGCGTTTCATATAACCGTTTGGCCGTCAAATCAGTCCAAGGACACATTGCACTGATTCGATTTATATATGCAAATAAACTTGCATTTTCGTCCTTGCTGCTGTCATCTGCAAATATAGTGATCGTTGTTGTTGATACCACCGGAAGATACTCCTTCACGCTAAGTGAGGTTTATCGTTCATCGTACTTGTATATGAAGGATACATTGATTAATCAATAATTTATGAGCGTGCGAGCAGAATTTATACAAATAATTCACCTATCTGGCAGTAAAAAAACGCGCAGGTTTAATACCGTATCAGTGGAAAATTTAAAGGATTTGTGATTTTGGAGTTATAGGTGATTGTGTGACATCAGAGGGATTTGATAAGTGGTCAAATAACCGGTAGCGTAATGATTTAATTTGTTTAGTCGCCCAAAATAGGCATGTATGAAGCAAACTGTTTGTTCACTACCACAAGAAATAGGGAGAGTAAGTTGAGCTCTATGTGAGGTAAGCTTACTTGAGGTAAAGTTTTAAAACTGCGAGTATTACAGACCGAAAGACGAGGCAGCTCTGCTGCGACGTGGACTTGTCAATATGCACGGTTATCGTATACCGAGTAGCGCCCCACCAAACGTCTCCGGCTATTTCGACGAGGTTGAATTGCTCAAGAAGGGACTCGTCAACAAAGGCAGAGAACAACGGTGCGGTATTTCCATTTTCGAATATGCTCGTTTTGTTATGTGATGACCGCGATAGTTATGTGCCTTTTGATTATTCGGTCATTTTTATATTGAATCTAAGAAACTAATATTCAGGAAAACGTAAAAAGTAGCTATTTCTTCCGTTTTTCGGGGCAGGAAAAAGATTCGATTCATTTGACCATCTCGTTTAGGCTTAGGCTCCACTCCATGTCGATCGCTATACTGGACCAACTACTACCTACCGCTTGAATCGAAATTATTAGCCCTCTTCTAACAAACCAATTAAATCTGATCCATAGCGTTTCTGCAAAACCTTCGCTCGTCACTATGCAAGCGTTCGTTTCGAAATCTAACCAAAGTTTGAGAAATATCGATCGGCATCAGAAAGGTGTGGATGTCTGCAAATCAAATGGAAAAAAACTCTAATTATTCAAATGATTGGGAATTGTTTCAAATAGAAACCAACAATGGTTCATCGGCCAAATATGTAATGTAATCATCATTTGCTTACCGACGAAAAAAATCTCCTAGAAGCGATCGTCAAAAAATCTTCAGTGACGACTAAGGAACATATGGCTTCACTGGTGCAATTCTGGGGGAAAGGTGGGGGAGGGGAGGGGAGAATGTGTTTGGAAGGCCTTTACGAAGAGTTGTAAGGGTTGCTATATGTGACTCATGAAACCTGCTAGAAAATAGGAACAATATGTTCTATGTGGAAAAATGCGATGGTGCTTTTTAAATAAGTAAACAATAAACTAAAACCTGTTATAGAGTGCGCGTCGTGAAGATGATAGTGAGCTAGTTACGGAAGACGAGCAAAATGCGACGTGTTTGCAGACTTCCTTTAGAAGGTTTTCGTAGAGAGTTTTCAAAGGTTTTCAGAGGAACTCGTTTTGCTAGACTTTCATGCTGTATTGATCCCTTGGTGGGGAGGTCAACAAAAAAGGATAGCATGTCCCCAAAGGTAAGCGAGAAAACGATGAAAATGAATAAAGCAAGACAAAATCTTTTTCAAAACGAGGGCTCTATCACTCGTCCTCCACTTTCCGCCGTAGTCTCACTCGAGCTGAACATGCCGCGCTTTCGATTCACCCTGCACGGGTGCTGATCAGTCCACGACTAGCGCTGGAGCCGACGATCACGTTCACTGCGTCTCGTCTTCAATGGGCTTGGATTGCATGCTACTCCAGATGACGGTGCCTCCAATGTGGCAGTGACCACTTATTGCTTCGGCCAGCTGCCTAATAATATATCGTATAATGTTGAGATGGTTCGTTTTCTGATAGCAATACTGCACTCCGCTGTGCGTAGACTTCTTGCTTGCACCTTAGCGCTGCCTTGTGAACGACACCTCAAACTTGATTAACCAAACGCTTACTTTGATATTTAGATATAAAAACGACGGCAAACACGCACATAATTGACGCATGACAACTCGAAACGACGGCGCATACCACCACAGACAAAATGCTGAACATTAGCATAGAATGACAACGAGAAAGTACAAGCTCCCATACACAGCAGCAAACGCTGACACTTAAAAAGTTCAAGAGAAAAACAAAGCTTCTTTATATGTTATACAACTGTTGTACAAAGACAACTTCAGCATCAGCACTTAAAACAACGTTACGATAGGTTGTTATTATCGGATGACACAATCTACGCTGATGATAGACTATCAACACATACGGGGCAGAATACGACCATCAAGAACGAAATCACCGTTTAACAGTCGCCGAACCTTTGAGGTGCGGTATATAACTCTGTCTATTGACGCAGTTGACATTTGCTGCAACTTAGGGCCCGCCACTTCTTTGCGCACCAATCGGATATGCAATTTTGATATCTTCATAAGGTACATTTATGATCGGCCGATAATCAAACTCTTCTCTTTGCATTCACGCGCGTTCGCGACATGCAACAGTCACGTCAGTCTCATAGATGTAGACAGTGTGCTTTGGGAACGGTTATCTGTATAAATAGTGGTAAACTTTAGCTTATTCCGGACGGTATTCCTTCGCTGTGCATAAAAGGGATCGCCATTCCGTCGGTGTTCATAAAGTGGATGATATCAAAAGCTCGCTTCCGTTGATTATCATCTTGCGTAGCATCTCATATAGCTCCATGCGTGATTGTGGAGGTGTGGGGAGCTTATCGCTTCCTTACTCGAAAAAGTATCTGGTAGTTTACGTGAAAAACTGCCATCCATGCGGTTTGGCTTTCTCTTTTTGCGAAGTCTTTCAGATCATCATTAGGTATGCTTGTTGTATCACTTCATATAGACTAATCTCTTTAGTTGCTCCCACTTTGGATGCGTTCTTTGCGGATCTTCGTTCCCTCCTTTATTTTCTAGCTAAAACGACTGAGAGTATAATGTTGAGTAGATAAGTTCCGGTGGATCTTATTTATTTTTAATGAGATAAAGCTTTTGATATCGTTTTTCATAAAGAGCTGCTACTCATAAAGCTGAAGGGACATGAAATCGTCGACTCTTTGACGAGATGAATTAAACGATTTCCGTCTATCAGTTATTCCAAGTATTAACTGAAGATAGCCTATGTGTGTCGTATTTAATGTGTAGCCATATGCAGCCTATATGTGTCGTATTTAATGTGTAGCCATATGCCTTAAGGAAGGGCGGCGTCCTCTTATATATAAACGGTTTCGGAAAGAGTATAGAACTACGAAGATGACTGCGAAGACGATCCCAACTACATTAAAATTTACCGGCCGTTAGACGATCCCAACTGTGATATTAGTTTGTTTGCGAAAGTGGTCAACTTTATTGCAACTTGATGTTTGCACTAATAAATGCCCTATTGTGTACATCAACTACCAATATGAGTGCTTCCCCGAGATTTGAAGTTGGACTTCTCTCTTTGCATTTGGTCGTATGCGTGGATTCTAATTTCCATTCATTGCCAAGAAGTCACGCAGAGTTGCAAATTGCAGTCTCCTCGTCGCACAGCACAAATACCTTGCAAATTGCTGCAGAGCTTTCATCGCATATTCTTCACTCCTTTTGCAATGCTGCACTACACTTTGGTGTTTCTTGTCTAGTTCTGATACTAAACTGCTTAAAGATGCCCAAAAGCATTTACTGATATTTAATTCATCAAAGTCAATGTTGGCCATTAGCGGTCCGATTATATTACCCACTCTCCGTAGTCTTTGAACGACGCGCTTAAGGTGTTTCAATTAGCCAGGAAAATGCGTACCACAAATAAGTTTTTACCTTTTGTTACCGTGTGTTTACCTTTATACCTTTTGCTTTTACCTTTTGTATGCGAATTATTCGTGCTGAAAATATCGCAAAAGGAGAGAGTGAAGTTTCATGAGAGGATGAGGAAGTTTTGATTTTCATTTTTTTTTGAAAAGTTCACCTCATCTTTTGAAAACTCCATCTTTTTGAAAATACCTTCATTATTTATAATCTTATGATAGTTTTAGATATAACCGGTAGCCCGTTTATAAACCGATATAGCCCATTATAACCTATAACCCGTTGAAATATAACCCGATATAAATATAACTCTACATTTATGACCCTATAACCCTATAACCTTTCATGTGCTTTTTCTCTTTGAATTTCTTGGCGCGTTCTATACACCAAAAATAAAGGGGGTTTGTTTTCTTTTTTTATCGGCAGTCGTCCTTTATCGGCGTTTTCTATATTTTCTTTTTCTTGCATATGTTTATGTAAATGTTTTTCATATGTGGGACATTAGATAAAGAAAAAAGAATGTATAAAATATGAGTTATCAATGGGTGAAGAATGGGGTGACTAAAGCGCCCCAGCTTGTTGGATCTAAGCGGTTATCTGCCGATCATGCATTCTTTAACCGTAATGGTTAATTGCTATTTCCGACTAAAATTATAGAATTTTAATAAAATGTGTTCGCGTATTCACGGCAGAAACATTTTGGACGGCACACTTTTTATCTTTAACAAAACTAGATCTTCCTGGCAATTCTTGCTGGTTTTACCGCATCTAGGTTCTACGGCATGTCACTAGTCGATTTTCATACAAATTTTGCTCGGCATCACTAAAATGAAACTCCCTTAGCAGTCTTATGGCCAATGACGTATAACACTCGTGAGTTGTTAAGCTCCAAGCAATAGTCCACTTCTACCTCCTTCACTCAGTCTCGCTCTCTCCCACTCACCCTTCCTTCCTCTTCCCTTCTTCGTTGGTGTTATACCGCCCTCCCCTCCTCTCCCCCTCTTCCGCCCTAATATAATTCCCGAAAGTATGGAATAGGAGAGCACGTCATATATCCCATGGCTATTTAGCCCCTCTTTACAGGCCTGCATCAATCGCCGCTGGTCAGGCGTCTCGTGAAAATAACGAGGATATCAACCGTAATTTCGTATTCGGACACTACGGCGCGGCAAAGGATCCTTCTGTAGAGAAGTGAGTTACATCTCATGCTTCAGGATGCTTAATCACTTATACTTACATGGTCGATAAAACAATCACAAATCACTGAAAGTACTCGGATGTTTATTTCCATAGCTCTAGAATGTAACTTCACAGGGCACTCACAGGAAACATTAAAAAAATCAAGTTTTATTGATAGATTATTTTACGTTTTCTTTGAAAATTCCCAAATGTTTAGATTCTCATATCCCTGGGAAATTACTCCCCGTTGCAAATTGTTGATGATCTTCAACCTCATCACCTACACCAATCAGTATAACCTCACCTGAAGTGGATTACTCATTAACTCCTTAACCGTCATATGGACATGCCCCTACACTCTTCAAAATTTCGAAGAGTTTTGCTACGCATTAATTTACTTGATGTTTAAAGTCACCAATGAATAAGCTGCAGGAGATCATCGTTTATAGAGAGGAAATGAAATCCGAGCTGTAAAACTGCAAAGAATTGTCCTATTTTGATCGATTCTTAGATAATGAGCGTTTTGATTAGAAAAAGATTCTGAAACTGAAGTCGTGTATTTTCATGCCGCTTTCTTTATAAAAATTTAGAGATTTTTAAAATCTCTTAAATGGCGAATTATGCACTTAAGCCCTCCTATTACTGGGTAAAATTTGAGGAAAAAGAGTGGTTACCTATATTTGACACGAATCCAGTTTCCGAGGTCAATAACTTAGTAGCGTATGTTCTACTCAAACTCTGATCCTCGAGCTATTCTAATATTAAAACCGATTTAAGGTAATCAATCTTTATTATTTAAACTGTCACATCGTAGTCGACTAACATGAACATTTATTGTAGTTATATAACGGATGCAGAGGTGAATACCCGTGGCTATAAGGATCGTTTCGGTAGAGTGTTCTTTGCGATTCCATTGTTGAATGAACCGAAGGAAAAAGGTCCAAAATCAGGAAATGCCAGTATTCCTCATGCCGTCACCGTTACAAATGATAGGTATTTCTTTTTTTTTCTCTATAGGAATAATTTGTGCCGTAAAAATTGTCGAGAACTTGTAATCACAACGAAAGGTACTGAAACTGTTTTTGATCATTTCTTGCTCGTGTTCTTTATGTGACTTACATATTATGATTCTCTTAAAATTTGTTATATTCTCATATTTAAATGTTCGTGTGTTTTTCAAGAAACATATGAACATGAAAGGGGCACATATCTTCTGTTGTAGGTAGAACTCTTGTAGCCGGAAAGTGATTTCAGGATGCACTTTGCCGGTTTATTTTTATCAGTCCTTACTCTATAAAATGTGTAGATTTTCCGGATTTTCTTTGTTTTTTTTTTCGCTATTTGTGCGAAAAAAAACTTTCATTTTTGAAAGAGATAAAAAAGATTTTCGTCAGTTCTCATCAATTTTCACCTCTCCATACTATGGTTAGCATAATTTTCGCTCCAAGGTTGTAATGATGCTCCTAAGCTTTTACGATGAGATGCGCGCATTCTTTAAACGATGAACGACGGCAAAAATTTATCCGCTTTCGAGATGAGGAGAAAAGAATTATCCATTTTCGTTGAAAAATGAATGGAGAAAATTTGCTTTAGATAAGTTTTAAGAATTTTGTCTGTTAAAATGGAAGAAATTAAGGCGCACTTTCTCTCACTTTAGAGAATCGAAGTCTAATCTACAGTTATGTCAACGATGTTACTGATTGTACGATTATGTGCGACACAAAGATTAAGAGATAATGAATTGTATTCGTATAGGAGTGAGCATTCGATCCGGGATTATAATCCAAATGTAACAACCACAAGCTCCGAGCGGGTGGCTGCTGAAACTTCTGACGATAGCTCGGAAGTTATAGAAATTCCGAACGTAGAACCACCGAAAGGCAGTCATTTTATCGAATGTGAAGTCGGTAAAGGCGCAGATTCGGGCCATCTGAGGTATTTTATCGAAAAGGATAGCAGGACCTATCATCTGCAAGGACCACAACACAAGGAAGTTTTTCTCGAGTTCAGTAAAAAGGTTTCACACAGAAATTTTCGATTTTTTCTCTCAGGAATTTAGATTGTTGCACGGCCGACAATTTCTGCTTCATTTCGATTAGTCTACTCATATAAATTCTTTAGGGTCGTTAATACTCTTTCACATATCATTAAAGGTAAAAGATGCAGTAAATGTGACTGGTTTTTCTAATATTGGGCTTGCAAACTCTGAATTTTCCTCACCTATAAATAGGCTATGGTATCTATAAAGGTTCAATTTTAGTTCAATATTCTCCATAGAAGAATATTTTTAGTTGCAGTTTTGATAAAGGCGAAATTTCAACTGACCGTATTTTTTGGATAG
This sequence comes from Ascaris suum, assembly GCA_013433145.1. Classification (NCBI taxonomy): domain Eukaryota; kingdom Metazoa; phylum Nematoda; class Chromadorea; order Rhabditida; family Ascarididae; genus Ascaris; species Ascaris suum. The sequence goes on along the minus strand of CM024170.1, from coordinate 13,507,042 downwards.
AACCCCTCCCCCAGTTTTTTCGAGTGAGTTTTAAATTCCAAAAGGTTTGTTAAAATCGAAGTTTTCAAGAGGACTTCTCATCAAGACAACTTCTGTTCAAGGGAGTGAATGAAAGAAATCTAATAATCTACATACGTTATATATGAAGTGAATGCTTTTTCTTGCAGGGCGCATCGCTTATATCGACATGCGTGCATGAGTCGAAACCCAAGAGGAATGCTGTAAATGCTGGATCGAAGGAGGATTCCAGTAGTGGTGTACGGATTTGATCGTTGATGATTCGCTTTCGATCACTTGCTTTAATTATTGTAAGCATTCAGTGCGTGTAAGCATAAACGTTGAACGATTGATCACATGTTTGATTAACTGATAGTCGGCTGATAACCCATGTCAAAATACATGATAACCTGTGTTATAGCAATTGTTATGGCTAGCACAGCAACACCTGATCTACTGAGGCAGAGCACATCTATTTGCTGTGTGCCAAATCGGAGACTTAGCTGACAGTTGATTGGAAGACGACAATCGGTTTACTACTTCTGATGTGTTGCGTAACCTTGTCAAGACCCCATCACTACATGTGGACCGAATTAGGGTCGGAACTATCTATTCAGCAGTTCATGAACCTCAGAGGTCACAGAGGGCTAGGACATCTCCAGGGCATTGGAAGAGAAGAATATTTCTTTAAGGTTTTAGAGCCACGCCGTCGAGAAGTAAGGCATTCTCATGTGTTGATTTCGGGGCCCACAGCCATGAACGCTCTGATCCTGTCCACCAGGATCTTGGGTCTCTGATCCAGTCTTACACTCAAGAATATCAAGTTGCGGGCAGGTGCTTAGACACAGGTGAGATCTGAAGAATTTGGATGGCTGTAATATCGTGAAAGGTGAGTCGAAGGCAAGATTAGGGATGTAACTGTTTTATAAAGGCCTTCGTAGGTACTGCTAAAGTGAATTAACGAGAAAAAGATGACATATAACATGCACAGCATAAACGTAAACCTACTTCTTTGGTAATCCCAGAAATAGTGTGTGGTACGTTGTTGTTGCCAAGGCACGGAGATCCGAGCTACGGCACATTATTCGAAGGCCCTCAGCGATGTGGTGTTGTTGCTGAGGCCATGACAGCGGCAAGGTCGAGGACTTTTTTGATAGGACGCCCCACCAATCGAGATTCAATCCTCCTACCTGTCCCGCTCAAAAATCAACTTCGACCGAGCATTTCATCACGATCCAGAATAAAACCATTCAAATTTCACGTATTAAAACGCTGAAGGAAGACATTCCACTAGTTGAGGCGCTGTGTGAGAGTCCTTCATAGAATGATTGCGGGAGGGAAATGGAGGAGTGAATCCACAATTCAGTATGGCTTGCTTTCAAGAAATATATCAATCAGGCTATATATACACTTTGCCCTCAGGTATCTCTATCTTTACTAAAACGTAATGAATGCATTGATGTAGTGGTTTAAGTGTATGAAATTGCTTTCCACGAAATAGGTGTAGTACGTTTTTGTGTAATGTGGTTGGCTGCCGATTGAAATGAATGTGTAATACCATCCTATCTAATACAGCGATTTGTACACATTACATCTCTCATCGATTCGCTCATATAGGGCCATTGAATGCTTTAGGGGTTAAAATGCGTACAGCTAGCTGTCTAGTGAATGACCAAACTCGATTTTTACTGGATCTAGCAATTTAGCCGCATCGTTGCTGTCTGTTCATTGTCGCAGATGGTGCACCATCATATGTCTACTCTCGAAATTACAACCTGAGAAGTTTTAAAAACTCTTGAAATCAGTTTTAAAACAGAGATGCAAGTAAGGGCCACTTTACAGCAATCAGCGCCATTTGAGTATTCGCTCCATGCTTTAGCATCCACAACTTTCTGGATCAGTTTGAATTTTCGTGATGAAGTTCTTTTTGGTGGATCCTCTCCTTTTCTAATAAAGTAGTATGGTATTTATATAGGTGTCCATAAGTTTCGCATTCACAGTTTATAGCTATGCTATGTCCATCATCTTACCTTACTGTACGATCGGGAACGTGCAGCATGTTGTGCACAGGTAAGAGCAAAGAAAAAATGAGAGCCGTATTGTGTTGCATTCTGCAGAGACAGTTTTCCGTACCGCAGAATTTAGTAGATTTCTTCTGCCGAAATAATATATAGCTGGTCCACTTTATAGGAAATTGGAATAGCAGAAAATAAGCTTTAAAAGTGATACCGCGATTTATCACAGTCTCCGATCCCCGATACATAGTAGTCAATAGGATATTCTAAAGGATCGCCTCTTCACTGCACCCCTCTTCGCTCCTCCTCTTCTTCGTTCTCCTCCCCCTTTCATTCTCTTTTTCTCTCTCTCTCGTTCCTCATTTACTTGAAATCCTTGCTACGGACTTGCCTGTCGCTAAAATGCTTCTTACTTCAGGTGTTTTTTGTGTTTCCTTTTCAAAATTTATTCAATCCGATTATTGAAAACTCTACAAAGTTTTTCGCAATGGATGAATTTTTCTCACATAAGTGAAGACAAATAATTTTTTACACATTCGTTAGGTAATTTCATACACCTGTCGAAAATATCGGGTAAATTTGCACACTTATTGAAAGTAATGCGTAAATTTTTGCAGCAAATATTATTTCGAAAATCCTCTAATAATGATGATTTTTGGCTTAGAAGATAAAATTTCCGACTGTGAAAGAAAAAAAAAAGGAAATAAAACGCCGTAGCGATGCTTCGTTGATTGATGGACGTCAGTGTCGTTCAACTCACTTGATGTCTTAATCATCTGTGAAACGATCAATATCACCTTTGTGTTCCTCTCAATGCTGTAGGTTTCTAGTAAAGTTTATTACACGTTTTCCAACTTATATATAGGAAGGATTGCGAAACTTGCAACTTTATGAAACGTTCTTATTGCTTTTGTGTTTTTGAAAATATTATTAACGAAAGCATTATTTCCGGTGGCGACGTCACCGTAATCTAAAGTACTGGCAAGTGACGTCATCTGGTCTGATAGGATGTCCATAGTCAGTGATTAGCTGAAGACGAAAGGATATGCGAGTGCGCGAATTAAGTCGATGCTGTAAACAGTGAAGAATATTCGCGGGGTTTTAATAGGTCGCCTTCTCTTCCTCTCCCCGCTCCATCTCCCCTGCCCTCCCACCTCATACGCGGCCTGGTCGGGAACTTTTTCTTAACCATCCAGGAAAGGCAACAGACCATAGTAGACCTCTTAGTTCCTCTCTTGGATAAAGTCTATAGGTGCCCTTTTTTGCGATAATTTATTATGAAGCCGATAACAGCTTCCTTCTTAAACAATCATAAATACATTAGCGGTAGAGCATACAATTATTGTGTATAGCGCTCATCATCAACGCTTTATAAGGCCGTTACGTTTAGAAATCCATAGATATGGCGCAATGTACATATTGATATGAGTTCCTATATGATAAAGTGATTGTTCAACGCAGAATGGGAATGCACGATTTGATGGAACGGGGAAACGACCGCCTTCTCCCTTATTTGGGGATTGTGCGTTTATTAGGAGCTGATCAGCCTCCTTGAGGCAACATGTGAAAACAAGCATGACGTGCAAATAGTCGTGATATTTTGGCGATCTAACACGGTGATAAGTGCTGACAAATGATGTCATGAAACGAGCCGTAGGTTGCTGGAAATGGGTCATGCTGAACTCGCTTAATATTGTCTACGTCTGTTTAGTATAACCTCCATCGCCCCACTCCCTCTCCCCCCCCCCCCCTCCCTTCATGTAACCTAATAACCTGCAACTGTTAGCTAGAGACGGATGAGTTAGGCAGCCTTCTGACATAAAGCGTCGAAGTGTCCCATTTGGCCAAGCACGAGGTGCGTTCTGCGAGAGAATCGACAATCATGCATAAACGCTAAGAGAGTGCAGATGACGAGAGGAATGTGGGCTGTGACGATGCAATGCGGAAACAGTGAAGCGAGGTCTGCTCGACGCAGAAGCTGCAATCTGTTGAGGTGCGTGTTTAGGTTGTGTTGAATTTGTTTTCGCCGACGGCGATAACCTCTTTGTGTTGTCCAGAAGGAACTATTGTGCTTTTTACCTGTTGTATTTTCTGAAGTATTTTCTTGTCGTGTTTCCTTAAGTAGATACTGAGGTCTTCACTTTATCCAACCTCCATGAAGATCCCCCACGCAAGAGGAATTACCTTCGAGTACCGGAAACAAGATGTTTCACTCACCTTCCTTTCCGCTACTCCCAATTTCCTTTCATTGTCCTACTTTCGTGAATATGCCAAAAAACCCTCTGAAAAGCGCAAAACACCAAATACCCCCTACTTTAAAGGGCTCATCTTGAACAGCGATTGAATTTTGCGTTGAACGGTTTCTTAGGCCACAATTGCGTAGTAGACCGATCGATATATTCTATTATTGTGGACTATGAGTAAGTTTAAAGAGGGATCGTTGAATTCGAGGTTTTAGGATTTCCTCATTGCGTATTTTTTGGTTTTATTAAATCACTGCTGTCCCACAGGCGCTGCGGTAGTGCGTACCCGTTCGGCACAGACAGCGGTTTCTTTATTTCAAGGACAAGATCAGTTGACGATGAGAAATGGATGATGGGGAGGCAGTTTTACTAAGATCTCAAAAAGAACGATGACAGGGGTGGGGAGGGAAAAATTAGGTGAGGGCGAGGGGACGGTAAAAGGGGAGCAGATCCCGTCGATGCTTGTAATATCTGCACAATTCTAGAATGTGTTGTGTAATAGTTCCGATAGCCAGAGGGAAGGGTTATGATGTGGGAGAGGTGGCCATTCGACGCGCTGTGATGAGCAGATGTGATCGATACTGCCGAGTGTAGAATGGACGGACATAAAGACTATTTTGTTCATTAAAGATGAATCGTCAGCTGTAATTTAGGAATCATGCATAGTGTGGTGATGTGGAATGAAACGAGATATGGTAATTCTTGAAGAAAATATGTGGGAAATGAAGGAAAGGTCGGGAGGAGGGGAGCTGGGGGAGGAGATAAGGTTGGGATGAATCTTTCTGGTTGGCGATGAATTCGAGGATAAGGCTTTTAAAATATTACAGCATCAACATCCTTGGTTCTTGTCATCTTCAGTTTGTTTTGCAACTTATCTGTGCAAGTTCAAAACCAGTAAGGCGTTAATTTTCTTCGCCCATCTTTTCTTTTAGCGTAGTGGAAACCATCACCCACACATCCTAGAACTGCTAAGCGGAAAAGACGAAGCACCTTACATCTTCAATAATTGCTGCTGTTGGTGCGCTATGAAAGACGGGGAATGCTTCCGGGCCTTCCTTCCTCTTAAAGTATCTGGCATCGAAATTCCCTAGTAGAGAAGTCGTTGTGATTTACGTGCATAAACCCCAGCCTGATAGTTGTCGATTAATGCCGAACCACTAGTGAGCTATTTTGCTGGTTTAGTTGTCGACTTGTGTAGAAATTCTCAACCACTCATTGATCGAGTCTACGGCGCTGGTGAGGAAATACCCGCTAGTTGAATGAGTTGAGGTGACCGCCCACTTGGCAGTCTTTGGCGAATAAGCTCGAGAGCATCATCAAATGTTGGTTAGAGCATCTTAATGCGACGATTGCCTGACTGTCAGTCGGGCCATTTATTGATCGCTGATGGCGAACGAATTATTCGAAGGGCAACATGTCACTTATCGGCTGTTAACCAACCATTGGTGAATTATTACATTATACGGCTATTATTTATTGCTAATTAAAAATTGATGAAATTAGCCGTGAGAGTCGGAATTTCCTCTCGTCAGTACGAAGGTGAGGTCAATAGATTTTTCGTTTTTATTTTTATTGCATAAGATTTTATTGCATATTGCATTTTTGCGCAACTTTATAGCATAATAAATCTCATTAACTTTTCGATTGTTTCAAAATGATAGATAATAGCCAAATTAGTTCGTCTCTTGCTTCCACTTTAGTATATTTGAAAATTGATTATTAAATGATTTTTTTTTTCATTTCAACTTACGATTGTGATTGTACTATTTCGATAACATCATCTTCATTGCAGTTTTTTATCATGTTCTTGGAACTTGTTTGTTGAGTATCTTAAGGCTCCAGCACCATTCACTATTGGAGAGTTTTAGATACAATGTTCCGATTGCGACAGGTAATGTAATGATGCTGTGTAATTGTGATCCTTCAATTTCAATTGGCATTACTTTCTAAAATTTTTCTCTTGTTCGGAGAAGTTCGGAATTTTTTTCGAGCAATAGTGTGGAATTTTTTTTTTCTCTGCAGTGATTGATTCGAAGTTCTTTCTATGTTTTCTCAAACGAAAAAAAAGCCTTAAAAACTTGCTCCAACTTTACACATTTTTGCAAGTAGGCCATACATTTCGCCCGGTTGCTACTGAAGCTCCGACCCGGTTTTATTCAGTGTTCCCATCTGCAAACATATATGCTGCATAATCTTGCGGCCACCTTGCAGTGTTATGGCCCAAATTCACTGTGAATAATGAACTGCAGAAAGTAGCATATATTGTCACCCAAGTTGTATCACCACCTACTATGCTTTTTGTTTTGATGTAAATAATATTTATGAGGTATATTATGGGGAACGCCGGAGCAGACATGGGAAGCAATTAACTCTCACCGGAGTCGGCCATATGCGCTAGCAAGAGTTGGAATCAAAGAGCTAGCTTCTGTCTCTTTTCGTTGGTCATATTCAGCAGAAATCGATTGCTTTGTTGTGCGAGTGAAGTGTGAAGTATGGCTTTTAGACTTTATTAGAGAGTAGCACTCACAACATATGCATCATAAGTGTGTCATATGTACATTATAATTTGCATCAAAATAGCAGTGCGAGAATGCAGTGAAATGTCTGTATAGATTTATGTGTCTGCTGTGGAATCAGTGGATTTAATTTACGGTTACCTCGTTGACGGGAACTCGTTTTAGTGACAGTCGGCCCATACACACCGTCGTGTTGATCTATGCTACCTGTTGATGGCATTCATATTGCATCTGCACATTGCACACTCATTGTTTCTGCAAATTACGAACAGCGACGCAATTCATCTGTCGTTTCTTTGACCAAAGTCACTGTCATCGGGTTGATCTTTGACTTTTCTGCGATGAAATCAGAGAAAATTGCTAGATAAGGCAATGATTTTGTTTCGTTGTACGAGTGTGCCGTTGATAGGGGATTGGTGAAACATGATAATATGGGAGTGTTCCCACCCTCCCCCCCCCCTCTTCCCTCATGGCATAAATGTATCCGTCTGTCGGCTCATCTCCATAGTGAACGATACAACATGTAGTTATGATCAGACGTCTTTCCAGGGGAATTCCCACGCTTCATAAGATCTTATTTAGCGATGTTTGCTTGGTTTAATCGCTCATCTGACTCAGAAATTTGCACATTTGATAAGATGCCAACCGAGAATTCATTCACCTATTTAATGAACACTTTTATTAATCCCTCAGTAGTTCATAATATTATGTGAACAATCAATTTGATTGTTGTCTTTCTTTTTTCAGGGAGGTTTATAGTCATTACTCTTCATGAATCTTTATGATTTCATTCAGATAAGAAAGAAAATTGGGACGCAAAAATATCGATTGGTTATTTGATCATCTGATAGCAATAGATCATCAAAGGAATTTAGATGAAGAGAGTGAGGTCGGGAGGGGGGGGGGGAAGGAGGGGTAGGGGGGGAATATATTAGAGCTCTAAGCCCAAAAATCTAGAATGCATATTTTTGAGAAATCTGTTAGTTTAATTGTGGTGTTTTTATATAACCGATCACCTGGTAATATTTCATTTCTATACTATTATTTATGAGTGCTTCTTTGTTGGTGTTATTTTACGTTTCTGTCGATTCGTTGCATTTAGGACTGACGATGTTTCGAATTGCTTGATATTCTCGAATAACTGTCTCAGCTGACATCGATGCTTCTTTGCTTTTTCTTCTCTTTTTTTGATATACGATTATAGCTGCATTTGCGATCTCATTTCGAGACCGTCATTTGCGCCATATTCTTTCTGGCTGTTTTAATGGCCTAATCATTTCCCCATTGATCCATTTGACAATGGACCCGACGTCGGGGTTTGACTATTTATCACAGATTTGAATAAAAATACTTCCAGATATCTCCCTCATTTTTTTTTCACTTCCGATTGTCTACGTAATGAAATATGAATGATCCTTAATTGTAGTTGATAGTGTATATCGATGAAGGGGGAAGTATCGACTTCAAAATGTCAAATTTTGTGCGATTAAAAGAATTTCTCTTTCGTCTTTTTGAAGAAATTTTAGCGCAAAGATTGATCGGTCATCGATGCTATTTGACATCCTTTGTTGCAAACCTAATAAAAACTTTGCTTTTTTTTATTGTCGATCGTTTATTGAGGCGGCGCTGAGTGCATTTCCCCGGCATTCATCGATACTTTAGTACGATTGACTCTTCCTTTCCTCCTTCAGTACTCTCCTTCATTCGTTCTTGTAGAAATTCTTTCCATATATTCATAGCTTCGATATTTTAAGTGTAATCTGAAAGAGACTAATTGCAATTAAATCGACAGGTTGCATGTGAGATAAAATTGTTAGCGCAGGTATGATGATTTTTTTCAACATTCCCGCGTGTTGCCATCAGCAGGAGCGGTGAATCGGGTCAAGTATCATTTCTCTAATTTCTAATTTTTATCTCCTGAAAGTAATTAACATCTAACCTCCTCCTTGTCATTATTACCTTCTATTCGCTTTCCTTTGTGATGTTCTCTTGTCATATTCTCAGCTCACTCTTCCCGCATTATATTCCTCAGATTGCGAGACAACCTTCAAACATCTCATCAGTGTTTCAGTTTATGTGTGATCTTGGTGGTTCATTCTTGCTTAGGTCGTGCAATGAATCATGTCCACCGCTGGCAGTGCGCCGAAACCTTGAAAAAACCATCATACCTGACTTACAAGTTGTCTTTAGCCTCTAAACGATAATATTGAGGCATTTATCCTTCACCTGATGTTGCCAAGCACAATCTTGCTAGAGAGACACTCGAGAAATACAGCATCAACTTGCTGTACAACAAAAACTCACTATGTAAATATAGTCACTGGCATCGTGTGCAAGCAGTGCTTGGACGCATCCCATATTTCTTGGAATTCCCTTCGCTCTTAAGTTTAGTTTTCATTCTATATATACTATGATGTTTGGCTAAAAAATATGGTCTGTGGTCCAGTGAACAACTGTGTGGTTCATAAATACGTCTCTTGCGGTAGGAATGTGGGGGGGGGGGGTCGTAACCATCATCACATGCTGTCCACCCACCCCCCACTACCCCTCTCACTTCCCTCTCCCCCTCCATCCCTTCGACCCTCACTTCCTCGTCAAAATAAAGTCTGTTCTATCACGACGAGACGTCAGAACAAAAATGTGGGAGGCAATGAAATGAGGTCATGGTTTTGCACTTCGGGTGCATTCTGTGCAGTGTGTTCCTCACTCGACAGCTACTAAACAATGCATTGCGCTAGCTTTCCAATCACTGCGTGCATCGAGGCAATGCAGAGTGTACTGAACTTTAGATGCACTCCTTACCCGTTGCTTCCTCGTATAGCTGTGATGGATTGTATGAGTGGGATAATATTTCAAGGTAACTAGAACCTTTGTTTATATATTATTTAGTTAAGGGAATACCGTTAAATTGTGTTTGTAATGCTCGGAACTTGTAGATTCTCTCATTCATAGTTCTGGCCATTTTTCGCTTTTCTAGGTCGAGAGAAAAATACGAGCGCGAAAGGACTTACGGTGATCGAAGGAGAGGGGTTGTATAATTCTAAAGAAATTCCTTGATGAGGGCGATAATCTAGACGATATGCTTTCTCAGAAATCTGAGTATTTTCTTCGTCTTTCATTTTTCATAGATGTTATCAGTTTATTCAATTCTCCCTGTATTCTTTTATTTAAAACCAACTTCAAATAGTGCTCTTTGTTCGATTGCCGATTGATAGGCATTGATAATCGAGTGAAGAAGTGATTATCTTATCGATAACGTTGGGGGGAATATAACTGAAGGGGAATAATGTTTGAGGCTTTATAATGTACTAAAAACGTTGAAAATGTAATTTTCTTTTACATTTTGTAAAATTTACATTTTTAAATAGTGTAATTTTTTCGTAGGCTTTTACATGGTTGCATCCTCGAGGCACATTGCAGCGATGATGGATATCTGTGCATTCATATATGCATGCTTATGTGCATGTCGGTTTGATGACTTCAATTTGCGCATCATTAAAGCTATGATTGCAAAACTTGGATAGAATCGAAGCCACAGGATAGTACTTTACGCCAAATTTCAGGTTGATTGGTCAACCTATGAATGAGTAAACGATATGTAAATGAGCTTAGAAATTTGCATAAATTTTTTCCCATTTACATTGGAAAAATTAGAATTCTTTTGTAGTAGATTTGCGCAAGCGATGGATGTGATTAATTTTGAATTTGCGCGCATTTTTTATTATCAGTTGACGTCTATGAAAGCGGTCGGTTTGATGAGTGGGGTCATGAGAGTTTGTATTCGCTGATTTACCTCTCCGCTTTTTTTAATCGCAGGAGTTGCACTCTCAGAATATGAAATCTGGACTTTAGTCTTGGTGGTCTTATTGAAACCTCGTCTCTCAGTTGTTGGAAGGAAATATCTGTGGAAGGAAGTAAAAGGTGGAAAAACTTTGTTCTTCAAAAAGTGATGCATATTATTTGTTTAAAATATTTCCGCAATTACTACTAAACGGTGCGAAGAGTAAAAAAAAAGTTCAGTCCGACTAACATGGAAGGCCGTTCACGGTTCAAAATCAAAGCCAACTGCTGTAGTTTTGGTGGGACATCGTGATCCACTCGCTGTATTCGTCCTTATTAACCTTCCTTAGGCGTCCTTATCTACCCAAAGATGGCAATCGTAGCCGCGCGTATCACGATGCATACCTTCATAATCAGACATAGATTTCTACATAGACGAACAAATAGGCAGGCACTCATCGATAGTGCAACGAGTGTGATGTACTTCCGCTCACAAGAAAGCTACCGTGAAGGGTCATACGATTGAGATGTTTCGTTGTCAAGACTCTCCTAGTTTTGTGCAAGTTTATTGGGCAATTAGATTTGTTGATGCATTTCATACTCCCCTCCATCTCTCGTTTGGTAAAGTCCATAATTCAATGTGTTGATGATGTTGTCGTCTATTTAACACAATTATCGAATAAAGAAGGTATTGCGTTGACAACAACTTCGAGTGAGTTGTCATTTTTATTGGTTTTTATATTGTGGCAGTGGAAGGATTCAACTGCCGAGGGGGAAGGGGAGAAAAGAGACGATCCAGAAGTGGAATTTCTTGAATTTTTTTTGCTTTGAGTGAATTTATAACTGGTAATTAACTCAATGTTCTTTTGGTGATAAATGTTCCCTTTATTTGCAAATTTTCTATAGCTTGATGTGAACGAAATATTTGATTAAATAGTGGTAGGGATTCTGCCACCGTACTGAGACTTAGAGCCGTCGGTCCTATTGGATATTAGTTATGTTTGCTTTATTCACTAAAAGAAGAGGGTTTGTACTGAAGGATGTCAGAAATATGCTGGCAAATATATTTCATCATAAATCTGGAGCATTCTAGACTTGAATACTGAACTATATTTGCATATATTTGTATATAAATACTTGCACCATCATACAGGTATATGCATATGCACTATATAGAGGATGGCTCATAAGTAGCAGTGTATCGTTTATGGAGGTATAATTCCGAAATTTTCAACGAGTTTTCATTTGGAGACAGTCATTTGCAATGAAACATTACAATAAATGTTGATCAACGCAGTTCCGTTGAAAGACGCCATGGATTTCAGTGCATTTTTTCAGCCCAAAATTTGGGATTTCTTTCATTTGGCTCACTGGACTGCGGCCATCCTTTGTGAATTGCATCCTCAATAGTGCGCTTCCTTCAAAATTAATGACAGCAACTTTGATTACTTGAGAGTCAGAAGTGTTTCAGGCTACTGTCTGACAACTTCAATGAAATTCTCATATATTTGGAATAAAGCTTCATCATCATCATTATATGTTTTTGCAATGAGCGACCGGCAGAATTCATCTCGTTATGAAAGTTAAGGATTTTATAGGTTATCGAAATAAAAAAAACGCATGAAACACGAAAGCGTAATGAAGATATCGATCGCCGAACTACTCACTGCTACTTCTGGGCCATCCTGTATATATATTTACATATGCATAAATTATATATAAGGGCTGCCATTGCTAACTTGTCGCTGCCAGTTCAAGAACCAAAGATGAAAAGAGTGTCATATGCAAATTTATTCAGGTCTTGAATAAAATTCGTAGAGTTGATCGCCCATTCTGCTGCTATTTTTCTAAATGCATATTCGTGCACAAATATTGTTTCGTATATAATTGATGATCATAAATTGCATCGAATGATGAGTGAAGGTTTTCTAAGCATCTGTCGAACTTAATTTTGAGATGATATGGCTCAAGGATCTGAATTGTCCTCAGAGTGCTCAACTCCAATATTTTTGTATTGTTGAGAGTTGTGAGAGTGATCGCCCTGTTGTTCGTGCTTAACAACTTCGACTTTAATTACTTGATCTCTGCTTCCAGCGTCGACCCTTCCTGCCCTCCTTCCTCTCTATTCCTGCTGTCATTCCTTGCAAGGGTGTTGCTTGTACAAGAAGCTTTCGTGTTCAATTATGTCCAGCCACTCTACCCACTTCAACCACGTCTCCGCTCAGATCCTATCCATACCTTTACGAGATCCGCCAACTGGTGCTCCTCATCGCAGCTGCAACTACTATTCCAGCTCAGGCGTCTTTCTGATACTGACTCAAACTCCTCATCTTCTTTCTCCCTGCTTCCTCCTCCCTAATCCCTTGGTTGTTCATTTGTTGTCACCAAAGGATGAACGTAAAAAATAGTATTCGAGTTTGGAGCTTCAGATTTGCTGATATATCGTTTTTCATATCACTTAGCGTTAATATATATATAGTATGATTTGTTCGGATGTTGGTGGAATATAACCGCGAGTTGGTTTCTTCTGGTTATATATAAACCGCTCTGGGTTTATTTCGGCGATATACCTTGACGGAAATAATGTCGATCACGAAATTGCATGTTAAAGTGTATATATTCTTTGAATGTTGAATTTAGTTGTGCATTAAAGGCGAAGGCGGTGAGATGGTGTCGGCCGTGATCTCGCGCTTTGTCGTCCTCACCGCCGGAACACTCTATCCTGCCTATAGAAGTTATAAGGCCGTTCGTACTAAGGTTCTCGTTTTTATCGCTTATTTCATTTTTTTTTTTTTGTTTTGGGATGAGAAAGTTTTAAAATGGATATGGCATCCCCTTTAATATATATATATATATATATATATATATATATATATATATATATATATATATATATATATATATATATATATATATACCCGCGGGAAGGGACACGGAAAATCGCATTTCCGGAATTCTGGCTCTGCCTCAGAAGTGTTAAAATGGGCATTCAAGAAACTTTGGCCGCACTGTATTGGTTCATGCGGTCCACTCTTGACCAACAGTCGATTGAGTGGAATTGTGTGGGATAGTGATGGGAGGATGAAGAAATGTCGAGCAGATGGTCATACGAGTATAGACACCTCTTATCACTAATTTTTTCATTAAATCAGCATTAGTATTAAGCAACGAAACTTTATGGTCGAAGTTTTTCTTATATCAGCATTACGAACTTTGCAAAGAATAAAAAATGGTCGTTATTGTTTCGATGTTGGAGGTGTATTATATGGGATTAAATAATTTATTTGTTAGATAAAACCATCGCATTCGTGGATCAGTAAAAAGATGTTTTCTTCATTCAGTTATGTGGGATTATCATTGCTGTAATATACCCCTTTATAAAGATATTTCATGGGAGAAAATATTATGCTCGTTGATTCTTAAATATGGCAGCGATGATACGTGCTGTTGATTTGTCTGTGAATTTTCATTGAGTATGTAGTACTGTCGGTTAGATATGACTACAAAAGCCTCATATTCCCACCACGGAAACGTTGATAATCTCGCAGATGTAAATCTCGGATCCTTTGCGCTGGCGCTACGTTTTATCACAGGTGGCGTATAATGATCTCTATTGCATTTAGTGATACTGCAGTGGTGCACTATAGTTTTCTATTCCCTTAAATATATTATATAATAGCAAATAAGATTTTACAATGCAAAATTTGTTAGGCCGAAATATTTATTATATTTTGAAATTAATAAATAATTGGCTGAAGGTGGAATAATTAAGGTGGATTTTTTTCAGGATGTAAGGGAATATGTGAAATGGATGATGTATTGGATTGTATTTGCTTTATTCTGTTTTGTGGAAACAATAACCGACGTGATTGTTTCGTTCTGGTTTCCGTTCTACTATGAATTAAAGATCATTTTTGTCTTCTGGCTTCTTAGTCCTTGGACTAAAGGCGCTTCGATATTGTACAGAAAGGTAAGTTACATTATCACTATGAAGGGGTTTAATTTAAAGGTGAAAAGGAGCTATTTTTAAATGCATCGTTGTTGCTTTACGAGTACGATGCAACGTTAATGGTAGATTGGATTTATTTATCTCTCTTCATTGGTTTGCTTTGATGAGAGCGTTTTATAGAGGATAATGCTGGAAGTTATGAGTTCTTCAGCACAAAAAAGTTTCATCGTTCGGCTTTTTATTAAATCCGTAACGTCACCTCACGTTCCCTTGGAAGAAATAACTGGAGGTTAAGTTATATGGCTGATGTAGAACGCCAGTAAGACATTGTAAAAATGTGTAGTTCATATGATTTTGAGGAAATTCGTGTTATCTGTTAACGTGAGAATCGATGCCTGTTGGCATTACTGCGAGGAAAGAGAAGAGAGTGGAGGGGAATCGGTAGTGTGTCTGAGGGCTTTATGAGGTAGCCCATATCCGGTAGGACTTTCGTACGTGATGAAAGGCGAAAATAAACGCGCCTAGGGGCAACAAAGGATATAGCAGAGAGATTTTCGCTTTATTTTCATACATAAATGGGTGGTAAAATTTGATATGGTCAAAGTTCAATGACTAAAGGCATTGCCAGTGCACATAGATGAGGTGTCAAACGAAATGATGACTGTGAACTTGGATGCTTGGAAACAAATAGGATGAGGAAAGATTAGTGTGATGCAAGATTCGTAAATACAGACCACTGGATACTTTTTTGCGTTCAGCGATTTTACTCTTCTTTGCCGTTATCCTCTCTCACCTCTTCTAGCTCTATATCGGAATGAATTAAGAAAAATGCAAAATTCATCGCTGTCTTTCCAAAATGAGATTGAAGAAAATAACAGTAGATTCATTGCATATTCAACTGCTTGGTTTCCTGCGCATTTGCACTTTTTGATCATCAGCACCTTTGTGTTGTGCAGGTTTAATGTATCTATCTGTCTCGCTTACCGTTCGGCAGTTTAAATTCGTAATTTGAGATATGACGATGGAACTTCATAAATTGACTTAGTAATACTTAAAGGTGTTTTTCGAATTATAGATGAAATTTTGTGAGAGTACCTTGAAATGTGAAGGATGAAAGAGTAGTTGGATGATATTTAAGGATCTAAAAATTGATGTGCAAATGGTGTTGCAGAAGATTTTCAAGTCAGTTTTTTTCCTCCCGCGAGAAATGAGATGTGAGTGAACGCAACTGGCCAACTGGTCAATTACAGCTGGACGACTGGCCTGTTATTTATTTAACTGTTAGTGCAGGTGCTTGATTTGCATAGTTAATTGCCAAAAAATGTGCATTACAGCGTTTTAATTGAAGGGTATAGTCAGATGTTATATATTGATTAATTTGCAGTGGGTACATCCATTATTGACTAAGCATGAACGTGAGATCGATCAAATGCTCGAACAGGCTAAACATGAAAGCTATAATCAGGTTTGTGCTTTATATCTTTTTAATCCGCTTTTCTTAGGTTCCATTCTATTGCAGTTCATTGGAAAATAGTTGGTCAAAGTATGCAGTGGTGTAGATAAAAGTGGGCGGTGGTACTTAAAGATCAGAGATCCTTTTATGATCACTGTTATTTTGAGGCGTACCCAACTGTTTCTGTTTACATTCTCCTCTTTATGGATTTTTGAAGATTTCTGCAAAAATGCCTTATGGTACGTAGATATTCGCCTCTCTAATATTTTCATCTTATATAAAATTTGCTGGTTAAATTTGCCTTTTATTCATATCAAACCAAGAACTTATTCCCAATTTAACAAAGATTTATGGTCTTTCTGTTGAGTTGTTAGCAGGTCAGTCATTTTTCTAATCTCTATCTGGAACACTTGCAAGTCCGATCGATTGCGGCTGCAGAAAAAATTTATCCATTAAGATTGGCGTTGTAAAGGAATGTAATTACTGGAGTGGTTTTTTATATCTTTCGTCTGTCGACTGAATTTGATGGGCTGAAATTGGGAATCCTGTAAGCCGTTTTTTTCCATTTTAATGAAAATTTGGGGAAGGGGACGATGGAGAGGGGAAACGAGGGGACAGAGGATTAACTGTTACACTTGAACACAGACATACCACCAATATCTACCCTTTCGTCCCCTTCATCGTTTAACCTCTCTAAGTACCGAACTTGAGATGAGAAACAGCTACTGTCCTCCCCCCACCCCCTTCCCCTTCCCTTCTCCCATCGTTTAAATGTAGTTACAGAAATATTTCTTTAATCTTACTGCAGTAGAATTCAGTAAGGGATAAAAAGCAAAATACTAATGGCTAAAGTTTTGTTGAGTAATGTGGCAGTGTACACATGTTGTGTCGATGAACTGTTTAATCTGGATTGCCAGGATGTTGTTTGAGGGTGGATAATATCTTTGCGCTTTCTTCTGCAGTTTTTTTTCTCCTGATTAGCTATAGTTTTTTTTTTGTATGTTGGGTATTTTGCGCAAATGCACTCTTGAGTGCAGAGTGATGTAATGCTAGTGACATTCCATCTGTTCGCAGAGGGCTTTCTCTGTCCACTACACTGTTTTCTTTCCTTTCTTTCTTTCCAAGGGAAATTTCCTTTTCTATTTCGAATTCTTTTCTGTCCTAGTTTTTTTCTAAGAGAACTTTCTTGGTATGTTACCAAGAAAATCTTCTAGGTTTCTTTCTTTCTCTGAACCCAAGTTTCTCTTTATCTCAACTTTTCGCTATCGGAAAACATTGCATACTTGTTATACGAGTTTTCCTCTATCTCAGTCTTTCTCTCTGAAAAATACTTTCTATATGTGTTAAGTGGCTGTCTGTGTGTCCCATTCCTTCTCTCTGAGAGATCTTTCTTTGTCCGTCTTATGAGTTTCTTTATATCTTCTCTATCTTTCTATCCTTTCTGCATTTGCTGGGAGTATTCTATACCCACCTCGAGGACTTTCTGTCGTTTTATACGAATTTTTGAACGAATCCCTCTTCATTAGCAGATCTTTGCTACAAATAAGGAAGAGCAGCTGTCGTATGTGTTGACAGTCGTCGATGCTTTTGATTTATTCGACTATAACCCCATTTGTCATCAAAACTTCATAGATGAGTGTGTGTATTTTTTCACTCAATTTGTTTCTTATTGTTGATCACATTTGTCAGGCTTATAACTCTTGTACATCAGATTCGATAATGAAAATGCACAAAGAGGATGGGGCGATGATTTGTGGGGACGGTCGCTAAATTATTCACATCCCTCCCACCACCCCACCCCCTTCACCCCCCTCCCCGCAATTTCAAATACGTCATTCGCTGCAGTGGATATGAATGTATAAATTTGCCTCCTCATCATCTTATGTCGTCATACAATTGTTGGTTTGTTGTAATATCGGTGAACGCTGGGTGGTTGGGAAAGGCAATAACACTACTTTAATTTATCATATAGAAACCTTTAGTGTATATTACAGCTGTTTATCGGAGGTTAGGTGATTTAGATAATGAAATGAGCGAACTGCAGGTAGTACGATTGGGCAGTCGTGGTCTCTTGTGCGCGCGTGAGGTGATCGCAACCGCAGCGCTAAAAGGTCAGGCACAATTGGTACAGCAACTGCAACGATCTTATTCCACCAGTGATATTAATAGGTAAATTCCATTTACAGGCATACTTCTACCCCCTCCCCTCCTCCACATCACCTTTGCATGATTTCTTTAGCTCATAGAATGGGGATAATTCTTCATGAACACATGTTCATCTCTTTTTCTTTATACTGTGCGCACATTGATTGTCGTTGTGATGCAGTGAATCATCGATGCAGTGAATTATGTCGCCGAATTGACGGCAGCAGCTATTTATTAGTGCTGAAGATTTTCCGCTGCAACAGTCGCATTTAGAAACTGTTGGCACATATGACTTCATGTCCCTGTCTTTACAGGTAGGTGGATGCATCGTCTTATTGATTAATGTTGGTCCCTGAATGAAAGTTGCCAAAACACCGCCAGTTTTATCTTTTTCTTGTCGGCTGTCTTGAGCTCCCACAGTATAGTATAAACTGCGATCTTAGTGTTGTATATATCGGAAAACAAATCTATGAACCTTTACAAACAAACCTTATAGGTGTAACCTCTATATGCAATCGCAGGTTGCAGTGATTCTTTCTGCGCTTTCCACCAAAAAAGTGCACATGCTGGCACACGACTCACAAAATGCAACGTTGGCAAATACCCTTATAAATATCGCTGTTTTCATAAAACTCCACCATCCATCCTCTGCAGCGCTCTCTCGAAGAATTTATGGAATATCGTACATGAGACAATCAATATTGCAGCTGTAAGCCTGTAATTGCATATGAATAGGCTGATATTATGAAAAGGCTTTTCTTAAGGCGACCATTGACAGTAATGAAACAAATGCCAACAAGTGAGGCACAAGGTGAGGATGACGAAATACGGATTTGGGAAGACGACTATCGAAGCCATCAGATCATGACTCAATCGACTGCCACTCCCGATCGTCCGGTTGATACGGTAAAATTTACATTCCTATCATCTTTTTTTTGCTTCCAAAGTGATTGCAGTTTTATGTGGGCATCCACAAAAGATGTGGGAGAGTACCATATCGAGAACATTTATGTGCCGTACAGTTTTGTATTAATGAGTACGGAATTCATGATATCAACGAGTGAATCGTTGCTGAAGCCGAAATAGGTTATAGGATGGATTTTTTGCTCAGACGCAGACGTTTTAGACTCAAGTGTGGGAGATGTTGTTGCAGAGCTGGCCTCCTTAAGTTTAAAATTTGCCTTACTGGATAAGGTTGAA
The DNA here is from genome assembly GCA_013433145.1 of Ascaris suum. NCBI lineage: Eukaryota > Metazoa > Nematoda > Chromadorea > Rhabditida > Ascarididae > Ascaris > Ascaris suum. Next base: position 13,487,744 of record CM024170.1, on the reverse strand, counting down.
ATTCGGAATAGGAAGCTTTTTCAGGTCAGCGACCACGCCTATCAAGTTTCATCTCTCTAGACGTCCTGAAAGCTTCTGGGAAAAATTAACTTTGCACCATGCATATATATGTTGAGGTCATTATGCATTTTGCATTTTGGTGCAGAAACATATGGAATAATTGGTGTACGATCACTCGCTTTTTAAACGTCGGCATTTTAAGGGCTCATTTCACTCTCTTCCCCTCTTTCCGTCTTCCGACCCCACCCATCGCCCTATCCTCCCTGCCGTTCCCCCCTCCTCCCCCTCTCCCGTACTCCCCAGTTCAGATCATACAAGGTTGCTGGAATTCTCTGTTGGAACTTGAAAAATTTGTGATTAAGGTTATTTTGGAGAAGCGCAAAGCGAGATAAAGAATGCTTTTGAGGGTATCTCTTGACAAAGCCTTTGAAGCGTAAACATTCAACAAAACTCTTCCACTCTCTCTTTATTTTTGTGGAGTTTGTGAAGTTTAAAGATGGAATAACGGTTCGTCTCACTTGTTTATCAGTGATTCCACTTACTACTTGCAATTGTCTGTTAGATGACAAATTTTTGAAGTTATTTTATCTCGTTTCACTTATCTCTTTGAAATACCCAGCTGGGGAATATTATTTGTTCGAATGATTTAATTGTTCTCGGTTAATATAAAACACTCGGCAGTTTTCATATTTTAATCTCCAAAACTCTTTAAATTTGCCTGAGTCGATATCGATTTATATGCATCCATATGTTGTTTAATGTCATTTAATCTGAGGTGCTGCTAAAGAAAAACTATAACTCTGAGGTGTGATAAGTGTTTACTGAGGTCGAGGGTAGGCAGATAGCACAACATTTATAAGTTTGGTCTGATGTGACCTTGTTTACCAAAATGAAGGGGTTTAATGCAGCTTGGAGCAGCTCAAATTGCGTGTCTGTTTTAAGGTGTGAATTATTTGCAGATTGCCGAGGAAGATGAAGAAGAAGGAGCAGTGCCTCCTGTAACACGTCGCACGACACGGGCATCATCACGTCAACGTGCCTCCCCTGTGGATCCATCATCGGAGCCCATCTATAACACATTACCTCGCAGGAGCACTCGTCAACATTAGTAGTGATTCTCGTCGCACCATCTAGTCATATACTCGCGCCCACCCCGCCCCTTCCGCCTTTATGGGCTCTTACCGATCATTCTGCGCTTAGCAAAATTTCGCGGCTGCTTGACTAAGCCACTAAGAGTGCTAGACGTCAGCTCTTTTGTGAAATTAATGACAAGTAATTCGTTGAGAGATCGACCATCTCTTACAGTAGTCCGATGGTTGCTCTTCATTCGATTTCTGACCTGTAAAATGGATTCGATCTTATGAGTAAATCACGGAACGGTGGTATATTCGAAAGTAGAAAGTAGTGATGCAGTGACGTCTTATGGTGCGTAGAAGATTAAAGATGCGCTTTTTATTGGTTGAATGTTCCGAAATCAAACATCCTCACATAAAGACAATTGGTGGAGGGGTTGCACCAGGATATATGCGTTTATTGATAAGCTTCTGAGGGGAGAAATCTTTGAAGGGAGGGAGAAAGGCACCTACCTGTTTCTTTTTTCCTTTCAAAGGCTTTTAGATCAAGTGGCTTTTCCATATATATATATATATATATATATATATATATATATATATATATATATATATATATATATATATATATATATATATATATATATAGTCTGATGTAAGCGATTTCGCTGTTCTTGTCGTGCAATGTGCGGCAATCTGCCTTTAAAATATAGGCATTTGAAAATTTTCCAATCTCCTCCCCAATTTCCATTTAAAATGAATTATTTCCTTTCTACGCTGATGGAAGATAAATTGAGTTTTCATTGTTGAGGTGCTTTCTCTCTGCTTCAATCGATGCGTTTTTATGCTTTCGAATGTCATTCAACGATGCATTCTTATTATCTGTTTGCTTCTCTGGATGGCAGCTCCTTTTTGCATATTTACTATTGTTGACAGCAATTTTAAATCTCTAAAATTTTTTAATTACATCAGATAATTAATCTGCGGACCGTTGCAGATGTGATTTATTTACTAGCCTAATAAATGAATGTATTGGCCGGGGGGGGGGGGGGAGGACAAAAATGAGGAGTTGTTGTGATAGGGATATTCGGCAATATTAATACGGTTTCGAGTTGTTTGGTGTTGCCAGATTGTTGAAGGATCCGTGAAATGGTGAGCACTTATATGTGATGCCATTTGTTGAAATATCCTAAATTCCTTGGGGAACGAACTACCTGCCGATTCTTTCACCTTCAACGATTCCCAACCACTTTTTATTGGCCTAAAAGGGAGAGGGGAACGTGGGTAATGAAGATTTGCTATAAAAAGTTGGAGTTATCAACGGTCTGTCGAAGCTCTGTTATTATCGTTTTGCATTCGAATGCGTGCAATGGCTTTGTGCTTTTGCTCTACTCTGTATGCATTGTACATGTTGTGTAGAAAGTTGAAGTTTTTTATTTCAATGCTTGTTCAAATTTCTTTCATAACTCCTTCTATAATGTTGCTCTTTTATCTCATATTATTATATTTTATTTTTTTGGGATATATTTTATGCTTATCGTTGAATTTGAAAAAATTATTGCTGTATATTATCGGGCAATTCCTCAAGCTCTTGTTGTGAATATTCGCATTGATATTCTCTATATGGTAGCGAGAGAAGGGAACAGGAGCGCTTAAGTCCGGATTTTTTTTTTTTTTTGCACCTCCGAAAGATGTATAAAACACTTCACTCATGATCTGATTCTTTTAAAAAAATGTTTGCTTAGTTCTGCTATGTTTCATAAAATCCATTCTGGGGGATCGTAAGGAGGAGGTCGGGGGGGGGGGGGGTGGGGGGGGGGAGCTGCCGACCTTCTTTGTTTAGGCGACAGATATCTTTCTGGCTCTTGAAAGGTAAAGGATGGATGAGTAATGTTCCAATTAGTTCATTTGAAGAGGAGGGATTTGCAACTGCTGCATTATCATCGTTTTTCATTCTTTTTTGCAGCTGAAATCTTGCGCGTTTCCAAATCAAAACTCAGTTTCTCAACTTGCATTTACTCATTACTTTCTAAAAAGTTCTCAAAGGACATCAGTGTTTCCATATAGATAGATTTTTCATGCTTTATTGCCCGTTTATTAATTTTTCCCCAAATGGGAGGGTACTCTGCCATCTTTCCTTCTTTTTTTCATTTTCTCTCTACGTTTGTACAATTTTTGAGCCAACGTGTTTCATTGATCCACGAAGATCAATTTGCCGCGATGTTTATTGGCATTTTGGGGTTCTCAGTAGTTTTTATGCATTTAGTGCATTTCTTCTTCATCGAACGATTCTACTGCTTTTCTGCCAAAGTTAATATTCGTTATATTGTTTGAAAAAAATCTTTGATATATATGAAAAAATTTTTTTCAACTTGGACGAAATTGATTGGGGGATCAGGCTTTATTTTATTAGGTTTTATCTTATTATAGTTTAGTTGAGGGAGTCAGGTTTACCAATATCTGAAGGGAGGAATCGACCTTATCAATATTTCGCTGGAGGGTTGAGACCTTTTGGGTATGGAGGGATTATAATTTTGGCAGAAGCTTTATTCAACAATCGATTCTGATTCCTTGAATGCGTTGTATATTAATAAGTGATGTTCGATTGTTTATTGATAAGACAGCGCCAAAGATTAAGTAGCGGAAATGGTTTTCGAATATTTCGGAGAAGTTAGTTAGGTCAATGGATATCTTTAGGCAACCGTAGTGAGCACGATTTGCTAGTCATGGGAATTGCAATAGCGGTAACTTTCACAGCGGATATTTTGACGGAAAGGGGACTAATAGGAGGAAAGAGGTGTTCCTGCTTTGACTGGAAAGGAATCTAATAGGAAGAAAGAGGAGTTCTTGCCTTGACATGAGAGGAGGACTAATGGGAAGGAAGAGGTCTTGCCGTTTACAAATTTCGAAACATGTACCATTCACAAGATGAAGTTTGAAGCCGAGGTGGCCTATGTTTTCAGGAGGATCTCTGGAAGGAAGTAAATCCCCGTTAATAATTCTTTCGAATTTCGAAGGAAGGGAGCCTTTTAAGCCAGAAATGCATCATTTGTTCGGTAAAAAGTGCATTTTCTAGTGTTCGATTAATCATCAGACGAAGTTTCACATCCGAAGCGGTATTCTGACGATGGCTACTTGGTACCCTCCATAGGTTTGCTTTGCGAAGTGTTTTGTGGTGATCGATGTCTGTGAATATCTGCATGTGTCTGTGTCTGTTCGGTAGTTTCAAACCGGAAGTCTCTCAAGCTATGTTGTAAGGTTTCGCCAGTATGGTTTAGACCGTTATGAGGTTTGGCCAATACGGTATAGACCATAGGATAACATTCAGTTCTATTATTCACATTGGTGCATTATTTTCGAAACGAGTTAGCGCGCTTGAGGGCACCAAAAATTTGGCTGAATTGTCCACTCGTCGCATTCCTCGCTTAACAACGATTATCGGAATTTAAAAAAATCACTTTTTTTGGCGGAGATTTTTACGCTCAGTCGGTTTAGTTAAGTATGAAGCCGTTAGTTATACCGCATTTTCGAATATTAGTTGATGAAAGCTTGGTCTTTTCTAGGCGACATTTGAAAGCACATTTGTGGTAGTTGTTTTGGCGCATTTTCCCATTTATTTGTTAATGCAACGATCGAGGATAGGTGAGTGTTGGCACATCCATGAATTGGACGATCCTCTGCTCATCCACAAAAAGCATCTCATAAGGACGATGACTTTGTGGAGGAGGTGATTTATCGTCGAAGAAATATTTTGGGACGATAAAAATATTACAGCATTTTGAAATATTGTTATTTGTTGCGTTTTGGAAAGGGGTTAAGACGAAAGAGAGAACACTATTTATTTTTTAATGTCTGGAGCAAGACCGCTCCGGTCGACCCAATCCTGTACCATATCCGGTCTGCTCTCTTCCTACCACCCGCACTCTCTTCCCTGAGTTCTTCGCCGCTTCCTGGAAAATATTGGAATTATGTTAGATCGGTGGAATAGAATGCTCATTGTATATAAAGAGGAGATAACCCGTCATATTATGCGGCATAGTTGTTCGCTAATGCTTTTACTTTATTTTATTTTGGGTCTTTTCGCCATTGTGACCGTTTTGCATTCATTTCGATCTTACAAAGAATGAAAATGATACTGATAAACAAATTGCGAAGCATTATGTCGTGCTGTTATCGTCTCATTTCAGCGGATTAACCGTTGATCTTCTTTCGTCTCGTTCATTGATTTGTACTGACAAGTATCGATCCTCCCCATCCTTTCTCTCATCCTCAAGGTGACGCACCTGTAGCGATGGCACCGGTAGATGGAGATATGTTGCGCTAGTGGTAATTGATATGTGAAAGATGAAAGACCACTAATAACTAACTGCGTACTTTCCTTTTTATGCCATGAACCTAGTAGAATAAGTTAGATAACAAACGTACACGTTAGTATTTGTTAGGAACGGCTTTCATACAGACTTAAATACTGAAATCATCGAAGAGGCTTTATGGAAAAGGTTGAAAATAAAAAAGGTTTATCCATAAAAATAGAGCAATCGATTTATCAGTCGTGAAACCAAACATATATTCGGTTAAGTAAAGCCGTCAGTCCATAAAGCCGCAACCTTCATTTTTTTACATCCGCTTCACTTCGAAAGTCGTATTGCATATTATATTGGTTCTCTTTGCGAAAATACTTGCTGAGGTTTGTAATATTGTTGCTCGGTTGATGATAGAATCGCATATTTGAAAAACTCGACAGCTCACCACTGTCCTCGTTGAATGAAAAATAATTCCTCATCTATAATGCAATACCGATTTGTGTTCACGATGAGGTCACTTCTGACCAATGGCTAGCAAATAAACCTTTCAACTTCCGTTAGCAAAAAAAAGCTTCAAAATCGACAAACTATTTCCTTTCCATTAAAATACGCTAATATTTATCACTGATGGAAGAATGAAAAAGCATTATGAATAGTGAGTGATTCTAATAACTTTTTTTTTTGAAACGATTGGCCGACCGCTCATAAAAATCGTTGAAAATATTTTGCTAAATTATCGAAAAGAATAGAGGCAAGAAGAAATCTGAGATGAGAATTTGTCGAATGAATTGAAAGTTGTGAATTTGTAAACCTCTTAAATTGTATGAGCGAAGGATCATGTCGATGAATTTTTCGATTGTCATTTAGCTCGATTGAGCATTACAAATGAATGCTTCAATTTCCGTAAATCGGTTTATATGAGACGCACATATTTTGTGCTCATATTCATAAGTCAGCCAAAGCTCGAGCTTCGTCTTAATCAATGCATAAACTCATAAAGTAGCCAGAGTTTAGGGCTTCATTTAAAGTAAGGTTGATACAGGATCGCTACGCAGCATCAATATTCCAGTGATTTTTTTTCTCAGTGCACTTGGCAGAGTTAGAGACTCGAAAGGATTCAGGTTGCTGGATGCGAGAAAAATCGTCGGCAAGTTTTTTCCTTCAACGGTCAATTTGAGAGCACTCACTCGAGTGGAGGCGGTGGTTGAGGGCTGTAGCAGTGAGCAATTTTGAAAAATGGATTCATCAAGCTATTCGCTGTTCCTTGTAGTTGTGTGTTTTCGTAGCATACCAGTTTCTGGTGGAGACCGGAAATATTACGGTTCAAAGTTTATTTGATTCTATGATCGATTGTATTGTCGAGGTGCTAGACCTGTTCTTATGGCAGATAAAGAACAATCATTTCCGTTGAGAGAGGAGGAAAGATAAAGTAAGAGGGTGCCCTCAGGTGGCTGATCCGCACTCATTTCCATCCAAGTACGCTTAAGGTGACATTGTGTATCACCTATAGATGCAAACCTTGGGAAGTCGTGGCGATCATTAAACGTACCGACAATAGTTTGGGATCATGAATAAATAAGCGATTGACTGGTGAAAAATTTCGGCATTTCAGTTTTTTTTTAAAAACTTCGATATTCGATAATTAGCCCTCTTTCGTTGGCAAGCTTCAAAAGAGACCCTAACGATACTCTGAAACGATGGTCGAATAATTTTGAAGGTTTGGCATTAGAGTGTGTAGTAATACGATCCGATTTGATTCATGTTGGGTATCACGCTGAAGAACCAGCCCAACATATCTACTTGGAATCTAAATTTATTTTTGATTTAATATTGCAGTAATCATTTTGCTCGCATGGTCGATTCTCGTTCATTGTTCTTCGCCCGGTGCCACTGATCGTCTCGGGTGCTTTTGGCATACCTGAGGCCTTTATAAGTCGGGCCTCAGCCCATTTGATTCAGTCTTATTCATTCGTCTTCTCCATTTGTCTTCTCCATTCGACAGCATCCAGGTCGGCAGCCCTTCCTGGTCTCTAGCGTCCCCAAGTCTCTATTCGTTCTTGGGAATTGTGGTGCTCCTAGTAAACCACTTCGACTTTCCCCGTCTCCCTTCACAGTCCACTCGGCCTCCCTCTTCCGGTTGCCGCTGCCCAGGTTGCAACAATTCGTTCTTGCAAAATTGTGTGCAACATTTGCGGTAGTCCATTCTCAAAAATGCTTCAGCTCATTCTTTGTTTGAGTGGCTTTGTTTTTCATAATATAGGGCATTTGAATATTAAACTTTGGAAATGTTTGATGTCAAATCGTCGCGATATCCCGCGGATGTTTTGCTTTTTTCTGTTTTTTGTTGTTCTCGTTCTATTTCCTAGTAAATGCCGTTGTATAACGTTTAAATGCTTCCCCATTTTGGGATTCAAAAAATAAGGAAATATGGGCTCAAGCACTTTTGATAATCCGTGAGTAAGTGCGTCATCTAACACTGCTTCGTTTCTATAGTTTTATCGATATTTGTGCGTAACAACATCACGATTCTCTTCCTCTATCAACCGAAGTGCCGTAAAGTGTATTTCTCACACCTGTTAATTTATTTACCTGAGTCAGCGTTTAGCTGCTATGGAGCAATATAAAATGAATATCTTTCTTCTTGAAGTTTTTTTGCTTGTTTTTCTTAGATATGCGGAGATCACGTGATATAGCTTCAGCTCATGATATAAACGAAAAGCACAGTGAAACGTTGAAATTGAAAAAGTAGTTTCTCTTATGTTTTTACTAAAATTCGAAAAAAAGTCATAATATCTATCTCTGACTCGAAATATTCCGTAAATTTTTTTTCATGAAAACTCATAAATACTACTATAAATGTGATTTTTCCCCAATTTTATTAGGTCCTCACAAGAATAAGAACCCTTTCGATATGATATTATCAATGAATGATATTATCAGTGAACTTCGATTGCTATATGTATTACTAATATATATATTATATTATTATTACAATAATAAACATAAAATATTGCTTATAAGTACAGAAAATATCGATACGACTTCCAACCCGTAATGATGAAAAAAATTTATGAGCATTCTATCAAATCTGTATTGCTTTTTTTTTTTTGCCGTGGATTTATCATTTATTCTTACGTTATAAGAGCTTCTGTAGTATCCTTTTTAGACAAGGTTCTCTTTTTTTTTTTTTTTTCTTTATTCATCTTTGTGGTTTTCATGAGATCGAAATCAGATTTATCCAGTCGCCGGCTGGGAATATTTCAATTTAGGACCGGTGACCGGTTCCGATAACTAAAAATCCAATCGGAATCGTTTTCGACCAGTCTTGTTGTGATCAAGAAATCACTTTCGTCCTAAATCGTTACTATTTATCATTGCCCTTACTTTGCATACTGAGCGGTGTTCTCGCTTCAAGATTTAAATTACAGTGCATTTATAGAATCAATTGTGGAGGATTTTATTAGTATCATAGCTTATTGCTTTAACGACGATCAACGACGATGAATGCCGAAGGCACCGTCGGTTTATTTGTTATCATAGACTATTTCCGCTTTCCAATGTAATAGAGCATCATTGAAACGCTTCAATATTCATTTTGCATTAATTACGCTTGTTTTCTTTAGAGTTTTCTCTCTTTTTTTCTCCCTCTAGCGAACAGATATGGTTTTAAGAATTTATTGGTGTCTAATTTGTTTGAATTAAAGTGTTCGATGGCAAAAATGGATGATGAGGAAGGGATTAATCGACTTGAAGGATCGCGGAATGTGCTTGGTGGATTAGAGATTCGAAAGAAGAAATCCGGTAATGATGCCACTTTCAAACATCCTGGAAGATCACTTCTTGGTCTTGATCTTCTTGCACGATCACGTGCTAGCAATGAGGCGAATTCACATAAGAGGGAACTCGAAGAGGATTCACCAGGTGGTCTCTCGGAAAGTACACGAAAACACATCGCTGAGTTAGTTTCACTCGTCATTTTAAATAGGTTTCCTTCATCATTTTAATGTGCTAAGGATATAAAGGAAAGAACTCGTATCTTACTTCCAGGAAGTTGGTAAGATGAGGGTAAAGCTTTATATTTGGATAAATAAACTTAACTGAATCATGCACCTGTAGAAGGCTTCTCCGGAATACAACCTGAGCTAGCGTTGTGAAAAAAACCTTTCTCGCTGATTCCCGCACTTTAAGTTTGATTATCTTTCTACTTCAAAATCGTCGTCGGTTCTCATCTTCAAAGATCATCTCCTCGGCAAAAAAGTGTCCCATTTCGAGATTGCTCTGATTTGCCAAAAGTATGGAGAATCTTCGTAATGCATGAAGCACTAATTTTATTAGTTTCTTTCATCGTTTTCAGCTTTGTTATGGAAAAGTATAAAGGAGGTCGGCGTGGATTAATGGCCGATACAAGGAAAGAAGAACGTAAGAAGGATGAGCATCGAGGAGATCGGGATCGACGTCATAGAAATAAGCACAAGAGTGAAGGGCATCATTCATCCCGGCATGAACGCCGGGAAAACGACATTCGCACTCCACTTTTTAAGGTTATTGATTGGCATTTATATTAATTGTTTCGGGATTGTCTCCAAGCATATAAGCCTTTCTAGGCGTCTTTATATATGACTTCCAGTATTTTATAATCGTTTTACGACCTCTATTTCTCAGTGAATAATTGAATATGTTTGAGATTCCTGATACACCGTCGCGTAGTGGGTGGGAAGAGGATGATGTGAGACGCTCTACGCGGAAACCTCGTTCGAGCTGGGATATGCCAACGCCGGCGACAACTTCAACAGGCGCGCCTTCCGATCGAAGTATATCAAGCATTTGGAGGAGTGAATGGAACAAGGAACGGTTGCGCAGAGATAGAAAACGTAGAAGGTTGGCTACTTAATTAGAATCTTATACGGCATTGATAGTTGTATTCTATAATAGCCATACTGGAAAAGAGCGGTTCGTCCAAGATGTTGACGTCAACTGTTTAGTTTTCCTCAGCGAGTCGGAAAGAGCAATGAATAAGAAGTTGTTCCAGTGGAATTTTAAATAGTTACAGTGTAGCTGAGTTTCTTTTCGTGCTAGAATTTTCCTTTTTCTTTTGTTTAGTGGCAGCTATGTACTACGGCTAGATGCAATAAAAATATGCGATTTTGTAAATCCTCATTTCTTGTTTCAAAAAGTAGTCTTTTGGCTTAACGTGATGCCTATCCATCCCCTAAAAAAGTGCTTGAAATGTACTTTTTTCAAAGGAAAAAATAGAAACTGAAGTCAAATTTGCCATATTCTAGTAAAAAATTTAAAATTTTCGGGTAGGAAATACATAAAGGGCAATGCTATCATCGCTGCTCTTTATATTTTTAATAATATCATCAGTGTTGTTTGCATTCTGCGTACCAAAGCTTGAAATTGAAAATTGAATGGCTGAGTGCCAGTGTTCGTTGGCGATATGTAGGTAATGTGTACATTACGAGCAGCACAGTCAGAAGTGTTGAACTTGATAATGGGCAAGGATATGAACGCAGGATCCATTACGTGTAAAAGAAGAAAGTACTATGTACCTATCTGAATTGTATGAGAGCTGGGGATGTCTTGGAGTCGTTGCTTTTACTGTTGTGGAGCTGTTTAAAAGTTTTTAAATTTAACCTCGGATCTAAGAGGTGTTATGGCTCTCTCCCCCACTCTTCCCACTGCAGCTGGAATTAGCCAATCACAATTGAACTTTGCTCCGTCCCTCTCATACAACATCAATTGCTCAGTGTCTCAATTTTGTGTATTATTTGCAAAAGGGAGTTTAGTGCTGTAAGCAATCAGGAGCAATTAGCAGTAACCTCAGGTAAATGTTTAGGTAACAGTTGCAAGCATAACAAGAAATCTTGATATCGCTTTGGGCGATAATATTGCTCTCTGAAAATATTTGCAACAAAACATCTATAGGCTTTATGAAAGTGTTTTATCATCTAAAAGCGCCATGGCGAGTGCTAACGGGAAAACCTTTTTTCTAGTCACTGAAGTGATGGTTGTTTGAAAAGCCGCTTTACCGCTCTCAGGTATATTGCATCGAGTGCCCTTGAAGATGAATTGATCTTGCAAAGAGTCATCAATTGTTTTATCAAAAAAATGAAAGCATCAAGAAATCGGAGCATTTGCAAGACCTTTCAATGTGAGCGTAAATGAAGTGAGATAGATGATTTAGCGGAGGGGAGAATTGATTTTGAATAACGCCAAAAGAGAAGGGAGGAAACGGGTGGATACCTCGGCGATTACTATAAAGCGTAATATGGCGCAGTTTTCTTTTTTACCCTTACGATCGGATTAAAATAAACATAAACAAAGGAAAATGTTTAAGTCATCGAACGAATAGGATGTTTCGACCATCTGAGAGTCGAAAGCAGATATATGGCAGAGGGGACAGGTTAGAACTCTTAGGTTATAGCCAAGCAGAAAAGAAGGCAATTGTCTAATGCATATCATCTATGCGCACCACGTATTAAACGAACAGTTTTTTAGGCGAATTTTAAACGAGGAAGGGGGAGGGAAGATATATTTATGTGAATTATAGTTAGATTATTGCTAATTACTTATATAAATGTGGTGTTTCTTTTAAGAGAGCGAAGTGATACAGTACGATCAATGAAAGAAGAGGGAGATTTATTGCCCGAATTTAAAAATGCATTCGAGAGAGCCGAGTGGGAAAGAGAGCAACAAAAATTGGAGAGGGAATGGTACGATAACGATCAAGCCTATGACGAGGAAAATAATCCTTTTGCTCAGGCAAGTTTCCTTTTTGCTCTTCTTTGTGATGAAATTTCAACTTGCATTGGACTCGTGGAAAGGTTGAATAATTATCTGTTGGAAAGATTTATTCTTGTACATGATCGATATTTTCCAATAAGTTAAACAGTTCTTTGCTTAATTAATCTTTAAAGTATGGTACGACCGAAGCCGAATGGAAATGTTCGTATCATCTCTGCAGTGGATAAAGAGAAAGGAGAGGGATTGTAATCATGTGAAGATCTGCTTTGTGTAGCGATGATATATGTCTGTTTCGAATATCGTTAATTTTTATCTTTCGATCGATTTAATTTTTTTTGGAGTTTATCCCGAAGCTGAACTGAGTGGAATTTTTGCAGTTATTGTATTTGCACGCATGTGTATATATATATATATATATATATATATATATATATATATATATATATATATATATATATATATATATATATATATATATGTCAGCAGATGTTTTTAGATATCAGAAGAATATGTGGAAAAGAAAGAGAAACAATGGGCGCAGAAACGTGAAAGGCCACGACTTACTGCACGTCAGCAGCAAATCAAAAAGGATAATGAAATGTGGGAAAACAATCGACTCGCTAGATCAGGTTGCATGTCAATGTTGGCTTTCACTTACGGTCTAATGCGTACTTAAAGAACGATAAACTTGCTAAGCAAGCAACATTGCGGTTCAGTGTTTATCTTAGTCTAACTTCTGTCTTCTGCCGCTTCCCTCCCCTTTAACTTCCCCATCTGTTCCCCCCCCCCCCCCCACCCTCGCTCATGATGGGAGGTTTCCTTTGTGGCATCCACTCTTTATTTGTGATTTTCACGCTAATTTTCACTCCTGATCACTTCTGTGACAGCGTTATATGAATAAGGCGTTTATTGCTTTGCCATTGCAAAAGGATTTATTCATTTCCACTGCACAAGAAATTTTGGTCTATTCGAGTGATTTTTGTGGTTGTTCAAAATATTATATGATGTAGAGGTGGTGCTTATTTTAAAATTAGCAGTCGGCTTCTGAGTTAACTGAAAGCGAAGAAAGGAAAGAAGAATTCAAATCATCGCGCTGGGAAGTGATCTCCGCTCTGCTTTCACATTCTTTGTTGACTTTTTTATTTGATCAACTATCCAATTTATTATCGTTGATTCTTTAATTTTCGTTATACTTTTTCTAATGAGTTTTAATTATGAATTTTGCTAAGTGTTTTTCTCTTAAGGAGTGGTCACAATGGCCGATGAATTAGATGACTTTTTTGATGATGAATCGGACGAGAATCGAGTTACATTACTCGTGCAAAATGTTGTGCCACCATTCCTCGATGGCAGATTTGTCTTCACTAAGCAGAATAAACCGATCGTTCCCGTTAAAGATGCCACTTCCGATTTAGCGGTTGTTGCAACTAAAGGCAGTAACGTGAGTGAATTTTATTTAGTCTTTTATTTGTTTTGTTGATTTTTATATCTAATTGTCGGTTCGTTATCAAAAAAAAAACGGTAAATTATCATTTATAATCCATTTGCCTAGTTCATTTTCATTAAAGCGAATGTTGAAGTTCTAATCGCTAAACTGTTACATAAAATTATTAGTCGCCGATTTTTCAATTTCACACTTAAAGAATTTGTTTGAAAAAATATTGTTGCTGGGAGATAGTAGACCGGCATTAGATAACCTTGAGGGGAGGGTTGTTCAGCATTGATAGAGATTGAGTTAAGGTCGCTGTTATTTTTAGTTGTTGTTAGCGATTAATTGAATATTAAGGTTGTACGAGCTTGGCGAGAAAAAGAGGAGCGGAAAAAAGCACAGGAAAAGCACTGGGAATTGGCTGGCTCGAATCTTGGCAATATTATGGGCGTTAAAGTGAAACCCGAAGAGAATGATCCAGGCGCTGAGGATCATGGTGCTAGCTATAGGTAATTTTTGATGAAATTGTGCTCGCTTATTCCTTTTGCCTAAAATGGGATCTGCTTCTATGCTGTTTGTGTTCGCTGATAGAATGATTTTTGCTTAGTTTTCAAAGTCGTCTTTTTGATTGGTTGTTTTATTCTTTTTTTTTTTGAAAATACTACCTGTATCGGGTGCAATATCTCACTTATATTCGCTGTACCCTTAACAGCATTCCTCCTGCATCATTTATGTAGTATTCAATCTCCAGGTGCATGAATCAATACTCTCCAATATTTGTTTATGCCGTTAAAAGAGGGGAAGTAAATAATAGCTGGATTCTATTTCGTACGTCGTTGCCAATATTCACTCCTTACTCGTCCGCCCTGTGGGATTGTTTTCGGTGCATGATAGGCTGACGTTTTGACTAACTTCCGTTGTTTTGCATTAGCGATGTTTGGCAATGATGGCGCTAGAATTGAATTTCTAATTTCAAGTGAAGACAGTTGAATTTTAAAAAGTTTGATCATTTGAGTTCATTGCAGTTACCTGAATTTTTAGTAATATTTTGCCAGCAATTTGGCTATGAAGGTGGGGTGGATAAATTTCAGTTAGATCGGTCTAACAGATTGTTAACTATGGAATTCTTCTTTATTTAAGCTATTGAAATTGTTGTTTATATGCAAATATCAGCAATCGAAACGGTACTTTAAACTGATCACCACGAGGATTTTCTATCTTTGTTAATAGGTTATCACAAAAAGAGTGACAAGGAAGGAACTTGTCTTTTTATTTATTTATTTGCTTATCTGTTTAAACGTTTCCAAATGGCAAAACAAGCAAAGGTATATGAGCAGGAAAGGCAAGACGAGCAAAACATTCTTTTTATTTAATTTTTCAATCTTAAGCACGATTCATCATCACTGTTGAAATATGAATATTGGTGTAATATGAATAAAGCTGAACAATCCTTGAAGGGAGTCACAACAATTCGCGACGCATATGGAGAACACAGAGGCAGTCTCGGATTTTGCGCTCGAGAAGTCGATCAAAGAACAACGTGAATATCTGCCGGTATTTGCGGTAAGACAGAAGATGCTGAACGTGATTCGAGACAATAGTGTTGTAATTATTGTTGGTGAAACAGGAAGCGGTAAAACCACCCAGCTGGCACAATATCTTCTCGAGGATGGCTACGGTGAGTTAATGCTTTAGTTCAGAAATGACTTTGTCATCTATTATCTTGCATTGATGATTAAGATAGGAGGATCGTTGGAAGAGCCTTTTCTGGCGAATGTTTTGAGCATTTGCACATTCGCATTCACTCTCTGCCTATACGTTTAAAGGAATACCGTTGAGCTTAAAACTACGAAATTTTGTAGTATAGTATAATCCGTTGGATGGTCTATGCTATTTTTCAGTCGTCAAAAGTTTCCACGCTTTTTTATGTATTTTAAAAATTTCTATGAATAGCGAAGAAAATTATTCACTTGTTGTTCATTGTGTTGAGGAATTATATGAGGAAAGATATTACAATTTTAGTAATCAAGTAGTTATATGTGCGATTCCTTTTTAGTTTTATTTGCCTTTCAGAATATCTGCTTAACAAACGCTTGATAGCGTAAAAGGTGGGAAACTTTTCATTGACAATTGCCTCAGTGAAGCTTCAGCAGAATGATCTAAAAGGAATGTTTGAGTGGATCCGAAAGCGTGCTTGTTGAAGGGAATGCTGGTATGATCGGATGTACGCAACCACGTCGAGTAGCAGCGATGTCGGTAGCAAAACGAGTTTCCGAGGAGAT
Organism: Ascaris suum; assembly: GCA_013433145.1. Lineage (NCBI taxonomy): Eukaryota > Metazoa > Nematoda > Chromadorea > Rhabditida > Ascarididae > Ascaris > Ascaris suum. The sequence continues at coordinate 13,471,912 of CM024170.1, read as the reverse complement.
GGGCGTTGAGTTGGGTCAAGAATGCGGTTATGCGATTCGATTTGAAGATTGCACTTCTGAGAACACTCGACTCAAGTATATGACCGATGGTATCCTTTTGAGGGAATGTCTTGGTGATCCTGATCTCGACCAATATTCTGCTATTATTATGGACGAAGCACATGAGCGGTATGATTATGGTTCCTGTTCCCGTTATTGATATCCTATCAGCCATACTTGGACGCTCCCTCCGTTGCTCCTTTCCCCACTGTAGTTATGAATGTCAAGTCTAGCTTCTTTGAGAATAAATCGACCGAGGATCATCTGTCGGTCGATTTCTTGCAGAATGCGAAAAGCAGCACAAGGTTCACTTAAATATTTTTGAAAGTAAGGAGAATGACGAAAAATAGGCCATTGTGAGTTAATAGGTCATACAATTTAAAGACTTCATAATAGCACTGGTTACTGCTTTTTGAGTTTTCATTTCCTTTCAGACCCAACAGCAACCTTTATCAAATCCTCTAATTTTCTCCAATCGTTTCTATATTTAATTGTCATGCTTTTTATGTCTTTTTCACGTTGATTCGTTTTCAGTTAATTGCAACAAAGACATTGAATTACTCACCGGCCAGTTCTAGGTTTGAATTTTGTCTTGTAAAATTTATTGACAAGAGACGTTAGATATTAGCAGTCAGTTTGTTTTTGTTGGTTGAATCGAATATTTATTGCCACAAATATAGATCTAATTCGCAATCGGTATAAAACGATATACCATATGGACGTAGTTTCATGAACATCGTGCTCTTTTAAGGTCCTTAAATACGGACGTTCTCTTCGGTTTGCTTCGAGATGTCGTTGCGCGACGTGCTGATCTCAAGTTGATTGTTACGTCAGCGACGATGGACGCGGAAAAATTTGCAACATTCTTTGGTGGTCATACTCCTTGCTTTACAATTCCTGGTTAGTTTTGTTTAGTTCAAGAGCTTTGTTTGGCTACTTTTATTTTTTTCTCGGTTATCGTACATGCGGAATTATTTCAAGAATATTCATTTATGTAGGTCGAGGTGAAGCGCTATTCCAAGCTATTCAAGTGAACGGCTGTATGTTTTATGTCTGGTATGGACGGCGAGCTATGCATTGCCTCAGACGTTGTACACCTGAGGAGCAAAAAAAACCTGGTTATTACTTCTTCTCTCAAAAATTTTCTGGAAATGGAGAGGTGCAGCGCTCGAAAGGATCTTGGCTTCTTTGAAATAAGTGAATAAGTGATAGTTTTTGAATGAGGATGAATTACGGCCATAGCTGAATGAAAGTAAGTAACGGATTATCGCGACCCAAGTTTGTTTATTCGCTTTCAGCTTTCGTGTGACAGGAAAGCGTTGTAATGATGACTGTCTCATATTATTTAAATTTAGATACGCTAAGAGATCTATATGGTGTACAGTTGAGAAGGGATGCACATCATAGACAAGCTTGTTGTCTTTCAGTTTTCTTCGTTGTTGTATGGTGATTTCGAAGGTTTACTTTGTTAGATTATTAAATGGGCCAGCCATGGCCGTTTGGAGCATCACACAATGGAGGGAAGCTCATTGAGGACTAACCAGCTGAAGTCTCCTTCGTCCTCTTCGCCTCTCCTTCTGCCTTCCTAGCCGATTTCACTAACTTTTGCGCATTGCTTATGAAATCGGCCGCGTCTTGCCTTCTCCACTTAACAAGGGAAGGGGGGAAGAGGAGAATGGAGTAGGGATCAGTTAATCCCCTTATTGCCTGATTTTGTTAACGATCCTGCTTACTAAGGTCGGACGTTCCCTGTGGAGATATTTCACGCGCGTACACCGATGGAGGATTATGTTGACGCAGCGGTGAAGCAAGCAGTAAAGGTTCATCTCGGTGGCAGCGAAGGAGATATTCTAATATTTATGCCCGGTCAAGAAGACATAGAGGTAAGCCCAAGTGGACAGGTTTCAGTACTTTTTATTTGCATCTTCTTAGCCATACTCATCTCGTTTTCGTTGTTTTTTAAGTCTTTGGGTTTTTTGTTTGCATCACAAAACACGTTCATGGTTAATTCATTGAAGTTCAAGTATTTGAATTTGGTCATTGTTTTTGGAGACAGGCAGAAGATTATTGAACGCTTACTGAGGAAAGTTTTGTCAGTTTCCTTCGAGTTGCTTCTATTTGGTTATATCTTTTTTGTCTTATTATTTTATAATACCTTGTTATCCCCTCCCCTCCCCTCCTTCCGCCAATTCTTTTCGACCAAAATCAGTTTATTTTTTTATCCTCGTCTTAATGGGTCACTACCCTCCAATATGAACAGTCAGCTTCCTGTAAGCTGTAATTGATTAGCAGGTGTTTAATTAGAATGTTGAACATGTGCGATTTTGTTTTGCTGTTTTATGTGTTTTTATAAAAGATTGTTGGTAATATGTTTACATTTAATTTGAAGGGTTGAAGAATGTTTTTATAATTTGAAGGGCATTTTTATAATTTGAGGGATGTTTTTATAATATGAAGGATGTTTTTAATTTGGAGGGTGTTTTATCATTATTAAGAGACGCCGTTTGTTGCAGTGATGAGTGGACTATGTTCAGGTGACATGCGCAATGATAAAGAATCAACTGGAAGAGTTGGACGAGGCACCACCGTTGGCTGTATTACCGATTTATTCACAATTGCCAAGTGATCTACAGGCTAAAATTTTTCATAAGGCACCAGGTGGTATTCGAAAATGTATTGTGGCAACGAACATCGCAGAAACGTCGTTGACGGTCGATGGTATTCTCTTCGTAATCGACCCCGGATATTGTAAGCTGAAAGTATTCAATCCAAGAATTGGAATGGATGCACTTCAGGTTTGCCGCATTCCTTCCTTTTCCCACTTTATTATTCAAAAGTCATTAGTTTAGTTTGCTGTGCATAACAGCTTCATGATAAGATAAAAAGCAAAATGCACAAAAAAGTTGGAGTCTTTTTAATAAGTATAGTCGAAATATTCTTTGATCAGTATGCATCGTTCACCTTGTTGTAAAAGATTGTTCGTGTTATTGATGCTCTAGGCTATCGGCTTAGTTGCATATAATGATCTTTGATCAGTTTGATGGCATTCATCCGTAGCTTTTTCTCTAATCAAAAATGTCCTTCGAATTCACTTCTGGCTAAAGAATATTTTAAAGACATCACAGTAGTGGCACTATTTCATGCTAGAGTTCATCGAGAGCATATGTTATGCGGCCAAGTAAGTGCACAATTTCAGGTGTTCCCCATATCGCAGGCGTCTGCCAACCAGCGTGCTGGTCGAGCTGGTCGTACTGGTCCGGGTCAGTGCTTCCGGCTCTATACTGAAAGGCAATTTAAGGTATGTCACATATTGATGCACTCTCATCTCGTATTTTATTTCGCAATTTAGCCTTATAACTATTGACGAAAGATTGCAGGCAATATATAATATGCTTGCAATGGTATAAGTGTATTGCAAAAAATTTCTTAATGCAGTTTTAGTTAATTGTTTTGGAGCAACAGTTTTAGTTCCTGTATACCAAGTGGAGTCAGTTCGCTCACTTTTGCATTACATACATTTGCTGATTTTTGAAAGCATTCGATAATATTTGATTTTTTCATCGATTATTTTCATCTAGAATTGATTTTGATTACTAGAAGACATTGGGTAGGTTTTATTAGAGCGAACATTCGCACGTTTTAGATTTTTTCTTTTACGTGGGTGAAACATACGAATTTCTTATTTAATACACGAAAACGGTAGATCATCACTTACGCTAAAGCCTACGCTAAGGTCTGCATCGTGTCACATATGCGATAAAACTGCCGCTAAATTTGCAGTTCTACCATTGCTTCGTACCTATATAAAATGGGTGAAATTTGCAGGAGGAGATGTTGGTGGCAACGGTACCTGAAATTCAGCGAACGAATTTGGCGAATGTGGTATTGCTGTTGAAGTCTCTTGGTGTCGATGATCTTCTCAAGTTCCACTTTATGGACGCGCTCCACAAGACAACATGCTCAATAGTATGTATCAGCTGTGGACACTAGGAGCACTCGACAATACTGGTTAGTGTTTACTATTCTCTTTGAAGGAAGTAAAATATTGAAACACCGAGATGCGATTAGTGAAATTAGCTGTTTCATGGGAAAGTCGTTTGAGGTTTTCGTATGGGGCTGGGGAGAAGTAAAATTACCGGAACGAGGCAGATCCCAGACAAAGTGTGACGCAGGGATAACTTTATTGATCTTATTGCAGTTTCTGCGCAAATTTTGCATTCGAAGACAGAATGGTATTTGATGTTTGAACCGAAGATGAGTTGAACCCTGTTGCTAGCTACCAACATGAATTCTGAAGTATTTAAACAGGCTGCTTTCTATCACTAGGGTCATAAGCTTTCTAACAGCCATCTTTTATTAACAAATATATTTTATTAAATAATTATTGCTGCTTGTAAAATGAAAAAAAAGAACGAAATTTTGTTTTCTATGCGTCATCAGCTAGTTCTATTAATCGATTATTCGGTACTTCAAGCAGAGGGCAACGGGCATAGGATAGGGGTCGAGTGAATGTAGGTCCCAGGTAGAGACGCGGGTAGAGCAACTCTTGTCGCATGAAAGTTCAATTTCTGCTGTTTATTGGGGGGAGGGAGAGCATTTCAGCTCGTTTATTGGGTATAGGTCCTCACTTTATTTGCCGGAACGGATGGGGATAACAGATCAGGTTGTCAATTCTAGGGGATAGTGTTGTGCAGTTTTATAAGGTTTACGCCTACACGCTGGTTGCCTAAGGAAAGCGAAATGTTTCGCTTGTATTTATATCATTAATGGACAATCTTTATTGAGGAATTGCATTTATTTGTAGACGGAAGTGTTTTTGGGAAATTCTAGGATATTAGCATCATTTGGTACCACTTTTGAAAATTACTGAGGATTAGAGGTGAATCAAATTAGCCGAATTTGCTCTTCATTTACGTTGATTATAATTTTTAGGTCGACTAACGGATTTGGGCCGTAAAATGGTGGAATTCCCTCTTGATCCAACTCTATCGAAGATGTTAATCGTATCGGAGGGAATGGGCTGTAGCGATGAGATTCTTACGATCGTTTCTATGCTATCCGTACCGGCGATTTTCTTCAGGCCTAAAGGAAGAGAGGAGGATGCCGATGCAAAGAAAGAGAAATTCCAGGTTTAATGCACTTTGTGGTTTTATGAACCAGAGAGATTGGAATATTGATATCGATAGCAATATACTGTTGTACAAATATAAAATTTTCTTTGAATTTTAAGATCTGCCCAGGAGCTGCCTGTTCAATGCATTCCTTGACTTGGAACGAGTTGAACGTTAATATCCTTAAGCGGCATTGAATATCAATAAAGTCCGTTTATTGCTTCACACCCACACAACTAAATTCTGAATTTAATGGATATGTTCCAACATCATTTCGAAGCTTATGAAAGAAGTATCATGGATGTTAGTTTATAGGCGTTTAATGCTGAAACATTTTAAGGTACCGGAAAGTGATCACTTATCTTTTCTTAACGTTTATTTGCAATGGAGATTGCATAAATATTCGATGAAATGGTGTAACGATAATTTTATACATGGAAAGGCGATGAAAAAAGTTCGCGAGGTATTTGTTTTGACATTTTTTTTTTAAATTTATTATTGGAAAATACATTGCCTTTATTGGTTTCTTACCTGTAAATAAGTAATCCTGTTAAGTAATGGCTATAAGATCACCTTCGTGGGTGGTTTAATTAGATGAAGAAAGTATGGTTTCGCACCTGTCTGCGCTCGTTGAAGATTTGATCGCTACTGGAAAGCTAAGCCAACGCGCAACATCTTTGAATAATCGCACGATATCAAATAGTCTTTATAACGCATATTCTTGTTATAGGATGCAAGAATATGGCTTGTGAAAGTATTGCTAAATTCTACTTGGGAGGAATTGACGCAATCTTGGGTGTATGATCCTTATATGAGGCAAAATGCCCCACACACATCAACTGTGGAGTTTCTTCCATAGTTTCTTATAACTTGTTGTTTATATTGTGTGATTGAATAGCGAAATTATTTCACTTGTTTGATATGTTTTTAATTCTTGATGAAGGATATGGGAAGAGTTTTAGGTGCGTGCACAGCTAAAAGATATTATGGAAGAGCAAAAAATCGAGCTAATTTCTTGTGGTACTGAATGGGATATTATCAGGAAATGTATTTGTTCAGCATATTTCCATAATGCCGCCAGGTTTGTTTATCCGACTGAAGTTAATCACTTATGAAGTATTTTTTCTTCTGTCATTTTTCGATGGGATTAACTTAAAACATATATTAGTTACATGTATGACTCGAAAAGTTCGACTGCCAACTGAGGTTGGTGAAGGTAGTCTTTAGGTTTAGGTTAAAGGAAGTGGAATGAAATGACGTTGCTATCATGAATCGAGTAGAGCTGATAACAGTGACTGCAAACCGATTCTGCCCAACGAACAGCAAAAGTTGTTGTGGGCTAGCAGACAAGCTTCGAAAGGAAATCAGATTCTCACCATCGTCCTGTTCTTAATGAATCAGTCAAGTGCATTGGCCCTGGCACAGGCGGTTAGTGGCTTAATGCAGCAGAAGGAAGATTTTTACGTTCGATCCGTGGGCCATAAGTGGGATGACAGAGGAGAAATCCGGGCTTATGCTTGAATAGATGAGAGACTCTAACGCGCATAGGGCATAGGGCAAGAGGTAATCGATGTGAGGTGAAAAAGTCATTGGAACAAGTACAGCAAAAGCAGATCACCCAATTTGCTTGCGTATATTATAAGTCAGAATGATGGATAAGCTTAACCAAATCAACGCTTATCCATACACCATAACCCAAATGGGAGCAGTCGAGAGGAATGAGCTGTTAAATTTCGATATGCCTCATCAAAACCGACCTGCCAGCTCTCATAGCGAAAATAATATGCTTATCATCACATGGAGGATATGGGCAGTGCGGTATGTTAGAATGAGAGTGGCTAAAATCTCTTTAACTGACAACCTCAGATTGTTCTTGCTGAAAGCGACCGATCGTAAGTATCGTCTCAGAAGCGGTATTATTGAGTGAGCTCGTTGTTTGAGTGATTTATCGTTAGACCGTTATATTTTCGGCATGACCGAAGAGCGGTTTTATTGACGACTCTTTTCGCGTTTGTAATTTATGCTGCGCTGTGAAAGTCGATAGTTGTGAATATATTCTACAGCAGAAGTTTTTAAAATCTTCCGGCTAATTATCTTTCGTGACACTGATATAATAGTGATATTGATAAGTGTTCCATTACTTATTTGTAGAAAACGTTTGAAGGTGGGAAAATTTCCAGGAGCAAGAACTGATTATTTGATAATATAAAGTGAGCGTATTAAACGCTGTTGGAGTTTATTGTTTGCTCGTAAAGGGTGGATTATTTTTACGTTTGTAATTTGTTTTGTTGATTTAAGGCTGAAAGGTATCGGAGAATATGTAAGCGTTCGTACGGGTATTCCTTGTTTCCTTCATCCGACATCCGCTCTTTTTGGTTCGTTTTTTTGTGATATAGCTGGAAGAGTGTATGTAGTGTGTGTCTAAGAAGAGCAGATTTGTAACAGTATATGTATCGTGATTACTTCCTAATTTCAATACGTTTTTGTTTGTGATGTGTTTTTGCAATGATATTTTATAAGCTCAAACACGTGTTTGAAATAAATGCATATTCGCATGACTTTTCAACGTAAACTAAGGAAGGTGCTCTCTTCAGCTTTAGCTGGCAAGGCGCAGCGACGCTCGAAATATACGAGAATAAAGACGCAGCGCATTTCTGTTTGCTATTTATCTATAGCGCACATTGTTTCCATGTTGAGAAGTACACTTATTCGGCTTGAGTTGAGCTTTACCGAAATTATTGCGACATATCTTCACTGGAAGTGTTGCCTATTTCAATGGCCTGTGAACAGCGCAGAAACCTCTAGAAGAGGATGAGAGGAGGGGACGAGGTAAGCAACATATGAATGACTTGTAATGCCTTTTGAATTGCAGGAATGGGCTATATGCCTGTCTATGTGGTCTATCACGAATTAATAATGACGGCAAAGGAATATATGCAAAGTGTAACATCGGTCGATGCGGTATGGTTGGCCGAGTTGGGTCCGATGTTTTATTCTGTAAAGGAGGCTGGTTCCAGTAGGATTGATAAACGTGTACAAAGTATGCGTGACGTACGCAGTATGGAGGAAGAAATGAGACAGGTTTGAGTTGGAATTTTTTTAAAATAGTCGCTTCTATTTATTTGTATCTTCTTATTACCCCACTTAGAAATTGCAAGACAGGGATGTTAATATTACAAATAGCAACGATATTTCGCTGTAATAATAGTTGCAGAAAATTTTCCCATCCATCTACCAATGAGGCTTTTTCTTCCTTATACTAGCAGTTGATGTTATAAGTGTTTATCTACCTGTCTATAGTTCAACAAATAAACGTGAACTCTTCTATCATTTCATTTGCTTATTTCAATGGCTCGCTTGGTTCGTTTTTTTATGTGGTCACCCGATCGACTCGAGGGTCGTCCACTCGGGTGGCTTCGATCGTTAAGGCAAAGACGTGTTTGAAAATTATGCTCAGATCTATGTTGAAGCCTATGGTTTTGAATATGACCTCACCAGTTTTAAATTATTACGGTATCACATCAATAAAATCTTGCGGAAACAAAGGAACACACTTTTTGTATGGCTCAGGATTATGTCCCATAACAATCCAAGGGAAAGAGGGGAGGGGAGGGGGGGGAAGGTGAGAATGCCCAGTCGTAAGATAGTGAAGGATTCTATCTATACTTTCCATCTAGTCTCGGATAGTGCAGCTGGGTTGCAAATCCATTTAGGCACTGTGTAATAAAATTATGGGTAATAATATTCATATTGATTTGTTGAATAGAAGCAACAGATGCCACTTTCGAGTGGATGTGTAGACTCCTTTCGTTGTAAGTATTTAATCTTAGTATAATGTTTGTTTTTGCGATTGTCTTGATTCAGGCAAGCGAGGAATTGAGTGAGCGTCGTAAAGCAGCCGAAATAGACACATGTGGTGGTGCATCGATACGAATTGCGGAACCAGGTCGTGCACCACCATCGGTTCGTTCCTCAACCAGATTCGGCCTGTGATTGCATCCAGTCGTCTCTCCAAACTTCGTTTTTCTAAGTATTCAACTGTTAACGTCCTTTACCACCTCTGTCTAAATATTTGAATATCAAGGTTTTATTGTTTTATTTTATAATGTATTGCTGATGAGGTGGTTGAATGTTACAAAAAGGAAGCAGTGCTCATAAAAATAGTGAGTTTAATATTTCAAGATAGCCTTATTTCACTCCAAAAAATCCAGGAATGATTCAGTGCTTTCTGGATATTTGCTGGATTAGTAACTCGGAATTGATGGGGATCGAAAAGGTCATTCTCGAACGCAGAAAAAAATGCATCAAACGGAAAATTTTTGTATATTCCTTAAAGATTCATTTGGTTCCTTTAAAATGAATCGTCAAATTTTCAACACTTTTGAAAAAATTCTCTATTGGCCTTCTTTCTGCTACCTCATTCTCAAAAGTATAACCTTTCGAGCCCTACTTTTGAAGGATTTAAAAGATAGTGCTGATTTTTTTGAATTTAAGGAATGGTTTATGTGTTGATAATGAATGCACAATGAATGAATTGTTTTGTTCTCAACTTCTGCGTTTTGCAATGTCAAAAATGAAATGAATTTTTTTCTTTTCTCATTTTTTTATTGGCACTTTTTGTGTGAATATAAAACTTCACAACATAAAGGTTTTAGTTGTAGTGTATATTATTGTATCATCAATGCCATTTGGCATATATATTAAATTTTCTTATATAACATGTATTTATTATGTGTATGAATTGATATCGAGTAAATAATCGACGAATAAGACAGCAAATGAACGGGGAAAGAAGTAAGCGAAGACTTAAGAAACGACCAATGGATTATGGTGAAGAAAATTGGTATCTGGTTTTTAATGTTATTTTCGAATGATTTCAATTCGAATTTTCATTTATAATCCCTCTGATGTTGCAATGATGGAAAAATAAATTCCTCACCTAGTATTTTTATACTAAAGCAGTATTCAGGTACCATCCGTCAACGGGAATTTGTTGGGTGATAAGGACGTGAAAGCATTTCATTTCGCTTATGAGGGGAACATCTTTAGCGCAAAAGATTGAGGACTTGTGATCTAATTCGCCTGAGGTAGGATTTTTGAGCACTGGTGATTTCAATTTGCCTGAGCAGGACGTTTGAGCATTTCTGATCTAATTTCCCCGATAGGATGTTTCTGCATTTATGATGTTTAATTTGCCTGTGGTAAGATTTTTGTGCAGGTGTGTTCTAGGTTTGCCTTAGGAGGATTTTGTTAATCTTAATATACTGATTTTTGATCATGTAATTCGTGTGCTGTTATTGTGGTTACTTTATATTTGCATAGAATAAACGGCGGAACTTTATTACTTCATCTCTATACAGTATACTAGTTAACGAAATATAGTGCTATTGTGTTGTTGTAGAGGAGGTGTTTGCACATTTCGATTCTTCTTTTCGTCCTTCGTTAAGCACTTCCAACTGAGCAGCTCTTTTGAATAAATGTATGGAAATCTTCAAGAATTAAGTCGGAAGTTTTTTGTTGAATTATGTTTATTGATTACAACGGTGTGGTTTTCATTGAGTATAATGAATAATTATTTACGTATATGTTAAATATGAAATCCCTTCCAGACTATCGGTGGAACTTCTTCTTGAGTTTTGAGCACCTTACATCCTTTTTTTTCTTCTCACTGTTTTTTTTTTTTTTTTTTTGGTTGAAGTTGATAAGCTCGTGCATAATAACCACTTCCGCCGATATGTTGAGATGTATGTATTTGAAAGATCGGTGTTTCAGGTGGCGCATTCGATTGTTTGATGATGGATCAGATCCCGTCGGAAGTATTGCAGAATATTTTGGAACGCCTACCGGAATCGGAACGTATTCCAGCCTCATTTACATGTCGTCGTTGGCTATCGCTTCTCTCACGCTCGTATCCACGAACATTGGAGATTCGTATCAATTTGGACGCATCATCATGCAATGCTAAATTCAATTATTCCACCACACATGAAACACATATGACGATTTGTTCATGTGCGACGCATGCTCGTGAACATGCCCTCATTCTACGTCTCTTATTCGAGCAATGTGGCGATGAGATTCGTTCGGTGTCTATCGACGACGATCTTATCCCAAAAGTATGATCTTTTTTATTTTATATTGTTATATTTCTATAGTTTTTATGATTAATGTTGAATTTTTGTGAAGTTTTAAATGAATTTCCCCATGGGTAAATATCGTTTCCTATTTATCTATCTTTGTTTCCCTATATGAATATATGATAATTTGAAGTTATGCTTTAAGTTTGGGCCAACCAAATTGATCACGAGGATGTTGCGAAATTGTGTCATACCCTGCGTTATCTATGATAAGTAACGAGTCGTCTATATGAATTGCAATAAATAAGAACAGGAATCCCGCTTAGTTCTTTCAGTATTGCTCAGAGAGATGTATAGGGAATTTTTTTATCAGGAAGGCGTACAAAGCCATCTAGAGGATCTCACGTTCCATAGTGTGCTTCGTAATGCACCATCGAGCATCAGCGCACTTCATATTCGTGGCGTTAATCTATCGAAAAACACGCATGGACTTTAGCGTTAATTGCGAAGTTCGCTTGCTTAGAGGAGATCTCATTATGCGGCTGTATTCTACCGATCGGCAACGAATCGATGCTCTCACGACTTATCGCACCATCGTTTCATTCGCTTGCCTCAATTAGTGTCACTGATAGTAATCAGGTTCGAGAATTGGTCATATTTTTCTTTGAAATGAAGATCCATTTGAAGCTCTTCGGCTTCGATTGCTTTCAATATTTAGCAGTAGAATGCATATTTAAGCTATTAGACCACTCGCCAGGAATTATAAAGGATTTAATTTTTTAGTTGATCTTCGAGTGCACAGCAATAATCTCTCGAGTTTAGATGATCAGTTCACAGCAGCTTCGTAGTGGATCGCTCAGCTTCAGTTTGTACAGCGATTGTTTTCACTGACTGTTCCCATTTGGTGAACGCTACACCGTTCTCCCACTTGATATGGTTTAAACAGCGGTCATTGAATTTTTTCCCCTATTCCATTGTTTTTTTAGTCGGATTTCTTCCGTTTATTCAATTTTGAAAAATTCTTTAGGAGGATATTTTAAAATATTTTACAAAATATTTTCATATCTGGGGCGAAGGTTTTGTGTTTAGATTTCCGATAAGTTTGTGACAACAATAGCGCGACGATGCCCTCTATTGCGTGATGTGAACGTTAGCGGATGTGAACGTGTGACGGCGCTCTCGTTGATTGCATTCTGCGAATGTGCCACATCTCGACGTACCGAACTGACATCGATTAATATGTGTTCCACCTCGTTCGACTTTAATATGGTCAGTTTTTATGGATCGTTTCTTTATTATCTTTATTTTGTTGCTTCTGATATATTTCTTTCAATAAGTGTTCCTCGTACATCTCCATATTTTCAAAGCGTTCTTATAGATTGTTTGAATGAGAGCCGAAATTCATAGAGAGAAGGTATTTTTTCAGCCGGTTGAGGCATGGAAAGATCAAAGTTAGAAGCACTCTTATCCGGAAAAGGGAGAGGGGTTATAATTAGAGAGGGGAGACGAAGTGAAATAACCGCCGTCTATTCGCATACATCGCTTTTTATGTTCATCGCTAAACGTTCATTTGTTGGCTTTGTTCGGATTCTCGCATATTTGAGTCTTTATTAGAGCTCTTCGTTTAAGGGTATAAAGACGATCATTACTTCTTCTTCTATCGCAGAAATTTGTTTTTTGAAAGGTATTTCGTAGTATTTTTGAATAAGTTTGTTTGATGTCTTAATAATTTGCAACTATATTTTATAGCAGATGAAATTTTGTAACATCAAGAAATGATCGTCATCCTCTTTCTTCAGATATCTGTAGAATAATGAGGTGGCTAGACGGTAGAGGGGAACTATGAGGGATTATTTAGGTGTGAAGGAAGGGAATGAAAGGTTTCTCTCATGAAAAAGGTAGCATCTGATGACTGTTTCCTTGAAGAGAATGGTCTTTTTGATTACCTTATTTTCTAGCATATCCATTTATGATACGATAACTTTCAGTTGGAACGATATCTTTGTTCTCCACTGCTGGTCGGTGGTAACTGTTGGGTTGCAACCCCGATGAAGATAGAGATTGCTTACGAACGTGCTGCGGTCTGCTTGGAGAATACTCGATTTCGTAGTTTACTGATCATCGCTTATGTATGATAGATTATATTACGTTTCTATCGTGCCCTATCGTCGATTTTTCATTCATTATAGTATCAGAGGCTTCTTATAAGCGTTTTATAGATTATTATGCTAACTAAATGATTTTATGGTGCAATCTGTGTAACTAGTTTGATCTTCCAATTCTTTTCTATTATAACTGTTGCGCATTTTCCCTCATCTCTGTTCCGTTTTTAGCGATGATCGTGCAAAACTCATTGTAATCTGTGTCGCTATCTGCCTCTCGACAATATTTTCCCCAGGTAGTTATAAAAAACCTAAGAGAATGAAATTAGCTGGACATGATATTTGACCGGAGAAATTCAACCTTATGAGCATATCAGCTGATAAGTTATCAGCGTCAAGTTTAGCGTTTGCGTTCATTGAATTTAAAGCAGCTTCACATTCTAGTGGAAAAATTTTTTTGACCTTATCATTCTCTCATGAGCTTTTATCAGCTAGCGGAATATAGTCGTTATTTTTGCAGTTGTTGGGCTAAGTCGCCTGTGATTTTGAAGTCTAGTCCTGTAAGCGCTTATGGGCCTACTAGTTGACAGGTGAAAAAATTCGGCCTGGAGTTTGGAGTCATATAAATCTGCTCCACCTATGTAAATTGTAATCTAAATATAAAAATATCCCTTTATTTAGGAATCGAGCTTAGCAGTTGATGAGCAAAGACCAGATAATAGGTTGAGAATTCAAGTTGAATAATCACAACTATTGATCTCTCTAAGTAAATCTTCTTATTTGTTTATTATGTCTTATCAATCGATAAACGCATATGTGCTAATCAATCGATAAACCGATAGCACTTCCTTGTTTGGATTAATGTTTCATTTTCAATAGGCATTATTGCATAGCTACTTTCTAAAATGGTTCAGAAATATGTAAATTCGAATATTACAATATTGTTCGAACTATACATTTTTTTATGTGAAGGGAAATTTTTATTTTCGATTTAATAAATATAATGAGAAATTCTTTACATCATAATAATAAAGATATTATTTATATAATAATAATGATATTATTTATATACGTAATAATTCCACATTGATTTATGAATCTCATTTAAGGCGATAATTTGCGAGAAAGAGCGACATTTTTTTGTTTGAGATTTTGATTAGATTGTCGTTGTTTAATGTTAAGAAGGTATGCTTTATTTTCCAAGTGGAATTTTTTTTTTTGTGCAAAAAAGGGATCTCCGAAATTGATTCCACTTCCTCCTCTGCTCTTTGGTTCACCGTCTTCACTCCGCATTCCATGTCCTTACCGTCTTTCAAATATACAGAAGGGTTAGGTGGAAACTTTTTGCAATGTGAAATTAAATGCTTTTGCATGTCTTTTCTCTGTAAAGATCTATGGAATTGAGAATTCAACGGCATTAAACTCTTTGAGATGTCTATAGTGATTAATTTTACTTGTCGCGTTTTTGTCGCGTCTATGATTCCATGAAGTCATATTTTTTTAGCCGATTATAGATCATTGGAATTGAAATTTGTTTCTCTGCCTTTTCCGTTTCATTTCCGCTCTCATATAAAATATTGAGAATCAAAATAAAAAAGCAAATTTGTGTTTCCGTATATTAGAAATAAAAATATGCGAATTGATTTCTATCATCATCGTGATATTTTTGTAGTATCATGAGTGTTCCTAAGTGATCTATAATTGATAATATCAGTGATAATAGAAATTATTGTCTTTTATATATGAATGAATGATAAGTTCATCGTTAGGATCGCTTAAAATAATATAAAAATAGAAAATATTGTTTACATCATTGTCTTATTTTATTTATTATTTTTTATTTTGGAAGTCTTTTTAGTGCAATTTTGCCACTAGTTCTTCTATTTATTTTTAATGTGTTGTATGTGTATAATTCTCTCATAATGGAGTAAGGGCATAAATTTTCTGGAATAATCCATGGGGGTTGATTTCAGATATATGCAGTTGCTCGCTTTCTAGGGCGATCATTCATATCTTTTCGATGGAAGTGATTCGTTTAGATCTCCCGAATCGGAGCCATTAATGTTCTACGGGCTGAGTTGTAGGTTGTAGTCGTGATCTAGTTCATGAACCAGTTCATGGCTATGCTTTGTCGCATCGTAAATATCTGTTGCTTAGAACGGTGGATTCTTCTCAGATGATAGATTGACGATGGTGGCCATATTTGAATATATTTGTTCTTTATATGTTTACAGTAATTTGATAATGCAATTGTGGTCTTGAAGTGTTTTAGCATTTCTTTATAGTTTATTGAAATGAGTTTTTTCTTTCGTCGACGATGAGGTTTGATTGAAGCGATGCGTAAAATTGTATCGCAAAGAAAATAGAATATGGAGTTTTTTTTAATCGTTTGGAAATTAGCAAATCGAAATTTTTATGAGATTTTTTGCTTATGGAAAATTTATGAAATGAAAAAAAAAAGAACGAAAAACAAATTACTGCGGAGTTTTATTCTCGACTTCTTAATGATTGACATTTATGAAGTCATAAAATGTTTCGCTCTTTTTTTTTTCACTATGGTAATTTTATTTTTCAATTGTTTCTCCTTTTAAAATATGGCGTTTTTTTCCACTCTTTTTTTCAATGAAAGCCTAAATTCCGACGCTGTTATCTTTATAATTATAATCGATCCGTAGACTTCAGCATTTATCCCCCCTTTGCTATTTGTTACTTTTATTTTATACTTTTATTGTTATCCTCTCTTTTTGACCATTTCTCTCCAGCTAACTATCTCTGATGTCGTGCACTTCCAGTAATTCCAAACAACATTGAAATTATTGTAGTATCATTTTACTATCTAATATTATCACTTAGCGGCAATTATTTTATAACATCATTAAGTTTTCGATTTTATAATATATATATATATATATATATATATATATATATATATATATATATATATATATATATATATATATATATATATTAACAATATTCATTGATAAAAACATTCGATGCATTATTATTTCAATTAAATTTGACGTAATGAAATGAAAGCAGCTTGATAACATGTGTATATCGTTGTAAAACCAATTGTGTTAATTTGCATATTGTTAGCGACTTATTGATAGGTAGAGAGAATTTAAAAACTGCTTACTCGTAACTTTTTATTTTTATATATTTGTTTTATTTTTGAAAATTATATGTATGACATTTATTTATTATGGGCAACCTGCTTAGACGCTAATTGAAGTTAATTGTTATCTAATTTTAAACTTGATATTGCATTAATAAATTCTTGCCCTCAGTTCTTTTTTTTTTTGTTTTGTAATAACAGTTTGATGCGTGGAAAATCCATCGACGTTTACGTGGCGTTTCTTTGAAAGATATTTTTGCATTTATAAGAGACAATTATATTTCAATGTGTTGATGAAAATAGACGGTAAGTTGACGTTATTTATGATATGCAAATAAAATATAATCGATTAACAACAATTTTTTTTGCGGATCATAGCAATTTTATGATTGGTTATTAGGTATTTTCGCATCGACAGGTAGCGTATCGTTTTCCGGTTCACTAATAAACTTAGAAAAGATTTATTAAGTTTCTATGAGGTGAAAATTAATGATAATTGTTGCAGTTTGCAAACGTATATGAGAAGGTGGATGTTGAGGTTTTGTTTGAGGTTATTACTCTCTTACTATCAGATTAAAAGAATTCTTGAGCTTTATTGCATTAAATATCATATAGAAAGATTAAATCTAGCCAATAATCAGCAAAAAAAAAACTTATAGTTTGATCTTTGAGCGATTTATGGCCTATTTCATAGGCTGCGGCAAGCATGCAATACGTTGAATTTCCCTCACTTATGCGATAAAATCGTTTCTCCTTAGCTTATCAAGTTTCGATAAAAAGTGGTCATCTCTTTATGAAGTGAGAATTAATGTTGTGATATAGTGTTAATGATATGCTACGATATGCAACAATGCATATGTTAGTGATATGCAGCAATGAAATGGGATGCGGTCGTATTAACGGCATGTGATGTTGAACAAAAACATGCATTCGAGATTGAGATTGCCGAAATATTGCACGAATTGAATGATTTTGCCGAAAGATTTCTTGTCGTTGACGATCGACCGTCGAATATTCGTATCGGTATGCATTCTTTTTTTTTCTCTAACATTTTCCTCGATATTTTCACCCTAATATCACTGCTTATCTTTAATCTCAAGGAAATATATTTGCTCGTTAGTGTGAGGATCCATTTAATTTCAATTTTTGCATATTTGTGCTGATTGAATGTTTTCAAAAATCATTACGAGTATCGTGTGGAGGTGTTGCTGAAAGCAGATCTAAAGCCAGGATGAGTATAAGTAGGCCAAGAATGAAATAGAAATATTATTAAAGGTTCGAGAGTTTCTGTGACGATGAACTTGTGAGTGAGGCGATAAGGCGAGAAAATGCTTGACGTATTTAATATGCAAATTTTTATTATTATTTCATTTAAGCCAGTTATTTGTCTCATTATCTGTTTTGATTCTGCAAACATGACATTAACAAATAATCAAAGGTTCGGGCGGTGCAACTCTCCTCGTATTGGAATACCTTCATGATCGATTCGATAAATCGTACGAGAAATGGCGTGTGCTTCTGATTCACTCAGGTGGACTTAGTCAACGTCTTCCAACAGCATCGGCTATCGGCAAAGTGTTTATGATGTTACCGAATGGAAAAACCTTTCTAGAAATGAAGCTTCTATCGTATCGGTTAGATTTGATGGATCTTTTGTTGAATTATTGGTAAAGGATGGCGTGACCATATCGTGAAAATTACCTGCGTTTTTTTTGTTGATACTTTAGACTATCTTGGGAAATGGTGGGGCACTGTTGCATTTAACGATGGCACCCCATTTTGGTCTTTTCCGACTGCTCTTCTTGGTACGGTATTATCTTGTTATACTTGTGATATTTTTTTTTCTTATAGATATTTAGACTGATGCACCTTTTTGGATGGCCCACGTTCTCTAACGTTGCAGAGAACGATGGGCCATCCAGAGTGCATGCATCAGTTCTGAAATTTTGCACGCATACTCCTTTTTGCACTAATTGTATCATCTCATTTATTTCCTTTTCGAAAATTTTCTAGTCGCTACGTGAAGCAAATATCATGTTTGTTATCAATGTCACGTATAAACTCTCACGTATATTATATCATATATCACAACAGTGAACACAAATACATGCATGAGCACAAGCAGTCATGAAGAGTGAAGAATATTCAACTGATTTGACGATGTATTCGTTGAGAAATTTTACCATTGATTTTAATATTTTCTTCGATGAGTATCTTGGCGCTTATGTCACAAGGGGGGGGGGGGGGGGGGAGATTGAGTGAAAGTCATAGCAGTGGAAATTTTCGCTGAAAGGAACGTTCATTGCATTCATCATTACCAATAAAGGCTGTTCTTTATGTTGCAAGCTAGGTGCTATAAGTTGTGGCGTTGAGATTTTGAAGGCTATCATAAATATTTTCATTTAGCTTCATTGCCGTTGTATTCAAAAATTTTCGCTTCATGTTAACATTATATCAAATCATAAGAATAAATAATAAATTGGGCGTTAAAAATTCGAAATTTCTAGGTTATCTTTCTGAAGTTGAAAAACCTCTTTAATTGAGAGATCAACGGAAATAATATGAGAGAGAAAGAAAAACTTTTATTCCAAACGGAGGAATCAAACGATTTTCTCGCGGTATTTTCGAGTGGGAACCAAAAAGTTTTCCAGAAAATTCCCTCATTCTCGAGGAATTGATTTTGTTGCAAAAAATACGGAACTTTTTAAATTGCAGGCATTCACAATTGAAACTTACTAGTTGAAATTTTTGAACTGATTTCTGTTTTTTTTTTACTTGGAAAAATGTACTTTCACTTATCTTCTTTTCTGAGGTTTCCGTTGATATTTTTGCGGAGAGGGGAGAATAAATCGGAGATCGGTTCACGCTTTGTGGATTCCAAAAAAAATTAGTGTGAATCGGAGGGGATATGAAGCATATAAGAAAAAGATCGGGGAGCCTTTCGGGCAAGCAGTCAAATAAGTGATCCCCTTCGGGAACCCTGTGCGTCGTGGTGCATCTACTACAACTTCATGTTTCAAATGGGATGAAATATCATCATTCTCAGGATTTTTCTGTTGCAGTCCGATCGTAGATGCGATGCCACTTGGTGTGGTTATATGCTCATCGGATACGCTTGAGTATATTCCAAGTGATATACATATCGGCCTCTCAGAAGTCACCCTATTTGCACATCCCTCAACAATCAAAGTGGCCACTGAGCATGGCGTTTACGTAATGAAACATGATCAACTATGGCGAGTGCTTCAGAAGCCGACCGAACAGACGTTACGGTTGAATGATGGACTGATTGAAACAACCGACCGACGAAATGAGGGTAATGCGCTGCTGGGAGTCGATGGTGTTTCGAAACTGATGGTAGATCAAAGGAGTGGAAATGACAACAGTATAATTAATGAGCCTGAGAGAGAGGAATATACACTTACCGATAGCTTCTTTATTCTGTCGCCGAGGATCGTCGGTGATCTGATCGCGTTAAAGCGTTGCACACCGATTGAATGCGAAACATGTTGCTATGGAGATTTTTTACGAGCTTTGGGCACATCACCTCTGTGGGATTATTTCGATGTGTGTGAACCCCTAGCACGAGCTAGACGAGCTTATGCCAATGTGTTCAGGTAAGTAAAACCATTAAGAATTTGTTTTCTATCTGATTTAAAAGAACAAAGATGGCCATAATTGTTTAGAATTTTTTATTAAATGAGATTGCAAAGCACGTACCGTCGCCGGTTGATCTTGTCCACTCGGAGGTTGGTGTGTGTGTGTGTGTTTTTACCAGATAGTTCCGGTTTGGGAACCACTAAAGCTAGAGGTACGATAGTTGGAGGATATATTATTCTGCAGCATTCGGCGATCCTATATAGCAATCTCTAAAAGCCATCGGATCCTCGTACTTAGAAGCAAATAAGTTTGCCAAAACTTGACCACGTATGTATTTCACAAATGCACTGATCATCGATCGTGTCCTGTTTTATAATTGATCACTTCATGGGAAGAATTTCCTATTGAAGATTTGTGCGAACAATCAGTTCAGCTAAGGTATGAATGCATTATTGTGCACCTTCATAGTTTAAGCTATTCCAACGAGTGGGATAATAAAAAGCGCGCATCTTACCACCGTTTCTAGTGCTTTTTTCTATTCATTTCCGTGTAATTCGAATTCTCTTGCTATTTTTAAATATTCACTATGCTTATTTATTCTGTACCTTGTCTCAAAAATCACTGAATGAGAGCTATTTGTATGAAGTAATACAAGAAATTAGAGAAGGAACTCGAATAATCGTAAAGAAATAGAATAGAATAGTAATTAAATACTAGATAATGAATGGATATCATTTATTAGTACAGTATTTTTACAGAAATAGATCCAATGAGGTGATACGATTACCGAAGAATTCATTCTTTCATTTCGGCACCGTTCTTGAATTGTTGATGCATTATATGCCTTCATCAATATTCATGAATCAGTTCAAAATAACACCACAACAGTCGATATGTTCAATCATTGCATCCAATTCGCAGGTTAATCTTTTTTTTTTTTTTCACTAGCTCCTAGAAAATCATTCGATTCAATAAGCTGTCATTTTTCATTAACGAGTTTTGAGATAGGGAAATGTTATCTATCATTTTTTTTTATTTGAGATTTTCATTATCTTTTAGAAATTAATTACCTTTCAGTTTTTGGAATTCAATTAGCTATTACTGTTTGAAGCAAATTAGTTAATCGCGCATTTTTAGTTTTGATTAGAAGCCTGAAATGCTGCAACAATTATTGAAACTCGAAAATCTTGTGAGTATTTTTAAAACGTTTCTTCGGATATTATTGAGTTCGAGATTGTATTTCCTATAGTCAATGATCAACATTTCTTCATCTTTTTAATTATCTCGATTTTACGTTCTTTAATACAACATTATTCTCTTCAGACTTTAATAAAAATTTTTATTTTCAACAGTTTTGATCGACATATTATTTACTTGTTTCGATAATTTACATATTATTTCCATAATTTTGTACAGAAATTAAAAATTTGCATAATTTTCAGATAGGTGAGAGAAGCGTTGTGGAATTATGTGATTTTCGTTGTGGTGTTGACATTGGTGATGATTGTGTGATAAGTTGTTGCTCAAGCAATCATCATGTTATAATTCCTAATCGAGTAATAGCTACAACAATCATTATCCGACATACGATAGACGCACTTGTTGGTCGACATTTGCGCTTCGTAACGGTGGCGTTCTCAGTTGATGATAACCTAAAGGCGAAAAATCTCGTTGATTTGCGATGGTTTTCACATAGAGTTGACGCATGCGGATCAGTGGATGGCAGTCTTTGGAATCTGCCAATATTTGCGGTATGTGCATCTGCATCTGAATCCTTAGATGCGACTTTATATGCCATAATAAATGGTCCTCCTCGAGGTGGTGAGCTTCTTTCAATAGCTGATGTTTTGCGCATGAAGGATATCGGAGAGATGCTTGCTTATCGCAAAATGACTAAGCTCACATCGTTGGCACACTAGTTTGTTTCGCTAGTCATTTCTGCAGACGGTGCGAGACAGAGAGGAGGTATGCTGCTTCTTGGGTGATCACAGAAAAAGGAGAGGAAAGGTGTTCACCTGTAAGGAAACACTTGAACCTTACTCCTAGTTGCCATCGCACCGTGTTGTTGTCTTATTTTCCTTACTTACTCATATAATAAAATTGAAAAAAAATGTTGTTTCATGTTTGATTTTGATGCGTTTATTTTATTTCACAAGGATAGAGATGTTTTCTTTAAATACAGCAGGAAATATCGTAATGCAAATTGCCCGTTAACATTGTAAGAGTTTCATCCTCTGTGATTGTGAATCAAGGATCATTTTATTCTAATAGAAATTATGCATCCGAATATCCCCCTCTCCCCTCACCCTCCCCCCTCCCCCAACAGAAAAGTCCTTGACAATTGCGGAGTTATTTTATTTATTGCCAAAATTAGGTGTAATTCTAATGAATGCTTTGTTACTGTCAATTTGCCGGAAAGGTTTGGTCTAGAAAATCTGTTGTACAGTTTAATAAGACGAGAGACTCTTTCACCTAAAGAAGCAGTAATAATAACGAAAAGCACTCAATGCTTCGTCGTCAAATGGTTCTTACACGACATGAGGGAAGGGCGGGGAAGGGAACAGAGAGGCAAAAAGCAGGAAAGGGGGATGGGTCCAAAGTGCTCTTCATGCATGTATGAAGCGCATGTTGCCACCTAGTCATTTTATGGTGAATGTTTGCCCGAGGCTAAATTCTGAGTAATTCGTAGCGTTTAAAGGGGTAAAAGCCACGTACTAGTTTATGTTTACCTTAACCAGTGGCCTAAAATAACAGTTTCAAGTTTCACAGCAAATTATAAATTGAAAAACTTGGTCAATGGGTTAGATGGTTCGATCGGTGTGGGATATAAAGCTATATAGATGCTGATGTAGTATAGTCATCTCAAAATGCGCCGAAGCGGTGGAACGTTGCGAGTTTATTGTCCTCCGTTACTTCGGTTCTTCGCGCATAAAGAGGCTTCTGTTTTTGTTGATTAAAAAAATTTGCATATGTGCATCATATCATCTGTCTGTGTGTTTTTAAGAGACATATTTATGGTTTTTGTATAATTTCATATTTATATATGAATAAAATTCTAGTTTTATAAGAAGACAAATCGAATAATTCATATCTCTTTACTTCAGTGTTACAAATACACTCTTGCAATACGTTTATTGTATACTATATATACAATTGAAAGAGTAATAATATAAAGACGATGGGGCAATATGATAGATTCAGATAAAAGTACAACGTAGGAAATCATAGAGCGTTGAAAAATTTTAGAAACGAAGCAATAAAAGAGTTCGACTTCATCTCATTGGGATATGAAGTCGAAAAAACTACGTGAGATGCTTTCTTTTTAGCATTGGAATAAATAAAACAGAAAAAGGATATGGCGATGGGTTTTTTTTTTAATTTTTAAACTACCCCTCCCCCCCTCAAGCATTTATTTTATTTTCAAAGAAATCCTTCAAAACGATGAAAATTCCCTTTGGAAAAAAAAATCAACATATGCCAAATGAACCGATTTATTGCTTTGAAAACGATACAGAAAACAATAGACGAATAAAATCAAAAATGAAATAAGGACATATGTGAAAGGGATGTGAATAAAATATGAGGTGTAAATGGAGGTGTCACGAAGTAATCATCCCTTTCCCATAGAAATGACCCACGTGGTTTTCCACTTGAAAAATTTTTAACTCTCAACGGAAATGAATTCTTACCTGAGCAACCACTCGGTAGGCCTTCCTCCCTTGTTCCTATCATCTAAATAAAGAAGTAGGAATTGGTATGTCACATCCTCGTTTACAAATGAACATCGACAATATAACTGTACAATCAAATCGAATATAGCAATATATCAATAAAGAAGTATGAATAATTGCGCTTAGTAAGCAATACCATTCAGCAATTTTTGCAAAGAAGTGTACAGTGCGCATTGGAAAAGAGGAGCGGGATATTTTTGTTGAACTAACGAATGTTATCTCAGGTCTATGATAAGACATTCACCACAATATCGACATTTATGCATTTAAATCGAAGGTGATCACTGTGGGGAAACTCTCCCGTAAAAAAGTGGAAATTTGAACTCATCATTCAGGCAGATGTGATCTATTGTTTTTTAAGAATCCGCTGATGAAGGCTTTCAATCGTTCTTGTGGTTTGCGTAGTTGTTCGAGGTGTTGCAAATTCGGCTTCACCTGCTCGTTTCGGTGTGCTGAAAAATTGTCAATTTCATTTTTGCCGAAAACATATTGGAAAAAATTGAAAATTCGCAGCCATTTAAATATATTTTTGATTCTGATATTTTAAGTTAATTTAAATGTATTTTTTAAATGTGAAATAAAATAAAATAAGCGGTGGAATACTTCAATGTTCCAATAAATGAATCGAGTAACCTTTGAGAGCAGTCAAGTTGGAAAGCGGGAAAAACGCCTTCCTCTAAACTTTGGCCGAATGCAATCTTTTCTATAATTTTGGTAATATTCGGGCCCGCCCCGATTCATGATAAAATAACTAAGAACTCCGACGAACCCTTCGACTTCAATTGGAGTGCGAGGGATCGCATAGGAAGGTGATCTCGGGTCGAGGTTAAGAATACGATGTTGGTGGCCCTCATGTGAGATAACTGGTGTCCGCAACATTTCTTCCGTCGAATACAACTTCCCCAACCATTGTCCCATAGCTGCCAAATGCTAGTGCACCTTCCAGACCGCGAAATTCGATAGATAACGATGCCGCAGGACAGACCAATTACCTTCGCTTAAAGTAAACTACTTGTTAGTCTTTCAATAATCTATTCTTAATTAGTTATACATAATCATGAAACTTCCAATGTGCCATATAGGGGTTTCAACTCACACATATATGAACTTTAGACACCAACGCTTAAACTTGTGCTCAACATGTATTACTTTACTTTGACTGAAATCAACGGAATTCGCAACTTAGCCAAGTTTTAGCCGAACGCTCAGTTTTGATGATAGAGGTTTCTGGAGCCAAAAAATAAAAATATGAAATGCGAATAGAAAACCAATATTTCTGAAATATTCTTGAAAGAGTTTTACACGGCATAAATTTTACGCAACAAACTTGCACACGGGTGGAAGTACTTTGTAAAGCGCATTTTAACAATCCAACATTTCATTATACTCTTAATGGGCTATCACTCGAATACCATATTGTCAAGAGAGTACCATACTTCACTAAATAGTGCCCCAGCCGTCCGAGGTGATAGGAAATAATTAAGCGATCCGAATTAGTGAAAACTTGAAGAAGGACCTACGTTGCTCGAAGCATTCAAAGCTATTATTTGGTTTCAAAATTCACCCTGATTCAGGTTGAGAAGTTTGAAATGTTCGGTCGTTCGTTACTGTTCGTTGGCTGGAAATCGATGTTCGAACAATAAAGGTAACCGACAGTGAGGATTCGAGCGAACTTTGAGAAGGTTGCAGAATTGGCAAATATGCGTGTATCGTCCATTATGTGAACCGTAAAGGAGAAGGAGCGGCTCCACCGGGTCTGGTTATTTTCTGTTTGTCATAGCTTCAACAACAATGTGGATTTTTATAGACCGTTCCATCTTTATCGACAAAGCACCGTCATCCTGAGACGAAAGGATGCGCTGGTCACTCTCACTGATGTTTGTGAAGACTGGTAGAGGCGATTGCGTTAGGGCTGTGCGGTGTCTGACTGCTATGTAACGCGGAGCTAGCTCGTAGTTTGCAGTGAGGATCGAACAGTTTGAGTTCCCTGATTACGGATCGAAAAATTGGTACGTTCGACCGCTAGAGATCGAGCGCATGGGAAAAGGGGGGTCTAGATCGAGTATGAGCATGACTTCAGCTGGCAAGTAGACAGATGGCTTGCACGATGTACATCCGCGCTCGAATGTCCA
The DNA here is from genome assembly GCA_013433145.1 of Ascaris suum. NCBI lineage: Eukaryota > Metazoa > Nematoda > Chromadorea > Rhabditida > Ascarididae > Ascaris > Ascaris suum. The sequence continues at coordinate 13,446,002 of CM024170.1, read as the reverse complement.
TTCTTGTTCCCCACCGTTGGTACACTTATAACCACATTATTTCATAACGTCCCCGCATAGTTCAGTCACCAGTTGCTGCGCAATATCAAAGTAGTTGGTTGGATGGAAAAATTACACATGGAATGTGTTGCTGTAGGAGGGAACTATAGAACCCCACATTTTTTAAGGGAACGATTTTCTATAGCTTTTTACCATTGAGCATTTAATATTAAACTATCAGGTAGGAATCTTCTCACCACAAGTGATCCACCATCCATCGAGTGAATCAATCGGCGGCTGGAAAATGGCCCGGTAGCACGGACCCGCGTGTTGATCGGATAATACGAGATAGCATCGCAAGTAAAGAATGTAATAAATGAGCAGTCGATAGGAAACAAAGCATTTGGCATTGCATATGTGCACATTTGGCGTATGACGCAATATGCAAATTTCTTTGCGATAACTTGCAAATTTTGCATCTCCTTTTCAAAATGCATTATCGCCTTATTTTCCTTCCTAAATACTCTCATTGTTGTGCACAAAAAGCGTAGTTAGCGGTATTAAAAACTTCACAACGCTTTGAGCAGTTGAACTTTTAATGGAGATAAAGCAATATTTGTTATAAGCGTCTTAATGTTCAATTCAACGATTCTATCGGGCATATAATTTTGTATACTTCTAGCAGCCGAAAATAGTATATTTAAGTTTTTCTTGATAAAGTGCTCTTTTTTTCGAAACTGATAAGGCATTGAGCAACTTCCATTTTTTTCAAGGTTCATATGGAGAGAAGGACAGCAGGTGGTGCAGTAGCGGCATGTCCCTCACCTGCACGACGACAGCAGGTATTCCCAGCATGTGCTATCGAAGCATTAGAACAGGTTTATAATTCTTCTCCGAAATACAAGTAGAAATAATTGAATAGACTCAAACAATGTCATGGTAGTCTATCAATGAACCATACTAAAGGACTGAATTATATTGGAAATATTGTCAGGTAATACTCATTTAAAGGTGTAGCTTCATTTCAGATGCTTTTATGAACGATATCTTTTTCATAAGAGACCCGTGTTAAGTAGTGAAGCATCTTTTTTTTTTTTTGAAATTTTTGAGTTATGAATGTATATGATCGTGCATATGCATCTTCTTCCTCATTCACTGTGTCTGAGGGGCACGCAGTAGAGCGGATGAACGAACGAAATAGGATGAATTTATTGATAAAAGTGGCGCTTTTATTCCGTTTATTTAAGGGAATTCCTTCATAGATAATTTAGTTTTTTGTTTAGCATTCGCTTCTTCTCGACATTCACTTCGTTTTTTTCTTGCCTCGTTTCTGATTCCTCATTTCTTGTGAATTGAGAAGGTTTCCTCGTAAATTTTGAGGTATTTAAAGGATGGTTGGCAATGAGTGGATAAAGAGTTGATAATTTTATTTTCAATAGAGTTGAAAATTTTGTTGATATCGGCAACCTAAATATCGATAACTTTGAAGTAACTACGAGTAAAGATTCATCTGAAAGCTTTGTTTTTTTTTTTTTTTTTTTGGTAGATTTAAACGTTCATTTCGACAGCATATCATTTCTAAAGTTTTTTTAGCAAGAGAAAATTTTAGTGATCCCATCGAAATGCTTCGCAAATCGGTAATGCAGATTCCAATAGTCTAGAAATTTTCGTCAAAAATTGTGGTCATCATTTTTCCTTGAGTAAAGAAGTGCCTGCACCTCTACAATGCAATTTTTTTTTGGAAAGCAGCTTTTTTTAAATTAATATTCACTGTAACTCGCATAGATCACCATTATTATTCAGCGACAAGTTACCGAATGCGTAGTCGCTGATCGTTATTACAGCAAGATTTTTATATACATCACATATTCCAAGACTAGTTGAGGAGTGTTAAAACTTATATTTGGTATTCAATGACCAATACAGGACCATACGTATCCAGGGTATCCCAAAAAGGTAAACAACCCAGCAAATAGTTCCCAAGCGAGCAACTGTAGAATTGTGGGATGGGCCTTACTTGTAACGTTTCAAATTTAGTACAAAAAAGAAAAGATCAGAGCCTTGCTAATAAGAGAGAAATAAAGACTTGCAATGAAGGATTTTTTTCTTTTCCTGGAGTTCCTTCCTCGTTTTCTTTTTGAAGTTTTTTGGTTGAGATGAAAAATTTGAAAGAAGTGAAATCAACAAAGACCGAAGTTTTCTTGATGAGGGGAGCTCGTTGAGGGATATACTATAATAAAGGAAGTTTGTCTCCAATTGTCCTCGGAGTAGAGGGAGGGATCGAAAGCCCTTCTATGATAGGAGTTATTAAATAAATATAAAGATTCCCACAGTCAAGTCTGTAAGAGCAAAGGTCTTCTCCTTCTGACTTCCATTACCCAGCCATGGCGAACCTTATGAATGCACAGTTGGAGAATCAAAATACGCTATATAAGGGGGAAAATTTCATGGCGATTGGCACCTGGTTATGATTATTTCTGCACAGTTGTGGAGGAAGGTCAAAAATACGCTCTGAGTACGTATGTTCCCCCCCCCCCTCCCCCATCCCCCCATCCCCCTTCTTTCATCGCCCAGGTGGATTGTGTCTTCGTTTTTTCTTAATTGCTGTTAAATCGACACAGGTGTTTTTGAAATTAAGAAATCCTCGATATCTTTTTCACTTGAGTTCAGTATGTTGTCCTCGACTAGTGATCATTCATATTTCTCTCCAACCCATTTTTTCATTTTGCTCGAGAGTTGCTCATAAAATTGCCGATAATCATTGCAATGCTATGCGGGAAATAGTTCAGGTGACGAAATTTTGTGGGCAGCAATCACAAAAATGGCGTGGATCGACCGCAGTAAGGAATACCGAGTTGCAGCATCTCCTTGATAATGAACTATTTTGTGTATCGTCACATAGGAGAGACTCTCGGCTCAATCCAGTTCAACAATTTCGTCTTATCGAAATGTTATGCGAATATTTCAATGTTAGCACATTGTTTCTGTTTTTTTTTCTTGTTTTTGAACTGAACTGAGTGGCTATTGAATCGATCGTTTCGTTTTATTCTTCTGGATCGAAGAGCTCTCGATCTGATCCCTTTCTTGGCTGATTTTTGATTGTGAAGCTTTTCGCTCATTTAGTGCAGCACTTACAGAATAGCGTTTATTTGGTCGGTGGGCACCGACTTGGTCATTGGTCATTGGTCATCAGTAAAAAAGAACATGTTTCAAGTCAACTGATCGTTAATTTGATTTCCTAAGTGGAAGTTGTTGTTCCTGATGACAGCGAAGAGTTCGAAGTAACCGATGAAGTGGTGCATCAATTTCCGCAGCAAAGGTATTTGAGGTCCGGTCCTTAGACAGTGGAAAGGAGAAGGGAATTCTCTTTCTTCGAAGTCATATTTTAATCATTAAACTCTAATCGATGCTCGCATATCTCCTTTAGGATATTGGCTGTTGAAGAGCTCATCTGAGTAAACCTGTGATAAAGAGATTATATATATATATATATATATATATATATATATATATATATATATATATATATATATATATATATATAACTTTCCTTTGTGTTTTTTCTTGCAGATATTTCTGTTTGAAAATGCGAATTCATTATCTTAAATAAATTTTAGCAGTGTTAAAGGATTAATGTTTGATAAGAAAGTGGGCAAAGAGTAAGAGGAGGTAGTTGATGAAGCGATTTGTTGAGTGCTTTAGGTTATCGTTTATTTTCCACGGAGCTAAATCCTGCGATCATGACATTGTTGAATCTCCTCTTCTCGTTCTCATGTTGTTGATCGTAGTAGAGTTCTTTTGATCGAATGAAATATTCCCGTTATCAGAGTTGTTGTAAATGATAAATATAAAACGTTTAAAATGATATCTGTGTGATAAAAGCTTATCATTTGAATTGGTGAATTCAGGTGAGGAAAGGATTGTGTTGTGCTTTTATGATTTTATTGAGGGAAATGATAGATCAAAAAGTTTTCATTCTGATAAGGAAAGATGATAATGCACTAATTTTATGCAATTGATGATAACATAAGTAGTGCGCCCGATATTTCATGGGGGAGTGGGAAGGAGGGGAAAGGGTGGGAATTCCTTTTCGATGTTTCTCGAAGCAGTGGAATTTTGGAATAAAATTGTGCGTAAAATACCATTTTTTTTCATAAAAACCTGCAAAAATTTGCATAATTAGCTTCTCACAGCAACGGTGTAGTATAAAAACGGACGGAAGCTCACTCCAGTTGAAGATTATTCACCCTATTTGTTTCCAGTTCTATATCTCAAAGTTTTTCTAAACACTTATTTAAAAACTACGAAAGAAATTCATTTATTCCACTAAGAGGGTAATTAAAAGAATATTTTAAGGAGAGAAGTAGAGAACCTCGCGGTCATCAATACACTTATTTTGAAGTGATATTTTGTGGACGAGAAGGTGAAGCATTACTACACGATGTGCGCATCTCGCTGCTTATGAATCTTTGCTCATTGGCTGTACAGTATCCGTGCTATAGTCTTCTCAATCATGTATCACAATGGCTTCACAAGGTTCATTCATATATTTCATCTCATATTTGAAGCTTTAAGGTATCTATTGCTGGGTGTGATGTGCACTCTCTTCCTCACCTCTTGACCCTTAACGGTAATATATCATAATTTCGAATGGTTTTTTATGGATGGATATACATGCTGCACAGGAGTTATACTTTATAGTAACGTGTATTGTGTACCTTTGCAGGTTAATTACAGGTTGTTTAGGGGAGAGATGATCCAAAAACCACTGTGTGACTGTATCATGGAGCTGCATATATTCAAACTCTTTTTTCTTGTGGGAAAAGTACTTTCTCTTTATTAGGGTAAAGCATTAGAAAGCAAAAGTGAATATATTCGCACTATTTCTTTGCCCTTATTCTCCCTTTATCAATAATAAGTTAGAATGATAAGGAAATAGCGACGAAATATAGTTTTATATAAGCTAGTGATCTAGTCACTTTCATTCATCGGCTGAGGTCACCAACGTTTCTGGATGTGGGGAGGTGATAAGCTGAAGTGCGAACATTGATGTGCGATGGAACAAATGACAATATTTTTGATTTTATTGTATTTATATATTTTTAGTTTCAATCATTAAATCTTCTCAATACGTGAAACTTTTGAGATTTATTTGCAGATTGGAAATGGAAAATCATATGCGCAACAACTTATCGCGCTTCTCGTTGATCATTTTATCTTATCACCAGCCGAGTGGAATTTAGTAAGTTTTCTATTTCTAAATTTTTAATTACAGATGCAACTCTCTCTATCCATATGTACGTCCAGCCATTTCCGCCGTTGTTGACCTGCTCGCCACAAAGAGAGTATTTGTGTTTAGTGTAGTTAAATTGCTCAGCTAATACTGGGGGGGGGGGGGGGGGGAACCCTGCATATCATGCCCTTGTTTACGCATTCGTATTCAACGCAATTATTGATTTAAAATAAGTTCGTTCGATGTGATTCAGCATAGGAATTCGTGGAAATGTTAAGTTGCGATCAGTGAGTGCTGGAAGGATTTTAAGATGGGCAGGTGAGTTGCACATTTGCCAGCATATTTGGGTTCGGCGGATGTTAGATGATTGCAGATTTATTCATTTAATCCTTAATTTAATATGCAAAATGCAAAATATGCTGATTTTCAAAAGTAGATAATTTATCGACCATCAATATAAATGGCATAAAAGTGAACAAATTTGGTAATTTTTTGGGATATTTTATTCATTTCTTTGGTTATTTCTTCCATCGGAAACGGATTTCATCATAGCGAAAATTGCTTTTTCCCCCCCAGAGAATGTGATTCTAACCTAGTAGGTTTTAGAATATTTTTTATTTGTTGGAAGATTTTTTGTCTGCATTTGTGATGTTTTATATCAGACGCATCGACTCTTTGATGCGTATTTAAGGTAAAGAAAGAGTTTATTAATTTTGACTTATGATTTTCTGCCTCCGCCTTTTCCTTTCACCGATCTTTGATCATTTTTCTCCCCTCCACCTAATCGTCAACCGGAAATGAGAAGGATGAATCGGCTGAAGCCTTCCAAAAAAAAGAAAATTTAATCATTCAACCATGTGATAAGTTATCATCAATTCCTAAGCAGAGGAGGAAAGTATGTATACTACCGCCTGTTACTTACTTGACTTTTATCTATTATTCGCTGCTTTTTATTTGTTCACTGCCTCCTTTTTATTGTTTATTGTTTGTTTTAGGATGGTTAAGAAGCGCCATTTTATCGTTTGGCAATTTTGTAGGTGGAAAAGTTTGGATAAATTTTTGAATTTATTTTATGAAGATTTAATAGTCTATCGAGATGAGTGGGATATAACTGTGAGGTTTTCAGCAAAAATTTCTATTGCCTCTAGCTGAAGAGGTGCCCGAATTTGTGTCTTATTTTGTTGCTTACTCAGTTACGAAAGTAACTATTCGTTCACCTTTAATCGAAGTGCTAGCGCATTGGTTAACCGGTCCACAATCGAGTCGAATAATCTCGTTTATTAAAGAGACACCAACGATCACAAAATATTTCGCTACGAATGTAAGTTCCCTAAATGTGATTATTTTATTAATTAATATGTTTGGGTGGGGGGGGGGGTGGGGGGATCTTTTTAATGACTCTCTTTAGATTTATGCTTTAAAATTGATGTGAGGAATTTTTTCTCATAAGGAAGTGATTTTTTCTAGTAGGCTGGCTTAAACTCACATCACTTTTTACAGCAAAGCTCGAATTTTGTCAAAAATTCTGAACTTTTTTCGAAGAGCGCATTATGTATTCGTTATGTTTTACTGGCTTATCGACAGCATTATTTTACCGTTATAGTTTTATATTTTTCTGCTGAAATGGGAAAATGTATATTTGGGTGTCTCTTAATGTGGCCAACAGGGCACTGATAAACGCTACCGAGGGATTAAGGTTTCATTAGTAGACGCCAACTAGTTGAAAAGACATTCTGTTGGTTCTGTGTTTTTGCAATAAGAATATACGCTAGTAGAGATTGTCATGAAGAAGTGCTATTTGTTGCTTTCAGACGTTCTGGCTTTTGGTTCTTTATGATTGCACCTCAGGTTGTGGGCGTAAGAGTCCACTACATGGTGTAACAACTATGCTCTACGCGGATTGGGTAAAAACCCCACCGCTTAGTATAAAACCTGCTCTTGAGGTTTGCTTTTAGATTTTGTGTTGTGCTCATCGAACTTTCCGTCCTTTCTTTTAAGCTGAAAAAGGTAATTCCCAAGCGATTCACAACGTCTATTGCACATTCAATTTTTTTCGAAGATTTTTAAGGGCTATTAAGGAAAAATTATGGGGAAAATCCGAGTTTATGGGGAAGGGGTGAGGCCTGGGAACTTGTTCTAGACCTGCCGATCTGTTTCTGATGACCGCAACATGCGCTAATATGCAAAAAGTAAGCGGCCAATCGACACAGTTATCCTTAGTTGGCAGTTATAAGTGACACTCAGGCATGTTTTACAAAGGTGAGAAGTGTGGTACGAGAGGGGTGTGGAGTGTGTTGATTACAAGTAAGTACCAAATTGGCGATGTTGCTTCTTTGTTCACTTTTTTTGACTCAGCGTTGGATTGTTATCCTTCTTGATAGGTTTTGAGGGAAGCATTTCACTCAATAACGATTAATAAGTGATTAGTGTGCTCGACTTTTTATAATATTTAAAAATATTTTAGGCATTAGTTGCGGATGATCTCGAAAGGAAATTCGAACCAATTGTACTCTATTATCATCTCCATTTTGCGAGACTCTCAAATTGTATATCAAGAAAAGAATTATCGGAGTTTCTTCCACGTTTTCATCTTGAGAATAACTATCAGACACTTCTCCAGTCATTGAAATAATATTCAAATTTTTTAGTTATGAAAGAAATCTCAAAGGAACGAGAATGTTGCTCATTCGCTATAATATGTTTGATGCCGTCAGTCTTGTTTTATTTAATAAGCAGTGCACTTTTGTTCCTTATAAATTTCGAAATCACTGTGGTGATTTGATGGATGTATTTTTAATTATTATTGTTATTATAAGGTGTTCAAAACTCGGTTAAATAATATGGAACATGGTATTGCAGTGGAATACTTTAATTTCAATTAACCAGTGGGGATTTGAATTCGCTGGGAATTGGTTAGTGTGATAATCGTGAATTGTTATTGCTTTTCAATGTTTTTATGATTGTTTTGTGCTGAGTGTTGTTGTTGATTTTTAAATAAAATAAAATCCAATAGTGTTCAAAAGAACTATTCAGCTGTTTTGATTTTGTCGAGATTACATATGAAAATATTTGATAAATACAACGGTTCGAAGAATTTGAGAGGAGAGAGGAGCGCAACAAATGGGAAAGAGCAAAATAATCAATATAAGGGGAGAGTAAGTTTGAAGGTCACAATTGTTGGAGGTTTCGAAGGGGCGGTCGTCTTCTCATCTTGCGTCTCCTGTTTCCTTTGATTTGTGAAGTACTGACTGAGAAGGACTGAAAAGTACATAGGTAGCATAGGTTTTGAGACCTGCCATATTCGAAAATAACAGCTTTCTAAGGATATAAATATATATAGCTGATGCTTGAGGCTACAAGTCATCGCAAAAACGAGTGATCTCTAGTAGTAATTTGCCATGTTTTGTGGAAGAAGAGAAGCATCCGTCGCCATAAATAGACTTCTCTTCCGGTTGTTTGGACATGAGGATGTAGGATTATTGAGGTAAGATGCAATTGCAAGATGTCAGGACGTCAAGGTTGTGGAGTTTGCTTGGTGTGTGTAATTTTAATTCCACAAAATATGGTACTCCCGGTTTACAAGATCCTTCCTTTCCCTATGTGCACCACTTTTACCAATCAGCGGAAGGTAATAAATGTCGACAGAAATTGCATTCTCAAACAGGCTCATTGCTTCGGAAATATGAGGTGTTTCGGAAAATTCGAGAACTTACCTACAAATTGGAGGTGCAAAAGCATCAAGAGCCATCAAACGATCACGCCGAACATATCGGTTGCTAGGTTCTCTCGACTATCTGCCCTTTCGTCCTTCCCTGGATGTGGGTTAAATCTAATTCTGGTTGTGACCAAGGTCGGGTTTAACCAAAGGCCACATTTAAATGTCTTAAATCGTTTCCGTTTCACTAAAGTTGACCATGATTAGTGTCGTATTTAACCTCGGACACTTGCCCCATGTTTTTCCGATAAGCGTCGTACTTGTTGTTGGGAAGTTTGTGATCGCTAAGGAGCCCAGAGCTTGCAAAAGAGGAATTACTGTGTGTTGTTCTTTATGCTGAATGAAGTTTAATATATATATATACTGAATAAAGTTAATTAAAACGCGCGGAACATAGCAGGAATAACACAATGAGGGAAGAATTGAGAATTGACGGGTATGTCGTGTCTTTAACGATACGTGAAAATCGAAGGAACTGAAGAAGGTTTTGACTATTTTTTAATGAAGTTTTACCCGTAATATTTAGTAACGAAGGAGAATTCAGTTGTGATCCAAGTGATTCCATAGCTAGGGCTTGCCTTCTAAATATCTAAGGCATAAATGAAAAATACATTTGTGACGTAGGTTCAAACCTCTGTTCGGCGGCATCATTTCTGTGCACCTTTGTCGTTTGGCTTTCGCGAGAATATTCGAAATGATTGCGCATTTCTCGGAACTGTTTTGCTCAAAGTTCGGGGGGCGGCTGTCCGCGTTTTCTTCCATTAGCTCGCATTTAAGTGGGATAAATTTTTCTCGGCAGCTGCCGGGCGTTGTGGCGGGCGCCTGTAATGCAAGTGACTGGCAGGTAGATGGTGGTGGATGGAGTGAGAGGAGGAGTCCTGCTGGTTGTTCGGCGGCGGCGACCGAGCGTCCAGACCAAGCGCGGCGTCGATAAGCTGTCATCAGGGTAGCTTGGAGACAGCTGGTCGTATAATGAGGGACGCACGGCTCAGGGCCGAAAGCAGCAGGCAAAAGTCCCCGCGTCGCGACGGTGGTCGGATAGCGCTTGCGAGTGGTTGGCATCCAGTAGCCTCCTCAATACCTCCAGACCCATCGTCGAAACTTTTCGCCCTCCAAACATCGTACGGTGGTTACCTACTTCCACTTTCGTTGGATCGTCATCTTTTTGACGGGAGTATGCATCAGCCTATTAGCCAGGTTCCGAAGTGTGCCCAATGCCGTCAGTGATTTAGAGAAATATTTCACGAGTTAAGCTTCATATTTCAAAGTTGTGGGCAAACCCCCTTATATTTTGTTTGTTGTAATTCCCAACAAAACTTTGCGGGCTTTTGCATAATCTCCTGTCCTAATATTTTGCAGAATCCACTCACACAGAAATTCAACTAAGCTTCCACTCTTTTCGAAAAGTTGTTTCCCGTTGTTGCGTTTTCCAACAAAATACCTTTATGCGTTCATCCCAAACGCAGCACTTGAACGTTTCCTCGGAAAAAAGCCGCATTTTCATCCATTCTTTTGCCATGAAGTCAACTAAAAGTTGCTGGTATCCAGTTACGGAAAGCCTATAGCTAATAAGTGACCTAGAGTTAGTGCGGTGGCGAGTGACTGCTTTACGAATCGGGAGGGACTAGTGGCATTTGTTGACAGCGAAGGAAGGAAACGGCGTAAGCATGTTACCTCTGGGTTTATGTGCATGCGCACGAGGCACACTTAACTCACAGGTAACATATTCTGCTTCCGAGGAAAAGAATGAGGGGGGGGGGGACTGAATGGCGTTGCAGCTACTCAGTAAAGATGGGAAATAGAGAATAGACACACCACCGATGTACGACGACCGGAATGGTGTCCAACCGGAAAGGAAAGGGAGCGAGAACACCCATACCTGCTAAAAAATATGGCAACAGGGGAAAGGATTGCTACCAGTGTCAAAATTTTCCATGCTAGTGAACAGGATGGGATGTACTTTCGTACATAATTAAGACCGGGTGCAATCTGCTCAAATTTCAAGTGTTGAGATAGTTTGTGTGGGTGTTTGGATAGCGCGAAAAAAACCAGCAGAGGCGGCACAGACATGACTCTGTGGTTTTGTTTGGCGCTGCGCGACAAAAGCGCCGGTAAAGATGTTGCGGACCATTCACATCTTCTAAATGTTGTTGGATGTATGTCATCACCCTTTGGTTTAATACCAAGAATAACACACCATCCCCTTTATATAGAGTTAACGGCAAAAGCTCTTCGTTGCTTCTGTTGGTTGGAGTCCTTTATCAGCCTTTTTTAACATAAGACGAGACGCTAGAGACCATTGATACTCGATTCTGGTAGTCGACTTCGAAGACTCGACGACTCCCCTGCTGATTCGGGAGCTGAATCCTGTTAACGAGTGTTCTGCGTTAAAAAGTGATCTGTTGTGATGAAATGAGTTTTATGGTCGCAGTGATCGTGGTACCTTCAGTTAGGTAACAAATTGTATGTTCATACTTGTTTGATCTTGATGTGGTACCTCTCGTGTGTGGGTTATGACCTCCCCATGCCTTCGGGGCCGTAGCCGAAGATATAAATACGCTGCGGTCTTGATTGCTAGTCAGTGTGTGCATTCGTGGTTCTCGTTGTGTAGCTCCCACGTCCGGTCACAAATCCACAAGTCAATTCCCCACGATTCCCACTCATTTTGGGAGTTGGAGTCACCTGGAGTCGATCATTTTTTTCTCGAGATGTAGAACTGCGTGGTAATACTAGGTGGATGTAGAACACTGAAACTCCCGATTGACTCCTCGACTCCTTTTTTAAGCTTTTAGCAATAAGAATCCAGACAAGATATATGTTTATCAATATTGGTACGTACGCTCCGTACTCGGTAACTCCAATAATTTTAAACGAATATTCGAATTAATGGTACTTCCTCATAGTACTAAAACCATTCCTCACCTGGTACTACCTAGTATTACCTGTGGTTCTAGTGTTACCTGCATTGCTAATCGGTAACCAGTAGTAGTACTGATAACGGTGTGGTATTCAGCACTAATACTGCTAAAAGTAGTGCTGGTATCAATAAGCAGTACCTTCATTTATGGCGGCACTAATAATTAATGCTGCTAGCTATTATAAATTTGTCATGTTTTCACTTTTGCTAATTGAAATGAATTATTTAAGTCTTTTTTCTTTTTGCAATTGTCATGCTCAAACTCACCTGGAAATCTGATGAGTCCGGGCGGAAATGCTGATTTACGGCGATTCCTGAGATTCCATATTTTTGCGGATCTTGTTATCATTCTCCATGCATCCTGATGGGGACACTTTTTTCGGCTGATAACCTTCGAATCCGAAACCCACACGATCCAATTTGTTGTACTTTCAAATTGAACGACTACAGCTGTGAATATACAACTCGAGCGTCAAGTAGCTAAATGCAAAGTTCTAAACCTTAAAAGTTGATTTCGAATTTTTTGCTCGTTCAACTTTATAATATTTCTTGTCTGTAGGTAAAAAGCAAACGTATATTTATCAGACTTGTTCAAAAATAACCTTGTAATATTCGATTCAAACACGCCAAATGAAGTCGGAGACATTTGATGATGTTCTGGCTCGGAGCTGGCATCGAATGCCGCAGATGTTTTTCTTATTGCGAGAGGGAACAAAGTTGGGGCAGCACTAGTGAGTACGTTCATGAAACCCGTACGAAAGTTGCAATTGGATTTTACAAAGGTAGCAGTCATTTGATTTTATTGGAGTCTTCAACACTTGTGACGATCGAAGTTTAATATTTCTTTACTTGCCACCTCCTCGGAAGTGCGTCCGTTTTAGGAGATCCTTGCCTCTCGTTAAAATACAATCCTCACCTTGAACTAGCACACCAAGAACGCATTACATGACATTTTACCGCGTTGAGTTCTGATCGTTGCCCGCAAATTGAAGCGGGTCTGGGTCGCTTCCGGTTCCGGTCGCCACCGATACCAGGACCAGATTTAAACACTGAACATTGTGCAGGTTTGGTCCCGGCCTGGATGATCGTCTTTCGCACACCTCGACTAGAAGACTAAGAGCGGGAAGGCGTTCGAGCGCTCTTAGTTTGGCTGTAGGTTAGATCTTGTCCAGTTCTTGGCCACCACCAGGATGGGGTTTATTACAGACTTAGCTTGAGAAGGGAGAAAAGCCAGCAGCTAGATTGCGAAGATTTCCCAGAATATCCGCCTACTTTGTTAATATCACTGGAGATAAAGTTCGCTTCCAAATATCTAGTAGGTGTTAGTCGCCAGAAATTTAAAAGAGGATAAACCCCACTTCTCCGTCTTTAAGAGCCACATTTCCATCCACCCCCCCCCCCCCCCCTTTACATCTTCAAATAAGCGTCCACCGGGAAGATTGGGAACACTATAAGCCCAGAGGTTGTAAAACGACAAACTACGGTGATTCCTTACCGAATTTGTAAAATACGACTCAGTCAGCTTAGATGAGTACATCATTGTGTATATAGTTGAGTAGCATTTCTTTCGTTATTTTATCATATAAGGTTCTATGGTAGTGATATTCCTAACTGTTATTCCAATCGATGCATTATCATAGTTGATATGTGAGATGAGTTGATCTGAATGGGTTTTATTGATTATATTGATCCGATCGACGCATTGCAATTTTTGATATTTATTTAATGACTTTATTGATTTTCATAATTTTTGCACCAATAATGATCCCTCAACAATAGTTATAATCCGTTTTCGAATGAAATATTATAATTCCTTTGGGAAATGAAAGAAAAAACAAAAAAAAAAAATAACGCATCGAAAAAATTCGACGAAACAAATTGAGATGGCGATAGATGTTTATATTGATATTTCATTTATTTATTATTGAAAATAATCGTTTTTTTCTATTTAGTAAATAATTTTTTTTTGCCTTATAAATGTAATTCATAAAACGTAGTAAATTATTTTCAGTTTTTTTTTTTTCTTTCATTTGTTTAGTTTCAGTTTTTTCCCCGATAGATTGCATCAAATTTGCCGTCGATAAATTTGATTTGCCGATGTAAGCATATCGTTTCGAATTCTATCGACGTTTTCATTCATTGAATTAAAACGTTTATTAAAGGTATGTTGATTTTTACGTATTCTTTAGTTGCGAGTGATAACCGTCAGGCGATCTATCTAACGATGTGTGCATGATTTTAGTAAGCCAGAGTTATACTAGCTGTCAAAAATATTAGAAATCTAAGGCGTGCAATCCCTCAACTTGAATAAGCATATTTGATCGTCTTTCTACTTTCTTTATATGCTGAACAGCCATGAACGAATTTTTTTTTAATGCAGCATTTTATGAGGACATCATTGTCTAGCAATGCTACGGTCAAATGTGCAGTTATTTTCCCCCTATTTTTCTCTGTATTGTTTCACTTTCCTATAAGCAATTGTGGTAAGTGAATAGGAGTATTTGGGGGCGGGGGTGGAGTAGGGAGGCAGTGAAGAGGAGTACTAGTTTCGAAGCTAGATGAGTACTCTCTCCGTCAAGTAACCGCAACGTCAGTATTTAAATAATTTCTGTATCCCCTTCAATATCGTCATAGTACTGTCCATCTTGTGTTACCTAACAACAAAGAGAGAACCTTAACGAAGGGGTATTGCAATTCTGCAACTTAATTCTTTAAGGATCATGAAGTGCTACATCACACAACGCATTACAAAGTCTTTCAATTTAATGAAAGCGTTTCGTTGCAAATCGACCAATTCCTCATCAACGAAATCTGTCTACGGTAGTGGTCTTGCGGCGTCAGGTAGTCTCATGTGGGGTTCATCGATGAAACTTGCCGCAAGCACACCGGCAATGGAATTACGTAAGCCAACCCGCATCAATTATTGCAATTCGAAGAATATCCATCGCGTTGCAAGTGGTTTCGGATTCTCGATTTTTGCATCGAATTCAAAAGTTTTCGGTGGTGGCATCGATATCTTCAGCAACGATATCAATAGTGATGGTTTTTGGTCACATGGAAGGCGTATAATGTTAGGTAGCAATGACCCGTCATCGGATACTATCGTCGACATAGCAGCGGTCGCCGACATTTTCTTATCGCCACCGAAAAATCTCTCTATGCGTTTGGTGATAATGCACATGGACAATGTGGACATGACCCAGCTCTACGCACATTTCTCTTACCTAGTGAAAAGCGTGTCCATACTGTACATGTTCCTTCCGATGCACATATTCGGCAAGTACATTGCACTTTAGACACATCGTTTGTGTTGCTCGACTCCGGCGAAATATTCTCATTCGGTTTGGGTACTGATGGTCAGTTGGGACGTGGAGTACAATCATTCGACTGGAGGTGTAAACTGGTTGAGGGTGATTTGAAAGGAGTGAAAATTGCATCGATTAGAGGTAGTACGGATACGTTGTTGGCGGTCTCTGAGTCAGGTGAATTGTTTATGTGGGGTCAAAACGAATACGCACAAATGAATCCATTCTCCGAGGAAATGCAAGAAGGTTTCGCTCGGGAGATACGATTTGCGCTACCAAAAATTGCGAACGCCGATTCGACGGCCACCTCTTGTGTGCTTGTAACGATCGATGGAGATGTATTTGTTTGGGGATATGGTATACTTGGACAAGTCCTAATATCTCGGCACTTTCATGCCCAACTATATTGGCGGCGAATTTATTCAGTGGTGGGCCTGGCGATAATGGTCGAGTAAAACAAGTTTTCGCCGGTAATACATCAATCTTTGCTATCTCAATGAACGAAAATCTATTCGCATGGGGTGTAAATCGTTTCTCTCGCATCTTGGCCTTGGACATGCAAACGACCAGTACTTTCCCTATCAGGTTGTCTTACCGAGCAGACCAGTTCAGGTATCTGTTGCTCCGGACCATACACTTTTCTTACTTCATTAGTTTTTTAAAAGAGGCATTTCTTTGTTTTACGAAAATGTTTCCTCAATGAGAATTTTTGTCTAATAATCTGGCAAATTTGAAAATATTTTCACAACATTATTTTGATTTCTTATTCGCTGGCTTGGAATTTCCAAAATTTAAGCGGCTGAGAGATGAGATCATAGATATCTTTTAGATATTTTTGCTGGTTTTTTTTCTTCATAAATTTGATCATTATACTTTTTATTGGAAATGTTCTTACTTTAGAATAATTTTGAAGATTCTTTCAGTAAAGCTTTGAAAAAAAAAATTTAATATTACCCCATGGGTCATAGCATCATGAGAATACGATAGCCGTTGTTAGTATTCATCTATAAATCTTTCTTCTTTTATAAATATTTATAATTTACGTTTTTTTTTATTAATTAGTTTTTTTTTTTTTAATTGAACATATTTGTGATATTTATTTCCCTTTATTTCATCCTCATTCTTGTATTCTTTCAATTCTATTTTTTCCACATGAATAATATTCACTTGATTTATTGATCGTTCTTTTATATTTTGACTAGATCTATGCTATCGTTATTCTTTATTTACGTAATTCATATAATGTTATATTGACATATAAATTAATCGAAAATCTTTATTGTTAAGTGCATGTTGTTTTTTCCGTGTTGTTTATTGTTTCTGTTTACGGGTGATAGTCTCGTTTGCTGCCTGAATCGTGTCTTCATTTCCTTATTTCGAAATCAACATTCCCCCACTCATCGGAGCGCCTTCAATTTCTTGCAAATATTCCTTTTGATTATCACTCGATTTAATTGTTGAAGAAAAAACTAGCACTAAGAGTTGAGGTAACTGATGTGAGGTGTGATGGGGGTTTGGTTAGGTTTATCTATTCGTTCTGTTGAAATTAGTGTTAGAAACTGAAGATGATGCTCTCTTCAGTAAAAATTTTTCATATTGAATTATAGTTTTGCATAGATTTTGAGATGAAAATTGCTTATCCACCTCGATTTATGCCAAATGGGAAGAAAATCCCATATTTTTGTTGACATAACTCTGTTCGAGTAGGGAAAATCGGTGAAGTAACTGAGTTACGAGGTAATAAATAAACGAATACTTATCATTTTCCCGAAATCAAGGTCATCAACCATGAATATTTTAGTTGCGATAAGTACCACATGTATGCAACATTGAGGAAATAATTCTTTCAGTAGATATTTTTAATTATTTAATATTTGTGTTTCATGAATAATTTATAGAGGAGCACTTATATCTCACGAAAGTCATTGCTAGGGATGTTTATCTGTAGGTTATGAAGGCATCGTTTTCATTCTATTGTTGATATTCATCGATTAATTGAGTACCATATATTCCATATTGATATATTAGTGAATTGGCGAACACTTTTTTTTTAAAAATATTTGCGAATTTTATGAAAACGAACGTCTATATCTGCGATGTTGTTCTTAATTTTTTATTTTTATGCTTGAAAAAGGATGGGAGAAGAGAGGGAAGTTGGACGTCAAAATTTTGCATATCAGAAAATTTTTAGAAGTAACTTATTGAAGTTCATATCAAGATATATGCTAATTTAATTTTCTCAACGCTTCAGTAACGATTAGTGAATTTACAGAAATAATCGTTTATCTTTTCGAAAGTTTTATAATATATCAGAACATTTACTATCGAATAAATAGGATGAGGGGGGGGGGGGGAAAGTTATTACAATCACAACAATAATTTGCATATGCAAAATTTCAAGTTAGATTTTTCGATGTTTAGGTTTTCAATTTCGAGTGATGCAATTCTCTATTGGGAATATAGTCTGTCGAGGTTTTGCATGATATTTAGAGTCGCTAATGCAGATATTCACTATATTTTCATCTATTCATATTCTCCAGTTAATTTCTTCCGTTGTTTTTTCTTTTTTTTTGTTAGTATTTTTTCTCTACCTTTAACAACAATTTCTTGTTTTTATTATATGCGTTGTTATGCGTCAATTGCATTGTTGCAATTTTTGAAATAAATAAAAAAAAAATAAAATTTTCAGTTGATAGTCGAATGGAAACAGAAGAATCGGAATCCGGTTTGGATGTTTCACGACGATTTAAATTCGCTACACTTTGTGCATTTCTTGATCGTATACGACATATTCCAAAGAATGCTGCATTTGCTAGACGACGAGTATTTAATTCACTTATAACGAGATGGTCAACGGATGCGAACAACGAATCAACGACAAAACCGAGTTTTTATCCAGCGCTACGGCTTATCGCTAACGCTTATGACTCTCGAAAGTTCAACATGAAATCGGTGTCTTTATTGCTGTATGCTTTTTTTTTCTTGTTTCGTTAGGGTGGTAGATTTTTGAATAAGGGCCTAAGGTTTTGCAAAGAATTCGAGTAGTTTACGATCATAAACTTTCTGTTAAAGATTTTTTATTGAGAGAGAGAGAGGGGGGGGGGGGAGGGACCGGGAAGGAAGGTTTCATCGAAGACGGACAAGGAAAGGATGGAAACATTAAACTACCTTCATAAAAGCAACCGCAGGAAAGTTTGTGCGACCGGCTTCCTGTTTTGAAAAAAATTACGATTTTTGCAGGAAGTGGTCGTACTTTTCTGACCGTACTTATTTTCAACCAGTTTTTTTTTCACAGTAATAATATTTGGAAAGCGAGGGTCACATCATTTTCCTCACCTTTGCCTTCCCTCTCTGTCGGCATCTCATCCATCACTGATATAATTCAAGGCTTCCCTATCATAAACCTCGCATTTATGTTATTCATATTTGAGCAGCAATTAAGTATTTTAATCTTCTCATCTCTTGCGATAAGTATTCACTTATGTTAGAATTATATCGAACGTGACTATGAAGTTTTCTAGAATTTCTCTTTGTTGTAAATCGATCATTCTTCTAAATTGATCATTTTATTGATGCGATTTGATGATCTCAGTTGTATATTTCAGAAGAAGCTGATCGCTAAAGTGTGTAAATCACTTTTATTGCCTAACGAAACGAAGAAAGAATTACTAAAAACCGATTCGAAGGTATATTGCTTCTTGTTTTTTCTTTTTCTTCATTCGTCTCATATAGATAATTCAATTTCAATGCGCTTTTCGGGCAATATTATGCGTATAAAATATACATATCTTTATTAAATAAACGATCCCTCTAAAAGGTACAGCTATGCGGCAAGAAAATAAGAAAATTCAATGTGGTTTACTTTAAAGACCGAATCTATCGTATATTATTTCATTGCAAATTTTGAAATATGTGAAAGAAAGAAATTTTTTTTTCAAGGTAGGTCTTAATTAATGATTGGATCATCATTATGTTGTTGTGTCGTTTCTTTCTGCTTAGTGCAATGAGCGGTTGTTTTTTGTCGGGAGAAAAGAGGGAGGGGAGGGGAGGGGGGGAGGGGATTGAGCATTTCATAAGAAAGTGGTATAATCGCGTCTTGTCTATTTTTCTTTTACAGAACAGGACTGTAGTGTTTTTTTTTTTCTCGCAATTTGCATCATTTGATCGTCATTGCATTAGAAACGATATATAGCAGAATTGCTTAATGGTATTTCATAGAGTTGGAAAATTTTGAATTACTTATTTGTTTTTGAATAAATTGAAAAATACTCGTTACTGATAGAGACAATTTGTAACTTTTTTTTAAAGGTATAATTATTGAGAGGGAATAGTTTAATAGATAAGAGTAAAGGTTTTATTGTGAAGTTAAGATTTCAGTAGTGATGAGTGCACAAAACGACGAAGTTTTGAAATTGAAATATCCGGTGCCGATATTTGATGGATAAAGGTTTTTGATCGTGTTGGATATTTTTGAATAAAAGTTTTGAAAATATAGCAGTTTTTGAAATGATTATATAAAGTAAATTGTGAGTAGAGAAAAAATTATGATCATATTGCATGAAAGAATTTAATCCTCTTTTTTCTTTCGTATTTAAATCTATAAAACGACTTCTCCAATATTTATTGCTGATTATCGTATTTAGAGTTCAATGTTAGCTATAGCGCAATTGGCTAGAGAGATCGCTGATCGTAATCCATCGTCACGTGATGCAACAATATTTGAAGTGAACGAATCACTCGACAAAATTATGGATGCTGAACTTAGTATTTTTTTTTATTTTTATTAATTGCACTTTTTATTCTTTTTTTAAGTGGTGAGGAAGATGAGAAGTGGGATGTTTGTCTTTTTTTTTTTTGAATGGGGAGGAGAATTGTGGATTGGTGGGTCAGAAGGGGAAGCGCATATGTGAGTTCCTATTTCCTTCATTGTTTGACGGAGATTTTGGGAAATTTATTTCACCAAAGAAAGTAGATCAGAAGAATTTGAGAACGTTGAGTTGATCTTCGTCGACTTGGCCCTGTTACCTCAAAGATAACAGTTTTGTCTCCTGAACGATTCTTTTGAATAACTCCGCCCCCCCCCCCCCTCTCCCACTTTCGAGTGAACCCTCGCCCCGTCAACCTAATAAAGAAGGGGCACTCTTTCCTTCTTAATGAATCATTTCTACTCTATTATAGAGCCTGAAAGCAGACATTCGTTCCCATATGCGTGGAAGGCTGTGTAATTTTCAGTGCTCCAAAAATTAAAAACGAAATAGCCGTAAAGGTGAAGTTCTTAAAAATATGCCCTTCAGTGTTTTTACTCGACACAGTTTATCAAATGAGTTTGTTTTCATGACTGTTGCCTCTAATTTTTGCGAAGTAAATTTAGAGGTGGATTGGCGCAGAGGCAACCATTAGAATTGCCGCACCGTTGTTTCCGGTTCGTTCCTGATTCACTCATGGTGGAATGTAAGGCGTTGATGAATAGCGTTCATTAGTGCTGTTGTAATGAGACTGAATTGAAGTGCTGAAAGACGCGGTCTGAGCCTGCAGCTTCCACAATCTTAATTAAATCCGCTTGTTGTGTTGTAATATTATCGAAGTGTTAAGTACTTATGTTAGCTCTAACGACAATCACAGGTAAGCCAATATCCATAACATCACAAACGGAGCCGATATCCCTCCCAATCGAACTCGTTGTGAAGTCACATGTTCTTAGAAGTCATTTACATCTCATAACGTGATTCTGATCTGTTTTACAATCGTATTTGTTGTGGTTTATGATCAGTATTAGGCGATTGAGCATTGTATTTCCAGGGTGCACATTTACAACAGGCCTGTTTCTACTTGTAGTTAACGTTGTTTTTGTTTTACTTGAAAATCGTTGTTTTTTTGATTTCCGTTCTCATGTTCTTACCGCTTCCACCCTCCTCCCCCCCCCCCTTCCCCGCCCTCTGTCGTTGACATTGTTTTGCTTTCCTTGACAAACGTTCTGTTTTTTTGATTTCCGTTTTCTTCTTCCTACAAACTCCACCCTCCACCACCTCCACCCCACCTCCTCCTGTCCTCTGTAGGTAACGTTCTTTTGCTTTGCTTGAAAATCGTTCGGTTTTTCTTGATTTCCGCCTTCTTCTTCTTACCAACTCCATCCTCCAAACCATCCTCTCCCCACCCTCCGGCCCTCTCTAGGTAACGTTGTTTTCCATTCCTCGAAAACGATTCTGTTTTTTGATTTCCGTCTTCTTCTCACCAACTCCAGCTCCCCCCCACCCCCACTCTCCAGTCACCCTCTGTAGTTTAGCGTTGTTTGGTTTTCCTTGAAAGCCGTTCTATGTTTTTCCGACTTCCATCTTCATCTTCCTACCAACTCCACCCTCTCTCCTCCCCCCAACCTCTCCCCCCCCCGCGTCCTCTGCAGTTAGACTTATTTTGCTTTGCGTGAAAATGGTTCCGTTTTTTGATTTCCGTCTTCTTCTTCTCACCAACTCCATCTCCCCCCAACCTGCCCCCCCCCCGCTCCTACCCTCTATAGGTAACGTTCTTTTGCTTTGCTTGAAAATCTTTCCGTTTTTTTTGATTTCCACCTTCTTCTTCTTATCAACTCCATCCTCCAAACCATCCTCTCCCCACCCCTCCTGCTCTCTCTAGGTAAAGTTCTTTTCCATTCCTCGAAAACGATTCTGTTTTTTGATTTCCGTCTTCTTCTTCTTACCAACTCCCCCTTCCCCCAACCTCTCTCCCCCCCCCCCCCCTCCTCCCGTCCTCCGTTGTTAAAGTTATTTTGCTTTGCGTGAAAATGGTTCCGTTTTTTGATTTCCTTTTTCCTCTTCTCACCAACTCCTCCACCTCCTCCCCAACCCCCCCTCCCCCCCCCCCGCCCCCTCCTCCCCTGCCTCTATAGGTGACGTTGTTTTGTTTGCTTGAAAATCTTTCGGTTTTTTTGATTTCCATTTTCTTCTTCCTACCAATTCCACCCTCCACCACCTCCCCCACCCTCCTTCTGCAGGTAACGTTCTTTTCATTTGCTTGAAAATAGTCCTGTATTTTGATTTCCGTCTTCTTCGTCCTTCAACTCCACCCTCCTCCACCTCCTCCCCACCCTCCTTCTGTTGTTAGCGTTCTTTTCTTTTGCGTGAAAACGGCTCCGTTTTTTGATTTCCATCTTTTTCTTCTCACCAACGCCAAACTCTTCCACCTTCTCCCCGCCCTCGTTCTGTAGTTAGCGTTCTTTGTGCTTTTGCGTGAAAATGGTTCCGTTTTTTTTCCATCTTCTTCTTCTTACCAACTCCACCCTCCACCACCCCCTCATCACCTTCCTTCTGTACTTGACGTTGTTTTGCTTTCTTTGAAAACGTTCTCTGTTTTTCCGACTTCCATCTTCTTCTTCCTACCAACTCCACCCTCCACCACCCCCTCCTCACCCTCCCCTCTGTACATGACGTTGTTTTGCTTTCTTTGAAAAACGTTCTCTGTTTTTTCCGACTTCCATCTTCTTCTTCTCACCACCGCCAAATTCCTCCCACCTCCTCCCCACCCGCCGTCCGTAGTTAACGTTCTTTTGCTTTGCTTGAAAATCGTTCGGTTTTTCTTAATTTCGTTCTTCTTCTTCTCACCAACTGCACCTCCCCCCCCCCCCCCCCAACTCTCCCTCGGCCTCTGTACTTATCCTTCTTTTCCTTTGCTTGAAAATGGTTCTGTGTTTTGATTTCCATTTTCTTCTTCCTGCCAACTCCACCCTCCACCACCTCGTCCTCACCCTCCTCTTGTAGTTAGGGTTCTTTTGCTTTGCCTGAAAATGGTTCCGTTTTTTTGATTTCCTTTTTTCTCTCCTCACCAACTCCACCTCCCCCCAACATGCCCCCCCCCCCCCCACTCCTGCCCTCTATAGGTAACGTTGTTTTGATTTGCTTGAAAATCTTTAGGTTTTTTTGATTTCCATCTTCTTCTTCTTATCAGCTCCATCCTCCAAACCATCCTCTCTCTCCCCACCCTCCTGCCCTCTCCATTTAACGTTGTTTTCCATTCCTCGAAAACGATTCTGTTTTTTGATTTCCGTCTTCTTCTTCGTACCAATTCCACCCTCCTCTAACCTCCCCCCCCCCGTCCTCCGTTGTTATAGTTATTTTCCTTTGCGTGAAAATGGTTCCGTTTTTTTGATTTCCTTTTTTCTCTTCGCACAAACTCCACCTCCCCACAACCTGCCCCCCCCCCCGCTCCTGCTCTCTTTAGGTAACGCTGTTTTTGTTTGCTTGAAAATCTTTCGGTTTTTTTGATTTCCATTTTCTTCTTACTACCAACTCCACCCTCCACGACCTCCTCCTCACCCTCCTTCTGTAGTTAGCGTTCTTTTGCTTTGCGTGAAAATGGCTCCGTTTTTTTGATTTCCATCTTCTTCTTCTTATCAACTCCATCCTCCAAACCATCCTCTCCCCCACCCTCCTGCCCTCTCCATTTAACGTTGTATTCCATTCTCGAAAAACGATTCTTTTTTTGATTTCCGTCTTCTTCTTCGTACCAATTCCACCCTCCCCAACCTCCCCCCCCCGTTCTCCGTTGTTATAGTTATTTTGCTTTTGCGTGAAAATGGCTCCGTTTTTTTTTTGATTTCCATCTTCTTCTTCTTATCAACTCCATCCTCCAAACCACCTCTCCCCACCCTCCTGCCCTCTCCATTTAAACGTTGTTTTCATTCCTCGAAAACGATTCTGTTTTTTTGATTTCCGTCTTCTTCTTCGTACCAATTCCAACCTCCCCCCCCCAACCTCCCCCCCCCCCCCCCCGTCCTCCGTTGTTATAGTTATTTTCCTTTGCGTGAAAATGGTTCCGTTTTTTTGATTTTCCTGTTTTCTCTTCCCACCCAACTCCACCTCCCCCCCCCCCCCACTCTCCCTCGGCCTCTGTAGTTATCGTTGTCTTCGGTTTACTTGAAAATGTTCCGTTTTTTTGATTTCCTTTTTTCTCTTCTCACCAACTCCACCTCCCCACAATCTGCCCCTCCCCCCGCCTCCTGGCCTCTTAGGTAAGGTTGTTTTGCTTTGCTTGAAAATCTTTCGGTTTTTTTTGATTTCCGTTTTCTTCTTCCTCCAACTCCATCCCCACCACACCCCCCCTCCTCACCCACCTTCTGTAGTAGCGTTCTTTTTGCTTTGCGTGAAAAAGGCTCCGTTTTTTTTGATTCCATCTTCTTCTTCTTATCAACTCCATCCTCCAAACCATCCTCTCCCCCACCCTCCTGCCCTCTCCATTTAACGTTGTTTTCCATTCCTCGAAAACGATTCTGTTTTTTGATTTCCGTCTTCTTCGTACCAATTCCACCCTCCCCTAACCTCCCCCCCCCCCCGTTCTCCGTTGTTATAGTTATTTTTTCCTTTGCGTGAAAATGGTTCCGTTTTTTTGATTTCCTTTTTCTCTTCGCACAAACTCCACCTCCCCACAACCTGCCCCTCCCCCCCGCTCCTGCCCTCTTTAGGTGACGTTTTTTTCGTTTGCTTGAAAATCTTTCGGTTTTTTTGATTTCCATTTTCTTCTCCTACCAATTCCACCCTCCACCACCCCCTCATCACCCTACTTCTGTACTTGACGCTGTTTGCTTTCTTTGAAAAACGTTCCTCTGTTTTTCCGACTTCCATCTTCTTCTCCTACCAACTCCACCCTCCTCCACCTCCTCCCCACCCTCCTTCTGTTGTTAGCGTTCTTTTCTTTTGCGTGAAAACGGCTCCGTTTTTTTTGATTTCCATCTTTTTCTTCTCACCAACGCCAAACTCCTCCCCACCTTCTTCCCCGCCCTCGTTCTGTAGTTAGCGTTCTTTGTGCTTTGCGTGAAAATGGTTCCGTTTTTTTTTTTTCTTCTTCTTCTTCTTACCAACTCCATCCTCCACCACCCCCCCTCATCACCTTCCTTCTGTACTTGACGCTGTTTTGCTTTCTTGAAAAACGTTCTCTGTTTTTCCGACGACTTCCATCTTCTTCTTCCTACCAACTCCACCCTCCTCCACCCCCTCCCCACCCTCCTTCTGTAGTTAGCGTTCTGTTCCTTTGCGTGAAAATGGTCTTGCGTTTTTTGATTTCCTCTTTCTCTCTCACCAACTCACCTCCCCACAATCTTCCCCCCCCCTCCGCTCCTGGCTCTATAGAGGTAACGTTGTTTTGCTTTGCTTGAAAATCTTTCGGTTTTTTTGATTTCCGTTTTCTTCTTCCTTCCAACTCCACCCTCCACGACCTCCTCCTCACCCTCCTTCTGTAGTTAGCGTTCTTTTGCTTTGCGTGAAAATGGCTCCGTTTTTTTGATTCCATCTTCTTCTTCTCACCAACCCAAACCCTCCCCCACCTTCTCCCCCGCCCTCCTCTGTAGTTAGCGTTCTTTTGCTTTGCGTGAAAATATTTCCGTTTTTTTTTTTCCATCTTCTTGCTCACCAACTGCACCCTCCCACCACCCCCCCCTCAATGACCCTCCTTCTGTTGATAGCGTTCTTTTCCTTTGCGTGAAAATGGTTCCGTTTTTTTGATTTCCTTTCCTCTTCTCACAACTCCACCTCCTCCAACCTCCTGCCTCCCCCCCCCCCCCGTTCCTGTCCTCTATAGGTGGTTTGACGTTGTTTTGTTTGCTTGAAAACCTTCGGTTTTTTTGATTTCCATTTTCTTCTTCCTACCAATTCCAAACCTCCTCACCACCCCCTCACACCCTGCTTCTGTACTTGACGCTGTTTTGCTTTCTTTGAAAAACGTTCTCTGTTTTTTTGCCGACTTCCATCTTCTTCTTCCTACCAACTCCACCCTCCTCCACCTCCTCCCCACCCTCCTTCTGTTGTTAGCGTTCTTTTCTTTTGCGTGAAAATGGCTTCCGTTTTTTTTTATTTCGATCTTCTTCTTCTCAACCATCGCGAAACTCCTCCCACCTTCTCCCCGCCTCCTTCTGTAGTTAGCGTTCTTTGTGCTTTGGTGAAAAAGGTTCCGTTTTTTTTTTGCATCTTCTTCTTTCCTACCAACTCCACCCTCCACCACCCTCCTCCCCACCTTCCTTCTGTACTTGACGTTGTTTTTGCTTTCTTTGAAAAACGTTCTCTGTTTTTTTCCGACTTCCATCTTCTTCTTCCTATCAATCCACCCTCCTCCACCTCCTCCCCACCCACCTTCTGTTGTTAGCGTTCTTTTCTTTTGCGTGAAAACGGCTCCGTTTTTTTTGATTTCCATCTTCTTCTTCCTCACCACCAACGCCAAACTCCTTCCACCTTCTCCCCGCCCTCGTTCTGTAGTTAGCGTTCTTTGTGCTTTGCGTGAAAATGGTTCCGTTTTTTTTTCCATCTTCTTCTTCTTACCAACTCCATCCTCCACCACCCCCTCATGACCCTCCTTCTGTGATAGCGTTCTTTTCCATTCGTGAAAATGGTTCCGTTTTTTTCCATCTTCTTCTTCTTTAACCAACTCCATCCCTCCCCCCCCCCACCACCGCCCCTCATCACCTTCCTTCTGTACTTGACGCTGTTTTGCTTTCTTTGAAAAACGTTCTCGTTTTTTCCGACTTCCATCTTCTTCTTCCTACCAACTCCACCCTCCTCCACCTCCTCCCCACCCTCCTTCTGTAGTTAGCGTTCTTTTCCTTTGCGTGAAAATGGTTGCGTTTTTTTGATTTCCATCTTTCTCTTCTCACCAACTCCACCTCCCCACAATCTGCCCCCCCCCCCTCCGCTCCTGGCCTCTATAGGTGACGTTGTTTTTGGTTTGCTTGAAAATCTTTCGGTTTTTTTGATTTCCATTTTCTTCTTCCTACCAATTCCACCCTCCACCACCCCCTCATCACCCTGCTTCTGTACTTGACGCTGTTTTGCTTTTTTTGAAAAACGTTCTCTGTTTTTTCCGACTTCCATCTTCTTCTTCCTACCAACTCCACCCTCCTCCTCCACCTCCTCCCCACCCTCCTTCTGTTGTTAGCGTTCTTTTCTTTTGCGTGAAAATGGCTCCGTTTTTTTGATTTCGATCTTCTTCTTCTCACCATCGCGAAACTCTCCCACCTTCTCCCCGCCCTCCTTCTGTATTTAGCGTTCTTTGTGCTTTGCGTGAAAATGGTTCCGTTTTTTTTTTTGCCATCTTCTTGTTCTTACCAACTCCACCCTCCACCACCTCCTCCCCACCTTCCTTCTGTACTTGACGTTGTTTTGCTTTCTTTGAAAAACGTTCTCTGTTTTTCCGACTTCCATCTTCTTCTTCCTACCAACTCCACCCTCCACCACCCCCCTCCCACCCTCCCTCTGTACATGACGTTGTTTTTGCTTTCTTTGAAAAACGTTCTCTGTTTTTCCGACTTCCATCTTCTTCTTCTCACCACCGCCAAATTCCTCCCACCTCCTCCCCACCCGCCGTCCGTAGTTAACGTTCTTTTGCTTTGCTTGAAAATCGTTCGTTTTTTTCTTAATTTCGTTCTTCTTCTTCTCACCAACTGCACCTCCCCCCCCCCCCCCCCCCCCCCCAACTCTCCCTCGGCCTCTGTTACTTATCCTTCTTTTCCTTTCCTTGAAAATGGTTCTGTGTTTTGATTTCCATTTTCTTCTTCCTGCCAACTCCACCCTCCACCACCTCGTCCTCACCCTCCTCTTATAGTTAGGGTTCTTTTGCTTTGCCTGAAAATGGTTCCGTTTTTTTGATTTCCTTTTTTTCTCCTCCTCACCAACTCCACCCCCCCCAACATGCCCCCCCCCGCTCCTGCCCTCTAAGGTAACGTTGTTTTGATTTGCTTGAAAATGTTTAGGTTTTTTGATTTCCATCTTCTCTTCCTATCAGCTCCATCCTCCAAACCATCCCTCTCTCCCCACCCTCCTGCCCTCTCCATTTAACGTTGTTTTCCATTCCTCGAAAACGATTCTGTTTTTTGATTTCCGTCTTCTTCTTCGTACCAATTCCACCCTCCTCTAACCTCCCCCCCCCCCCCGTCCTCCGTTGTTATAGTTATTTTCCTTTGCGTGAAAATGGTTCCGTTTTTTTGATTTCCTTTTTTCTCTTCGCACAAACTCCACCTCCCCGCAACCTGCCCCCCCCCCCCCGCTCCTGCTCTCTTAGGTAACGTTGTTTTCGTTTGCTTGAAAATCTTTCGGTTTTTTTGATTTCCATTTTCTTCTTACTACCAACTCCACCCTCCACGACCTCCTCCTCACCCTCCTTCTGTAGTTAGGGTTCTTTTGCTTTGCCTGAAAATGGTTCCGTTTTTTTGATTTCCTTTTTCTCTCCTCACCAACTCCACCTCCTCCAACCTGCCTCCCCCCCCCCCCCCCCGCTCCTGCCCTCTATAGGTGACGTTGTTTTCGTTTGCTTGAAAATCTTTCGGTTTTTTGATTTCCATTTTCTTCTTCCTACCAATTCCACCCTCCAACACCCCCCTCATCATCACCCTACTTATGTACTTGACGCTGTTTTGCTTTCTTTGAAAAACGTTCTCTGTTTTTTTTCCGACTTCCATCTTTTTCTTCCTTCCAACTCCACCCTCCTCCACCTCCTCCCCACCCTCCTTCTGTTGTTAGCGTTCTTTTCTTTTGCGTGAAAATGGCTCTGTTTTTTTTGATTTCGATCTTCTTCTTCTCACCATCGCGAAACTCCTCCCACCTTCTCGCCGCCCTCCTTCTGTAGTTAGCGTTCTTTGTGCTTTGCGTGAAAATGGTTCCGTTTTTTTTTTGCCATCTTTCTTCTTCTTACCAACTCCACCCTCCACCACCTCCTCCCCACCTTCCTTCTGTAGTTAGCGTTCTTTTCTTTTGCGTGAAAACGGCTCCGTTTTTTTGATTTCCATCTTTTTCTTCTCACCAACGCCAAACTCCTCCCACCTCCTCCCCACCCGCCGTCTGTAGTTAATGTTCTTTTTGCTTTGCGTGAGAATGGTTCGTTTTTTTTGATTTCCTTTTTTCTCTTCTCACCAACTCCACCTCCCCACAATCTGCCCCCTCCCTCCGCTCCTGGCCTCTATAGGTAACGTTTTTTGCTTTGGTTAAAAATCTTTCGATTTTTTTGATTTGCGTCTTCTTCTTCCTACCAACTCCACACTCCACCACCTCCTCCCCACCCTCCTTCTGTTGTTAGCGTTCTTTTCCTTTGCGTGAAAATGGTTGCGTTTTTTTGATTTCCATCTTCTTCTTCTCACCAACGCGAAACTCCTCCCACCTTCTCCCCACCGGCCGTCTGTAGTTATCCTTGTTTCGGTTTACTTGAAAATGGTTGCGTTTTTTTGATTTCCTTCTTCTCTTCTCACCAACTGCACCTCCCCACAATCTGCCCCCCTCCCCCCGCTCCTGGCCTCTTTAGGTAAGGTTGTTTTGCTTTGCTTGAAAATCTTTCGGTTTTTTTTGATTTCCGTTTTCTTCTTCCTGCCAACTCCACCCTCCACCACCCCCTCCTCACCCTCCTTCTGTACTTGACTCTGTTTTGCTTCCTTTGAAAAACGTTCTCTGTTTTTCCGACTTCCATCTTCTTCTTCCTACCAACTCCACCCTCGACCACCTCCTCCCCACGCTCCTTCTGTTGTTAGCGTTCTTTTCCTTGGCGTGAAAATGGTTTCGTTTTTTTGATTTCCTTTTTTCTCTTCTCACCAACTCCACCTCCCCCCACCCCCCACTCTCCCCACTCCTCTGTAGTTATCCTTCTTTCGGTTTACTTGAAAATGGTTCCGTTTTTTTGATTTCCTTTTTTCTCTTCTCACCAACTCCACCTCCCCACAATCTGCCCCCTCCCCCCGCTCCTGGCCTCTTTAGGTAAGGTTGTTTTGCTTTGCTTGAAAATCTTTCGGTTTTTTTTGATTTCCGTTTTCTTCTTCCTGCCAACTCCACCCTCCACCACCCCCCTCACCCTCCTTCTGTAGTTAGCGTTCTTTTCTTTTGCGTGAAAATGGCTCCGTTTTTTTGATTTCCATGTTCTTCTTCTCACCAACACCAAACTCCTCCCACCTCCTCCCCACCTGCCGTCTGTTGATAATGTTCTTTTTGCTTTGCGTGAGAATGGTTCGTTTTTTTGGTTTCCTTTTTTCTCTTCTCACCAACTCCACCCTCCACCACCTTCTCCCGCCATCGTTTTGTAGTTAGCGTTCCTTTGCTCTTCTTCTTACCATCGCCGCCGTCCTCCCACCCCTCCCACCACCCGACTTCTGTAGTCAATGTTGTTTTGCTTTTCATGAAAATCGTTCGGTTTTTTTGATTTCCGTCTTGTTGTTTTTACCGACTCCATCCCTCCCCCCCCCCCCCCCCCCCTTCCGCCTTCTCTCTTCACCACTTAACGGTTTTTTGTGATTCTAATGTATTTGTTGACTCCGCACTGTTTTTAAGGTGAAAATGAATTGAATTCTTTGCTGAGGGGATGTCCGTCGGCACGCGAACTCTTTGGTTAATGAATATTCTCGTCCGTAATGTCGAGGTTTCTTTTTTCTTTTTCTTTTTTTTTAGCTTTTTTTTGAAGTGGAACAGTGGCAATTGTTTTGGCTAATAAAATTAATTGTTTATATTGGTTAGCGATACGGGATGATAAATGAAGTCCTTAGGGAGCTTGTTTGCCTCGAAAGTTTTGTCTATGAAATTGAAATGGCTGGATGTGACATATATCGAGGTTTTATGAGCTGATGGTTAGTTTATTTAGGTCTGAAATGTGATCATTGTGACTGAATTACACAATTTTTCATTGTTTCTTATTTGTTGTTTGGTTTTATGCGTATAAAATATGAGACGGCACTTTTGTTAATACTCTGAGATTGACAAGTCTTGAGGGCAACGGTTGAATATGGTTATAAATATCTGACAGTACCGTAAACCATTATATTTGTTGAATATTATTTTTGTTATTTATTGTTATATGCAAATAGTTGTTAATTAAAGTTAAATAGGATATTTACTGCGATATGCGTCGATCATGTTGACAATAGATTGAGCGAAGGAAACCCGATCAGTGGTGAAAGGCGGAAAGGGAGTCTTCTGTGTGATGTCCGTTACCAGTTTTAAGGAGTTCTGCTCTGAGAAAGATTCGCTTATTTGTTCCCAGTCCATGCTTCGTCTTCTCTTCCTTCATGATTTTCTCGTTCTCGTTTTGTTTCCTATCCACTTTAGTTATTAAACTAATAGTGATATTTATTGTATAATTACAATGAAGGTGCTGATTTACAGCGTTGTTTGGGTATAGCATCATCAACGGTGTGAATTGGGTGCACGAAAAGGGAAATGAGATACGAAAGGCTGGTGCAAGTCTTGAGAAGATATGTCAGCTAGCTGCACGAGGTGAATCTTCAGACGACTCGGATATCCTTTTTCGAATGTTCGAACCAATGTTATTGTCAAGGATAAAACAAGGCAATAATATCTATGATAAGGTTCCACTTCAATTTCTCGGTTAATCGAAAGGGAACTTATTAATGTTTAGTTATATAATCTTTGATTATTTTTTCATTTCCTAATATTAAATCTGGTATTATTATTATTGAGGTATATGCTGTTAAAGGTATTAGAAGTTGTTGTCGAAGGTCTTTATTATTATTACTAAATTATCATTGGAGGTATGGCAATTGTTGTTGTTTAGCTATCAAAAATATTGCCATATGAGATGGGAAATACTTGCTGTTGAAGACTAATCATTTTTAATTGTGGAGACAAAAAAAGAGGCGGCTTTCTGTCTTTTTTTTTCCCTGAGCACCTTCTTTCTCTTCTTCTCTACCTTTCTATTTTATTCAGGGATTGCTACGAAGTTTTATTCAGTTGAAAAAAAAATGAAATTGTGGAGATTACAATTAAATTTGAATTAATAATTGAGCGGATTTTTTAAAAAAATATGATCTAGGCAAGAATCGAACTCGCAACTATCACTTCATCTATTCGATGCTTTAGTCGATTAAGTGAACTAATTGAGTGCATTCATCAATTAGAACTTATCGAATTGTTCATTGTAAATGAGATCTATATGGAATATTTTATTTTAGTTGGTTCAGTACTGTGGAGAACCATTCTATGTTGAGTTGAAATTTGATGGCGAACATTTTATGGTACATCGCGGTGGAGTTGGTCAATATCGATATTATTCTCGTAATCAAAATGATTTCTCCGAAGGAGTTGGTCGTTCGTTAAACGATCGAATTGAGCCGTTTTTCGCACCAACACTCGATAGCTGCGTTCTGGATACTGAATTACTTCTATGGGATATTGTTGATGGCAAATATGGTAGGTTGGGTTATTAGAATTTTTATCATTTATTCAGCATACCAGTACACTTTTTTTGATTACAGGTCGTGATAGGCAAATGAGTATTGGGTAGTAGTGTGGATCCATCAAATCTGACGATCTTATAGAGGAGTGCAAATAAAATTTCATGTGCGGAAGAAGTTACTTAAATGTACAAACTAACAGATAAAGAAGGAGTATAGGCAGTTATTTGCATAGACTGGGGAACTGAAGTGCTCGTAATAACCGTTTATTTATGGTGTCCATAGTGATACGAGTATCTTTCGAGCTTGTCACCATGTTATTGATTCCAACATCAGTATGTTATTAATATCAGTCTTATTCACAAAAGAGGCAACTCATTTCAGCCGTACTTAAATTCCATTGATTACTTTTAATTTAATTTCGTTGCAGTTATTTGTATTTTAGCATAAATAAGTCCTGTCAAGTGCTACTTCCTCCTGCCACCTTAAGTCACTGCGTTCAAACTTGAAAAAAGTTTTGCAGCATTTTGTTTTTCATTTAACTGCAGATAAAATTTTTATATTATTATTTCATAGGTTATCATTGAGTAACTGTAGGAAAACGAAGTAAAATCCTATAGGTTTCTTTTATTTTTTTTTCAGTTATATGTAAACTGCAGTGGTTATTTATAGGATTATTTTATGTATTTTTATTCAGCCGTAACGGAAGTGGATCGTTCTTTTTGCTCGTTACATTTGAATCGGCGGCACTTTCTTTTATGGCGAATGAAATTTAGTTCGAGAGTATCTTGTCGGATTATTTGGGAACACCGAGAAAGCTTGCAGCGATCAGAGGAAAGATAGAGTGATTTTTCGAAAATTCTTGCATTCAGATAACATGAATTGGGCTTGAAGTGCAATAGTTAAAAAATATTTTGGAAATCATTACTGCCTTGTATGTATTTCTTCATTATTCTGAAGCTTCTTCTCTTTTCTCTCTGTTATGGTGAATTTCTTTCATGATTCCTTACAGTTTCTAGAAATTGAGCAAATTATCTAAATCTAAGCGAGGAAGAAGAGGGAGGGGACTGGAGGAGGCGCACTCATATTTAGTTGGTGGGAGGTTTAGTTATCAGACTTTAATCAGTTTGAATAGTTTAGTTGGCAAAGGACGACTCGCATCTGATGGTCGAGTGCACGATGTGAAGAGTCTTAAGGGTGACGGAGCGGTTCAAGCATGTCTCGCCATCTTTGATGTTCTTTTCCTAAATGGTCGTTCATTGATGGATATCCCTTTGGAAAGGCGAAAAGCTATTCTGAACGATGGCTCGATTCTTTGTAAACAAGACAATAAAGCGATATTCATTGCTGATTTCGATATTGTCAACAATAGGTTGCTTTTATTTGCTTTATTCTTTTTACATTTAGTACTTTTTGAGTTATTGCTTAATGAGAGTGATGAAAGCATTATTCAAAGGTGGACCTGCGACCGCCAGCTTTCTGAGCAGATATGATGATCGCGAGGGATGTGGGAATGTTCTGACGAAATTCACCCACTATCGGATATAAAAGCATGAAGGTCCTCATCTGTTGCTCTGCAGTATTGCTCCAGATTTTACCTCTTATCTTTTTATTATCCAGTTGCTTCAATAGCCGCTAAATCTTTCCTGTCAAGGGATCAATCAGTCGAAATTGTTAGTTCGATCTTTCTTAATGATACTTATAATCAAATAAATTTGATGATTTATTCTAGCCCAGACTTTAATGGTAACTGTTACTTGAATAGTTCATAGCCAGTCTGAAGTCATAATGAGGCAAAATCTATTTTATTCGAAAGAAATTGTTTGATTTTCAATTCGTTTATTCACTCGTTGTGATATTCAAGAGAACTCTCCTTGGCTAAAACGTTCTTCTTTTAGATGAGAAAAGGAGGACGAAGCTGTTTTTAGAGAGGGTGAAGTTGTTTGAATGGAGCATTTTCTAGAAAGAGCTACTTGATAAATACGTAGGTCTTTCGTATTTCACGCGAGTGACCTAATATGAAAGATTCTGCCTTTGAAGCTCAGGCTTGAATTTTCTAAAGTAGTATTAGTAGGGCAAGGGTGTGCAGACTAATGTGCTGTGAAAGGGGACGATTTTCGGCCCGCACGAGATGGAGGGAGGATGACGGAGGGAAAAATCATGAAGGGTGATCGAGAGAAAAAGGTTGTTGGAGAGCGGTGTATGGGGGTAGGACGTGGGTGAAGAAAAGGTAGAGGGAAAAGGGTCTCGCAACACGTTACTGCAGCGCAATATGAGATCGTATAAATCGGTGGTAGGAAGCGGATTTATGTGCACAACGTCTACAACTGATCTAGCCATACATTCACTTTAAGTGCTCCTCTCTCGTGCTTTCTTCTTCCGCGGTCGAGAGTGGGTCATAGTTAGGCATCATCGATTACCATATTTTTCCTTCTTTGTTTTTTTTTTTTGATTTTATTTATTCTGTATTTTTTTGCCTCATTTAAATGAAATGCAATCATTTATTGTCTAGGTTCGTCATTTACTCGCATCGTTACATGCATTTTTCTATCCTTTATATCCAGAAAATCCCTAAGACAACATTTATATATGGCAGTCTAATTTTAAAAGCATTTTTGCGAGAATTTATTCACCATTAACACGAACCTTTGCGCCAATTTGCAAATTTTCCGGAAAAAACCATTTCAATGTTTCAATAATTGCAGTATTTAATTTGCAATTGCGGCAAATATGAACGCATCTTGGGAAGAGTGTGATGTATCGCTAACTTTAGCCGACGCTGTTATATCCGAGAAGTTTTTATTCGGTGAATTAGCGGCTGATAAAACAACCTTTTTGTCATTCGAAGATTATCTCAAGAACTTATTTTAAAAATGAAAAAGGCTTTTGAAACGAAATTATCATATTTCAAGGGAACAGTTCATCCGCATCTACGAAAAGGCAATGAAAGACGGTGAAGAGGGGATTGTTGTGAAGAAGATCGATTCAGTATATAAAATTGGTGTTCGTCATATGGTTAACGGTTGGTTTAAGGTGATTTCATTGTTTGTTGCATTGACTTATATCTATTGAAATTCGAATATTTTGCCTCCTATAGAGAAGCGTTGATAGCTGTTTTTGACTATGTGGCAATTTATTTTAATGTAGTGATTTATTCTTTCATCAAAATTAAATGGTTTTAATTGAAATTAAAGTATACGAAGGTTATTGACTTATAACGAATTAGCTTGTATTGGCATCTACTGATATAGTACATGCATAATATCTATAAAATAGTAATATAACACCGAATACAATATAATAATTTAAATGTAGTTACAATGATACACCTATATAATACCTAGCATAAAAATACAATATCTATAATATAATTCAATAATGCAACATCTAAGCACGATATAGTAACGTCTAAATACCGTGTAACCATTTGTGTACAGTTCACTATCTTCCTCTGTTTTGTGGTCACATAATTGCGCAATCTTCTTTCAGTCTCGCCGAACTGAGAAATATATAACAACAATTAATAAATATAATTCTAGATGAACATTGCAACTAGTAAAGTTCCATAAATTTAAAATGAATATTACATATCAACACAAAATTTCCGAAACTTTCGGCACTTTATTCAATCAGAACTGTTAAATTATAAATCTTAACGAAAGAATGTGCTCAAAAAATTTTTGAAAATTGTTGAGGTTACTGCTTGTATATATTTCATATTCAATCATTCCCCATTCATATTTCCAGTGGGAAATTATTTTTCTTTGTTGTCGTTTTTTAAAACTATGCGTTATTAAAGTCGCAGCATTCATAGCATAATACGCTTTATGATGCTATCTCAGTTTCCTTATCTTATACTACTATCGTTTCTGAACACTTTCTTTATGAATTATTTTAGCCTCATTTATTTTCTAGTGTTTTTCGTTGCACTTATTTCGTTGGTTAATTTCGCTCTCATTAAACGTATTCAAAATGCCTGCAGGTGAAGCCGTTTCATCTAGGTGATGAATCACTCGATTTGGCTGTTGTTGGTGTTGATCGTGGCAGAAATGGTTTCGTCGAAAGTTACGTTGTGGCCGTTATTCGTGGTTTGTGTTTCCAATTTGAGTTTATTTTTTACGAAATCTTTGAGCGTAAAGATTTCTTGCCTGGATTCTGTGAAATAAGTGACCAATTAGATTTTGAAATTCAGAGGGAAAGTTTCCAATCAAAAAAAAGCTTTTCTGAATCAACAGGTGAACTTTTGGACCTGGGCAGCTTATGTTAATGTTTTTGCTTCAACATAATGCAGTTTTTTTCCAGTTCCGAAGCAGCGCGTTTAAAAAAACAATGGGGGGGGGGGGACATTAAACGAAATAAATAATTTTTTAAGCGATTCAGTCTTTCTTTGCGTGGATTTTTTCGAATATTGTGATTACGATAAAGTTGATACGCTTATTCGTATGATGATGTCGAAGAATCCTTAACTGTAGTCTAGCATAATACATTTAACATTTCAGATGATAAATTCTTTGTGGTGGGCAAGACTTCACGGGGTTTAGACGATACGACTCGTAAACGTTTGAATTCGAAATTAGAAAAGGATCATGGATGGCTAAGTGGTCGAGTGGTTCCCGATTGGATTCACGGTGCATCTACGACTACCGACAGGGCCACTGATTACGCACATAAAGATAATATACAGGTGGTTGAGGTAGAATATTTTACTATCATTTGCATAAATAGCATCTATGCAATGATGGAGGGGATAGGCGCTTTTTTAAGCTTTGTGCGACATCTGTTAGGCATTACTTATCTCACTATTTCGGGAGTTGCGTTCCCTTCGACTTTGTAACGTGAGTTTCTGATTTAGCAGTTTCTGCTTCACCCCACTAGTATTCGTTCTGCCTCTTTGAGGGAAAGCTGAACGCTACCAAAAGCGAAGGGTTTCTGCGTTAACTCTTTTCGACAGTTCTTCTGTCAAGGTAAGAGCCAGCTACGGCCTAACGAAACTTTCCCCCTTTCCCCAGCTCGTGATTGGGACGCGTGAACTTTCAGAAGTTTATTTTTTTTTCAATTTAGGTCGGCTTGTGCAGAGTTCGAAAAGGTTGTGCGCTGCATTAGTAGAACTCGTTTCCATAGCTTACGATTTGGGTTTCATTTTCGGAGGGGGGGATGGGTAGAAGAGTGTCCAGATTTCAAAATGCTAAATTGCCGCTAAGCTCACGCAGCTAAGGTTTTGAGGCATTGCGACGCTATAAGTGCCACTTTAGATAAGACAAAGCTTTGACGGTTGCACCTCATCAATAAGATTCCTTGCCTTTTCGAAAATTGCGCTAATAAGGAATCCGGTGCCTTCAAAATATGTTCATACGATGTTCGGCGGTAATTTGATAACATTGGGGAGTAGGGATTCCCTTGTAAAAGAACACTTATTTTTTTCTCGAGTAGATGTTTTCATAAATTATCTCCTCAGGTACGAGCAGCGGGCATAATCAACGGTCGACTTCAATTCCCATCATTGCGTTTTTATCGTGACGACAAGTTTGTGAAGGATACGGATAAATACGAGGATTTTCTAGACTACGAGAAGGTTGTCATTCACTTGTAGTTGATAATTTGATAGCGGCCGTAATCTTTATTTAAAAAATGGCTTTTCCAATGCTCAAAAAATTTCATAACGAGTCGAAAATTTTACGTTTTATCGAAAAGAAGAATATAACGGAGATAAAACTTATGGCTAAAAATGAGCTTACATGTTCAAATATGGAGATTTATTGCTGTGTTTAGTAATAGGAATTTACATATTTCTCAGTATATTTTTCAGCAAATTGTACACTATTTTTCGGCTCATTTTAGTATTTTCATTTGCAAATATTATGAATTTAGGGGTGATAATTTTCGTTGATGTTTATTTTTTAGAATTTTTTACAAGGTTCTTTTATCTCTTTGCCCAATGAGTGATTTTTCAAGGATTATTTGATGTCTTTTTTATCAAAGTACCGTTATGACATTTTTTTAAACTCCATATCCACCTCCTTCCTGTCTTTAGTAAAATCCTTCCTCTGAATCCTTTTTTCGCGTTTTCATTGGTGGTTTTCTACAATTTTTGCGGTCGCCGTTTAGGAATAATAGGTATGATCGTATTTGTTCCAGAATTTACGTTCACAAAGCTTGGTAAGCGTCGAGAAAACTTCAGTGGATATACGCAAACGGGCTGCACAACGCCAAGTTATGGACGAGTATCGTGTGTCACCGAAGAAAGCTTGTGTACCACTGATCAGTACTGACCTGCAAGGTAAACAGGTCTGCGTCCTTCATGGTAGTGCTGAGGTGTGCGCACAACGCATCCGTGAAATCATTGAATCCTTTGGAGGCACATATGTCGCTAATCCAAGTAAGCATTCCGTTATTGTTGGTCTATTGTCGGGAGAGACGATGATGTTACTCGTACCCCGACTTTGGAGGAAATCTTATCTATTTGTTTACTTCTTTATTTATTTATTCTTCTATTTTGTTTGCTTATTTATCTGTCTGTTTTATTTATTTTTAGTTTATTTTATTCCACAGACAAAAGGTGCACATCATGTTGCAGTTCAGCTGTCCCACTATCTGTGATAAATGTTCTCATGTGGATTTAAGCTCTTTATGGTCGTCCATGGTATTTCTTTTTTGAAATCTTCATAGCAGATGAGACTAATTCGGTTTTTCTTCCTTATTCATCAGTGTCATTTGTTTACTTCGCCTAGCTGAAATACAGTATGCAATCCGTACTGTGGTTGTATACTTAGGTGCGGTGTTTATTATTCATAAGCCCCGCCGGCACTGATTAGGGTGGAAAAAAGCAACTTATCACACGTGTATGATTTGTTACTTCATTTGTGATTGTGTTAGAGAAGTTTTGATGAGTGTATTGGATTGGCTGTTATTGCTATTTCAATGGATATTGCATAGTAACATGTTATTTTCATTTATCGAATGATACCACTTTGTGCGTATTATAATGCTCAAAGTTAATGAATTCATATTAAATAATGTATATTCCATCCGTTTACGCGTTATCGATTTTCGGATCGAACAAAAATGATGGAATTTAGAGAAGGGTATAAATAAATTTGTTATGGGAATGTGCTTGATCAGTTATGCTTATTAGGTTTTGATTATTTCTTTTTTAATGCGAATTTTTCATTTCCTGTCATGTTAGAACCATTTTCTTTTATGTTAGAAGTGAGCAAACAACATTTTCTCGTAGAATATCCACTTCAGGACCGGAAACAATTCTTGTATTGACCGGTGATCGAAAAAATCTAAAGACAAAAGCGATTATAAAGAGCAATAAATATAATGTGATAAGCATCGATTGGGTAGTACGTTGCGCAAATGCGAAAACACTCTTACCGATGTAAGTTTTCGCTTTGATTTATTGAGTTATTCCTATTTTTTGTTGATCTGAATGAAATTATGTATTTGAGTAATTAATTCAGTTTGATTGTATTTTGTGTATTTGATTAAGCGATAGTTCCGATGATCCTGTCACAGTTGGCTTCCTCACTTTTACGGTGTGGTTTATATTTATATGCTTAATGAAGTTTATTAGCTTATCCAATCGAATCCGTTCTTTTTTTTATTGTTATAGGTGATTATCCTCTCTCCCCCCCCCCCCCCTTGAGGCCGATAGCATATTTCAGTGAACAAAATAAGTGTGGTTTTGATTAGTGTATGGATTGCTGTAGAATAAAACTGTCAGGGAATAGGGTCAGGCAATAGTTTTCTTAATATTTAAGAAGTAGTTCATATCAAAATGCTTAGTAGCATCGCACCCTTCCAAAAGCGCTACACCAATTTATTGCTTCATCTAGCAACTCTTACCCCGTCTCACTTTTATAACTACTAAAAACAAATTCAGGAAAAGGATTCTTAATAGGGCGCTATGGGAAACGATTTCAGCTGAGGGAGGGAAGATGGGGGGGGGGGGGGGGGGGAAGGGACGAAAGAATCGAGAAAACTTTTGGTCAAAAGTGGGCGATGAGGGTATTCTTTCAAGGAGAGGATGCTGCAATTTTGCTGGACGACTCATCGCGGAGCGGTTTGTTGGAGGGATGGTAAACCAGTGGTTATATGGGTGCGTTGAAAAGGTTATCAAGGCGTGTTTTTGTAGGTGGCGGGCCTTGACGAAAAAAATCAAAGAATTGCTCCTCGATAGGAGGCAGTCTCCCGCAGCAATCTAATTTTGAATTCTATGATCTACTAGTAATTTGATTGCGATGCAGTCTCGTAGACACTTTCTGGTTATGTTTTCTTTTATTTTTGGTAATATTTTTGCGGTTTCCATCTTTTTTCGGTTCTTTTCGCAATCTGATAGCAAATATTCAATATTATTCTCGATTATTTGGTTTCCAAACGCATATTCCCGTAAAAGTTCGAAGATTTTCAAGAATTTTAAGGCTATGATATTGCCATTTTTATTATAAACTTATGTGGCGTTGAACGAATTACGAAAACGATTGAAAGGCATCATTGAATTGTTTTGTCTTCACTCGAATGGTCCTATCATAGATGGTTCAGCAGAAAAATTTATAAAACGATATTTCCAGCGATGAATCGGAAGCTTTGCACATTGTCGATGAATCGTTACTTCCGGTTGGAGTACAAAATGCATTAGTTGATTCAGATGATGAAAATGAAGAATCGTTTACAGTAAGCGATGTACAAGCTATGCTTGATACGATTCATACCACCAACGTATGTCATTTTTATATCTCTTATCTATTAGAAGTGCTTTATTATCAATTTTCATCCAACTCACTAAAGATTTTTATATAATTGAGTTCATAATATCTTTGTATAGTATTTTTAAATGACCATTCTTGTATAATCTTTGAAATATTCAAATAATCCACAATGTCGTTAAGAAGAAATCGTTTCGTTTCAATTTATTCCTCGTTCCTCTGCAGTAGTTACCGAACATGGATAATCTTCCTTATTTTCCAAATGACTGTCCATCTTTCTCAGTTTTGTTTCCAAGACTTTCCATTTCTAGATGACTAAATTGAAACCAAAGAAGGTTTGCTAGAAGTTATGCTTCTTAAGTGGGACTATGTTCTCGTTTCATTTAAAAAAAACTGATGATACCGAAAATTCACATCTCCGGGATGATTTTCCTCTGAGATCCCCGAATTTTTCAATTCTCGCTAGCGGCTAATTAATGTTTTGTCTTATTATGATTGAATTTCCGAAAATCACGAAGTTTGTAGCTAATATCGGCAACTCCCCATGCCCGATCGGACCCTCTTTCACTGAGTTTGAGAAGGGAACGAGGTGTTTGTCTATGGTTTGAATACCAAATCTCTCATCGATGTTATCCCTCTAATTTGCAAAATATAACGCAGATTTAGTGGCTGTGAGTTACAATTTAGGAGATTTTTTTGTTGATTCCATATACCCCGTTTCATACTAACTGAATTCATTATCTTTAAAGGATGTTTTTTCTATCTTTGTATCCAAAGAATGGCATCATTCCTTCGATGTGTCCAAATCTCTTTTATCCTCGTAGCAGTTGGCACGGTGAATGATGTTGAAGTACTATTTTAATGCATTGAAATGAACGAACATTTTAAAAGAATATGTAGGCAATTATTAAATTAGGCGTCATCGGAAAATCTAATGAGTTATACATATTTATTTGCAGGAGAACAGTGAAGCCGATGAGGAAAAATTAAGAAATGAATTGTTAAAAAACGAAAAATTTTTTCGTTTCTCAAATTTCGTATTCTTTTTGGATGAATCAATTCGTCTACATCACTACAGTATACAAGAAGTCTTCTCAAGATGCATGCTGCTAAATTAAGCGCCTCAATGGACGAGCATGTAACACATGTTGTTGTTGACAATAGGTAATATTTTGAAAATATAAGATACTCTCTTCGATTCAAAATTTTTGATGCTTGTGTATTTCGAAAAGAGATATATGCCTATAGGGAGGTTGATTTTGAGGGAGGAGGGGGGGAGTATACCGATAAAGTTTGACATAAGAGAGTGATTTTTTTTGCAGCAATAGTGATATTAAATTTCGGTGGAGGAGGTGAGGTGGGAGAGTGGGAGGAAGGGAGGAAGGAGTTAAGGAATATTTG
Source organism: Ascaris suum (assembly GCA_013433145.1). Taxonomy (NCBI): domain Eukaryota; kingdom Metazoa; phylum Nematoda; class Chromadorea; order Rhabditida; family Ascarididae; genus Ascaris; species Ascaris suum. The sequence goes on along the minus strand of CM024170.1, from coordinate 13,403,610 downwards.
CCAGTTAAATAAAACAAATATATCCGTTTAGCTCCATAGTTGTATCCATCCGTGCATTGATGAGTAACATTTTTTTTTTTGAAAATCAGGATGTCACAATAATCTTCTAGCTAAGTAAGCCTGGAACCTTTGAATTGATAAGGGAGGTTTCCAGGAATAATGAGCCGAAGAGTTCAATGGAAGGGCACAGGTGACATTGGTTGACATGGCGTGGATCGAGGATGCGCTTGAGCTATGAGTTAACTCCCGATGACAGATTCCACACCTAAGGTGTTGTATTTTTTTAGATGCACTCATTGTTTGTCCTCTAATTGTAAAAAGTGTAATTGCATTGATCTCGGAGAAACAGCCTAATATTTCTTTTCATTATATTTTTTTGTTGTTTACTTGTGCAGGTTTCCGAAAAAAAATGATTTGAATAATCGGGCGAATGCAAAAAAGCGGTCTTATCATATTAGTGTCGCGACATTGAACTATGATATCTTTAAGCCCTATCGTTTATCTTTAAGTAATGGTCTTTAAGCCCTCATTGTGAGTTATAGTTAAGGCGAATGTGGAATCGTTTATCGCGGATGTATAGATGAAAGCACTGTGAAATTTGTCGTTTTTAGTGTGCATATTTGAATACCTATGTGCATTCTTCATATATATATATATATATATATATATATATATATATATATATATATATATATATATATATATATATATATATATATATATATATATATATATATATATATATATATATATATATATATATATATATATATATATTATACACTTATAACCAAGTTTGTAGTTTATTGACGTTAGTGAGTCACGTTGTTTGCACCTTTTCCTTTCTGTTAATACCTTTCAGCTTTTTTATTTTTTTATAAGCGTTTACAAGGCCGTTAACTTTTTCTCTTAGTAACAATTTAATTTTTTCATATACAAGTGGCATTTTTAAGCCCGATAAGGCTGTCTAGCAAAAGATGGGAACGGGAGAGTTAAATGTTGCTTCGCATTCCTTTTCTTTCTTTTTTTTTTCGTACATTTTGAGGCATACGGTTTATTTTAATTTATATTTGCATATCAGCGTATTCGTTGAAGCATTACTTGGTGACCATCGGAAGGGAGATCTGCGGGTTGTCCCATTGTTTGATGTTTATCGTTGAGCCGGGAGAGGAATAAAGCATATTCAGCGGTTTGCATCCTTTTTTTAGAATTTTACTGGCGGATCTCGTACTTGGCATTCATATGTAATTATAGTAAAGTTGTTCCAAGTGAAATTTTCTGCAGTTTTGTCGTTTTTTTTTTTGAAATGTGCAGCCTGTATATTGAAAATGTGTATTTTAGTGAATTATAGATTTTTTTTTTTCGAGCTTATCTTTGTTATTTGTTATACGAACAGGCTGTTATATATTCGATGATATGATGCATTGAAAATACTATTGGATTGTTATAATGAAATGAATGAGCCTCTTTTATTGTTCTCGTATGTTGTAGCGACAATTTATATTTTCGTTGTCGTGATATTTTATATTCTGGTCCCCCCCCACCCCCCATAAAAATGTGGGTGAAAGAGATAAAAATTTCGATTTCCTCAGTTTGTTTTTTTTCGCATTTAATTATTATTGAAAGAGAGGGATAACTTCACTCTTTATCGTCGTGGTTAATATCTATAGTTACATGAATTTCGTATAGTTAGAATGGGTTGTAGTATATGCAAATTTCAGATTCCTGGCAACGTGCATGTTGCGCATTTCGGATATTCCAATTTGCATACGTAAATGGAGAGTTAAATGTTATGTTGAGGAAAATATTTCGATATTAGAATTTTTTCACGGATTAATTACATAAAGCTAACGAAATTGGTATTTGAATTGTAGCCTGTCCTGTCAATAAAACGTTCCACTGAGGTGTGCAAATGCTGCATATATGCTAACTTAGCCACAAAACTGATAAGTCAAGTATGCTAATGATCTGGAAACACGAGCATATCTCATAATCAGGCTATAATTTAAGCGCCGCACGCAACGGGGAATTGAAACTTCTATGGTTGGCAATAACTGGCTGTCACTTGCAGTTTGCGCAACACAGCGGCATGAGCCATAAATCTTCAACTATCAGGAGGTCAAGTAAGAACTTATCAGTACTCGTCGACGCATCAGCACGCTCGTGCCACCTTATGTCAGTCCTCGTTTATGACCACGACAGTAGAACGATTTTCTATACTTTAGGTGACACAAGAAATCGGCTCAACGCGACCTCTTTTATCCGGTGGCAACTTTTATATGTACAATTTTTACGTTATTTATAGCTTCGTTTTCCTTATGCGATATTATATTCCTCAGATGTTTCACTGCATTTATGTGCTTTCTTTGTGGCAATAAACCAAATATAATGTGCAAATATTTCAGCTCGGCAATTTGTGAGGTTTGGAAAAAAGAGGGAAAAGATCACAAAATATGCAAATCAGAGGCAAAGGTGAAAGGCATGAGATTGGTGGTGAAGGTAGAGGAACTTAAGTCAATATCGACTCACAACGGTTTACCGGAACTTCGTCAGTTGTAAATCGACGACAAATCGTACTGAAATAGAATTCTTTATCTATTAAAAACCTTTAAGAAAGGAGTGCGAATGCACTAGCATCTAGAGCGCATTGCTGAAGGTTTGATGTAGGCTGACATGGAGGGGAGAGGGAGGGGAGGGGCAGTGTTTACTGATGGAAAGGGAGAGGTGATCTTCTACAAACGTTCCTGCCAAGGAGAGGGTTTGGTTCGCGCAGTGTAGTTTAAACGAACTGAAATTTTTGCAAACTTGATTTGCGTGCATTTTTGTCTACATTAAGTGTTGACCTGTATAGGACATATCTTGAGCACGGAAATGATTGTTAAGGGCAGAGGTTTGCGATTTTTCCGAATTTTCGTCGTTCGACGGCGTTCTAGAGGTCGGGAGGGATGTCGGGAGTGGGAGGGGGGGGGGAGGGTAAGGTGGCCATAAGGGAACGATAAAGGCGAGTCATTCTAACCTCTGTGATGTGAAAGTGATGCGGAGAAATATTGCCCTCTCCGGTTTAGATAACGTTGGGTAAAATATCAGCAGTAATTGGTACATGTGCTTATATTCTTTGCTTGATGGGTTTCTGGAGGTTTTAACTACTCTGACTTTTAGGTAACACAAAGTGCTGAGTTACATTCTGATGTAGAAATAATCTTTCTTGGAAAAATCTACAGTTTGGAATGGTTTCTTTCCGGTTTTTTTCCGGTTTCTGGTATAAAAACTGTGCTCACATTCCCACCTTCGCATCGTATAATAACAGTCTCATCTCATCAAATATAACTGAAAATCATGTATTGCAATCAAATACTGTATATATGATAATCAGATTCATTCATATTCGCTTATTGGTCAAAGGTCATTATGGATAGTGTCTGCGGTTCGAGCGCAGCTATCTCCTGGTTGATGGTGTTTTCTAACGGATTAAAAGTCGTATCGATTCGAAGCAACATTAATTGTTAACTGTGTCAATTTCGTAAAGTATTTATGAGAATGTCTCGTATTTCAAAACGAAATACTTATAAAATCTTACTGTACGATTGTAGAGTAATTTAAAAAAGTAAATATTTTCTGCACGAATTTCTATCAATATTGAATAAAAATTCCAAACGATTTGTATTAATCGAAGTGATTCTATTGGGGCTTTCTTCGTATAATCCAACAGCGAAATTTTTCTTGAAGAGAATGTTGCGTTTAAAAATAATGCGTAATATAGAAGTATGGTAGGTAATTTGTGAAGCGAAGTATACGGTAGACGAAAATTGGAGACACCCCACAGAGGGCTTTGTTCATTGAGAGGACGATCGTTGCTCGGCCACATATCATGCTCGGTTGATTTCTATTGTGGATTGGATAGTATTCTATAGATGAGCACTTCAAAAGATGCAATAGATTTTCGAAAATTAAAAAAAAAAGAAGTGTTGTTCTGCTATTTATTTTCAACTCCTTTTGCAAATTGTTTCCCTACTAAAATTTGACTTATTTCTTCTATTTTTTTAAAAAATCATGAAAATCTCAAATCATTTCACTCAAAACATCACATTTTAGCCGCAACAAATTCATTCTAATTTCATTTCTTTTATCAACAAATGAGTCGGCAATCACTGAAATAAATCGTTAGATCGACGATTAACTAAGATGGTGTATATGAGGTTATTTTGTGGATTTTATAGCACGAGAACACAAGAGACAATCGAAAACTCGAAAACTCGAATGGGCAGGCGTAGCTGCAGGTGATGTGGAAAGAATTGTTTGGTGGCCGTCGAGTGCGCCTCTCTCATTTGTCATATTGTCGGCACGCGTTTGTTCTTTTTACCACTTCGAATAAATCTCTTCGATGCCGAGATACGCCATCAAGTTGTTCGTTTCGTGGAAATCGTCATTCGTTCTCGCAACTTGCCAATAACTATTCCCTCAATGATCTCCTTTCTTTTTTTTTTCTTTGCATTTTGCAATGGTTACCATAATTTACCATCCGAAGAATTCGACAATATTGCTCTATTTTTTGAAATTATGGTCACCATTAACTTTTTTTTTTTGAAAGAATTATTTGCTAATTGACTAAAAAAATTCATTTATTTATTTATCTATTCAGCAAATTAATGCATCATCAAGTGCTTCTCTATGCACTTTTTTAAAAAATTATCAAAACCGATTTGCCAATCAAACATATTTCTTTTTAATTTGATGAAGAGTTCAATTTATTGAATATTTGCATTCAAAAAAAAAAGAAAATCATTGTGGAAGGTTTCTAAACATAGTTTTGCTTGAGATTTTTTCCTAGAAATCAAGGTTAGAATAGAAGAAATTCATCCCTTCCGATAACGATTACATTGTCAACGCGTTGCATAACCAAAAAAAAAAAACGCACTCAAATGGTTGAAAATAAAATATGCGAACGAATTTTTAATGAGCCTAAAAGATAAATATTTCAAGACGATCAAAAATTTGCATAAAATATTTCTTTTTTTTTGTTTGCGGTGAAATTATTTAAAACACTGAAATTTTATACGTTACTCTAATAAAGTGTTGAATAAAACGTTAAGGCAAAAATTATAAAATATTAAAGCGCTTATTTGTATAAATCATAACGATGCGTTTTGCGTTAATTCATGCAAAAAGCACAAAACAAAATATATTTCTTATTCAATGATCGTTGTAATTAAAGCAAATACGGTAGAAAACGATTTAATCAAGTCGGAAATATTTTATAAATATCTCAAAAAAATTAAATAAGTGGAATAAATGTGATTATAATAGATGGTAAGTCGAATCATTTTCTCGTTTATGAAAATTTCTTCTCTCATTAATTTAAATAACTAATAAAAAATTGAGACGAAGATTTTTGGAGGTATTCTCTAGTAAATTGAAATTTGAAATTTTCTAAATAACTGTAAATATTTCAACGAAATTAATTCAGAGTATCTATCAAATTGAATTGATATCATATCCATCTCTATATCTCTTATATCACTTTCATGGTTAAATAAATAAACTAGTGCATATATATTTGTTGCCTATTGTATGAAATTCCCTCATAATTTAACGTCGTGAAAGCACCGAATAAATAGAATAATGTTTACACAATCAAGTGAACGATGGATTATGATTGTCTCATTAAGGTTGCTCATAGTTCTTTTTGGCTTGTACTACAAGCTATTATATTGAGCAAACTATTATCATAAATGCTTCATAGTGCCCCATCGATTGAAGCATTTTATGACCTCAGGTTCATTCCTTTTCGCAAAATTCTTATGGGTTATTCATTTAGATGCTGAGGTCATGCTTGTTTGACAACGTCTAGGTTTGATCACATGTCATACTTGTTTGACTACGTCTAGGTTTGACCATATCTACATGTAGCATGTTGCTGACATAACTTTTATCTATTACGGTAATTAGTGTCGAAAAGAGTTCATCGTTCATCCTATGATGATGTAAGTGGCACTTCGTGAACTTGAATTCTTTGGAGGATCAAACCATATGAGTGGAGTGAACATCCTTGGTATTTTATATTCTAGCGAATTCTTAAAGAAAAAATATTTTTATAACAGCAAAACAGAGTTATCGTTTATCGAAAGTAGCTGCAAAGGTTCGCAAAAGCAATGTCAGATAATTTTTGTTCATCGTTAAATAAACCGCTACAGTAAGATGTTGGTTTTCCAGATTTAGAGACATAACGAACTTGCAAAAACGATAGAAATGCTCCCTTGTGCAATGACTAATAAACCGTCTTTCAAACGCTGCGCTAAAATGTGGAAAAAAAAATTGCCTCGGAGGCGTTTGCCTTCGTTCCGAGTCTGCTACGAACTTTTGTTTTAAACATTGGCATATATTGCCTGAAGATCGCGTCGCAACTCGTTATGAATAATAGTACAAAAATGACTAACTACGTTTTTCCCTGATGAATTAAGAGGGAAGGGGGAGGGGGGGGGGACAGCTGGCAGCTACTTCCTTCCACTCGTCCGCCTTCTCTCCCTTTTCCGTTTTCAAAATTTGGGAAACAACATTTCTTAGAGGCAGCGGAAAATTCTGACCGATACGTTTAGCATAAAATTATAAAGCGGGGTGTCATACACATATGGCAGTCCATCGTATAAAATAACATAAAATGCAAAATATATAGAATGTCCTCCTCAAACACTAAACAACCAATTTACTCAATAATATTTCATTCAAATATAGTGAGCGATTATCTAACTTTTATCCCTCAAACAATGCCCATATGCAAATTTAATTAACTGCTTCACTTCCTGAAATGCATATATGCGATGGTATCGTTGACGTTATCATGTAATCCTTTCATAAAATGAGAAAGAACCCGTGGCTATACAATGTTCGGTTTATAATTTTCCGATCCGCAACTATTTCACAGCCATTTCCTACAGTAAATATTCAACGCTTAGTGCCCGTGGGCTAAAAGTCTAACGAGAAATTTTAACTGAGTATGGTCTCATAATGGATTATTTTGTCTTTAAACTCCTAAGTCGCACTATTTTTTTCTCACTTTTATAAGACCCCTGCATAATATATATATATATATATATATATATATATATATATATATATATATATATATATATATATATATATATATATATATATATATATATATATATATATATATATATATATATATATATATATATAGTACTTGTTCCTACTGTACTTGTAAATGCAAAAATTTTACGCCATTTCTCAAAATTGTGTTCGAATCAGGTGAATTTAACTACGGTAAAATTTAACCAAATATCGATGAATTTGACCGTAGCAGAATTAAACCTCAAATCGGTGAAATTTTTTTGGTTCGCCATGACGTTCGAATCGACAGTGCCGGAAGGAAATATCGGATGCGTCAGTAAAATTGTTTCGTTAGTGCAGCGTTCGCATATTGCTCTTCTTATCGTCTATTTTGCTAGGTCGGCACTTCAAAGACTTTTCCCCCTACAAATTATTTTTTACACCATCGACAACCATCTCAGTGTTTTTTTTTGAAGACCTCAGGCTTTGAAACTTTATTTCCTATAATATAGTGTAACTTTTAAGCGAGGCAATTAAGATATGAGGAGAACCTCGAAAATCTACAGTATCCGACGAGTTAGATTACCGCGAAAATTGTCGCACTATTTTTCGTAGAGATTATCTTAAAAAGAAGGAATTTTAGTTCAGGTAATCCGCCAGTGAGTGAACGAATTATTTTTTCGAGTTGGTTGACTAACAACTTTAGTTGAAATTTCCTTTAGTAAGCAATATTAATCGATTATTATCACGCGTAAACTCATCCCTATTATAAAATTGAAAGGAAATTTAATTTCAAATTTTCGGTAAAACGTTTTCACATTTCTCTTTCTTCTTTTAATAGGATATTCTAATAACCATCAGGTATATATATATATATATATATATATATATATATATATATATATATATATATATATATATATATATATATATATATATATATATATATATATATATATATATATATATATATATATATATATATATATATATATATATATATATAGTACTCACATCTTTTATGGCACAATCTTTCACAAAAAAGTACCTTATCCTTCATTCTGTTACGAGAGACAGAAAAACAAACAATAGTATGTGTTAAAAGTAGAATAAAAATGCGAGTTTTCGATATTTTTCTACACGAACGAATACTCAGACAAAATTCCTCTCGTAATTTTTTAACAAAGAGATGAAAAAAAAAAGAATAGACGAATGAATAGAAGAAAATCAAACGACACATCGAGAATAAAAAAATATATGAAGGAGAAGAGAAAAAAAAACCTATTGAAATGAACGTAGTTTTGCGTTTATTAATGTAAGAAAAAGATCGATTTTTTATCGCCAAGGAAACACAATAATGACTGATCACCTTAAATTTGTGCTCACTCTTTTAAATGTCGCTTACGAAATATTTTATGAGCAAAAATTTTTTTAAAATGTGTGAATGAATATTTACTTTTTACAGCACAAAATATATATAATATTAAGCATCAATAATATGTATTGAGACCGTAGACAAGGAAGAGCGAACCACTAATAGGGCTCTAGAATCAACGCTGGAAGGAGAAGGCGCAGAATAGAAACGAATGAAACTCGATAGTTCCATGCCGATCCTTAGCAAATAAACGGGTCATTAGAGAAATTAGCGCTGAATATGCATTGATAGTGATAAATTTACGCTCCAATATAGAAATACCTTAAAGAATGGCAAGAAAAGAGAAATACAAGGAATTAAGAAACAAATCAAATGTATTCAATTGAAGACAGCGCATTTCTCAAGAGTATATGACGTATTATTCATCAGCGTTAATTCCCTAATATGTGAGGAAAAATTATTAAAAGTTAGAGTTGGATAAGATGAATAATGCATATAGAAAGGAAGCGATATAAAAGTACTGACTAAAAATATCGTATGATATAGAGGTGGTTATCAAATTAAACAGGAAAAATATTTGATCGAGAGTAAACTTTGCTTTCGGTCAAACAAAAGAGCATATATTCAAGAAAAAATCCCCCATAAAAACCAGTTGAGTTAAGAGAATTAAGGTAGATAAACATAACCATTATTTAGATAAACATTAAGGTAGATAAACATAACCTGAATTAGATAAACGAAACCGAGTAAGCGTCGAATTAACAAAGTGAATTATTTTATAAATTCACATAGGGATAATGCTTTTGTAATTTATTGCACTAGTAAATTTCATTTTTTGATTATCCTCTTTGAAAAGAAATATTTGAATATGTGAGAAAAAAAAATTTGAATGTGTGTGAAAAAAAAATCTAAATATATTTATTTAGCTTGCATTTTGCACTAATAAGTTCGATGTTGTTCGTATACGTGCACATTTGCGAGCGAAATTTCAAAGAATTCATCAGATGATAGATTATTTTTACTTTCGGAAATATTATAGCCCATACAAAGATTGACGATAATTTGAAGCGTTTCTAAGTCCATAATAATGCATCTTTACATGTGAATAACAATGAATGTAATTTAACGAAATATCGTCTACTTATTCAACTAATAAAGGATGGAAGTCTGTGAACGTTTTTGATGATTTCATCGAAGAACCCATCAAAATATGGTATTTCATCAACTTGCCAACCTGATCAACTATTGATAGACAAAAAAAGAAAAGTCAACCTGTAGTATTCATTCAGTGAATTATATTATTTCTTTAAATTTCAAATTAGAATGCTAAGGAATAGTTAACTTATCATTTTACCTCACTATACCTTCTTATCTTTAGAAACTCTACGATCACATCTGAATTTCATAGATAGAAATGAAAAAAATTGATAATTTCTAAGACATTATTGCTCTGATAAATATGTTGAAGATCTTCGACAACTGAGAAATAGTTTTTACACAAGAAAAATTCATTGAGAAAATCTAAAACATTTGAAGAGGAAATTTGAACTCATTTTTTAGCTGTTAGATTTGAACTTTTTCGAATTGCCGCTTATTTCTTTCGTATTCTTTACATTTTTTAAGAAACAAATGGCACCTGAATTATTTTCTCAAAAGGTTTGTTGCCGTATTAAGTCTTCAAGATAAGATACAATTTAGAGATTTTTTTTTTCAGTGCAATAAATATGTCGACAACAAATTAAAGCAGCTTGAAATTTTAGTTCATTGACGATATGATTCTCTTAAATTCTCTAGCTATGCTGGAGAAAAAGAAAAACTCAAAATTGCTATATAAGATAATGCAAAAATCACTGTCTGATCACTTGCTATGATCAAATGAGATACGCTTCGATCCCAATATTGATTAGGTTTGTTCGTTGAGAAAAATCACTCATATTTTCTACGATTTCTTCACTCGTCGTCATGAATTAATAATCAATCACAACAACTAATTAACAATGCTTAATAATTTGTATTTCCTTCATCTAAGAGGATCGACGAAGTGTTTCCAGGTTTCTGTTTGCCCTCATGGCGTTTATTTCTTCGACGCTGAGCTCTGCCTCATGGCGCGACTCCGCCCATTTATTGTGTTTATTGGCTATGAGTGAACGCTCGCAAGAGCATTACCGTATCGCAGCCATGGGATTTTATGAATCGTTAGTGTGTTTCGTTGTTCCGTTAATTTGCTTGTGTACCTTCTATGAGATTAAAAATTCATAAGTATTTGAATATTTGAATAAATACTTGAATATTGCTATCTCATTTATGCATAAAATAGCAGCATATGGCCTATTTTATTGGATAGACAACCTTTGGGCTACTAAAAATGAATAAAAAAGGATAACGTAGAGACCCTAAGAGGATCTATAGAATCTGCAAGTAACATAGCATAAACATGTCAAGAACAAATTTGGTCATCGTATTATACCGGATCAGGAAATTTAGGGCATGAAATATTTTTAAACTATAACCAGAGGTGCGATATTTAGAGCGCTTAGTTTTCACCTTTCTTTTAGAATATATCTACGGCGTTTTAGGCCATAGAGTAGTTGCATGGATACTCAAATGTAGGTCTGTCGGAGATAGAAAGAGACACAACCGCATGCGATATTAATAAATATTGCCGTTGAACCTCAATCGATAATGAATGCAGCGCTTGTGTATCAATATATCACTTCATGTACCTCAACTGCAATACGAGTACAGTCGGAAATGCACCACTTTCATAATGTGCAAAACGAAAGGATATGCAATTACGATACGTTTATTTGAAAGTATGTTCAACGATGGAACTTGAAAGCATATCGTGTTGCGTATAAAATGTATTCTTTTGTGGCTAAGCGTCTATTTCCAGTCACCAACAATATTAGCTAAATCGAGTGCTCACATGTATTTCCCTCTCCTCTTCTCCATCTTCATCTCTAAAAAATTTCCCCTTTTGCAAATTTGTGTGATATCATTGGCGAAGAACGTTGGATTGAGAGCTGTATTAAACGCAAAAAATTGCTTTATTTTCATTAGATGCACAAAATTGTATTCAAAGAAAAATTTGCTCTTTAAGAAAGAGACGAAAAAAACGCAAAACAAACATTTATATGCAGTGAAAAGCAAATTATTGAAATAAATATGAAATGGATTTTTTGTTCATTCGTATAATTTTTACACAATTTATAAATCAATAAAAATTCCGAATTAAAATATTAAAAAAAACTCTTGAAAAAAATTTTAAAAAATATTTCAATAAAATGCTTAGCTTAATTTCAAAGCGAAAGTGATAGCAAATTGATCGATCAAAGTAATCATCAAAAAATATGAATCAAAAAAAGTCGATAAAGCGTTGAATGGCGAATGCACACTTCGGCACAAACAGTCATGAATTCACTCGGTCAAATCCACGAATACACTTCAAATTACTTTAAACTTTGCAATGAATATTGTTGCTGCTATTCGAGTACCTCTCACTTTTGAATGCAATTTGACGAACCTGTTCAATGATATCGCTTGAATGGCTAAAAGTCTTGGTCGTATTGATTACAGGTATATTGGCTACAGGTATCATCTACATGCTCTAGCTTAAATTGCGACGATAATCTAACCACAAATACCATCTAATCAAACGTATATCACTCTAAACGGAAGCATTGTTGAGTATACCTAAGTAATATTTCCATGCAGTCATTCATCTAATCACATCACTGATAAGAATATCTACAGGATAAGAAAGTTTTTCACTTAAACAGTGATAAAAATTATACTATTCAAAATTGAGAGCAGGATTCACGGGAGTGAAGTATTTAAATGAATAACGGATCTAAACGCAATATATATATTTCATGCAAATTTCTTAAAACATATCCTTCAACGTTTCGTAGAAATTCATCGTTGGCAATTATGAACGTGTAAAATTAGAACCATTATTGAAACGGAAGGGGAAGAGCAGGAAGGAAGATGAAGATTTTTACTTACAGCTAAGAACCCTTCCTACTCAATTACTGTACATATCATCAGCTTGAAAGTTCAGCTCATCAATTCTACAAATCGCATTGATCTATTCGGTTTTTCCTTGAAATCTGAACAGGCAAACCGTTGAGTATCTCTACGACAATTTCGAAATCACTACAGGGGAATCAATAATGAAGTTTAAATATGCCACTGTAACCATTGACTATTATCTTGAAATTTTTTAAGCCACATGAATTCGTCTGAAATATTGGAAAAACGAAATTTTTCCAACATCAAAATTCCACAAATAATTTGTAGACGATATTTGCTTCACTCTATCAAAATGCAAACGGTAATTTATATATCCAAGTGTTGGCCAAAAAAAAAACTTTTTTTTGGCCATACGTCGTCCATAATGAAAACGATACAAGCAGAAATACAAGAGAGAATAAAAATGCAAAGAAAAAAAAATAGAAATCACAAAATGCGAGCGTAATACGCAAAAAAACCCTGTTTAGTACAACTCAAATACCTTGTGCTGACTTACAATTCAAATGCGCAGATAAAGTACCTTGTAATGATTAGAAAATATCATCGAGAAAACACAACAACAACAAAAAAAAAAACGGAGAAAAAAAAAAGAAGAAATAAACGAACCCTGTTACAAATGTCGAACTACCTTGTATATACGAAGACAAGAGCCATTTAATTTAAAAGACGAAGAAAGAAAACAGAAAACACATCAGTGCAATTGATGAATAATATTTGCAAAGGCTCATTTGTTTTGAAGAAAAATTTTCAAGAAAATAAAAAAAAAATGAAGAAAAAAAAATTTTTTTTTTGGTGTTCTTTCATAGTTGAAGAACGCATATAAAAAAAGCGCATATGCATAAAAGATGCAAACATATAGCATATACTATAAAATGCAAACCATTATTATGATGCTTTGGAAGAGTAACGTCGCGCTAATTCGAACGATACAACCAATGAACGCGTCTATGATGGTTGTTTAACTATTTAGGTGTAATTGTTAGTTAGTAGGAAATTACGTGGATTGAATGTTGCCAAATGATGAAATGGTAATGTTCCACCAGCGAAAGGAACACTTGGCACCGGCTTGTCTTTGTTCTCCTTCTTGTGCTTCATCCTACGATTTTGGAACCAGATCTTCACCTGCAATTATAACTTCAAGGTATTTTTGAAGGGAACATGCGAGTCGTTTTGCTTAGATACTTCTCAGGGTGCTCAACTTTATCGGATGAAAGCGATTAAAATGCACTTTTTTATAACATTCAATGAGAAAAAAAAAACTGAACTATAAATTAGTGTATTAACTGCATACTTTCCCACTTTGCTTCACTATACTTCGAACCAACTCATATTATGAAATTTTATACCAAAATCAGCGCATTTATGGGATCATCCAAGCAAATTCATTAAAAACTTTGGTGATCTGTTTTTCAAGCCAAGAACGACGTTAGAGAATACTATAGCACTTTCTGGCACAGTCGAAACCGATGAAAAAGGCCCAACTGATCTTTGTACTCGCTGCCTGCTTTATGCTTTTAATTCAATCTACTTAAGTACAAATAAAAACTTCTATACCGTAATGATGTCATTATGGCGATAGTGCTTTAGGGGAAAAAAATGCCGCCACAACTACGAAATGTGAAAGCAGTTATTCGCATATAATGAGTAAGATGAAGGAGGAGTTGGAAGCACAGGAGATTCGACAGGGGAGGCTCTGGGCTTGTGAGCCCCAAAGCAACATTATTCCTTTTGCTATTGCTTTTACTAAAAGTTATAGTTCGCGGACTTCCACTTTCGAATCTTACGAGACTGCTTGAGCTCAACGTCTCAACTCATAAACTTTAAAGAATACGAATTATCCATAAACCAAAAAAAAAATCTTCTAAGCTCTATGAATCCCAATCCTGAAAAGGTCATAACTCAAACCGCAATATTCTAAAAAAATAAATCTACTTTATGGTTGTTTTGCCGAGAATGAATGCTTGAAAGATAAATTGAGAACTGAAGTACATTTTAATGCGAAAATGAGTGGTGCAATAGGAAATTCGATGCGACATTAAGGTGGTGAAAAAATATTAATGATTGACATGTATAGCGATTGACGTTGCAAATACTGTATTCGGAATGCATCAAACGTTCTATTTTTCTCTGAAAACCATCGCCGAACAGCAATGACAATATGTCAATGAAATGATGTAAATTTTTCAAAAACCTTCGGCAAAGCGGTGAAAAAAACTATCGAATTGCTGACGAAAACGCAGTAAAATGAAATGAAATCGCCGAAAAATATGCACTAGAAAAAGAGGTTGCAGAAATCGAGAAATGGCGTTAGTGTTTGATTGGCGTCAACACGTTCTCGAAGCTTGAGACAACGTTAATTTTCAAGCTCATAGAAACTCTCTCTTCGAAGGCTGTACCATTGAAGATCTAAACAGCCCAGATCTAAAGCTGAAGAATTGAGAAATGGAGTATACAAAGTTTGTGCCCATAGAAAATGTAGCTCTTATTTGTGGCATTTAATGCATATCACAATCAATCGAAGTAAACCATAGAGTGCAACTAAAAGACTTATGTAAGAGCAAAATGAGCTAATAATACTTGTCACAAGGCCAAGGTCAAGAATTTTCATGCTCTGCTCATCGGAATTAAGAAACAATACTGTAATAAGTGATTGTTGACCTTGTCAGGTATTCCTTCAGGCATTACAGATAGTGAAAAAAGATGTATCGAAGAATCCGTTCGCCATTATATTTCAGATCTAACGATTTCAAAATTAATAAAAAATCTTGTCGTAAGAAAATGAACGACTATGACGATATTAAGTTTGATATAATGAGAGTTTGTGTTATAATTTGAAATGCCCAAGTTTTTGTGCTAAAACTTGAAATGCTCTAAGTTCCGTGATTGAAATTATCAGAATATTAAATACGTAAATTCTATCACTTTAGCGGTGCAAAGATCTCCTTCCTGCACCGTAAATGAAGATAGGCTGTATTGCAATCTTTTCTATTCATTTTCTTACTTTTATCCAATGCCTTACTTTCGCTCGGGTACGGAATACGACAGAGATGGGAAGCGGGTTTCTTAGAGGGACGGGAAAGTAAATATATCATCGTGGAGGGAGATGATATCATAGGTAGTGAACAATAGTCGTAGCATCTCAACAGTTTTCTCAATAGCTGAGAGGCTAAAAAACTTCGAGAATCTTTTGTTGGCACGCGAAGCACGAGACGCTTTTTGCAATCCTAGTATCATCTAGGCAAATACAGTAAAACAACAACTTATATTTAATGATTCTCTATGGAGTACTAACGCGATAAGAATATCATAGCGAAAAAATTTTCGACAAAACCATTCGGCGCCTTATAATTATTGCTCATTCTATTTTCTTTTCAAAAGAACCACACTATTATGAAATAATTTAAAAGTTATAAATAACGTAAAAAACATACAGAACATTTTCCTCTGCATAAAATCATTGTCACATTGTAGTTTTCAATGAAATATCATTTTTTGTCCTCATTTTCCTCCCTCATAAGCAATAATCATGTGATAGATTCCAAGAAAATCGGAATAATCGACAAAGATTTGTTCAACTCAATTTTTCCCGATATTTTTTTAAATAACAAGAGAAAAAAGTTCCGACGTGAAGCATAGAAGCGATCAAATATGTTGAAAAGTGATAGATTGAAGAGCAACATTCGTTCGTAGACATGAAACGTACCTACCTGCTTAACCTGTTCATCATTTCATTTCGAAAGATGGTATTCATCTGTATGTTGATTGCATAAAATGGTACCATCTTGTGCATGCGACAATGAATTCAAACGAATATTGACGCAGTGTTAGCATTATGACTGATGTGCACTAGAATACCTTCTCAAATGAGACTCGAACTAGGAATTGCGAAATGCAACAGTGATTACTAAAAGTATCATTTATATATACATAAATTCTTTGATGCTCTGAATGTGAGTGAGCTCATTGCTGCGTTATTTCATTTAGAGTATTAAAATCAAACCTATAACTAAATCAAAAAAAAACGGGACTTCAACCACAACTCCAAATTGAGGATGAAATCTAAATTCTATAAATATTTGAGCAATATATGTCGTGAATACAAGGGAGGGGTTTATCGATAAACAAGACAGCTTAGTAAAAATCTTCAAAAAGAAACGGTAAACATTTCAAGGGCGAATGAAACTCTATGCATTCAGAAAATTAAGATTTAAAAGAATTTTACAAACTTCATCGAGGAAGTACACAAAACTCGAAAAACAAAAAAAAAAAAAAATAAATGAGTGAGCCATAAGGTTCTCATTTTCGAATAGAACGACTCGAACTTCTCATGCTTTACTGCTTAAACGTCATAAAATGTACTTGCAAGACAAGTCAAACAACTTAGAGAGGGAAGACCACTCCGGATGACCTCACCATTCTTCCTATCCTCCCTAGCCAACGTCTTGCTTACTATTGACAGAGCTTTTGTAAATTTGTAGCCTGTCATACTAAAAAGTGCACTACTAATTCTCTTTTAGGTGTTCTTGGAAAATTTTTGGGAGGGCGGATTACGTGAACACCATGCCTATTCATGGGAAATTCTTTTGAACTAAAATTTGATACACGCATTTCCTATACCAAACATCGAAAGAAATGTCGAAGTTTTTGGTGCATTTTTGCAGTCGGACCGACTGAATCTCACTTTGGCTATGGCGCAATAAACTAATAAGCCAAAGTAAGGAGGAACCCTTCAAAAAGAAGACAGTTAAGGACTCGAAGAATGGTTGAATAAATTATGACGTTGGCTGGTTTGACTTATAGAATATGGCTTGGCAACATAATGTATATAAGTGCTGACCAAGTGAAATTTAATTCAATATTTATATAAATGGCCCGTAGACACGAACTGACAGACATAATGAATTTATAATTATTCCACATGCTTTGATATTTGCTGGTAGTTTATGGAGTGATTGCTCTGGTGGGCGAACTACAAAAGAACATATTGTGCTAGTTGTTCCGGTATGCTAGCACATATTTCCGGTATCTTCTTCTTAACGGACTGTACACATCTTTCCCAATGCACCGACAGACTAATCCTAGATGAATGCTTTTACATCACTTCATAAAGGTGATGGATATCTTGCAAAAACCTCTAACAATTCTCTTCCATATACATAATTCTCTTTTATACAATTCATCCGCAAAACGCATTATGATTGCCGTGCATATTTATTTGTTTGATAGTTTGGAATTTAAATTTGTCCATATGTTCGATAGTTTCGAATAATTGAGAATCACAGAATTTGGAATTAAAAGCTTCACTCTGTCTATCAAACATAGGAAAGTATATGAACTTGAAAACAACTTACACATAGAAACTATATTACAATCAAATCAATTGCAAAATAATCACTCATTAAAAACTGAATATTTGAAGAAAACTTGCACGAAACGATAGATTCGACTAAATATGGATATATCATTGCACATGTTTCATATAATTTTTGAAAAGCGTTCGAATTGATGAACGGAATCTTAAATATGCCTATCATATTTTTATATATATCAGCTCTACTTGCAAATTTCTACAGTTATTGATTATATAATGTTGCAAGAAGGTGTTTTTATTCCGAAAAATTTTATTCAATTTCAAATGAAAAGCATGAATATGGGACTTATATTTACATTACTTTATCCTATTTGTGAAGTACTAGGGTCTCACTACTCACGCTCCCCTTCAAGGGATTAAATCATGGCATCTTTTATCAATCGCGGTTGCTGCAATATCTGGTCACCCTGAAAACGTTTTGCATCTAGGAGCCGAATAATTGAAGCCGTATGACAGAAGTGCCTAGGAAATGAATACACAACTGTCCCTCAAGGTTCACTCGCTAGATGTCGGCGGCTGAACGACTGGATAGGAAAAGGTGCCTAGCGTACAAACCTTTGATGGAAGAAGTAAAAAATGAGTTGGATGTTGCTTCACTTTTTTGCGAGGCGATTACCTCAACACACTTATGAATATCCATTCAGAAGTGTTTGAGAGGTAACATATTTGACCGATAGGCGTGTTGGTATATCCGTTCAATGCCGGCATATCTTTCAATAACCTAAGGTGCTTTAAATGAATTTCCACGAATATGGGGAGGTGTTTGTATTACTTTATTCTATTGGTGCAATGCAATCGTTAATATCAGTCGCTTCCGTTCATCAAAGGAGTGAATCGTGGCACGATCGAAGCCACAATTTACAAATAAGAATTCTGGAAGCCAACACTCTCAGCACCAATCAGATAAACTGTGGAATATATAGAAAAACCTTAGGTTGCTTTGGATAACGTTTCAATGAGGAGAGTACTGGACTTGCTAATTTTAAGACTTAAAATTAATCAATTATCCGCAATTGTTGCTCTACTCTTCCATTGAGGATCGAAGCTAACGTCAAAAGAAATGCTAAAGTGAATTATCATCTCAAGACTATATGTTCTAATAGGAATTAATTTCCTTTTCTAGCAATAGGAAATAATTTCACTCAAACGAACAATTTATTTATTTTGATTTCTCATAGATTCAAGCGAAAAGTTCGACGGTTTATTTATTTATTTATTTTTTGAGTGACTACAGATTAGGTTTTTAAAAACAATTATCCTATAGTTTAAGTTCGATGAAAATGAATCGAATCGGACATTAGTGTTCCCGAATTTTCATCACTAAATTCCTCCGTTATTTGGGATGAAACCTAGACTTATCGAAAGATATTTATTTAGTTGCAAATGCGAATTGTATTTCTTCTTCTCTTCGCTATTTTAAATCAACTGGACTGATTCTGATCAAACAGTGACTAAAGAAAACATCAACAATCATATCCAGCCAGATTAACTGGCTTATAACACACCGCAAGCAATTAAAGAAGCCGGAAGTTCCTGTAAACAGGGGATGTTTGTATGGAGACCTGGCCCGGGACATTGCATACGTGACGGTTACGAAAGAAGAAGGCAACTTTGTCCTGCCTATGTTACTCAGGCAGAACAACGGTGAGTTCTTCGAATCGTACAGGTCTTTGCAGGAGCGGTCCCCATCCCTATGATGGCTTTGCCGTCTATTTATGCAGAGCGATTAGAGGTGTTTCAAGCATGTATGGGGCTCACTCATTGCCTGACGGACGCTTCACCGTCCCCTGAGAGGTAGGGAGCGATCTCGTCTCTAGTACCCCTCTAAGGGGCGAGGGACACAAAGGGCAGCTGGATGAATTGTAGCCCAGGGGGACTTGCGGCAGCAATTTTAACCCCATACAAGAATGAACACTCGGAAATATGTCCTAGTTTAAGCTCACTCACCAAGTAATGCATTCTCCTTGCTTCTTAGCGACGAGGAAGCTTTCAAATTCAATCTTGGAACCTTCGAGATTCAATCTTTATCTCACTGCTGCCTTATTACACTAATCATGCTAATTGTGACTTAAGAAAATCTTACTAAATGGTGGATGCAAATAAATCTTTGCAATGTAGTGCACCTTTGAAACGAAATAAAGCACCACCTCAAAATTTGAACACTAAAATATTCTATTGTGTTATGTTCGTTTTCTTTTAGGCTGCAAATTTATTTTCTATTATTTGTCGTATTATATTTTGAAAAGTATACGAACTGCATTTTTAACTTGCACGGCAATGTGCGGCCCCTCACGGGAGTGGAAGATGGAAGCATCACAAAGTCATAATGGTGAAATATTGAATCCGTTTACTTAAAGGATACGGATGAATTATATGCAAATATAGATGCACTTAGGAAAGTTGGTATAATATATGCTTTTTGCATTTCTCTCGCTTGACTAACCAATTTCATGAGTTATAAATGAGTAAAAAATATACCAAATAATGCTTTCATATTTTTTGGTCAACCCGAGCATTTGTAGAAAAATATTGCAAAAGACCAGCTCGTTGTAAAGATGGAGGTATAAAAGAGAAAACCCAGCGGTATAGGATGAATGCGAATCTTTTTCCACTTTCCATTGCCTATAACTCTTTTCAACGGTGATCGTCGTATGTGGAACCTGGTACAGCAAGTCATCCTGCGGTGCATGTTATGTTTGTGATTCTCACTTTAGTATTTCTGAGTTGAAGCTAGCAGACATTCAGACAGACAGAAAGACATAAATACGCATAATGCGATGTCGCCTTAAGGCGCTGCTGCAAGATGAATTTGCAAAAGCGTGCAATAGTCTGTGTAGATGGAGCGCATATCAATGAAACCTTAAATACAGCAGTTTCAAGTAGTAAGAAGCACCAAATAGCAAGCCAACTCAATGCGCATTTCCCTTATTTTGATATGTATCTTGATCCGCTCATTGCAGGTAGTTGCCCATAAGGCTATAATGGTGTTAAGGTAAACTCTTCTCAAGGTTAGCGTGGTGGTGATCCAGTTGACCCCCAAAGTGGCATGGAGTAGCTTTGAATTCGTCTAAAAGATCCTCTAGATGCCGAAGCCTGCAGGATTCGAATGAGAGATTAGAAAGCCAAAAAAGTTCATTTGAGACGTGATATGAATGGCTAAAAGGATCGAATATTTCCTTGGATCCATAAATGAATGCTCCAGCTCGCTGGGAGATACATCGTTGTCCATTAAAATATTCTTTAATCTACGGGACCCTAGTATTTTCGAAGATGCTGCTGATGTAGACTTGGTATTGAAGATTGTTACTCCTCTCACGAAAGCCATGCAAAGTTTTGCCTATGAAGCACACAGGTCCTCAAACCACCACCCTGCGGGAAAGCTGAGATAGGAGACCATGTTAAACTACTCTTCGGTGTTACCCGGAAGGGACAACAGAATTGCGGTGTTCTGTTGAGATGCTTCTCTCATTATTAAGTACCTTGATGTCGCGGGAAACGATTGTTCCCTGCAGGCGACTCAACATCTATCATCGGAATGAGTGCTTCGAGC
This sequence comes from Ascaris suum, assembly GCA_013433145.1. NCBI lineage: Eukaryota > Metazoa > Nematoda > Chromadorea > Rhabditida > Ascarididae > Ascaris > Ascaris suum. The sequence goes on along the minus strand of CM024170.1, from coordinate 13,382,217 downwards.
CAGCTGTACTCTATAACATCATTGAATGGAAGAGGTTAAGGTCTTAGTAAGAGAAGAATTCAAGGTGTCTTCTTCAGTATCTTTCAAACAGACTCTTCACGTAGCCGCTTTCACGCATAATTTTGACATCGTTTCTCTTTCTTCTTAACGACCTTCTGAATGACGAGGATGTTTATAGTTGGTATCTTCATACTCATTTTTGTAGCATTGTGAATCATTCTAGGCTATTAATATCTCTTCCTCGCAACAGATACTAGCACTGGCACTCTCCGGGTTCAGTCAAAAAGTCCCATAAGTACAATCCCTCTCCAAAGAAAGTAAAAACACTAGTGTAGTAACGATAGCCGATTAATGGAAATAAGAAAACAGCGGAGCAATGAGTCTAACATGGTACGTAATCATATTTATCGTCATGGTTTAATATTATCATGCATAGTTGTTGTGATGTTAAAAACTGAAAGCTCCGAGAGACTAAGTTGCTGCCAACATAATTTAATGTACTATGTTTGAAAAAAAAAACATCAAATTATGAACAAATAACATAGCAAAATGTTGATATATAGAGTAATATAGCAAAAAAAAAAATAAAAAATAATAGTGTTCGGAAGCGAGGGGAGGGGGGAGGGGAGATGGGAGGTTTCTAACATTTTACAAGAAGCGAACGAATTTACCTTGAATTTTTCAAAAAAAAATGGTCCTACGAAAATGTAAATTTTTTTAGTGCGTTATTATTTTTCAAAAATTTCATACTCTATTTTCTTAAATAAAATATAGCAACAACAAATTGTTATAAAAATCTTTTTATTATGCTAATAATTTTTAGTATTTTCCATAATCGTCAACAAGAATATATTTTCTTGCTTTCTTTTGAAAATGCTTTCTTTTGAATATCGCCAATTAATTCTCATATATTGATATATGAACGCTTGATTTGATAAGAAGTAATGCAAATGTATTCAATACTTTAAAGTCGTATCAATAAATCGTATTTAAAGTTAAATGCATTTAAAAATATATCTGAATGCATTTAGTTTCCTTAGTAAAGCTATAAGGAAGAATATAAAATTAATGACGAGTAAATCAAGCAAACAAAAAAAAAACAACTGGGCTCAAATAATTATCAGATTTTATCTTTGTGTCAACTATTTTCAATCATATCACTGAGCATCATCCATTCCTGCAAACGTTTACAGCAAGAAGGAGGAAGTTGGCGAAAATATGGTACGATTCATTTTTCTGCGTTCTAATGAGTTTGCGTTTATAAAGTATGTAATGCAACGTCATGTATGTACCAATGCATATGCAGTGTATCCATATGTCTGTCTGTGTGTCTGATAATTTTGGTGATTTGTAACTATGACTCAGAAATCATCGAAAAAAGAGGTAAGAAATTAGGTGATTGTATCGTATTCCACGTTCATCCATCAAATTCCAAAGGAATTATATATTTATTCAAGGCGCTGAAAGGTTTTCGAGTATTTTGTACTTACCGGAATCTCATTTTAAGTTTGGTGAAGAGTAGAAAAACTAATCTTTTTGTGAAAGATTTATAAGGGCGATCGGATCAACAAAAATATGAAATCGTTTTACTTTTTTATTGATAAATGGCAAAACTGATTGGTGAGGTCAGCGGAAAGAAGAAGCGCAAACTGGGCCATTCTGCTTCTTTTAAAACCTTTTCCATCTGCTTTTACTATTTGATCGGTGCAAAATATGCGCCGATTGGTTGTAAAATCCACAAAAATTTGCATGCATTTTATAACTCTTTTAGGAGTCAACGGATCAACTTGAATGATTGAAAAAGGAGTGACTTTCATCAGTTTGATTTCCTAATTCAAGCGTCAGCGCTTCTCGAATTGAAATTGTCCGACAGACAAATACTACAAGCGGATCTAAATGCATAAACATAGGTACTACGCCGCCGCATGCACCTTCTGAATGCGGATGAAGATTGGCAAAAGTTCCTAAAACCTGCTTGAAGCCAAAAAATTTATGACATGCCAATGTGTAAGTGCATTGCACACCTGCACTATAGTGCTGCAAAGTTCCTCTCTCACGTCTTGAAGCGCTTGAATTTTCTAGATTTTCCTGAATTGAGCAACTGGAATGATCGCTCTATTTCCTGGAATGATGCCCAGTTTTTAGAGACACTACTACTGTTTACTGTATGCTATGACGGTACGTCGAAAGCATTTAAATGTTTGAAAAAACACAAAAATAAACGTCTTCAGCATAGCACTAATTACCTGCAAAAAAAAAACCCTCAGGTGTTCATGGACGTTAATAAACGCAACTCTCATGGCAGGTACAAGAGTGAACTAAAAAAAAAATCGCCGTAAAAGGATATTTTAGTCAATTGCAGCGAATGAGGATCCTATGCCGCCATATTTTGCTTGACACCTCAAAAAGTAGCGTTTCTGAGGCTATTTCCTCACTTTTGAAAACCTAAATTTCCATTATCACGACAATCCAGAAGGTTTAAACCACTTTGCGGTCCACATTGCTCTAAAGTTGGGTATTCTAAGATTCCCAAAGAATCCGAGGGGTTAATAAAAGGGAAATACGATTTGCTCCTCGAGGTGATGTTTAACCGATTAATGCGCATCGGCAGCAGGTGTTAGTGCCTACCGTTGCTGTGTGTTCATTGCAGTTCGAAGACGACATCAATATACACTGTGTGATTTATGTGTTTGCGTATTTCGCACATTCATTTCCCCGACAACAAACTTCACTTCTTAGCAAAAATGTTATTATTTCAGTAGCGATCACCTTCTCTCTCTTTCTATTCGTCTCTTTTCTCTTTCATTCTTTTCACCTCTCTTTTTCTCTCCTTAAAACCTTTCATTTCAACAATTCACCTTATCTGTATATTTCATGAAATACACTCAAGTCTTTATAGGAAAGATTCCTTATTGCTAACTTATGTATGCAAACAATTAATTGAATTCAATTCCATGGGATTCTTATCATTGTTACCTGTTCAGGTGAAAAATAATTGAAGTGATTGTGATATGAATGGGGTGAATAATATCGATGAAGCTTAAAGAAACGGAAAATTTCAAAAGATTTAAAAGATTCATGCGATTGGGATCTTTGATAAGATCGATCGCCTTTGACTGAACTCTCCACGAATATATTTAAAAATTTCAGGCATATTGATATCCTCCAATCTAAAACTGATAAAGAAATAAAATTTCTTTAGGTGGCTTAATGGTCGAGAATATATTTGCCACATTTTTACAGGTATAATCTTCAACGTTTCACTAGTTCTACCTCAAGAACAAACAGACACATACATACATACATAAATATTAGCAGATGATTATCTCATAAAACACTTTTGCAAAAAAGAATTTGCAAATTTTGTGGAGAATTTTTCGAAATACTTTGCACTTCTTTGTTTTTTCTTTTTCGCAGACATGTATAAAATTGTATCATAGGATGTTATGCGTTTATGCGTGTTTGTGAATGCGCATCTGTGATCCTATGTATATGATTGTATGCTTATGTTTTAGTATATATATATATATATATATATATATATATATATATATATATATATATATATATATATATATATATATATATATATATATAATGATTGTCTAAGCAGCTATTCGATGATGAAATGTCGACTGTAAAGTTTAATAATTGTGAAATAAAACATTATGAAATTACCTCCAACATATCATTTTCCAACTTAGCAATAAACCGATTTCACTTCAACTTATCATTTTCTATTTTAGCATAAATAATGAAAAATTGAAGTTGACATAGAATATGTGAGTGAAATTTTTTTTCACAATTGAGCAGCTGCTAGTTAGAAGATGGAGATTTCTCGTCGAATATTTGCATATTCTAACACCTATTAAAGGAAAATATTAGTTGGTAGAGGCGAATACATTCGACGATTGAACGAACTGCAACAGGTAGGGAAAGGGGGATTATTTAAAATGACAAGAAATTAAAGGATGTTGGTAGGAGTCTTATAATCTAAGACTAACCAGCAGTCTCTTGCTCAGATATTTCATCGAAGGTGATATGCTACTGAATATGCGTCGACTAAAAGCTCGTCTTTTCTTTCAATCAGCTTTTGTTAAAAAATAAGGTTTAATGATACTTGGAAGACACGCAGTAGATGGCTTTGTACTATTGACTTTACTCAGCAAATTTCATGAATTATTGTACTCCAAAAGTTGAAACTAGTAGCTGAACAGACAGACAAATAGACAAAACACGAATACATTTAGCGGAGAGGAGACATCATCATCAGGTGTGGTTTCGACTTTAAAAAAAACAGTTTTAGTGCTCTGATCAACTACCAAACATCGGCTTTGGCAGGCGACAAGTTGTAAAAATTAGAAACTTGGAAAGGGGAAGGGGACAGAGTTAAGTTAAAGGTAGGGGTAAGACAAATCATGACTCGCTAAAGGTCTGGAAATCTATCGAAATAACAACTGTCCAAATTTTCGGGCGGCTCATATATACTGGCTTATATCCTCCTTGCCATCTTCGACGAGTCAAGAAAGCGCCGATGGCGCCAAATGATTCCAAATTTCCTGAGATTTTTTCATAAAATTTTCTATTTGTTCGTTGCTATCGACAACTTCCGTTCCTCTCCGACTTCAGTCCTAATTTGTTTGTGCCCTCATTAAAGGGTGATAGGCGGACGGGAATAGGAGGAGCGGGAGAGCGGTGGGAAGGCGATTGAAATTGGGTTAGGAATATACAACTGGAATATTAAAAAGCAATTCGCCTGCAGTACTTTCAATAAATTTCGACGGCCCATTTTAGCTACTAGCTGCCCCCGCTGCTATTGCATGCGACGGCTCGTGGGCGCTTGCTCAACTGGCGAATCAATATCGTATGCTTGCTTGGCAACGTATATGCAACCACACATTCAAAACAAAAAAATGCATCCTTCATCCGTAAGTGGCGTTCTAGCATACTCTTTTGCGCTATAGCTTCGATGTACCTTTCCATTTGGGCTCATTCGTGAGTCAAAGTAACGAGGGGACGGTGGATAGGTGGATAGGATTGCTAAAGTTACATATTCGTTTCCTAAATCAGGGGAGCTCTTCAATGATCTGCGAAGGTAATTTCAAATTCCATTCCACGCTCATCTCCCCCCCCCCCCCCCCCCCCCATCCGCATATCTCCTGTTTTTTTATGCCGTAGTTGCAAGTAAGTAGCTAAGTGAGAAGTTTTACTTCAATATAAAACACTGAGGAGGAAAATGAGATAAAAATTTGCACACAAACGAAGACAGGTTGCAAACATACCTGTCGTTCGGTTAGCATAAGAGAATGTGCAATTTCGATACGTCGCTTCCGTGTAAGATATTTGTTGAAGTGGAATTCCTTTTCGAGTTCGAGCACCTGGTTCCGCGTATATGCGGTCCGCTGACGCTTTTCGCCGCGATTCGATCCTATAACTCAATAACGATTTTAACAGCCAACTCAGCAATAAAGAGCACAATAGAAATACTTTCTGAACAACCCATAGGTGATCTCGGACGATCCCAGGGTAAATTTTCGTTGAAGATCTCAAGCCTTCAGAGTTTTTACAAAGGTATATGATTTTCAGTCGTTTTGCTCAGAAAAAGAAATGGAACATAAAAACTCAATGCAAGAGACTCTAATAGCAGCAACGATATGTGTAGCTGATAAATTTACGCATATAACATGGGGTTAACGAATTTTCCCTCCATAACGTTGGATGGAAAATATCTTCTATGAAAATTGATTAAAGAGACGGATTAATATCATTTCCGCGAAGAAGAAAGAAAGAATATCTATATATATATATATATATATATATATATATATATATATATATATATATATATATACTACCAGAAAACCTTCATAATAAATAAATGAAAAAGCAATTTAAGCCTCAAAGTATGAGTTTTTGCATTTCAACTAATTGTAATCCTAAAAAAAAATTTATTACAGACTTCCTCACTTTCACGTGATGAAATCTTGAGAATAGAATATTATCCGGCAGCATTGAGAATATCCACTAAATTTCATCCGCTATAGTCTCTTGATCATTTATAAGTTGAAGTTGAAAACAAAATAACCAACACATCGAATAAGCGAATAAATTTACCTATGAAATAACCAACTCATAAACTTGCTTATGTGCACGCAAATTGCAATAATATATTATCACAATGCAATTTTGGAAAATATTACACACATTGCAAAAAAAAAAAAAAAAAAAAATCATTGCTGTTTTATTTCATAATCTATCGCTTTTCAAATTAACGCATTCCCTAAGGAATCGATAACGAAATTTGATAGCGACTTTGGCCAAATGATGCGACATCGACAGACTAAACGTTCAGATAAAAAAAAAATTCTATTTAAGACAAGATATTTTTAAAAATGAGTTCGAAATAGTGAATTAAAAAAAAATAAAAACAAAAAAAAAATTCCATACAAATAGAGAATGTTTTAATAGAGCTTTAAATCGATGCTCATTAATGAGATGAAGATAGATGAAAGGATAAATGCGTATCAATAATAATTTTCTCAGAGTCATTTCAAGACAGCATCTACCGTATTGCATAAAACGATATCTATTTATTGCTAACTGATCCATCATTATTTACATGCTGCCTTTTCCGCTATTATGTGGAAAATACCGACGATATACTGAATCAAAAAAAAAGGCCAACAATTTCCATCAGTAATTTTAGTGTGATTCATCAAGTGATTAGCTATAGATTTACTAAGTAATTGGTGATTTACTATAATAATCTACTACAAATTTATTTTACTAAGTAATTGCAGTAAAAGGAATTTTTAAAAATGGGAATTTTTCAAAAATATGAAAGAAAAAAAAATCTTTATTGAAGCTTTTAAGAGTAGAAAGAAAAATTTTTCGTAGAGAAGAAGTTTAAATTTTGTTCTTTCTCTTTCAAATTCCATTCATTTCATTCCATTCACTCTTAACCGTGGAAAAAATTCTTCAAATAGTATTTAACGTTGAAACGTCATTTACTGTAACGTTAGATTGATTACTGTAATAGAGTGCACTTTAAATTCCTATCTATACGTATCAAAAAAAAAAATTTTTTTTTTTTACTACAATAAAGAATTTTAGAAAAGTGAATGCATTTTTATGGGGCATATGTGGAATGAATTCAATATGTTGTGCATCGATGCACTTTTTTTTTTTCACCGATCTTCGGCGTCACTTCTTGTGCACACAACATGCGCACATTCCACTATACGATGTATACCACCAATTTCTACAGTAACTCTAGGAACTATTGCCCCTCTATCCATAAAAATGTAAATAATCCAATTTTCTGAATGATTAGATCTATAAATTAAAGTGATCATCCAGCATGCAAGAATATCAGTGTTGTCGGCCAAGCATGTGTTCTCATTTTACTACGCTTCACTTAGATATCAGTCTAACGTGATCAGCTAATTGGAATACGCTACTCTCAACATGCTGTATATGGCCTATTGCATGATACTTTTAAATAAGCGTTAAATAAACCCAAATTTAGCTCAGGTTTATGTGCCTCAAATGCAACTCGAATGCAGATCTGAGATACTCGAAGAAGAGGGTGGCGAGCAATACGAGCTGCAATCCATAAATCAATGCACAACGCTCCGTTTTGCACTATCGTCCGGCTGATCAATGCGTTCATAAATTTATGACCGAAGCTGGCCACTTGAAAGCTTATTTATGGCAATTTCGGCCATAAATCGCCTTATCTCATTGTTGCCAACGCGGCACCTCTCGCCTTCTCTCCTTCTCCTCTCCCTCCCCTCTCTCGCTCCTCGGTCTTACAAGAAAACATTCCATACAAGTCTGCCTTTATGTGGATTTCCAGGAACACGCAAAGCGGAATTTTATAAGAGGAGTAGACTCCGCTATGCAGTAATTTATTTTCATCGAGATATGGGGCAGATTTAGTAATATGCAACAGCATGAACCCATTAGTGAAGCATTACTATCCGAGATCACTCACCTATGTTCACTTCCCTCCTCATAAGTGTCAATTAAAAATCGTCAGGTCCCTGGGACGATGGGATGCACCGACATCAGGATTCCTCTTCAGCATTGCCAAAGCTTTTACATGTCAGCTGAGTCAATAATATGTCATTATTTGGTGATAAGTGGTAACAAAACAACTAAAGACGAACGATGTGTCTTTACGGATTGTTGGTTATTCAACGGCCAACAAGTACAAGTAAACAGGCGTATAAAACGATGAAATAGTTGGCTAGTCTATGCTGATGCGTGCTGCTGAATGAAATGAACGCGCTCTCGGTTTGACACTTGCAATGATCGCTTCTCGGTACCGTAATCAATCTTCGTGGTGGTATCGTAAAGGGAACCGCGTCGTGAGTGCACACTTTGTAAAAAAAGTGACTAATGAGCCGGGGGCGCACAAATCAGCAATATTATTGAATGTTGCCACAAATATTGCATCAATATGTGGGTGATAATACTCTAATCATTGATAGTTAGTGAATTTTTGACGTATTTTATAGGTTGAATCGCCATTGGTACTCTTTGACCGATAAAACGTGAAGCTAAATGATATACACATTGGTAAATCGCAATATCTCCCATTCATTTGCCAGATTACGCAAATATGAGGAGTCGGAACACAGATCATTAGGTAAGGAGGTGATGGAGGAAAGAGCAGAGGCGAAGAATACAGAGGACGAGTAAATATGTTGAAAGCAATCAATGATTTCTATAGAAACGAGAATATTTCAAGAAAGCGATGAAGGTATTGGAATGGGCATGGAGAGAGGGACATCGATTGATAGAAGATGATCGATTTTCCAGAAATTTCAGTCTAATGCCACAATTTCATCGCTCTTAATTATCCAGAGCGATTTTTTTTTTTTTTTTTTTGCACAAATCAGTTCGTAGGTTTTTTTTTCACAGATAGATACCTCTCACGTCTTTTTTTATTACCAAAGACATAATCTCCCCCCCCCCCCCGGGTCATTTTTATTAACTTAAGAATGAGAAAGTGATTTCAATAATTTGAACGCAATAGTTGAGGCAATTCATATATTATCACTAAATATTTTCATATTGCATCAAAACGAATATTTCTCCTCACAGAGAATTTTTTTGCGGATTATTTCTTCCGATAATTAAAAAAAAATACTTCCTAGTAAAATTTTAGTGAGTTTTCTAAAATACGCAAATTAATCGAGAAAAACAAATAAAAATAATTTCAATATCGAAATTTAATATCACTTAAAATCGAGTGAAAGAATATGAACGAAAATTGCATGAGGAAATAGTGAAATAAGACGTCTTTTTCGAATTTATATATTGATGCCGAGTTTCATCAATTGAACAACTCTTATCTAACTGCTCGATAAACTAGAGTTGTGAATAATAAGAAAGGAGAGGGATTGATTTTGAGAAAAAAAAAATGTCGTAAATTTAGTCACTTTTAAAATATTTAAATTGATTTCTATATTGCTAAAATTTTAATTCTCATTCGAAATTTCATAATTTACCTTTGTAAATGATCAATTATTTGTAATTGTAAACTTATGGAAATGGCTTAGATTCGATGCTAAACTGAATCCGATAGTAAATGTGATCGATGAAATGCAATATGTGTGTATGTGTGTGTGTGTGTGTGTGTGTTTGGATCGGTGGAAGAATTATTGCAACAGATGTGATCCGATTCGAATAGCCAATATGCAAAAGTGTGTATTATAGGAATAAAGGCCGCCAACTATAATTAATGACATACTGTAGCAGCGATCTCCAAGCAAACGACGAGAGAAACGTGCGCTATAGCATTCATTGCAATATTGATGCGTCTATCGTTTGCACATATAAATCATCAAATAAAATGCAAATTTATTCATCACAACATATTTCTCACTAACTAAATAATCTCTTGATTAATTGAAATGAATTTTTATACGATTAGAAACGCGACTTTTTAAATTAAATACTGCACTCGTTTAGATAATATATTTTTACGATATTAGATAGTATAGTATTAGATAGAGAACAGATAGATAATATTAAATAGGTAATACAGTATTAGATAGGTAAAAATATTTAGAGAATACAAATAAATTAGATAATAAAAATCTAATGAATATTTCATTAGTGTGCAATTTTTTTTTTGGGCACAAAATATACTTTTTAGTTGACATTTTAATTACTTATTAAATCAACGATATATTCATTCGTAGAGAAAACATTTTCCTTTCCGCAAAAAAAAAAACTTTATATGCACATTAAAAAATTTCTTAGAAATTAATCTAGAATCTCATAAAAATTTTCAATTACAATATTAATTAATCGCATCTATTATTTCTGCTAACAATGATGATTGCAATATCACTATTGCAGAATCATAAATTATAAAAATTGCAGCTATTGCAAATCGGAGAGTAGTATTGCAAAAATCACCTCAACTATAATTTTAAATAAGCTCATCAACGTCTAATCGAATGATAGGCGAAAAAAAATTTGAGAAAAAAAATCTAATTTTATGCTATAAATAATTTTTCAATAATGCAAATCTTTCCCTCAAAGGAACGTTCAGAACTATACAATGCAACGAAACAATTTGGATTGTGTGACAATAAGGTGGTGAAACCGGTAAAATATATGCTCATTTAATATATAGCCTGTCGGAGCAACCGAATGCGTCAAGATGAGAAAAATAATCAATGAAATGCGTCCAAGGTTTTTCGAACGAAGGAATGGTCGATTGTAGAAAAATTTGTCGACTGAGGAAAATTTACTTTCAAAAGATTTTATTCTTTCTCGACTTAACTAATCGACATAAGTAAATTCGTCGATATATACCTATGATTCGTAAAAGTGGTGATTAACTTTTACGAAATTAAGATAACCATAATCTTCTCTGCTACTTAATTCAAATCGTCAAGCAAACAGATATACTGACATATGCATACATTCGCCAACAATTTAAGGATATTTTCAAACTGTGAATTCAAAATATTTGAAAAGCGCATAACATAAGAGACTGGTAGAGTGTATTATACCACTTTTTCGTGCTGAATCCATCAAGGGGCTAAGTTTGTGATCCAAAGAAGTAAATTAATGTTACGGACTATTTGTTTCTTGAAAGGATATTTAGACGCTCAATTTAGTGGAACATTTGATGCGAATCTTATGGCGATAAGCAATGAAACGAATTCAATTTGTTACAGTAGGAAAACGCATATGGCATTTTGGTTGTTGCCGGTGTAACATCTGTGTGCTCTTCCTCATGGATAATGTTGCGTTCGAAGTCATTTATCTCCGCTCAAAGCTATCACTTTTTATTGGCAATTCGTTGAGAAGAAGATTGCCCACAAAAATGTCCAACATTATTTCTGAGAAGAAATTATCTGCTGACATTTACCTATGTGGGGATCGACACTTTTTTGTAAAGAAGAATGTGGATGGGCAAGCGAAGAGGTGAGGAAAAGGCATTGGTCGAAAGGGTAGCGAGGGAGAAGGGGGAGGGTGCGCTGAAGAATCCAGTGAAAGCAGCAAGAAATGAAATGAAAGAGGTGAATAGATGATAAGTGTTGACTTCAAAAAAGAAATGAAAAAGATAATCGTTAGAGTTGAACTCGTTTTAGTAAACAAACAACTACAAGCAAATACCTATCGGCGTTTCTCTATGAAATTTTTTCCAGTTAGACTGCACTATAGGCAAATTCCGGATTGTTGTGGTTTAAAGTCTAAGTGGCCACTATCAAAACGAAACCAAAACGTCACTAACTCTCTCAATACACATCTTAAAGAAAGTATTGCTGCAAATCGCTATTACACTCTAATTCATCTAAACGTCAGAGACCATTGCAATGTGATACGCCTCTGCTACCGGTCATAATAAACTAATCTCAACATTTTTTAAAAAATTTAGCACCTATCCAAGTGCTCTGTCGCCATCACTACTGCCACTGCCACCTATTGTCACAACAACATCTGAGTGATATCTAGAACGATGCACTGTGGACATGAAAATATTCTTGATGCACTGTACGGTGCTATTTTATCTACATCAGAATTCAAAGGCACTATATTAAAGCTTGAACGAGCGGAAAAAAAAGTTTCAAAGAAGACAGCACGATGAGTTTTTATAATTCTTCTCGTCAGACCAACCATTTCCAAAGACTACTAGCAAATAATAACGCACTAATAAAGCATACATAGCAATACATACATATTTCAACTAATTCGGCTGCTACTTAGATGCATTTCTAAGCGCTCTTGAAAGATGCAGCCGCAAAGCAAATAATGGAGATGTTTTGGTCACTACTATGTTTATGCATTTATCTATTTGCTTGTGTAGTGTTTTCAACTTGAAGTTTGAAGCGAAAATTACACTGTCTGTTGAATGTAAGAATGATCCGTTTTTGCCAACTTGTACGCATTTCATGATCAGTCGAATTGGAAATTTCAATCAGTGGATTTGGAGGAAAGAATCTTTCACATAAAACTTTCATAAACCATGACCACCTCCATTAATGGATTATCATGCAAATTTTATGACCGTTTTTACACTTGCAAAAGTCGACTGCTTTTATAGGCGGAAAATAATGCATCAAATTTTGCAGAACTGTTCTTGAAGTAAGTCAATAAAAATTCGCGAAAAAGTTAGGAATTCTCGCATTGTTTCTTCATTCAATTCACAGAAATAAGTTATGATAGTGAAACTATTGCATGCGTATTCACTGTTAAAGAATTACAAATAATTGCATCGTTGCAATGCAAAATTGCATTGCCACATTTATTTGTATTGCATCTTTGCAATACTTTCAACTCAAAATATCGAAGAATCAGTTAGGTTCATCAAATAAGTCATGGAAAAATAAGCGTTATTAGAACGACAAAAATAATTGCATTATTATTACTTAAAGATTACAATCATTAGAAAGGAAATAATCATTGACCAGAAACTTCAAAAAAAAAATAAACTTATCAAAAATCATTGGGGCATATCTTTTTCTTCGAATCTCATATTCGATATTTTTTCCGTATGGTGGTCAGCTGGTTCAAAGAATGACCAACTCAAATGAATGCAAAATAAGTCTGCAAATGAATTTTCAAGAGCAGTGCTGATCAGATCGATGACTTCCGAGTTCAGCGCTCATTTGATCCATTTGCATATTTAATTTGTTCTCGCCCGGCTATAAGATGCATTCCAATATTTGCTCAGCAGAAAGTGACCAGCCGGCTTAATTTCATTTAGTTTTATGACCATAAATTTTTCAGCAGTTTGACTCCGGTGTCACTTTATCATTGATTTTGGCCAATGAGCATATACGGAGATTTATTATTTTAATAAAAAGTCATTTTTCTATTATCCTGACCAAGCCAAATATCAGCTGCAATACCACCGAATACAAGGCTATGGTTCGCCAAGTAAAGAGCTATGAATTTACGAATTAAATTCGACTAGCGAGGGTGATTCAACAAAGAAAAGACAGCAAAGATAGATGATGTTCAACAGTAACTACGAAAGGTATACATCATCAAAATCGATTAAAGAACTCCTTAGCATAATACTTTCAAATATAAGATATATAATGCGAGGAAAAAAAAAAGAACGAAAACCCAACAATGAATGAAAAATCGAGAGATGAGCTATTGAATAGAAAGTGTATGGAAAAAAATACATCAAATGAATATCTAATGAAATGAAGATAATCGACGAGGAAGGAAAATGCCCTCATAGAGTGAGATTAAGTTTATTGATAGGCAATCGGCACGTTGATGAATCCGATAAGTCAACAACTAAACACCGTATACCTGCACGGTGTGCGCGATGATCGATTAGTGTAGGCCAAAATGTCTCATGACAGTCGTATATTTGCATGCTCAAATCTAATAATTTATATTGCACTCATGCAAATTTAAACAATCTTTTCCTCTATGTCGGTTTTTCCGCATAATTTTTTGCATATTTTCCATATATATATATATATATATATATATATATATATATATATATATATATATATATATATATATATATATATATATATATATATATATATATATATATACATTTATGGATCGACCATATCAACGTTCAGATGGAAACTATTTTTGATATCTTAACGACTATCATAAAAGAATCCTTATTTCTCTACCGTAATATCACTAGACTATATATGTCTATGATAAGATGATGAATATTGGCAAATTCATTGAGATTTGGCATCGCATCGATCAGAAAAAAAAATTTATGGAACTGAATAAATAAGTATAAAATGCATAATTTTATTAATATGCTTACGCAATTTTGAAAGAATCGCTTCAAACTTAAATCACTTTAGACTTTAGATTGCCGACTTCAGACTTCACACTTTTCGGAGTGAAGAGAATTCAATCATTTGGAGAAGAGAGAGCGTTGTAATGATTTTCATTCATTGTTTCAAAGTAAATGATTCACTATGTTAAGTACAGTTTTAGGAACTAAACTTCAATCAGTAAAGATATCTCAGAAAGCTTAGCGAGCTTAAAAACAACAATTTGGCTATGAACATTGTATGAGAACGTCTGAGAAATATCTGAGAAAAAACTGTCAAATAATGTTTTAGAAAAGAAAAAAAATTTTTTTTTAAATAAACAAACGATTCAATGTGAAATAAATCTTTTAGCAGACAGACACAAACAGACAACGTAGCCTTACTGTGTACGAATCGCATCGTCTTAGAAAGCATAAATGCACAAAGGCAACTCACCTATAGACACAAACAAATGACAACCGAACTCGATGAAAATAAACTGAATGGAAGTTTTAGCGATGAGAAATTATACACTTCGCTAAATTTGAGGTATTTTACACGTATCGAAAATCATAAGGCAATGAACATTTTGGAAATGTACTGAAGGAATGTTGCAGAAAATTTTTAATTTTAAGCGAATGAAATGATACGACAATAACTTTTTTTTTAGTCTGAATAGATATGCGAGAAAAGAAGCATCTATAGTCGAGTGTCGCTTCATTTCC
The DNA here is from genome assembly GCA_013433145.1 of Ascaris suum. Lineage (NCBI taxonomy): Eukaryota > Metazoa > Nematoda > Chromadorea > Rhabditida > Ascarididae > Ascaris > Ascaris suum. The sequence continues at coordinate 13,367,213 of CM024170.1, read as the reverse complement.
TTGTTTCCGCTGTCGGTAGCGAAACGATTGCTCTCTCCTTCAGAAGTTCTTCCCTCTAAGAAACCTGCTTTCGTGGGTAGAATCTTATATGAATAATATTGCGCGCTAAGGATATATATATATATATATATATATATATATATATATATATATATATATATATATATATATATATATATATATATATATATATATATATATATACTTTGGATTATGAGCAATACGTAGTAGCTTTTGGGCATGTGAAACAATTAAATAAGCATTGTTGAGTAAGAAATTTCGATACAAGTTTTGTCACATGAAACCGACAGCTGACAGTAAGCGAAAAGATAACAACGAGATGAGAGAGATCAGACGTTCGCAAAGGAGAGGGTAATTAAATTCGACGAGAAGGAATGGTCTCCCTTCTCATCGTGTTTAGATATTCGCCTTGTTTCAATAATTGTTTCAATAATCGTGACCACTAGAAAAATTGATTAACATTTAGCTTAAATTAGCTTAAATCTAACTAAAGTTCTTACGTTTCTTTGAATCTAAATAAAAAACTGCATTAAAAATTTGGGATGCCACAAACCGATATTCTGCAGAGGGTGTCTTGTGCGTAAGATATTTTGCCGTATATTCCATATATTTGAAATCTCTATGAACATTTAAAAAAGCAATAACGACATAGCACCGATAAAAATCTACACAATTCATGTGTAAAACTATCACGTAATTTTATTATTCTTATCAACTGGACAATCTTCATTTATGCTATTTAAATATCAATTAAGTAGAGTAAATTATAGAAATTGCGACGTTTCCCCTGGCAAATGCGCCGTATATATTTATCCGCATACTTGCAAATTTTAGTTCTACACAAATGCAAATTTTAGTTCTATGATATCAAAGAATACATTAAACGCGGTGTCTAAATGGCTATATCAAGCGCAATTTTTGAGTGCATACGGTTAATACATAACGACTCTCAATGCTAAATATATAAGGAAATGCGTACGGTTAATATCTTCGTTTGCAAATTGCTTCAAAGATTGATGATTAAATTGTCGAAAAAATTAAACAACCTTCATTAACATATTATTCAGGTAATCGTAAAATTAGTAGTTTGGTATGCAAATTATCGGAGCCATATAAGACACGATGTCATAAACACATCACAGGACTGGTTCAGCATTTGGGTGCCCTAAGCCTAACGACTGGTTGAGCATTTAGCTGAACACTCCAACAGTGAATGGATAAATGTTTTAATCTCGGGTGATCGTGCAAATCTTCTATGACAGATAAACGTTATTACCGGACCGATTGTAAAAGACTAGTCGATAAGCGTAAAATGTACGCAAATTTTCTGATGCCATTCAAGACTCATAAAGTCTTTCCGAAGTAGTGATGGATTGGCTAAAAGTAACTGCACGAGCTTATCTATGGTGTAAATTAGGCTCATCAATTTCCCACAACTTCTCCCAATCTGCGATGCCCAACTTGCAAATAACACATGTTTAGACAGACAGACATATACAGACATGCGCTAGTTAACATAACAACGCTACCGTAAGATTTGAAACATCTACATTTGCGGGAAATAGTCGGTGTCCTTATTTCAAAGAACTTATTTTAGAGAATCGAATAAAAATTTCCCACAAAAAAATTGTGTCATGTGGATGTGCACATAATGAAAGAGCGTTGATTGAAAGCTTTTAAAACGATTACGAAATAGAGATTACATTTCAAGCGGAATCATGGGCACTCCATTAGTGATGTCCTGAAAGCAATTTCCGACAGCTGTACGTTGCGAAATATGGATTGCATAATTACCTATGCAATGATTTATCTACAGTAGTTAAGAGTCCACAACGCTTAAATAAATAGACTCTCTTACATTTCATCCGAAAAAATATACAATGAACGCTGCAGCAAATTTCGTATGATAGCAATATCATATTGTGGAATTTTTCGATGAACATTCTTATTTATTCTAATATTTAATTAATAAATCTTTAACTAATTGATAAATTTTTACAACTTTTAATTAATAAATAAATTTTTTGATTAAATTTTTCGCCTTGAGGTGTTAAGGTTTCTTCAGTGAAATTTCTCATTTTTATTGAAGGGAAAATGTAGGAATATTGAATTCGATATTTTCCTACTTACTTCTTGAAGATAGATGAACCGATAGCGTTGACTTATGTAAATTCTGACCTCGTAAAACATATTAGCATCGGGTTCAGTCAATTTTTAATTAATTAGTTAAATTATTGATTTATATTTATGCAACCTTTTGTCAACGAATTTTATCTACAAAAGTTCTTCTCATAAAATTTCAGAAATATTCAAAAATGCATCGATGAACGCTAATGTAACCTCTTCTAAAATCGAGGCGTTATAGCTCTTGCTGAGTCTCCAGAATTCTCGTTTCAGAGTGACATTGCCATCATGAGATTTGTCGTTGATTCGTTGAGTAGATTTTAGCAAGCGATCAATAAAATCAACAGGTATTGCAGGTTTATTAACGGTTTTTTTCTCAGATATAACATGCACATTGACTTCATTTAACATGCATATACTGCATGCTGATCTCTTAGCAGCGACCCCTTCTCTCGAGTGAATACGTCATTACCGTAGATGAAAATTATTCCACTATTGTTATGAAGTTACTCACTCAGCGGGCTATTTCAGTTACGCAGCACGTCAAAATCAATACGTAACAATCATATGCGCCAAAAAATTTTTTAAAAAAAGTTCCTAGAAATAGCTGGCAAACATGGAATCATTCCGCTGCCATAATCATTTCTATGCCGATTTTTGCCTTAGAGTACTTCAAACAGTCATTTATGACGGCGCATACGGCCTCTCCATTGTTGTAAGGGTAGGGTACGGATGGGAGGGGAGAGGGGGGGGAAGGGGAAAATGGGCGGGTTTGAAGTGGTTGCTGAATAGAGAGAGCGGAAAATTGACGCAAGAATGTCCATAAATTGTCGATTAGAGGGTACGTGACGCAAATGATAGCAAAGCACGCAAACACACGCTAAATAGATGATAGAGAGTATGCCAGCGCGTAGTTTCGGAATTACTTTTTTTTTTCACTCAATCTCTTGAAATTTTTGATAATTTCTAAGAAAAATCGTAAATAAAATAAATCTTTGAAAATAACAACAACAACTTCATTCAATAGGAAAAAGTTTGTTTTTTTTTCGATCTTTTCGCAGCCAAAAACGTTGCAGACATTGGGGGAGGGGGAGGGGAGAGGGGGGGGAGGACGGTATTTGAATGAAACAGAAGCAGAACGGAAAGTGAGTTGAGGATGAAACTTCGCTACATTATTTGCTCATTACTTCTAAAATCAACTTTTTAAAAAATGCGAAGGATTTCGAGAGAAAAAAGCTAAACCTTTGAGATGATTCCTTAAATATCGATGAGATATAAACTTCTTTTTTTTTAAAAGACATTTTACTACATAAATATATTAAAAAATATTTTATTAGTATGCGATAAAAATATTGCATATCTGAGACGGATGAGATGAGGTGTTTTTTTTTTGAAGATTTCTGCAAAATTTGCATAAAATGAGATGGATTTTTCAATGCTTTTTTAGTAGCTCACCTAAAGTGGGTTCATTTTTTGAATAGCAATAAGCACTCTCGTGAATTTGAGATCTATTGAAAGAGTGCTCAAAGCAGTAAGCATTAACAAACGCTTTATATTTACAGACAAGCCGGTTGATGAACAAAACATCTGCGTGTCCTTAACAGCTGGATGTTCATTCCAAAAACGATTTATAATTCTTGACTTATATGCCTTTTCGCAATTTTCCCATTCAAAAATTCTTAGACCGCCATCAATTACAATAAGTGAAAATGATAAATATTCTATGTGAAGGATGGAATATTTCAGAGGATGTTACGAATGAACCGGTCATACCTCATAGAAATACCGCAGGTGGAAGCATCATTTATACTATTCCCATTATTAAATCATTTTTCGATAATTTGTAGAGATTCTCACAAACTGATAAATAATTAGAAAAAAAAATTAAACCCTACGGTTCAAATCGGTTAGTTCCAATCGGAAAGATGCCTGACAGCCTAAGTAGAGCAAGGGTATCGTCTATTCGACGATCCAATCTTCTGAAGTAATCACCTAATGAAAACAATTCACATATTTTTTGCAACTGTAAGTTCCAAACATAATACAGACATCTCATAGCCGGTTGAGCTGATCGTAGAATGTAGCTAATGTATGAGGAAAACGAAAAAAAAAAGATGAAATGACGGTTAGTCATAGATAAACGTGAGTATTTTAGACGATCTCAGTTTCTGCGGTTTAGTCTACTCACATTTAGATTCGATGAGCCATCTCTATATTTTCCTTCCCTTTCTTCCATTTTCAAGATCGCGTCAGATTGTATAAAACTTGAAAGGTGGATTAGCCACCACAACTTTTGAATTTTAATGAGAGAAATCACAATAGGATAGGAAAGAAAAAGAAAAAAAAATTGAAAATTTCAATGAGAAAAAATAGTGGAAATAAATAAATTTTTGAATTATTTAACATTCATCTAATCAAACTAAAACTCCTTTTCGATAGTATATTCCAAACGATTTCATCATTGAAATTTCGATTTCACAAAATAAAAAAATGATATTTGGCAAGTTTTCAAATAATAAGCCATATTTTTTTTAGCGAAGTTAATAGAGCAGTTTTTTTTTTTTTTTTGCAAAAATATTGAAGCAGAGAATTCAAAGAGTTTCAGCGAATGAAAAAAAAAAGATCATGTTTCATTCATATTTTACAAGCTGTTATTATCGACCTTACAGTTCAGTGATAGTAGCAATGAAGCATTTTTTTTTTTGCACTCGTTTCAACAAGCATACTCACATTTCAATGAATGCGTTTACGCGCAACGATTACATTCAACGACAAAGGGACAAATAAATTTTCCAATTATAAGATGTATTTCTATTGTTGGTTATTATAATTCTATTGCCATGCAATAGAGATTATGGATCCGATCTATCAATTTAGTAGTTATTACCTATATGAGAATGTTAAGTTAAAAGAAAAAACAATGAGAATTCAATTAAATTATTCAAAAAAAAATCTTATATAATGGAATGTAAAACAATGTTTTTATATATACAAAAGTTGGCTATCCTCATCGTTATACCATCATATCAAAAATACCATCATAGAGAAATGATTAGTGAATATGCGGTAGTCGAAATAAGATTCTTCGCTTTCTTAAGGATTGCATATTAAGGAAAAAAATAAGATGAAGCAAAGACAAAGATGCTATCAAGAGGCATCCTTTTAATTTCGATTTCTTATCATCGGAATTTAATCCTCCCTCATAATGGCAGCTGATATCCATTTTACAGGCAAAACACCAGAAAGGACTAATCTCATAAATGAAAAAAAGAGATTGAAAGATGAATTCTGGAAAGAAATTCGAGAAAGATGAAATGCATTCGATAAACTCTAGGGTGATGTGATCAATCCCCTTTTACTGTCTTTATTAGTTGACATCTCAAGAATATTCTACATCTTCATTTAAGAATCAATCAACTTTTCCTAATGAATTCTGTAAAAAGGTGTTTATGAATGATTGAATTTATGAAGGATTAAAATAATATCAACAATAGAAGACTTACCATTAGTTGAGTGGACTCGTGTCATCCAAGGATATACGGCGACACCCGCTTTTTCATCCTCTTCCTCTTCTTTTTCATTATCTTTTTCTTCTTTAGACCAATCTGAGCCACCGTAACCACAAGAGGAACTCTAGAATACAGTATATTTGATGATGTGTTATTTTGAGTTGTGAATGTAATCATCAGGTTGACATATTTGCTTAGAAGAGTGTATGATGATTGTGCTCTGGCTGCAATTCGCTAGTGAATCTTAATGGGGCGACCATTGAGCTGAAAAACCAGTATTTCGATTTCACGTCATACCTTCTCTAAACGTTTCGGCTATGAATTTCGAAAATGCTCTCACAAATAATGAAAATATAGCTGATGAAATAAAATTGTAAAAAAATTTTCTCTTTATATTAGGCGTTCTTTTATACTTTTTAACTTATGTGAATTTATCCCTCTTGTATTAAAGCATATCAGATATTCTTGCGATCAATGAATTTTATAAATTTAGACTTCCTTTCTCCCTTCACTTTCGTACATAAAAACACTACTTGTATAATTTATAGATCTATCGTATACAACTCTTTAATACGGTTGAATTTACATTGTGTTATTACCTATATATTGGTATCACCTCTCATTCATACTATTTACTTTCGAGATGTAAACTTGTAACTGTTTATATAAACCGAAAACTATTTTTCTAATCCCTCTGAAATTTCATTTCATTTTCAATGAAAATGTAATAAGCAAAATCATTCCATCAAAATAGAGCTAATTTTTTACAGATTTCGATCAAAATATTGATTACTATGCGAAATATTTCGTATTAATTAAGTAGAAATTGTGATATATGTGCTATTTATATATGAACATTCAAATTAGCAACATTTGAGAGACATGAACCTGGACTATCTGTAGTATACGAGGAAATATATGCATTTATTAGCATTAATAATCATTCTACGCTCATAGAAGATTTAAAATATTCATAAATATATTTGATATACCAATAAACAATTTATTAAATATCCCGATTTTTAAAAGTATTTGTTTTAAAGATTATTTAAGAAAAAAAAAAAACAAGACGCTTATACGACGATTCTTAGAGAGAATTTCAGATCGTAATTTAGAGATATTTGTGCGCAATTTAATGAAACGCTGTAACAATTTAAAACAAAGAAAGAAAAAAAAAATGAAGCAACAAGAGTATTGGTGAGTATAAAAATGCGTATGATGACTGTAACGCTTAAATGATTTTGACAAAGCAATTTGTTTCATTTTAGTGAACAATCATGTGAAAAGATGAATGATCACATCAATTTTATTTCATTTAGATGGGAATTTATTTCATTTAGATCGAAATTTATAGCAGTTAAAAAAAATGAAATATTTCCATTTAAATTTATGAAATTTTCAATAAATTTCAATGAAAAAATTCAAGAAAAAATCAACGAAAAAAAAAGAAAAAGATTGAAATTGAAACATATAAAGAAACATGTCGAATAGGTATTTCTCATTTATTCGATGAATCATTTTTTGCAATCAGTTAATAAGCAATAAAATATTGATATAATGTATTCTCTTTTTTCATTTAATTCAATCGCTCATACAAATTTTCTCGAAAAATTCGGTTTTTTTTTTCTTTTTTCTAAATGATTCGAATCAATGTGAGATGCCTAAAAATTTTTTTCAAATTTTCAAATTTTTCAAATTTATTTTCAAAGCGAAAGATGAAACGTGGCGCTCTAGCTTAACTTCATGTTTCAATGGTTTATGACTTGAATCTAAAAGACAGACCCACGTACACATCTGCTTAGAGGCAGCAAAAATGAATAAAAATTTTCCATGAGTTTTTATACTTCATTAATACCTACCTACCTGTAATAATGATAGATAATTTTTTTTTCTTATTACCAAATTATCGACAATGTAGAAATTTCATCGTTTGTGAATATTAGCTAGCTATGCAAATATTTCCTTGAGTGCCAATTGATTCGGCATTAACAACCGCACTTCAAGGGAATACGGCACATTCAATTTTGTATGCCAATTTTAAAATGTGTAAATGAACTTAAAAATTCCATCACACCTCGGTTTTCAATTTTAGATGGATACGCAGCGCACAAAAATATGACATGTGGGGAAGCGCGCCACCGTGGTTGATACGATATGTGCTTTTGTACTTTCCCCTCACTTAAGCAACCATTTCATAAATCATCGAAAATAGTTAAATATGCAAATTAATGTATTCACGAATCAGGCGAAGCGATCGCCTATATGATCTTCCTCAAATGGTTCTTTTTATATGAGCTAGTAGTTGCAAAATGAGATTTCAGTAGAGGAAAAAGATTTGAAAATTTTCTGACAGCTTTAACTTTTTCAGGACTCTCTTAGAACCTGTATGTTGTGGCAGCTCAACCTATAGTATGCATCATACCTATCAAATATTATAAGACAACCTTTAATTGTCCCCAAGTTGAACCTACGGACGTACATATTTTCGAACGTATGGACTCAACATCGCCGTGATATTCTTTTACAAGGCAAATTTATAAAAATGCATGACAAGTCAGTTGCAGACCACCCATCTCCTCTCGGGGATGAAGTTTTCCTGGATCACATGATCCAAAATGTATATAACTAAGATGTTGCAAAGCAAAAAAAAACTGAGAAAATCTCGAAAAATTTTGCAGTCAAAATTTTCGAATATATTTCTCTTTCTTCTCATCATTCATTTCTTTCTAAAAAAAGCAATTGTGGAATATTTGAAAACCAAAATGATGCTTCCTCATTAATAAATAAGCTAAAAATCAAAAAAAAAAATTCCGTCTGCAAAGAGATTTAAAAATATATATAAATAATGGCGCTATTCAAATAAATCGGATAATAATTGCATAGTGGTGGGGCATTTCTTCGCACATAAATAGAAGCCGCTCATTCATCAACAACGGTCATCCATCTCTAATCCCATGTAACTCGGTGATGATATATGAAAGGTGATACAAATACATACGAGTTATGAGTGCAGATTTTATCGGTATTTTGTGTGTGTGGTGTGTGTGTGTGTGTGAAAGAAATCAACATTTACAATACGTTTAATGATCAGCTATTCATTCAAATCTTAGAAGAGGACAAAAATTCTTTGATTGAAAATTTAAAATATTTAAGAAAATTGTGAACTCTGCGATACGACTATCGTTTGAGAATATTTCGGCAAAAGATATTTGCAAGAAAACTTAAAACAGATGGCTACTTTTTCATGAAAAAAAAATGAAAACTAGGAGCATAGAAAAAATGGGCTGAAACAACTAAAATTTGAGAGATTAAGGTCGGTGATGGGGAAAATATTTTTGAAAAACTAATAAATAAAAACTTACAAAGATCTCTTCCATCATTACCATTGCCATCTATGCATTGCCATTTTCAAACAGCCAAGGCTTATGGTAAGTCCTAGACATAACCAATCACAGTATCGTATTTCTCCATTACACCAAAGAAGACTGACTAATTGTCCACTCAGTAGTGTAAATCATTTAGTTGCAAACAAAATTTTGTACAAAGTAAGGTTGGCATAAAATGAATTAAATAAGACGTTGAAAAAAGTGAAAAAAGTCAAGATTCAAGATTTGAAAATTCTTGCTACATTGTTGCATTTTGCAAACATATTGCAATTGCAATTGCAATTTTCACCTCTTTAAAGTGCATAAACAATCAATGAATGCAATGAAATCATAGAATAAAATTTTAAACCAGTTTCCAGTTTAAACCAGTTTAAACAAAATCAAGCCGAATCGAGCTGAAACATACACACTGAAGAAATTCTTTTGCACACTGCAACATACACGAACACATACACACATACACATATTCACACATACATACAAACAGACATGTACACATGCAAACGACACATACATACAACACACAGATATTATATATATATATATATATATATATATATATATATATATATATATATATATATATATATATATATATATATATATATATATATATATATATATATATATATATATATATATATATATATATGCATATATATATACGTACATATATAAGGCATTCCAGTTTGGCAAGTAGTCACTCGAACATCAGTACTTTTTTTCGCACTTCACAGGCATGAGTGACTCAAGTCAACCTGAACAGATAAAAATCTGCTATCGCCATTTGCCTTTCGTTAAAATCTCATAGCTCAATATACATTTAGGTTTGAATATCCTCTGAATTGAAATAAATGTATTCATTTTTACTAATTTTTTATTATGCAGGGAAGCATCATAAAATAAAGTATAGTACTCCATAAACGGCTTCTTATTTATTTATGATAATAGGTAAAATAAATGAGAAAAATCGATAATTTCACCCTAAGGGTATAAATGAAAAAAAAAAATTCAAAAGATAGCGAAATAAACATTGGATTTTTTTGTATGAAAAGTTGAATTTTTATATCATTAAAAAAAATAATGCATATAGTGATAGGACGATATTGCTCAGCAAACCGAAGTGTGGTGTGCTTAGCGAGTTACACCATTAGTTCGTGACAACGCAGCCGCCAAAAATCGATGGGCTTCAATGTGAAATAAACGACTTTGTGTTCGACGTGAATGAAATGATTGCATCAATAGATCACTGTGAATCGTTCCAATTGCCTATCCACTAATTTTATTCGTTACAAGCGTACATGAGCAAACAGTGAAAAAAAAGAACACACACACACACACCAAAAACAATTCTCAAAGCATCCTAGTAGATAAACAATTATATGGAACGAAGAAATGAGTTAAAAAAACATTAAAAAATAGATGAGCAATGAAATGACTAACCGGATCATGAGCCGTTTCAGAAGGATTGAATTGATTTTGTGCTGAATAGAAACCGGATGCGGGCGGAGCTGCAGTTGTTGGATTTGGCGCTACCGGATTGTTGTTTTGTTGCTGTTGCTGCTGCTGTGGTTGTTGTTGATCGTAATAGAAGTTGGAAATACCAGGTGGAAAATGTTCGGGTGATGTCATAATTTGCTGGTGCTGCTCTCAGCTGAATTAATGACTTGCTGCTGCTCACTAAAACCAAACAAAATGTCGGCCCATAAAGAGAGTGTTATGTGTGTGTGTGTGCTTGTGTGTGTGTGTGTCTGTGTGTTACGCACAAACGCACAACTAGAAGTGAGGCGCAGCGTTGAATGGAAAATTTAACGCGAACAGTGGAGAGACAAAAAACGTTGCAGAGATAGCGTCGGTCCGTTCATTGGACACGCATCCACCGGAAGGCGGAGCTTCAGACACATACGCCGGACCGCCGATCAGCCCACCAGCAAAGGGACAGCCCCGCAACACTTGGAGGAGGGAATGCCACACACTGCGGGCGGGAATTGGGCCCGAGGCAGCGACCGAAGGGCCACAAAAAACGGCTGCCTCCACAGAGTAGGAGGTGTGTGATGGTGCTCAAGAGGGGCGGCCGAAGACCGACAACCAAGTGTGATGTGTGATTTGAACGGCGTTCTCGGTTATCTCGCAACGGGAGGCTGCCGAGCAGGCAATCTGTCTCGTAGAGGGCGGCCTCTTTTAGTCGGCAACTTCAAACGTTGCCGTCGCTCAGGAATCATCAATAAACGCGCCAGATTCAAAGTCTTTCGTGTCCAGCCCACACCGATCCATCACTCACTCTCTCTCTCTCTCTCACTCTTTCCAGCCGTTTCCAATTCAAAAATTCCACGCTTCTTCTATAAGCATCCAATCTACCGTACACCAATGGCAACCTTGTCGAATTCATGAAACGAAAAAAAAAAAAAGAAGAACGCAACGAAAGCAAAACGAATATATTCGTGGAAAGCGTTAAGTGGAATAACGGCGTTGAAAAATTGACATTATGCATGTGCAATTCACTTTATTAAATACTAATTTTTGCACTACATATGGATATTTTCTTTATATTTCATTAAACTAATGTAGAATGCTCAATGAAATTAATATGATTGATTGAATGTTTGATGTCATATCTTCACTAATTTTGCATTTTGCATATCACTAATTCATTTTGCATAAAAAATAAAAATTTTAGAAAAATGCATTAAGAAATGAATGCAAAAAATTCACACTAAAATACACGAAATGACTTAAATGTAAACCGATACGACCTCAACATATATTATTCACAATCATAATGAATAATATTTCGATGATAATAAGTACTTTTGAAATAAATCCCACTAATTTCTTGTAGTATTACCAATTGTTAAGAAGACGGGGAAAGAGCGGAGACGATAAGGGGAATGAAGATGTGATGAAGGGAGCGGAGGATGAGATTGAACTGATTATTTTCTTTTCTTGATATTGATTCTACCTAAGCATTTTTTGATAAAATCTTTTATTGGTTGAGTTTATTTTGCTTTACGTTTTGTATACTTACGAGAATATTTCCGCTTCTCGCAACATTATTTTTGATTTATCAGCACTATAATAGCCAAAAAAAGAGAGAAATACATCACACAAACACACAAATGCACCAATAATAGCGCAATAAATAAGCCAACATAGATTATAATCACCTCATACGATCGACACCATCTCTTTACGCTTTACTTTCTCATCTCAACCCTTTTTTTTCTCTTATACGTACCTCTTGAAGTTTATTCTACTTTTTTGGCATTAATCATTACTATAAGCAATGAAAAGTTGATTCAAAGTTCTAGCAACTCCCAAAGATTCTTTTTGAGGATTCTTAGACAATTCCGCAAAAAAAAATGTCAAGAATTTCGTTGTAAGATTCGATTTTCCAACAATCGTAATACTGTGGTAACTAAGAAAATTGCATTTAACTGAATATTGCATCAATGAATTGTAAAAGAAATTGTATGTTTACAAAGAAAACTATACCCTGAAAGCAATATGATTTTCGAGTTGTATAGGTAATTGGTTTATAAGTAAATTACGCAGTGGTGGTTTCAACCTCCCGTATGCTCAATTACAGTCAATTTTTGTTAAACCTTTTTTTTTTTACTTTATTTGATTATATTTCGAAAAAAGAAGCGTTAGAGATATTGTAAATTTTATTGCTTTCTGGGTCATTTAATTATAAATTGCTAGAATATTGTATAGCTAACAATTTATGCTTTCTATCATCTTTTCAACTAAGTTCGCTTTTATTGTGGTTAAAGGATGAAATGAAACAATCATGTGAAAATGTGGAAAATTTTGGAAAAAAAATATCGATAAATGAGTGCACCTTCTATGTCCGACTTCTTCAACAGTACAAAAAACTATGTACTATTGTCATATTTGAATAGAAAGAATTAGCAATAAACTACCAACGTGCTAAATACTATGGAAGTTTTCAATTAACGTTGTAAGGTACTCATAACACTAATGTTCGGAAAATTTGCAGTGACGATACTCGTTAAAATGGAGAATTCATTCGACGATACATGGCGCATGCTATGTGTTTTTGAATTCGTATTTTTCTCTCCCTCCATGTGCTTCAGTGTTTTTTCCACTCTTTAGCTGCTAGGATTCTTTGATGATCGAATTTGTGCAAAATAAACGGAAGAGTCGTGCCGAAACTCATATGAGCCATTGGTGAAGAATCGGCGAATCTCAGCAACGAACGACCGTAAATCAACGGCGCCTAGCCCTAGAGTGCCTGTTTGCATATATGTAACCCTCGTAAATCTCCAACCAATGCCTCCGAAGATGTCGACCACCGCCCTCACAATAGTTTCTTTCGGATTGCTTTAACCCGAAACCGATAAGGGCGATGTGAAATTTTTTATTTCTTATTTTTCTATGTTATTTCCTTCATAATTATGTACGGTAATTCTCAGCACATAGGAATTATATTGATATAATCATCGCCGACATTGATATGCATACACAATCTGCTATTCCTATACGGTGGATTGTTGTGTCGTATTTTCCGTCTATCTCATCAATCGTCTTTTTTTCCACAATATAATCCTATTTTCCGGTCATTCATTTATTTTTAAATTTAATATTTATGAATAAAAATTTGCATATCGACTGAGATTAAAAGTAATCCTTAAAAACTTATGAAAGTTTTTGAAAAACGAAATTATATTAAAGAATTGTTATCTTAAAATTATTGAAGCGCATTCTCATTGAATAGTTATCGGCAAAAATACCCTTACGAAATTTTTCTTTCATTGTTTTTTTTTCAATTGCAAAATTTTTCTCGATATAATCTGATTTCGAGGCATTTATTTCAAGAAGTGGTAATTATCTGATTTTTCTCTATTGCTCTTTCGTTTCTATCGATGAAAATAGCTCTCTATCAGTTCTTCTTACTACTTATAAATCGCTTTTCATTTCATATATTTTAGAAGTATTCTCTATATGAGCCTTATATAACTTCTTTTTTAAAAATATATATAAAAGAGATTTTAAATGAAACAATTGATCAGCAATGAAAATTATTTACTGATTAGAGATCACTGTAAGCGCCTTATTAGAAATTGCAGTATAAACGATTACTTGCCCCATAGTAGGAGTACATTTGATAGTATGGCAGTAATGGATTTAGCGATTTTCTAGATTTCGAAAAATTTTCCAGTTTTCATGCATAATTCACCGATAGATTGCCTATTGATTTCACTTCTAATCTTAATAAAAAAAAACAATAATTAAAATAAGTAATAATTAATTCATATTGTTGTTTCTATGCAATATGTGTTTTATTAGAGATAAATCGTTTGCTGATAATGCAAAATATTTCCAATTAAACGATGATTTGATATATAATTATTGTGGTATAATCAAAGAAATTTTTTAGTCATAGAGTAGCATCTCTTATTACTGCAATCAATCCCACTTTCCGAATTTTCCAAAATAGACTTGAAATGTAGCCAGAAAATTAGCCAGATGAATACGATGATCTAGATTTATTGGCATAAAGAAATGAAATCATTATTGATGCACATAAACAGGGTGTTGCGAACAGTTTGTAAGGTTATACGGCGTAGAAACAGCGGATTCAGCAGATCGTTGGTGAATTGTGCAACGAAGTTTTGAGGTAGGGAAAAAATGATTATGAACTGATAGGTAAGGTGGTCAATCGGTTGCATGATTAATTAACAAGAGGTATTAGAAGGAAATATCGGCTACTTGACTATGGCTTGCAAGACCGAATGGGAGCTGGTGAAGAATGAGTGATAGGATTAAGTATGAGATGATCAGAAACGGGCAGTGGAGCTGAATGTGAAGTACTTAAGAGGGGATTGTGGGGTAGGAGTACGATGCGGCCAAATGAAATAGGAATCGGTCAGTGAGTTTTGAAGTGCGAGTTAGTTGACAGTGAGTAGTACAGCAAAGTGTGAGGTTCATCAAAGAGTGGTCAGTGGTCAGTGTTATATCACGTTCGTAGCAATTTGTGAATATATTTCAGCCGTTGTCCTCATTGATGTATTAGGGAAAAATGAGAATGGTCAGAGGACATTCACAGTGCACTCACCGGTAGATATATCTCATCAATGAGTTTATAACTATACTTGAAGATGTTCAAAATGAGACAAGCCCTGGAGGTATGCACATAAGCCTAATCTAAGGAACCATTCGAGCTTTACACTATAAACGCTCTTATCTCTGCGAGAAATTTGTATATCTTCTTAGCTTCTCACTCTTTGCTGATCTTCTGATTAGATGCATTTTTACTTTGCAAATCCGGATTTCGAGCGGAACTTTCTAGACTAAGATGAGAGGTATACGGCTCAAAGGTCGTTCTTTTTTCGCCGCCTATTCCGTTCATGCGAATATATTTTCCTATTTTGATGCAATATTTGTTGTTCACAGATATCCTTTTCCTCTCTTCAGCATGCTCCAGTAATTTATTAGCTTTTCGCCTAGTTCAGAGAAAGACTCTTCTCGTCTACCCATTTACCTCACACCATGATTCTTCCATTCTTCCATGATTATTTCATTCGTGATTAGGTAGTTCAATCTTGAGAGATATTTCATAGATTTCCATAGTTACAATCCTCTCATTTCAAATAGACTGTACATTTTCATTTGCGATATGATAATATCCCTAACACCATATTATTCGCCTCTAGTTGGTTTTATAATTTTAATTCATCGACGCTCAAGAATCATATATGTTTATTTCATTTATACTGCTAAATTTTATTTATTGGTTTTTTTTTCTATATGTAAATGAAATCGAAAATATTACGAAATATATGGAATTTTATTTATTTTCTCACGATTGCTATTTAGCGCTATTCATTATATTTCCCCCATTTTAGCAATATTTATATTCACTAAAATTTTATTGCTAAATATCGAAAACTCATCATATTATGATGCATTTAGTACAATAAATTTCGAATACATCTACTTGCGCTTCAAAAAATAAAACGGAAATAAGAGAATTTTCAACCAAAAAAAAAAATCTTAATTTCTATTACATATAAATGAAAGTGCTAAGCCGAATTTCTCCCATTTATAAAGACAATTATAATTGAAAAAAAAAATAAATACGTTGGAGAAAGTTCATAGAGTGGATCTTACCGAATTCGTAACATTTAGCCGCATATAATTATGGAATTTGTTGGGATTTTATACAATATTTCATAAAAATTCCATTTTCTTTTTAGTAAAAATAGCAATCCTTTTTTAAAGATTCATAGTGGAAATAATTTCATCTTCATTTATTATATTGATATTAATGGAAAATTTATTGCGTTTCTATAATTTTCCAATACTTTGGGAAAAGAATTTCCAACTTACTAAAAATCATTTCGCTCTAATTTGCTCTTACCTTATAAGCTTTCCAAAGTAAATGCTCAAGATATGCATAATTTAATCGACTAATAAATTTCAGTGAATTTTAACGATTTTTTGCAAGAACACAGGGTTAGCCTCAATTGAAAACTTAACGATTTTGTAATTTGTGGACATTTGAGCCATTTTATAACCTGAAAATTTAGACCATCGAAGAAATATCGATCATCGCTATTAGATAACGTCGGCAATACTGATTAGTAATATTATTGTAATTGATGAAAAGTGACATTTACATAATATAATCAATAAAAATCTGATGAGTTTAGGCCATAGAAATAGGGTGGAAGACGAAATTAATTTGCATCGATAATGGATTTTTATTAACTATTAAAAAAAAAAGTTCTATTGTATATTTATTTATCTTCTTTTCATCTAATTTGCGATACACTCACTAAATAATACTCTTTTGAATTTATAAACGAAAAATAAAATCTAGATATATATATAGTACGTCGAAAAATTTCCAAATTTTTCTTATCTATTATTTCTCTAAAGCATTAAAAATTCGAAAGAATCGTTTTGCGTTTATTTCATTTGCATAAAAATTTAAAAATTTCCAATTTTCTTAAAAGCTGAAAATTTCTTTTGAGTAGAAATGCTTCTAGAATTTTTTGAAGAAATTGAAGAATTTTACCTGTTACAAGAAAATTGCTTAAATCGGATAATTTATTCTTTTTGGAAACTGTATTGATTACTCTAAACGATCGTCACTTATTTAGTATAATAAGTATTCCTATCTGTGTTATGATAAAGTTCGATATATTATCAATCTCATTTGATAAGCCAATCGCTGTACAATATCAACAATAGTGATAAAGGCTTTTGCGATAAAGCGTTAAAAAGTTTCCGGCATACTAGCTGCACAAATCACAAATTCCATCCTATGCAACTTATTGAAAAAGCTCTCTATGATAAAAAGCTCTATATAATGCACACTGCATGTATTAGCCACTATTTTTTTGATAAAAACTTATCAGTTTCCACAAATGGACCATTAAAATTAGCCTAAAGGCCGGTCATGATGGTGACTAGGAACTGAATAAAGAGTAGGCCTTACTTACGGCTATACGTAGGTGTGTTAAATCCATTCTCGACCACGGTCCAGAGCGGATGAAGGTTAGTCCTCAAGTGACCAGGACCATATTAAAAAAACTGCCGCATAATAATTTATCTTTTATCTGGAAGCTTTTTTTTTTCTTCGGACGAAGGTTTCTATAAAAGCCGACAAGAATGAACTAAATCAAGGTTGGAGACTCACCGCTTCCTTGATTAATATCTTAGTGGTCCGTGACCTAGGCATTATTGATTATTTCAAGGAAACCATCATCGAAAGATAAATCTAAAATATTTTAAGACGTCTATCGTGACATTGAACTGCAAACAGTTCAAACATTTTTTTAAACGCATTGAGAATTTTTTTTTTTGCTAATGTTTTGCTGAACTAAACAAACATAAATTCTAATCAGCAAAGCAATAAAGGGGTGAGCAAATCAATTATAGGATGATTGGTTATTGAACGCTCCACTGGTCATTGGTCACTATAGAAACACCTCTATTATCGAATGAACTATAATTTGCTATTTCTTCACAACACTTTTTTAAAGCGACAATTTCTGCATTGGTCATTTTGACTGATGGCTATTTCAGCATGAAATATTCAAATTCAACTCCATTTCTATCCGAACTTAGGTTAAAGTTCAAGAGCAATGATGACTTGCCGTAGCGTCACTTTCAAGAAATTTTCTCAGAGGTAATGATATCGACTCTGTAAAAGAATCTGCAGAATCTTCAACCGATTTACAATCAAATGCTACGGCATTGAATATTCTCAGATAGATTCTAAGTCGTCTATCATTTTCGATTGATAGATCAAAAACAATAAATCTCTATATAAGACGCTTAATAGTTGATTTAAAAAAAAAAATGAAAAATTGAAATAATATTCAAATTTCGCGATAATAATTATATATGCAAATAATCTTATTTTCGAAAATTTGCTCACGTGAAAATTTCTCAATATGAAAATTTTTCAAAACCTTTGCAATTATTAATGTGGATTAAAATGTAGAATATAATTAAAAGTGTTCTTCGGGTTGTTTTTCAACAAATATATTATGAATAGATTTCGAAAATTAATCCAGAAAACTACAGTTATAGAATCAGATAAAAATCTATATATTTGTCTTCATGCCGATAGAAGCAATCATTCTAGGATGAGTATTTAAATATGTAAAAGAAAGTAGTTTTATAACTCGAGCTTCAAATTTTTATGGTCGAACATCTTCGAACGGTCGAACTTTTCAATTTCCGAAGCTCCGAACCGGGAGATGGGATTTCATTCGACTTTCTCCTATAAATCGTCTTTTTTTTTCTTACAATAAGCGATTGGGCAATTTAAATTCTCGCATTTATGCATCAAAAAATTGAAATATTCGATTAAAGGTGGTGGTTAAATATGAATTGGCCAATAGCCATATGGCCAATGAAGTAATTGAATAAGGCCTAATATCTGCTTGAGTAGAGGATGCAACGCCGTCTAGTTCGATGTTCTACAATACTATGATAAACTCTCTAAGAAGCATATCGTTAAAGAAGATGAATGCTTTTTCCAATTAATGTGTGAAAATAGGTATATAGATCGCTGAAAAAAAAAAATCTTCACTTAATCGAAAATCTCAATGATGAAATATAAAACGCATTAAATTCAATCTTTTCATGCTAAAATATGGATATTTTTTTTGAGTATTTACTTTGTTTTGAGAAAAATATTTTAAAAAAATTTGAAAGAAAACTATTAGTAAAAATTGAAGTGATGCGATACGCTTAATCAAA
Organism: Ascaris suum; assembly: GCA_013433145.1. Lineage (NCBI taxonomy): Eukaryota > Metazoa > Nematoda > Chromadorea > Rhabditida > Ascarididae > Ascaris > Ascaris suum. Next base: position 13,347,931 of record CM024170.1, on the reverse strand, counting down.
AATATCGAGACTAATACCTTTCAGCATACTTTTAAGATAATAAGATTGAAATAAATTCTACAATTGACTGCAATCTTGAGTCGTCTTATTCTTTAGCACCTTTAAAGGTGACTTGTTCAAAACAGCTATAAGACTCTTAGTGAAATAAATTACCCCATTAAAAATCCAGTAAAATATATTAATCAATATTTGAAATGATGAGGTATATGCGGTTTCTTTCATAAGAAATAATTTCAATAATGAGGACTCACGAGGGCTTACTTTACCTAATATTTCTCAAAAATTCTTAACTTAACTATTAAAAAAATTTGTAAAGAAGTTAGATGGAGACTTTTGTTATGGTAACATTTTTGAGTTGAGAAAGAAAATTAACTGTTAAACTAAAACAAAAAAAAACCTAGAAAATTAAACTAGATAACTAAAACCTATTATATCATATCTGCGCTATCGATAGGTGTATTGAAAAACACTCAAAAAAAAATAATAGCTAATAACTTTGCTAATAACTTTGAGAAAATCCTTATTCTTCATCAATGAAATAATTAAAGAATGAAAAGAATCGTTACAAATAAATATCAAGAAATAAGCACACATAGAAAAAAAAATCCTTTCTTATTTATTAATGAAAAAAGGAATTTTCATGTAAAACTAAAAAAAAAATTTCTTCACAAATTTCATTAAAAAAAAAAAAAAAAACGAGAACTACTAATGAAAGTTTTCATTGAATTATGAATTAATTTCATGACAAAGAGCTAATTATTATAAATGATTTCTACTATAATTGATGAATTTTTAAATTTTTCTATATGCACAAATTTTTTTTTTACTTTTTTCGAAACTACAATATAATTTAAAATAATTTAAAATAGTGATTTAAAATAATAATAACTTAAAATAATTTGAAATAATAATTTAAAATATAATTTAAGACTATATACTTTTCTTTTTCTTTCAATTGGAAAGAAGAGTGTAAAAATGTGTGGAGATAAAAAATTTTCGAAATTATATCTATAGTGCTAAAATAAACGTTTAACGAGTTGAAAATGCTGAGTTCGATATTGCTTTTTTTCCTCTGTAATACGAACAGTAATTGTGGAAAATTTAGCCATTTAATTGTAATATATATGTCATGAAATTAGTGCTCATATTATACAAAAGAAAAAAGGTTTAATTTACGAAATTATTTATTAATATTTTTAAGTAAATCAATACTAAAAACATCTAAAATAATATAGTTTAATAAACTATTGCAATAATTCCTTTCTTACTCTTTGCTAATTAAGTTCGCTGGAAACGAAAAACAATCAATTTTGATAAGAAGAAAATTGCTAATATAAGAGGAGAATATACCAATGTGTTAGGGCAAGTATAAAAGGATAATTGAGCATGACTGATGCGAAGACGTATTTTAATAGGCAAAATGGTGATTCTATTCTAAGATGTGTAGTAATCTGTTCAGCAAAGCAAATACAATGATCGATGAAAATGTTTATTGTCATTTAAATATAGTGGTTTATCCATCGTAAGCGATGTACAGAAATAACGACAAATTCTTTCTCTTCTCCCTCTTCTCATTTCCATTTTTATCTCCTTCTACTCTCTTCACTCATTAGAAATTGCCCAATTGGTGAATTAGCCAACGACATAATTTCCGCTTATTTCCCCTCTATATTCGCCATTCCTCTATATTTTCCTCTAAAATATTTTAAGAAAACCTTTATAATGTATATTTAAAAGGCTCAGCTGTTGTAAATATTTTCTTAGTAAATATGTGGATAATTCTTGAGATGATCTCTTAATTATCTTGATAGTCTGCATGAATAACTGCGTTATGGGTAGAATGATTATAATGGAACTTTATGGTTAAATTTTGCTTGCGATTTTTTAGGCTTTTGTACGTGAGTTATTTTCATCTCGATTTCCATCGTAAAACGAAAATAGCATAGAAAATTCCAGACTTACAAAAAGAAAACTTTTTTCAATTTGATAACAGAAATGATGCAAGTTACTAACGAAAGATTGCCATAATTGAAGTGGCTTCCTGAAAATGTCGGAGAAAAATGGATTTATTTGAAGGAGAAATTTTCTTGAAAAGAGGCTGTTTAAGGTTATCAGCATTTTTTACAGTTTTCAAAAATATATCGAATACGAGAAACATTTCGAGTAGAGGATTCTATGAGCATTTTCTGAGTGGGATTTTCTCGAAAGTATCTATTAAATTCAGCAATTAAATAAACTCTCAGAAGAAACTGATGATCATAGTATTTTTTTAGTGATAAAGTGATACGCCTACCGTAGAAATGCAGCTCTGTTGCGCCTGCCTATCAAGGTCGTCTAAGTCTTCTTGATTTATTTCAGCAGACTAAACGTTTCATGTATGAAAATTAAGCAAATGAATGGATTTCTGAGAATTGATAGTTGCCATATAATATATAATATGCAAATAGATAAATTATGGAAAAGTTTTTGCAACACTATCTATTTTATGCTCACTTAAAATTTACTTGATATTGCGATTATATTAGTGAAAAGGAAAGCCGTTCAATTTTATTATCTAATATTTACAGCAATATGGGATTTACTAATTATGCACAATTCCTATTGCTTTATTCCAGCATAATTTTCAGCTCTATGATATTTCATTAACGAAACGACATTAGTGATTGTTTACAGCTTTATATCACTATATCAGTTACTTCTTCCTAGACTTTACTTGTACTATACTAATAGCATAGGAACTTAATTTACAGCTTTGAATGAAATTTTCCAATACCGTATCGTTCGCGTTTAAGATAGGTCAAACAGAAAAAAAAAAATGAAGCTATCCGTTGGAATTTCTCTAGCAACGAACTTATTAAGCCAAAGTAGCCAAGCTTTGAAATATATGCGTTTCGGAAAATATTAGGGAAAGAACTTTCAATAGCACATGGGCTTTATTAGAGATTATACTAATATAAGCGATAGTGTTGCCCTATCTTCATCGTAAATAAGTGAATAAATAAATAAATAAAATTCACGCAGCAGCTTCAAAAAATGATATGATATAAATGTAGAAATATTTTGCTAGGAAAATTGAGGTGGAAATGTTGCAAAGCAGCGCCCACATAGTGCTGCTTAGAAATGATCAATACATATTGCGCCGCTTATAACTTCTATATATTGACAACATTCATCTCTTATAGCTTGCGCATAACGACGCCTCCTATAATAATAAATCCATTTCCAGCAAGAATTAATTAGCTCTGAAGCATTTCCTTATCGCAATACCGTACACCCTCTAATAGAAGCACAATCATATCTTAGTATATGCATCAATTATTGAGAGAATGCTATATATGCATGCTTGCTGAAATTCTTTGTCCGTTGCTGAAATCCGTTTACTTACACAAACCATCACACGATAGAACCACGATGTCATGCGACGATTTGCCTCTGTAAAATATAAAGTCCTTTCTGGGATACCAACAGCGAAGGTGAGACATTTCTGCTTCTAAGCCGTGAAATATGAGGGCTACAATCAACGCTGACTGGAAGGCAAAGTCGCGCACGGCGACCTCACGAGATACGAGTGCCTCGTAATCCCACGTTCTTGAGGCTTTGGAATTTTGAGCGACACCAACAAAGCTAGGGTTCATGAAATTTAGCGCCACCTCAGGATCTCTCAAACAACTGGCAATGCTCTAGCCAAGAATTTTCGATCCGAACATACAGTACGTGTTACTCTGAGTAGAAGCTGAGTAGAGCCGTTGCGTAAAATCCGAAACAAAACGATAGCTTCTAACATTCCGGCTTGACGACACAATTTTGGCTATTCGCCAGAGTTCATTCGCTGCCGCGGGATTCAGAAACAAACAAAGGATGCACAAAGCAGCAAAGAAAAAAAAAACAACCGCTTATTGCACTTTTTTTAAAAATTCAGATTTCTAATAGTCATCTCATGAATACGTTAAATATTCGCTTATATATTTATATTTATTAAATCGACAGATTTCACTGTTTCTATTCGAGAGAGTATGCTAGAGATTAAATATTTATGTATATATATATATATATATATATATATATATATATATATATATATATATATATATATATATATATATATATATATATATATATATATATATATTCAATTATTCACTAGGAGTATTTTAGCTGGATTCCAATAAAATAAAGGAAAAATTTAAAAAAAAAGAAAAACAAAGGTTTCGACGAGGAAAAGAAATAACATTTATCCATAATAAAGCGCTAAGGATAATAGCAAAACATTATCGTATACATTGCGTAATATTATATTTAGCAATAATTGTTTCACTGAGTTATGAACAAAAAAAAGAGAAGTAGAAAAAGAAATGAATAGACTGTAAATTGCGAATGCTAAACGAGTGATGCAGAAAAAAAGTATGGAATAAAATTTTGAGAAAATAAAGCAGTAAGTAATCGTATTGCTGAATGCAGGTAATCGTCCATATTGATGAATGTAGTTAATCCTATATTGATGGATGCAGGTAAAACGCAATGAAGAGTGCCGCAGTGCGGAATTGCTGATCGAGCACTGTGTCGGTGTAGAAACCGTTCGTTTGAGAGGCGCTCTTCAAAAAACCCACAAATTAATGTGAGACACCTGAGCGGCGCACCATCCGCGTCTCTCGAAACGCGCACAACAGCTAAACGATTCGACTACCGAACTTCATAGCTTTAAATAAGGCTAACCTCAGGTATTATGTAACGAAAAAAAGAGAAAAATTTTCCATATTCACAAAAATTTTTTAAAGACTTTTCCTCTAGTATGGATTTTTGAGAAGTCTTGAATTTTTGTTGTTGATAAGTTAGGTTAATTAAAGGTGGTTAAGTAATAGTCGCTAACAAGCTTTGAAATAAGTGCATTAAAATTATTTGTGCTTTATGTAATATACCTATGAAGAAGTAAATCAGCGTGTCAATTATTGCCCCATGTAATTACTGTATACCATCTACGTTAGCTTAAATTTGTGAAGCATCAAATATATACGTTATTACAAGTATCTACGTTATTTAGCTTAAATTTGTGAAGTTGCATATTACTTTCATAGTCATTAAGCGAACAATTTTGCGCTTTAATTGAATATAATCACCTCAAGAGGAAACAATTCATTCGATATGTTTGTTTTCAATAAGTAAGAAATATAATTCGTTATTCTTTACGATCATTTAGGTTCTCATTATTACTTCATATTTCTTATAGAATAACATCATAATTTCATAGATGTGGTAATAAAAAATTACTGAAAATAAATTTAGCGATTTTATAATATGAATGAAGCATAGTTGAAAACAAAAAAAAAAGCAATGGTATTTTATCATCACAGAATTTCTTTTTTTTTTTGCTTAAACAGTTTCAATAATTCTCGTTGCTCATTTTTGATTAAAAATTACAGCCTAAAACGATAGCATGAATTGTGTAATTTTAGTTGATATTTTATATCAGTAATAGTACAAGAATTGTTATTTTAATAGGCAAAAAACAATGACAAATGAAAATATTGTCTTAAAATTTTGCAGGTTGATAAATAAAATCTAAGTCGAATTTCGAGAGTGACTTTACAAAGATAGGATAATAAATTGAATCAAATCGAATAAGCATAAGAAAGTAATCGATGGTTGTATAGAGTAATCGTTTACAAGAGAATGTTGGAAGTTTTGAAAGAACGAGGCATTATGCTTATTCAAAGAGGGAGCAATTCAGCAATCTAATTAATGCTTAGATCAAAAAATCAACGTAGACAATCATTCAAAACAAGTATTAGCTATCAAAGATCGAATACCCCTCCTTAAGCTTTGACGATAATAATAATATAAGGCGGAAATATTTCAACAAAAAAAAAAATATTTTAATTGAATTTTTCAACTGATGAATTGGAAAAGAAGGAGTGGATGGGGGAGGGGGAAATACGATGAGCGTAGAGCATGAAAGAAAAAGAATGCCGAGGCCATAAGAAAATTAAACAAAAGCTTAGTGCGTTTCTAGCATAACTAGCTTAATCGAACTTTGTAAGCATATACATTATTCATTTTTTGCGCAACAGCTCCTATTTGAATCCTCAATTGACTCCTACGACAACATTTTCTACAAGACTGAACAAATAAGCAAGTAGAAAACATACGCAATAAGCGTTATGATGTAATCCCATAAGTTCGGGAATCTCTTTATTAAGAAATTTCACTAGAATGACCTCTAATAAGAAAAAAAGCAAATTGAAATAGAAAATAACAATTATTAAAACATTTTCAGCAACTAAAACGATGAAAGAGACAATAAATGAATTATACGATGAATGCTCAGATATACTAATATCAATGAGAGAAATATTCGATGAAACGTTTCGATGAGGGGGGTTACGATTACTGTAGCGATATAGAGCGCTAGAGCGTAATTGTGATACGAGTGGTGCGTCTTGCTTGTCTCATAGAATTAAACTGAGAGTATCGGTTGAGTTGAACGTTATTGACAGATGAGGTGATTGCAAGAGAAACATCCACACAGACACAAACCGGATGAAGGTAATCGACCACAATGAAAATGCGCGCATTTCAAAAATGACTTCAACAACACTCGCAACGCAGCAACAATTCGCCGACACAGACCCGCTCGTCGGTGGTTCAGCTCGTTCGTCCACTCAATGCCCTACGGTATTGCGCGTATTTGCGAATTGATGCGCAACGCGTAACGCGTAGCGTCACAATTTTATACGTTCACAATCAGTGAGCGAATGTGGTGGCAACAAGCGATACAGCAGAAGTGCAACGTCGGATTCTGGATTCTTGATGCTTATACAAATAGGTGTCTAAGATTTTTACTATACTACATGTGATGTTACATTACTAGTAAGTGAAAAAAATTTATTATTACGTTTTAAACAGTATCACATCCACTAGAAAATTCTACCAGTATCGTATTGGCATGAATTTTCCATATTCGGTTAAATTATGAGCAAAGGTGGGACTTGTCAAATGTAAGGTAAGTGAAATTTCCACCTCGTATATAATCAATAAAGGTAAATATCCTGGATAAGATTCGCTTAAAGAAATGGGCTAACGGGTATTTTCTAATGCATAAAAAAGTGCAGTCAAAAAATTTTTTAAAATAAATTGTCCACATTCAAGTAATGGTGGCAATGCAAAAATGCGATTCAAATGACCATAAATACAAATGACAATTGTATAATGCAAAGCAATAAAATAGAGTGAGAGAGAGTATGAAAATTGTATGTATTTTGAAGAGATTTTCGAATTGAGATGTACTTTAGAATGTGCAGTGGTGGCAATATAGCAAAAGTCATTGCAGCACACTTAAGTCATGATAGTATATACTCATCCTTGAATTTTTTAAAATGGTACTTCAATTTCAGGATTATTCGGTTGGAAATTCGCATCATTATTTTCATGGTATTTCGCATTCATATTTTCTTTTTTTCTAATGTAAATTTTTAATTTTTTAACGAATCAATTGAGCTATGATTCCATCTCACTCGTCGACTAGATATATCATCGACAAAATATATACAATGGAAAGGTAAGTGAATGGAATTTACGCAACGGAATCAAATAGTGATAAATACTCCATAAATCCATAGATAAGTGTTGGATCCTATAGTTGCATTTTTCTAAAAATTAACGAATAACGTCGGCTATATGAAATGCTGCTAAGAAAGAAAACGATTTAAAAAAAAAGTTGCTCCCAAACTTGAAAATATTCCTAATAATTTACAAATTTATTAAAGAAATATTTCCATATTTTATTTAAATATAACTAAGATACTATATAAATAATAGTTTCATGGCATCAATAGCGTAAAAGATTCATAACGAAATGTTATGAATTTCATCTCTAATAGATAGTATTTCTAGCACAGCAACATTCCAAAATTTAGATTGCAGAAAAAAGAAAAATCTCTAAAATTATACGAAAAATGTGAAGGTTAATCGCAAGAGCTAGCACAAATATTCGTTTTTGTAGCCTCATCTACCTGCATTTTTCATCACTTACGTATATTTCTTTTCATCTTTTCACAACATATCAATGGAAAATAAATTATGCAAATTAATGGCTTTTTATTAATAACGAATCTGACCGTTATTAGCCAATAGTCTATGAAAATTCCATTTTCTGTAACTTGAGCAGAGCGAAAAAGTTGGTATACAAAAAGAAAGAGAATCCTACTCGTTGAAAACATTTATGTTGATATTTTAATATGTGCCTCCGAAATTACTGAATCAAGGTAAAAGAAATGATAGGAGTCTCATATTGTAGATTACACAGAAGAAATTTAATAAATTTCCTGTTGAACTTAGCGATCTAACAAACAGACAAACACAAACAGATAAACGTATAGACATCGCCTCGCCAATAATATAAATTTGCAAAGCGAATCGACAAATGCACATAAAAATCATATAATTTACATAAACCTGCCCTAAGCTACAATATAATGCTAGTCAATAGAGATTTTACTCCTCAACTACTGTATGATTCTTTCGTAAATGAAGTATAGCAGAACGTGTTCTCTAAATAATTCTTAATGGAATTGAAGAGTCTAAAAAAATTCCAAAAATATTTTCAAAAGAGTTTGATGATTATTGAAGGAAAAATGATTTCATAGAACTTGTGATCGTAGATTGTAAACAAACTAAAGCATTTTTCATACTATTATAAATTGTGACGTATTAAAGTATCGTGGTCTGTTATGAAATAACAAGTTTTTTTTTTGATAGCAATCAAGCGGAGATTTTGTATTATTACTGCAAGAGTTTTTATTGTACATTATGAGTTTTACTGATTTTCTTCGTTCGATTTGGGCTGAAATCTGAGTTTTACTGATTTTCTTCGTTCGATTTGTGCTGAAATCTGAGTTTTACTGATTTTCTTCGTGATTTGGCTGAAATCTGAGTTTTACTGATTTTCTTCGTTCGATTTGTGCTGAAATCTGAGTTTTACTGATTTTTTTCGTTCGACTTGTGCTGAAATCTTTGAAAGTTTTTTTTTACTATTTATGAATTTTTGAGAATTTATGCTACATTGCTCTCTTAGACACTGAATTAAACTCAGCTCATTTTATACTCTTCGAAAATTTGCATCTGTAAAGCATTTTTTTTGCGGCATTACATTGGTGGCATATTTGCGTATGTGGTATGCATTTATGAAGGTGTACCTGTATATTTTTATCTGTATATCAATCTAATGACATGCATTAGGAAGCGATTGGAGCTAACGCTATGAAATTTCTTAATTATAAGGCATGCTCTGGAACGGAAGCTCACTGCAATTTCTTCAAATAGATTTACCATGTCGTATGAAAGTTATGGGCAGTTAAATGTATGTTAAAATTTTTTTTCGCTCTTTTGTTGCAAGATAGGATTGCATTTCAGCCTATCGGCTCATAAACGATAGGGAGGCGCAAGCTAGAGGAGCTAGTATCATTCGCATCTGTAGATCCCTCTTATCTATACGGTCAGTTCTGCGTGTTTTATTGATCCGATCGTGCGTATAAATCCTCTATGAACGAGTTGTTACCATTCAACCATTTAAGGATTGAAAAGCGCATGCAAACTTTTCAGCACATTTAATATATCTCTAAACTGTTTCTGTATTAATGAATCAATCTGAAATTAATGCAGGAGGTTACAATGTGGTGCATATTATATTCAACATATTTCGTTGTTCTTGCTTCAAATATTTGCAAGCTGAAACTGTCAGACAAGTAGGCAGAGGCACAGACAATCACATACAAACGGAGAGATCCATCGACTCGACATTTTCATAATGTGCTCTATAAATGCGAATTTAAAAGCACATTGTGACGATATCGTATCGATATGAAATATCTTATCATGTCGTGTGGTATTTTTATTAATGCGTATATGAATCCCCAGCATCCACTTTGCAAACATAAATTCAAGGAAACGATTTTTTGCAGAAAGCGTTATAAGTTTATCGGATCTGTTAAAATATAATTTCCTCTATTTTATATATTTTAATAGTCGATAATTTAACAACTCAACTGCTCTAATAATAAGAAAGAAAAATGATTTTACGAATATTTTCTCCTATAAGACTCTTAAAAATCCCTCACTCGCTAACATAAAACATTTATATCATCACTTATTATACGTTGATATTTAAGCAATAGTGATATACGTCGTTTTTAATTTGAAAGCTTCATGGTACGTGCTGTAAATAATGCTCGCTCACCTTGCTTAATTTGATTTTTTTTTCTCGGGTATTTTTCTGGAACATTTCCTACAGTATGCTCACGAGGTGAATGTTAAATATTTTTGAGGCGAAAGCGCCCGTTGATATATTTGTTTTCACTCGATAATCTCTCATTCTTTACGATAAAACGATGAAAATAATGATTTAATATAATGATTAAGGAACTGATAAAACTTATTAGAAGAACAGATGCTATATGCGCCTCTATAATTTCGTCAAATTGATCAACCGATTTTATAAATTACCAATAAATAATAAAAATATTTCATATGTATGTATTCATATTTTAGCCGATGGAAACTCTTGAAGAAATGTTCGGGGGAAAGTTTCGCTTCTTTTTGCAATCCAATTGATGGGAACTTAACGTTTTTTAATAAAAATTCAACACGCGAATTTCTAGGCGTCTTCAAGTGATTACAGCATTTTTCGAAGCTATCGAATCAACCTGAACACTTGCATAGGTAATCGCCTTATAGTTTACAATATACTCAGCAAATTTTTCACCCTTAGTTTTAGTGACTTCTTAGATGATGGAACTATTAAGCCTATTAATACAAGTGCAACGACATGTAAGGGTATGATATTACCACAATTTGATTTTCTCGTACAAATTGCAAATACGCATTGAAATAAATTAAGAAAGCAATGAGAAATACATTGTTTCAGAAAATATTGCTAAATTATTTTAGAACATTTCAGGTATAAATTTTCTATGAATTTTTCTTCATTGTGAAGAATTACTCAAAAAGAATTTTCCAATATGTAAAAAAAAAAAAATCGCAATTAGATGATGCTTTCTGCGAAAAGCGTGAATAAGGTGAAGAACGGATAAGAACAACTACAAATATGATTCATATATTTCAATGGCTACGAAATAAACGAATATCGCCCGAATCATTTTTAAATTATGACATGGATTATTTTCTTACCTCTATCAATGCGAAAAAAATTTTTCAATAATATCTATAAAAATTTTTCAATAATGTCTTTCTTTTACCTTTAAACAATTAATTAGAAGTTTTTAATTTGCGTAGATGAGATATAAGTTTCAAGAATTTTGTATTATCGCATTGCATAATGACATAAAGATAGACAAATACATATCATAAAGATGACCTTTAAATTTCATCAAATATAGTTGATGCAAAAATTAATCGATAAATATAAGATTAGAAAAATGAAAAGAAAGAAAGAAGTCACTTTCTTTTATACAAATACCAATCTGCTTCTAGTAAAAAAAAAAAAAATTCTACAACAATTAAGAAAGAACTCATAATACGAATTGGCAAATATAAAATTGTAACTCTCTACTACGGACAATATTACGAAATCTTTTTATCATCTCTTCAAATCATCCGGTTTTATTTCAGTCGATATCCTCTAAAATGATCTTCCGGAATACGATTAGGGATAGAAAAATGGTAAACATTACGTGATAAACATCTTTTAGGTTTGAAAGATTTGCCGCTCTACCTCAATCTTTCTATCTCGACTTGCCGCTCTACCTCAATCTTTCTATCTCGACTTGCCGCTCTACCTCAATCTTTCTATCTTCGAACTCACATTTTGCAAATATAAATGAAGAAATTTTTATCGCATATTTTTTCTTCCAAATTAAAAGCCTTTCCCGTTACGTTACCATTTTAACCCTCAATATTTAGATATTATCATTTATCCGTTCAACTTATAATAATCAGCTTATTTCGCCTTACATTATAGTGCTGTCATAATATTGATAAGCACAGTATATCCTCTGAAAGAAACACAACTTTAGAAATTTTTCCTTTGTTCTTTTTTGTGTTTTAAACTTCAACAAATATTTTCAATTATTTTTATCACCTCATTTTGCCGCTACATTTTCCTCTTCCTACTTCCGTTCACCTACACAAATTAATATTCGCCATTAGATTTTTATTGCAATGGAGAGCCGATATCGAAATAAATGAATAAGCATCATAATATATTTTTAATGGCATATACGATAAAATTCAACATTTCTAACATATGCATGAAACAATGAGGTGACCAACCGAGAATGTTATATAAAATAAAAATGAATTGTTTGTTTTATTGTGAAATATCGCAAAGAAAACGACGACGAAGAAGACGAAGCGAGCAAAACGCTTTTTGGTGCAAAATTTATGGCGCATTGAGCGCATGTAAATCACGAAACGTTTAAAAAAATCCGAACCGACCGTACACATAAATCAACAAATTCAGGCGACGTTCCGTCGTGTTCCTCGAATGGCGCCTTCTTCAAATCGTTTTGCTGCTTTCTTCTTTCTTTCTTTTCCAATAGCATTTCAAATTTAGTTTTCACTTTTAGAATCCTCATCATGTACAGTAATCTTTATTGGATAAGTGCACTGATCGCATTTTTCTATCTATGGTTAGAGGATATTTCGAATGATTCCTGTGGTTCATCCTCTACCCGATGGGCAAGTAGCGAGAACAACTTATCGCAGTGTGAATCATGAGGTGCAACTTACTTCAAATTATCAGAAACCGCCATCAAAAATTCTCAAGCTATTACTGTCACTATTACTAAGTCACAAACACTGTTACTTACAATATTATTTGGGCTCATATTTCCCTGTTTCTGTTTCATTTCATCGATATATATATATATATATATATATATATATATATATATATATATATATATATATATATATATATATATATATATATATATATATATATATATATATATATATATATATATATATATATATATATATATATATATATATATATATATATATATATATATATATATATATATATATATATATATATATATATATATATGCAAATAAACCTAACATGCTGAACAAAAATAAGATTGGGCACAAATTTGTATTAGAGCACAAGAGACACATTCATGACCAAGTTTGCGTTGGAAATAAAGCAGATGAGAGGGGAGGGTTAAGAAGTGTAAAGCCAATCCAAAAGCAACACTCGACGATATCGTCTGAATGCAATGCAATCGACGATCAGATAGCAATACGAATCGACGATGCACCCACAAACAATTGCCAAACATTAATGTCGCGATAGAATTTATTGAGTGCAAAATGCGCAATAAATTATTCGACGCCTATATTCAATGAAAAGTTGAATCGGTTTGCAACTTAAAACGGGGAAAATTCTTCTCCCTATCAAAAAAAAAGCAAAACAAAAAATCGCAACAATTCCCTTCCTATCAGCACATTTGTACATCGAACATAAAACCAATCAATATTATAATAGGAATTAGATAAACTCAAATATTTTAATGCCTATGATCAGATGCAATTTGATAGAGCGATATCCGGTCATGAAATGAATAATCTATGGCACATGAGAGAAGATGTCTAGAGAATGATGTAAGGAGAAAGAAATAAAACTTAAAAAATGCTCAACGTGAAATAGCCTCTTCGAATTAAAAGCTCAAGATGAAGGAAATAGTAGAAATAAAGATATTTTGAGAAGAACGAGAGAGATGAAAAATTAGCATAAAACGATGAATGTGAATAGTATTTTTGTAGAAGTACAAGTTTATTGAAAATAAGAGTCGAACTTGAATGCAATAACGCTTTTTGATCTAATATAGGAAGAATTCGACACGTTTTAAAATTGCTTAGAGTTTTTTTTTTCTCCTTCATCAAAATCGTCTAGAATTACATTCATATCGTTGTTTTTTTTTTTTTTTTAAATCAAATTTGTAACGTTCAGATAAAGAGAAAACCTTAAACTAGCTATTTGTAAGTTTTTACAATTGAAGTTGAAAAATTTTTTTTTTTTTGAAATGAAAATAGAGAAATTTTTTAAAAATATTAATATCTTGCGAAAATAATTTTTCACTAATTATAATTTGGTTTTTTTTTTTCAAATTTCTTCGAGAAAATTTTTTTCGCGTTAATTACTCTCACAATTTTCATCTCTCAATACAACATAAATATCTCTTAGTGCATATACATTTTTCATTCTCTATATAAAAATGAAATCCTCTCTTATAGATATGTCTTTTGTGAAGTTTGCTGTAATCATCTCTAAACACTCTCTCATCGATCTTTTCTTTTTTTTTCTTGCTTTGTTTGTCATACGGTAACATTGGTTGCAATATTGCTCTAATTATGCAATCATAATAGAAACGCTTAGATACTGTAACAATATTATTTAAACATACATAATGAGATATAAATTGAAATATTTTACTTTTAAGTTTTTATATTTAATTTGCAGTAATAAGTTAAATCAGAAAATAATCCACGAAAAAGTAAATCAAGTTTAGTTCCTAAGTAATAACTCCCTTCACTCTTCCACATCTAATCACCTCAAACACAATAATCGTCTTTGGTAACGAGAGTTCACAATAGTATCTGCTCAACTTCAATACGTCGTTTCAAATGCAATTTCCCTTCAGAGATATTTTTTCGGTTTGTACGAAGCCTTTTAAAATTTAGCACTGATTTGGCTCTATCCCCTCCTCTTTCCCTACGCTCACTGAAGATGGGAACTCTGAAGTCCTCTGGTCGAATTTAGTCGTTCCCCTTTGTTGACCTAAAATACACCAGATATAGGATATAGAAGTTAAAGATTTGACTATTTTTTTAAAAGATGAGCTTTGCAATACTGCAGCCATCTCAGTAAATAGTAATGCTAAAAACAACTACCTTCTAAATAACCTATCAGTGCTTCTTGTCGCCTATGAGCTACAGCCTATTACTGTACAAATAAATAAGGCGTCTTATAATATCCATCGAATCCAATCGTATCGCCTCCAAGATATCAATTAATCCGGCATTTGTTCATGTCTATATTTATAATGACTTTATCAGCAACTTAATCAATAGTTCAATATTCTTTGAGCGAAAAAAAATGATCTCTTTTTGTGGCAACAATAAATTTCTGGATATCGATGACTATTAAGAAACAATGGATGATTGCCCGTGAAGATATTAAATCGCTATGTTTTGTGTACTTTCAGAAACGTATAAGTGGCAATGACTATCGTAAAGTTTTCTAGCGGCAATTATCACTTAGTATCCGCTTCCCGTACCACAATAAAAAATACTAACAATTGTAAAGATTATCAATAATGCGCAAAACGCAATCGAAGGTGATTATCACCTTAGAGCCTTTGTCATTTCTTCTGGTAGAAATTCTCTAATAAATTCTCTACGATGGTAATTCTCTAATAAACCACATGGTGATAACCGTTAGGCTATTTATAACCTGACAATTTATAACCTGGCAAAATAAACATACCTGGCAATAATTTCTATACTATTGAGTTGTAACTGATAGGCGTAGGAAGTTTTCCGCCTATCACTAAGTGATATATCGCCTCTACGAAAACCTTTTGCAGTATCACATTCCATTGTGCCTGCCAACTCAATTTAAGTTGTAAATTATATAAACGTCAAACAAGGAACCTTTACTGCACACTAGTTTTTACCACTTTTTACCGCAACAGTCAAGTGACTTGCTAATGGGAAAGTTGTGTTTACTGTAGCCACGGCATCCATATAAAGGTTTTCATAAGAAACGCTGAAACGTGCATGAAAGAGGATGTGAAGTAAAGTAAACGGTAACTGCTAAGTTTTCTATATATAACTGTTGAGTGCACAGCAAGATCATAACGGCAAAAAAACTTGCCGTAATTACTGGGTGGTAGTATTTTTCACGCTATTTTTCACGCCTACTAGCCTTGTGGAAATTTCCACACATATCTAAGAGAGGAAAAGAAAGGGATTTATCATGAGAAGGTAAATAAATATAAGCGTATAAACTAATTGCCAACGAAAAACACTGTTCTCGTCAAATACAAATCCAAGCCAATTTCTTGTTGAATTTATGATCTGCATCAATTAAACCCAACTATTTAGCAACGAGTGTTCTCAGTGAGTGAGGCTATGAGGAAATTATTGTGAATTTTCGAATCAAGTCTAAATTCGCTTTTATTTTTTTAGTGAAGCAAATTTTCGACCAAATTTTGGCGAATCTGTCGAAGCTTGATAACTAAGAGAACTTTTTTTTGGGTGGAAACAAATATATTGAAGCAGAAGTATTTTCTCACTTATTTCATTGGCATTGCTGATAGGCAAAATTGTGCCGATATCCGTCGACGCAAAACAGATCGCCCTATTATTCGGCCAAAAACTTACAGTAGTCGTCCTCTATAAGAAATCACTTCATTCTGAACTAGGATACATAAGATTATAGGAGGAATTTGTAGAGGGTAAACGATGAAAAAAAAATCTCTGAGTCAAGGATTTTTGCTTCATTAAGGAAAGCAGCAGCTCAACAGCTGAAATCTTCGAAACGATAGTACTATCAAAAATGTACACTTCCATGCTTTGGAGATATTGAAACAAAAAGTGAGATGAAATTAATAGAGGATATTTGCATAATCTATCAAAAATCTCATAGTGAATGACCACCAATTTATTCATATTGGGATTATCGATGAATGAGATGAGTAGCCAGATTTGGAGTAGAATAGAGTAAAATTCGATACAAGTTTCACATAGATGGATATTTGAGGTCATATGCGGATTCGAAAGAGGTGGATAGAGAATCTGATTAGTGATGCTTCACTTCAAGCCATCAGGAAGTGTGAAGATTAGCGTGATATAACCTTTTGTTGCAATGCCACTAAAAAGTTTTCACGTTAAAGATGCAATTGGGCATTCATGGAAATGTTTTTGCCGTTCACCTTCTTCGTCGGTGTTCCACCTATATACGGTGAAGATAGCCGAGCGAGTACAAATCATAGATAGATAAAAATCATAGAAAGAAGAATACGCTCGAAAATTACACGTAAAGCAAACGGGAAGACAATGAAAAATAAAATGATAGAATAGAAAGATATCGAAATGCAAAAATAAAATTCGAGAAAAAGAGGAGATAATACAGAAAATATAGCATATAAGATATAGAATTGAATATGTCATGAGAAAAAGCATAAAGCAACAGAGCAAAAGAAGATGGAAAGCAATAATACTATCGGCATAGAGTCAGTAGAAGAGCAAGATGGCTATAAGATCAGATTGCTGGATAAAGTGGGTATAGGCTGGATACAAGCTGGTATCGGAACACTTGAAATGCTACTAAAACGAATAAATTATCAAAAATAAATGACGTCATTCGAAATGGCTTTCAAGCTTGTATGTTTTATTATATCATCGAATTGATTGATTTATTTCAATTTCTGCATTTGAAAATCTTAACGTGTAGAAAAGTTTTTGGAATTAATTTAAAAAATTTCAATAAATAGTTTTTTTTTTGTTTTAAATATAAATATAAACTTATATAATCATTCGTTGATTTTGCATTTTCATTGCCAAAAAAATATCAGCCATACTTAACGGAGAACTATGAATTTTGAAGGGAAATGCACTAGATAATACTCTATAATAGCAAAAATCGCCATCATCTTCTCCTATATTGCACTCTTCTAAAGAAAAGAAAAAAACTCATTGCATTATATTATGTGGTATATATCTTTTTAAAATTGATACAAATATTGCTCTGTGCCAAATATTTAGTAATATTATATAGTGTACGCAATCTCACTATAACTGATAGGATGAGAAACACTACATATTGAAATTCTTCACCTGAAAGGAATAGATAATAAAACATTGTTTTGATGATTTGAAAGCTTGATGCTAGATCGATTAGAATCTCTATTATTGCGATTTATTTTGCCCTTGCTTTTCCACAATTGAGAGATATTTGCCCATTTAACCTTTACGGAGAATATTTTGCTTAGAAAACTTCATTCGCTAAGCTTTGCTTCATAGAAGAAAATTTTCTCTCGGATTTAAATAAGATTTGGAAGTATGGAAGCGGTACAAGATGCCACTACAAAGGGACCCCAGGAGGCACTCAGCTGCTTTCTATACTGCCAAACGAAAGTGACATTTTACAACCGTCGTACAATAAACAACGGTACGCAAAAGTTTCGACGGAAAGTTTTTTAGATTTGTTATTTGAGATTGTGGAGGTGATAGGCGGAAATAGGGAGCAGGTGTTGAACGATAAGAGGTAAGAGGTCATATACGAAAAGGGGAGGGGGATACGAAAGTGATGGGAGGGGGGGTCTGTTCGACAAATGAGCGCAGCAACAAAACTGCACAACCATGTCAAAATATTAAGACAAAGGATGCCGCCCGAAAGCAACTGCTCGTCGACGCTTCCCTTTGATCAGTGGTACGCCATTTTTTCCTTTGTCCTCCCACAGCAACATCACACTGATGAGTCGACAAGTCTATGCTCACTTCAGCACCTTCACTACTAAATGCGCCAACAATATGGAAGAACAGGGATGGAAAATATCAGTTCGATTATAAGAATTAAAATTAGCAGGGTACGTTCTAATTCCTATCGCCTCAGGGCACATAAGTGACGAACAAATGGGACAGCAATAATCTTATGAAAATACATATCCAGGTGAATCTATGTTGTCTAGAGACAGAAAAAGAGTGTTACATATTTCAAGGGAATGGACGAAAGTTCCAAATTGATACAACGAATAATTGTGGCCGAAGCTCATAAGCTATTTAGACTTCATAACCGAATGGATCAGTCATCACACATCCGTTTAGTGCCAGATCGTGCGTGAATCGTAGCTCGACAAGAATTCATTCAGCCTACTACAGTTCTCTAACAATAAAACGACAATATTATATTATTACAGAGTTCAATGTTACAAGTTGTTTAGCTATGGCAAATTAGGCTTAATGCTAAAAGAAAAAAAAAACTTAGAATCAAAAACGATGGGATGAGGAGATGGGACTATTAAAGAGCAAAGCAGAATGGCGTTGTGAAAGGCCTTTCTCCTTAGCATTATTCATTCCTTCTCCTATTACTATTAGGAAAACGGTAAGATTCCCTCTACGCTTCAGTGATATTTTAATTTAAATGAGAAGAGATGATTTGAAAACGATCGTTTATTGTGAATGATGACCTGAAGAAAGTTTGCATTTAATGACCATTTTATGGTGCTCTAAAATTTATGAGCGGCAATTATGTGTTTATTGACTGCCAACACTAAACAATCCTCTATCAACAACATCATTATTCTTCTTTTGTTGCAAACGTATCAGCAATAACGATATGAGCGTAAATTTATGAAATTATTCAATTTCTATTGATATTTCCCATCAACCGATATTTTCACCAACGTTTCCCATCAATCGACATTTTCATTAACAATAACGATATGAAATTGTTCAATTTATTACGGAAATTTGAGCGATATCTGCATATGTTCTCTTCCTCGAAGAGTAAATTCTTTCTCTTTTCAAAAAATATCGTCTCTTAAATATTATCATATTCATAACAGTGAATAGCGGAAATATTACCTATTAATATGTTCATTGATGTATCAGACTGAAATCGGGCTATCTCGCTTCAAAAATCATTCTAACTGAAAAATTCACTACTCTCTCATAAATGTCACTTACTAGAAGAAAATTTTAAAAAATTGACCATTAGAAATGCAGATATCGCTTAAAGCTTCATTGTCGGAGCTCTTTAGAATTTGAACACCTTAACATATATGCACAATTTCATATGCGAGTAGCGGTATGAGGTTTTCGCCATTATGTGTCCTATCTGAATTCTGTAAAATGTGTTTTCTACATAGTGTCCAATATTCGAAAATAACGGCAAGTAGCTCATGAATCAATGCTAAAAAATGGCCGCTGCAGCATGTTACCTCACGAAAATCAATGTCACCATTGTCGCCCATAGGTTTCTGCCCGATGCTAGAAACAATATCACATAGCGCTGTTGTATTCCAATATCTTTACAAAAACTGCTGAAAACTTGTGTGTTTATGAGTTTTTTAACGTCACATGTGAGCGAGAGCTGTAGTAGGTGGGGAGATACCCACAAGCTGCGAGGTAAACAGAAAAGAAGTGAGACTGGGGAGGGGGAGGGGAGTGAAGGAAAGGAGGGTAGAACGCTCTATAAGCAATGAAAACGTTGCATTCAAGGTGCAGACTGAGAAAAATATTACGTAATTTTATCAACACCAATTTCTCTGGGAAACTATGAGTTCATAAGCTTCAAAGCGCTCACTCGATGATTTCCTCAAGCCCTGGGCTCCATAGCTCAAATGATGACGTCACCTATCGTGAGGGATGATCGTCGGCCTTGGAGAAGGGTAGTTTGCAACGGTGTTCTAGAGGAGAAATTCGCTCACAGAGTATCCTCATTCCTGTTTTGCCTCACCTCAGCACCTATCTAACTAATGCTTTCAAGGTCAGACAGCTCTCCTTTATTTCCAGTACGCCCAAACTAAATTTGCCTCTGTGGCAACACTACTTTATGCCAATTGTACACTCAGAAAAAATGCCTTCCACTAGAAATCCTTTCTAAAACAAGCTAAAGTAATGAAGCAATTAGGGAATCTTTGGCCAAAGATTTTGCCCACAAAAAACCACTTCATAAAACTTTACTTTACAACTGCATGAAGTTCAAACTGGAAGGTTATGTGAGGATAAAACCGCCCTTCAAATAATTTAGCCATTCCCCATAAACCAAGAGATATAATTTCGTACTTATTCATGTGTCCAGATTATCCATCATACGAGATTTTTTTAAATTGAAAGAACCATGAAATGATCGCCGAATAATAAATCTAGGAATGTTTACTCCAACAAAATACCCCCCCCCCCAAAGAATAAATGAATTTTAAAGAAAAATCTCTAACACGTTTCGTACAGTAAATTTCGAGAGGTGTTTTCCAAAAGAAGTTTCTAATCTTGAAACGTCCAACAAGTTTGCCGAAAACTTCCCAGGAAATTCTTCATTTCCCCGGGGATCATCTTCAACAGTAGCATCACGTTGTGCACAATAACATCAGCAAAACAGAAAAATCTCATGTACTCCTTTCTTCGCTCCACCATTAGGTCTCACTGCCAGGAAAGGCGACGACGAGTTGAAAAAAGAATATATCCCATTGTAACTTTTGTTAATTTACACGTATGTTCAAATATTTTACAAACAAACGAAGGCACACTTGCAATCTAAAGTTCTTTGCTTCATTGGATGTAGCTTTCTTTAGTAGAAGTTTTACCATGGCGACTTTCGAAACAAGGTGCAGCTTGCAACAAGAAAGATTGCTCTGAGAAAGCGCCATTTTCAACATAGCTTATGAAGGATATTTGGCGCTAGCGATTCGATAATATGGTGACTTCATACAGCACAGGTAATGCAGGTTATACAGGTAATACTGTGGTCTTTTGATAACTCTTATACTCTATAACTGCAGCTGCAGGAATTAATTTCCAAGTTCTGTCTAGATTGATTGTGTCTTTTTTCATTTTAAGCTCACTTTACTATACAATTGAATGTTATTACTCACTAAAGAAAGCTCGAAAATATAGCACTCTGTAACCACAATATTAGCAGAGGCTTGCAGTTAACAAACATAGTCTTTAAGCTAACAGGTTCAAGCCTTACGGTCTCGTTTCGCTGATCACCCGAACTCAGTGGGCTAGATTTGTGAGGAATTTGGAAAATCGCATGATTTACCCTAGCAGTGAAAAGGCTTTCCACAAATATTTTTTGGTATCAAATTGCATGCGAAACAAATGGTCGGAGTTTTAAAAGATGAAAATGACTCTCTAGTGACCGATAACGCTATCAAATTCGAGATCATGAGAGACTTTTTTCTTGAAAGTTTTCAAACAAAATGGCAAAGTTCTCCAGGAATTAGCCATGAGACGACGGAGTCGCTTATATTTCCCAAAGAAATATAGACGCTATTTTGTGGAGGTAATTTGACAGTTTAGCTGTAAAGTTTTACTGAAAATATGATCTCAATTTTCTTAAAGCGCATAGCGACGTTTATTTATGAGGGCATTTAGCAATTTTTTCAGTACGACTTTTCTTGTCGAGCATGGTCATTTTTTTGGAAAATAGCTTGTATAAAACCTGTACTCAAGAAGCGTTATCAAATAAAGCAAAGAACTCCGTAAGTGTAAACTCATCGGTTTGCAAGGTGTTTGAATATATTCTAAAATATGCTCTATTGGAGTATTTCCCTTCTCAATAACCTCAATTCCGCTCAGTACAGTTTCCTACCAACTCAATCAGCCACCTCATTGTAGAAATCTTCGATGAAGGACTAAGTCTCAATTTTCGCGCAAAAAATTCAAATAGAAGTCATTTATGTTTACTCGATAGAGCAATGGATTAAGGTTAACTTTACTGCTGAGTGAAGGCCTTTAAGGTCTTGAGTCTGTTGCGTTATTTCATTTTCAGAGGCACGTGCTGTTGCTAGTGAAGGCCTTTAAGGTAAGGCCTTAAGCCTATTGCTGTACTTGGTCGAATCTGATGACCCTCCCGAGAAACTCGAAAATGTTGAGAAACTTTTTTTTGCAGGTCGCTCAAAATCTAAGCGATTCTGCTAGTGTTTTTTAAACAGTATAAAGAGATCTCGTCGATTTCAATGAAACGTTGAATTTATTATGAAGATAGGTAATTTCGAAACAAAAGTGACAAATATTGTAAAGTCTCATGACGATTTTCATTAAAATTTAATGATGCGATATTTTTCCTGGCAATGATAGCCTTAACAATTCGGTGATTTAAATGTATATTGATAGCGATTGAACGCCCGCATAGTTCGGAAACAGTTGCAAAGTCGTTTCGTAAAGTTTGAATTCTATTTCAAATGATTTTTTAGCTACAAATGCATGGAGCCATTTATCGTGAAATATTTTCGTTGTGTTGCCATTGAAAACTCAATAGTGGCTAATTTTTTCTTCTCCTTATTAGCACAATTAACGTTAACTATACAGAAAAAGTTCAGAAAATGCATAAACCGCATCACTTTCCATAGAAATTTTCCACGTTCATAGTAAATAAAGAGGATAGGATGCCTATTTGAAGGTGTTGCAATTTTGGATCAATTGAATTCCACCGTTTGAAAGTTGGAAACATGACCGGTACTTCACCGGTACTTCAAGATTGTAAACAGGCTTTCAGAATTCTCTTTTGATGAGGATTTTTTTTTTGATACTTCAATTAGAGGTCGCCGTGGTCATGACAATCAATTGCAGCTGCAAGCAGACATTTTTGGCTGCATTTAACTTATCGAACTGTATATACCTCTTACATAAACCTGGAATAAGTTTTCATCAAACATTGCTGTCGCCTAAAATACTTCATTGTTCAAAAGCTGCCTGGATAGGTTTAATCTTCATACAATAGGCGTTCTCGTTTACTAATGCATCGTTTAAATGTTATTTTCGTTTAGATTTTTTCAGTTGTTCACGTCGTTATCACTACGCTTTCCTACTGTCATCATTCTGTGCACATCTATACGTTATACCTTCTTCCTTACGCTTCTTTCATACTGTTATATTGTTAGATAGAGCTGTAATGCCTTGTTGCGATTTTCTCCTTTCTTTTATGACCTTAAATATACTACGGCAAACTTCTATTCAATCCGACTACGACTGCGACGAAAATTCGTCGATGCTCAAACAGGGAGTAAGCTGATAACGCTAATGAAACACCTATATTTTTTGATATAGCATAGAAGTCTATACAACATGTTTTACAATCGGGAGTCTATAGTCTACAGTCTAAACGCTGCAGATTACTGTTTTTCGCATTTATGAATGGAAACACAAGAGATGCGAATTCACGTAGGTAACTGCTGCGCTTTCACCAATTAACATATCAGAAGACAAACGAATTGTGATACATTCTGTAGAACAGATGGCAGAGGAATGGTGCTGAAAAGGCAATCGAAATAGAAAAGCAATAAAGCAAAGCTGGAGACTGCAGAGATAGAAATGAAATAATAGGAGGAGAAAGCTGTAAAGGAACTGTATACTTCTGTGTGTTAATAGTATTTCCCTTTTAATTTATTACATTCCTCTGCTGATAAGTACTTTGCTTTAATATCGTCCGGAGAGGGCAATACCGCTATAGGATTTTTGCAAACATGAAGGATCATTCTTATTTAAAAAACTTCGTCAGAAACAACCAAACGAGCCCATGAAACATGCGAACTTAACTCAGGAAACTATTATATTAGCCAAAATAAATTACCTTTATAGGTCTATGATGTTTACTCATATATATATATGATATATGATATATATATATATATATATATATATATATATATATATATATATATATATATATATATATATATATATATATATATATATATATATATATATATATATATATATATATATATATATATATATATATATATATATATATATATATATATATATATATATATATATATATATATATATATGAATTGGCCCACTGTAAATGTTTTGGCATATAAATGTATGGGAATATGTGCGCATATAGGCCAAAAATTGGAAAAAATATTTCAAAACGAAGCTACCGCATAAAAAATAATGAAACGCGAATGTTATCATACGAATATTGCTGTGAACGAAACTCTTGAGAGAGATCATCAAAGAAGAAAGTATACCTACAATAATAACAAAATAACAAAACTAAACCAAATTTTCAGCTAATTCGTTATCGCTCTGCAAGATTTTTATATTTATTATTTATGAGAACTTTCGCGTATACACAATGGAATGATCTCAAAGTTTTTATTGATATTTTGCTCTTTTCATCACTTTCACGTTCAAATTTTACGTAAAGATTTATTAGTTGCTTCACTAATAAAGTGGAAATCTATAGGAAAATTCGTTCAACTTCTTTCTGAGAGTTGTTTGCCAGATTACCGACTAAATGCAAAAAAAAAAGGCTGCACGTAAAATTTCGGTAATCGACAATTCCCATATATAAAAAGTATCGGTTGAACGCTATAAAAATTAAATAGTTATATTCATAAAAGTTCTATGAATTTCTTAAAATGCATGCATAGGTAATATTTTTCTCTTGGTGACTTCCGTTCCCCTAATGCGAAATTTTTTGTGCTGCAAAAACTTTTCGGTCGAATCACCTATTCAGGTGATTAGGCATCTCATATTCATTTTGGAAAAAATGATGCCCTCAGATTACTCGAAATTATTCCACATATGAATAGATTATCGTAATGTCTAGAAACTGTTCTACAAATCAGGCTCGATTATCAGATATATCAATTCACATAAGTTGTAAACTCTCGTCAATCCGTTGTCCTCTTGCCAAGGCGTCTTTCAATAGTGATCAGTTATTTCGGCTTCAACAACATCACTATATATGCAAGTTAATGCATCACACAAATTTATAGCCATGAAATACTATACAGTCGAAAAGCTTTGCTATCGTTCAAAAGCGATTACGCTATGATCTCTTAGAGTTTAGAAATCAGAATAGAAATTTGCATATTAGTATCGTCTATCTAATCCTCTTAAACTTATATCCGTTCCGTTTTTTTTTCTATTGTCAATGCAAATTTCTTGCGATTATATTTGACATTAAGATGAATTTTGGACTCATGCAAAACATTGAAGCAAATTAGAAGCTAACAATCACTAGTGTCAATACTTTATAAGAAAAAAAAACAAATTTTTGCTGTACTAAAAATTAGCTTCAATGGGCGGAAAAAATGTTCTAAGAATAGCAAAAAAAAAAAAATCGAAATTTTAGCGAAAATTTATATTTAGTGAAATTTACGCTAACGAAAAATAATCAGTGAAAAAAAATTTAGAACGAATAGAAGAATATTGAATTAGCGAATAAAAAAGAGCAACGAAGCATTAATAAAATCCAAAAAATATTCCAACAATTATCGACGTAGTAATGCTAACAGCCTATCTCATCCAAATCAGTAAAACTTCAATCGTGAACGTCAAGATTAAGAATGAACTATTGATATACGCTCACTATTGAACAATATTTCCCATAAATCTGACGATATGATTTAGAACAATTTAAGCAGATGCCATATAGTAATGTTTCAGGTAAGAGTTTTTTGCATTAAAGATTCCTAAAATGTCTAGCCGGTTTATTCATGGTAAATTTTCAGATTTTCGCAGTGTATAGCCAGATGTTGCATTCAATCCTAGCTTATCACAGACTCACTCGGATACCTTCGTTTACCAGTAATGAGTAATTAAAACGCTCGTGCGATGAAGCACAAGGTTTGTAATTGATATACTTAGGCAGAAGTGAGCCTATATTCATGAAAGGCGAATGTTCTATCAATTGCGCTAGTTAGCCATCGTCGATAAAAATTAACATCTACCGCTAAAAAGTTACGGTTTTTTCAGTATGTAATATTACTCTATTCAAAAATTTCGTTAGAATATTGAAGAAAAAAGCAATAAAATTGAGTACGAATGACGTACAGCACTATATATGCTTTAAATTCTTCAGACTAATCCAACTAGTTGACTTAGTAATGGATAAAGTAATAACTTTAAACAATTGAAGCAATCAAATTTTCATAAAATGCAGTCAATCAACCACTTCTGCAACAAATAGCAATTACCCTCGATCGTCCAATTTTCTGTGGCATTGCTATGCCATCAATCCCGAAGCACATTGAACACATGGAAAGTGGCATCGATTTAAAAGACTATCAACAATAATTGGTATATAAAGCATCAGTAAATTTTGTGATCATTCAAACAATTTACAAGGATCACCTCCATACATTCTCTTAGGTGGAACATTAATGAACGATTAAATAGATTTGTGCATGGAATGAAGGTGGGATGTTTTTGTTTAGCGACGGATGTGAACCATGTAATATCCAGTTATTTTTTTTTTTGGAAGGAATAGTACCAAAAAAATGATATACTAAACAACGACTGATAGCAGCGCGACTGTAAATGTTCCGAATGAACCTTCGATTTCTAGTGTAAAAAAAAGATGACCACAAGGTCTAAAAAAAACGATTATTGCCTTTGAAAAAAAAGAAACAACTACTATATTCAGCGTATGAGTAAAAAGTTGAGAAAACAACTAAGAGCTATATGAGCACATAAATAACAGCTAAATCATTAAGCATAAATAAGAAAAATTAAATTGATTAAAATAATTGAGATAATTAGTTAGAAATTAGTGCCCCTAAAACTCTAACATAAGGTTTTTCCGACAAGTTCTTATCATATAAACTAACTGTTCAAAGGATGTCATAAGAGTTCTAACAGCGTTTATTTTAGAATTGCCTCAAATGAGATCCTTTCTCAATTAACCATCAATTATGAAAGAATCTCTCTATCAAAATATATAATTTATCCATAAACTATCAGCTTATTTAAGAAAAAAAAAAAAATCCAGCGAATATCAGTTATCATTTCTTAAGGTGAATCTTTGCATATCGTTGGGCGATAAAATTGCAAAAAAAAAAATACAACCGCTTACTAACAATATATCTCGAGATATTTTACGTGGAACGAACATTAGAAATCCACTGAAAACAAAACAACAAAACTTATCAAAAAAAAAACGATAGCTTCACCTGTTCAAATATAAGTATAAGCAGAATTATTTGTGGAGATGATTAATATTAGGGAATTTTTTAAACGCTGTATTAGTGAAAAAAGGCACCTTTATAAGCCCAAAAATTTTTTACAAGTTTGCATATCCAATTATCAATCCAACCAGTACCGCAATTGACTATCAATAAAGAAAACAACAAAATATAATGGTTGTGTTTTTTCAAATGACGGCGGTACTTTTGCAAACATTTTTTGGCAGAAGACTCTTTTTGTTTTAATACTTAAGCAGCTATATAATGCGAATATAAACGACGTAAAATTGAAATCTTTCAATTGGTTGGTTGTATCAATGAATACAAGTTAGTTGCCAATTTTAAGCAACCAAAAACTTTACGAAAAGCATAAAAGTAAGCAAAGAGAGTCAAACTATGGCGTAAATTATGCGAATCAAAATTTGCCATTCTAGTTTTGAAGTGCATATACATATGCATATATATATATATATAATATATATATATATATATATATATATATATATATATATATATATATATATATATATATATATATATATATATATATATATATATATATATATATATGCACTTCAACTAAATAACTAACTAAAAAATACTCAAATATGCGAAATGATTTTTTTTTGCAACTAAAATAGATTGTAGTTGCGTCCATAAATTCTCGAAAAAAATTGCTTTACTCTGATCTCCTTCGAATTCAATTTCTTGATGTGAAAAGTGGTATAAGAGGTTATATATTATGTTATATGCAACGTGTGCGATGATTCAAGCCTTCCATCTAATTTGTAAAGTAGACTACTCGGCCGTAGATTAAGAGGTCGTAGTGCGTCATGCAAAGTTAGTTAAAGAAGGTCAAGAGCTTGCAAGCAGATAAACATACTATCCAGCATATGTCTTGAGCCTAGCCGGAGGCAAAATCGGGAGGGTAAAGATGGAGTTGATGTGCTCATGTATTCATTCAGGTCCTAGACTGATCTTGTGGCCTAATGGGCCTACATGTGGCCGTTGGAGTGCGCGAGGTGATCGGAGGCAGGGTGGAGTTCGACTGCGCAATCGTGCAGGCAACTCGAGCTATCCTAGGTATCCCTTCATGTTTGTCACCTTATTGTACCTTATACCACACACTTTACGCCTTTATTGTCTGGCAAATTACTCGACCGTAGCTCGACAGAGGATGCAGATCCTCAATGAGGCCTAGACAACTTGACGAGCCAAATGGATTTGACCCTTACAAATCTCCATAATTCAAATCCAACTTCCATGTCTCTATTCCTCATGGGTTTCGGAGTGAAACTACCGCATATACAGACGAGCATATCGATTGCAATGGACACCACAATAAATGCATTTTAAGGAGGCAGATCTATGAAAATACAATACAATTTTTTAAAAAATAGATAAAGCAAAATGAAACACCATATAAATGAAGAAAAAAAAATTAAAAGAAAGCAACCGCAAATCTAATCCGAATCGCTTTCATTTACTCAGTTAATAGAACTCTTTTCATGTAAAATCTAAACGAAAACACATTATGGCTAAACATCCTCAAACATAGAAACCTATAACAATCATTAAATTAATACAAGTGGATATAATATTATTTCAATTATCTATACGTCCTTAACATAAGAATACAACAAATGTATTCTAATCAAAACATT
This sequence comes from Ascaris suum, assembly GCA_013433145.1. Lineage (NCBI taxonomy): Eukaryota > Metazoa > Nematoda > Chromadorea > Rhabditida > Ascarididae > Ascaris > Ascaris suum. The sequence goes on along the minus strand of CM024170.1, from coordinate 13,318,599 downwards.
GGAGAAGACTCGTCAATTCAAGCGTATTTCACATTACAATATAACGAACCATTTAACACACTCGACGCACCACTTCTCGATGCAAACCAGCCACCATGCGTATCGAAACACTGTGTGACTAATGAATGCCCTTATATACGATTGTTTCTTCTCGGTATTTGATCCGGTAGATTAATTTTTGCAAAGAAACACATGGTAGTGAAGAGTATAGAGCAAATTGTCAGCTAAATAGATCGCCTAATCATCTGAAAACATGATCTAAATATGCGCATGAAATTTACCTATTTAGATAGCGATGTGCGGGTAGCGGATAAGAATTATTCCATAGCATTAAGAATTAAATTATTTGCGGATAACGGTACGTATCGGCACTAATGGTTACTGTGCTTCTTGTAGTTTTTGCTATACATAAAATATTTTAGAGGCGCAAAGCAACCAGAAATTCAATCGATATTAGGAGATCACGATATTAACCGATCTGAACGGCATCAAGAAATAAAGCAGAAATATCCGAAATGTGCTCTACTCTGTTCTCATAAATATCTTTTAGCTAATAATTTGAATAATGCACATTCAATAAGTTATCGTTGCTTCATTGACGCAATTCTATAGCAATTAATATTGCAATCATTATTGCATACCATATATGATATCTATTTCTAGTACTTCTAAGGGAGTGTTTCAGTTTTGTTGTTTTTCAAGAGTGTTTTCACTTGAAATTGAACTATGAAAATGTTCTATGTATTGTTTATGTGTTTTTTTCACTCATCTCCATTTATACATCTCCATTGCGTTTCCATTGAAGGATATTTGTGAGGTGATTTTTTTATAGATAGTGAATTTCATAGATAAAGGGTTTTACTAAAACGGATCAAGAAAACATTTTTTTCGGGTCGATATTTTTCACTTATATAAGGGGAATTGTGGGAGAGTATCATAAAATTTACTTATTCATATGCGAATAGAAAAATGAAATCCACTATTTGTTTGCTTTTTTGTCTTTGTAAAAGTATTTAGCATTCTTTACAAATGCTACTTCTTTACTTTTTTTTAAGTATTTTTTTTTTTACATCACAATAAGGGCCATAAGCTTTTTATGCGAAGATAAGGTGGAAGTGAGGGGACTAGGAGCGATGACATACCGAGCATTGCAAGCGCTTCGCATCCTGTTATGATTGGTTCACCGATTTTAAGCGAATTTATAGAGGGAGGCAGTAGTGAATAATACCAAGCGCATTATATCGATAATTCTTGAGCGATGATGTATTTTAGCCTCATTCTTTTTTAGTAGCCATCCTTTATACAAACCTCCTCTAACGTGGGCATCATTGGTGGCCATCTTTCATATAAAACTCCTTTGTAGAAAACTCTGATTGGTCATTCATTTGTCATTTGCGATTGAAAGTAGATTGGAGCTATGGAAATTGCAATTTGAATGCTGTTTCAATCTGCGTGTTTCATTTGCGCTCCATTGCAAGAATGGCTTATAGAAAAATGGTCGCAAATGTGCTAGATTTTAGGCGATTGTTGCATGAATATGTTGTGATATATTTTGCAATGCTACTTTATGATACATTCTCGGACGACGTCTTTCGGATTATACGTTTTATGTTGTTTTTGTATTCTACTGCTTCACTGCAAACTTCTTTATTCTTCTATAAATGAAAATTCTTCGATTCATTATTATCTCACATAAGTAAATCCTAGAATTTACATCTTTGTTGATGCGTATTATTTTGGATCACATTAGCGATGAGTACATGTGATATATCGCAGCACTGATCGGAATCTGATCATAAATGAGCATAGTGAATGATCGATATGCATAGTTGTTTGATCTATTGAGAATACCATATTAACAAATTGCGTAGTGATCAAAGTTTGAGCGATCGAGAATACAAAATTCGATTAACGTAAAATTCGATCTCGGAAAGTCGAAATGAGAAAAAAAAAGCAGAGATAAACTTTCATATATATGATATTTGTATGTGAATATACAACGGCAAATTAAAAACTATAAATGAGAATATAATTGCACTCATTGTATTTGCGCTTTTTCCGCATTTATTTATTTCAGCGGATTTGTGCCTCTTTGTAAATTTCATGCAAATGTTTTCCTATATTGCCGAATAATTCAAGTAAGAAAATTTCAATGAATTTTTCTGATAGTAAAGATTATTAACTTCTATGGATATTTATGCATATAATCACTAATATTGTATTTTAAAAAATCTTTCAATTATATTATGATCACGCAACCGACGTGCAAGACGTAGAGGCCGTGCTAAAGACCACAGGAGCCAGCTGGATCATAGAGGCATTATCGAGTGTGTCGTCTTCAACGCTGAATCGTTTTGATGACGAGTTCCGAGTTTCGATGATAATTTGTCTAGCGAGAGGTGCGAAAGGAAGGGAGGGAAGCTGCAATAAAAAGAGATGAGGTGAGGAAAAGACGAAATTTGGGATCAGGTTCTTTAAAATTGCAGTATCATTGTGCAATCATCTAAAATAAAAGCAGAAGATAAAACCTTTTAAGAAGTGGGCGAGGGGAGGTGGGGGAAGCGGTCTGGTGTGCCCCCCTCGAAATCACAGTATTTTATAGTATATGAAAGCAATTTTCACTAATGCAACTTTAGCACTACAATACTGCTGATGGAATCGCAGCGATGAATATATGCCTGAAAAGCTCAATTCTATCAACTTGTACCTCGTGAAAGCCACATCCAGCACAATATGAAAATGCATCAAAATTCTCTATTCTACACACAAGAACTTTATTGAAAGTGCATGCGCATTTCTGATTTGCAAATTTTTTTTTCTTGCAAATTATATAAAAATGATGCAATTACGAAATACAAAATTGTATTTCTATCATAAATGCAAATATTGTCCACATCAATTGCAAAAATGATAACGTACATTTCACTGTAGAAATCGAGTAATTAATCTTTAATCTCATACGATAGATCAATAAAGGAGATTTTTTTTTGAGATTCTCTACTAATTTAAGATTCAAAAAGACTTATCATTCAAATTCGATATTTATCGAATGAACGGAAATGTTCTAAATATACTGCCCACTATTTGCCTATTTCAAAAACTATAATATAGATGACGAAGTACTTCCTCGTATTAATGTTTTCCAAATTTCAATTTTTTTTTCTAAAGTTCATGGATTCTAAATCCAAAAAAAGAAACATCTCAAACGAATAATCTCATAGTGAATAATTTCCAATGAACATAAAAGTAACGTCTAAAAAAAAAGAAGGTAAAAAAAAATCTGTAGAGAGAAAAGAGAATATAATCGAGCAGCAAAATTGTAAAAAAAAAAAAAAAAATTGATAACAATTTCATTGCTATTCGATGGCGACGTTCCATTGAATCGTAAACAACCACTCATCGTGATAAAATTTTTATCTATTTTGTTCGCAATGCTATAACAAAAAAAAAAAAAAAGGTACATACCAAACGAATAATCGTGCTATATTGCATGAATTATAGAAAAGGAAAAAAAAAAGTCGAATGAAAGTTTACGACTTTTTCGAAAAAAAAAATGGAAAAAAATGGAAAAAAAAATTCACAATTTGTGAAAACGATTTGATTAAATTAATTAAATAAAAATTTCAACAATATAATAATTACACATTAGATTTTAATAAATGAAATATTATAAATATTAACGTTTAGTATTAAATATTATGAATAATAACCGAATTGAATTATTGAAAAAAAACCACTTAGAATTAACTGAGAAATTTCTAGATCTATTTTTTAAAAAATTCCTCTCTAGCAAATTATATAATTTTTTAATTAATCTTTATTAGACTATACTGTCAAACGTTGTACCAAGATCACATCATAATAGTGTAGATCATCTATATAGCCTCTATTTCTTAGACCAGTTTTGAGTCGAATAGAAAAACCTTACTTTATTAAGAGATTTTTGTATCGATCGTATGGTTCTTTAGCGTACGAATATCAGAAGCGCTTGGAATTTCCTCCGTTCAGTCTTCAAAATCTTTCATTCCAATATGCGTACTTTTCGTCGATTATTCGATAGATTGCTTAGATAGGTGCATTACTGTTCCCGAATTAATTATTCATCCAGAATTCAGAAGGTCGATTGATTAAACCAGCCATGCACGAATCAATAGCGAAGTTTGCTATAACTTCTTTCAAACATAGAAGAAACGAGGAAACAAATTGTTGCTGAAAGAAAAATATACGAATTATCGAAAGATATTGAAACTGTAGTGGGGAAAAAAAAAGGAAACGAAGAAATACAAAAGTCGATAATTCGGAAAATATCTACTCTTATTTAAAACTTATGCAATATTACTTCAACAAAATAAAACAAGTATGATTATTTCTTGTGTTTCGATGCCATAAGATGATATATCTGAGAGAGATTGAGTTTTGCATCGTGGATTAATCGTTGATATTGTTGAAAAAAACGACAACAACAACAACCAACGGTAAGTTATCAATTACGAGCAAATGCATCGCATTTGATGAGGAACGTTTTCTCTCTTTTTTTTTGTGTTTATGTTTGTCTGTTCAAGAATCGCATAGAATTCAGCTGCATTAATGAACTTTTTTTTTTCGTTTAGCTCATTGATCATATTTCTTGTATAATAATAATGCAAATTATAACGAATTTATAATTCTTCGTTAGCATATTTCTCTTTAAAAGTTGAAGTATATATCTATCTATGTGTAACGAATATTAAGATTCACTTTTTAATAAGGAAATAAAGAATTTAATTAAATTAGTTAGAAAAAAAGAGAATTAATTAACTTTTAATAGTGTCAATATTATTTTAGTTCACTTAAAAATGGCAACATATCGACATATTGTTATACGACGAATCTATCCAATAAAGCAAATCGATGATTCGAACGAAACTTTTGAACAAAGAATAAAAAAACTCAAACTATCGTATATATATAATTAGAAAATTTATTAATATTGTAGAATGTTGCTTCATTAAATATGACTTTAAAAGAGATATGTTGAATTATTTAATTGATTGCTCAAATTCTTAAGGAATAAATTTGAATTTTCAAACCCCCCCCCCCCCCTCATCACTTAATGAAGCTAGAGGAAACCACTTTGCGCTGTTATTTTATTTGCTTTTGCATAAGAAATTGGTTTCTTATGAGAGGAAAATATTTCATCGATAATGAAAAAATAATGAATAACAACTCATTTCTAAAGTATTTGTCATAAACTAGTCAATTGAGTCATTAAATCTTATCATAAAAGAAAAAAATAATAATAATTCAGAAGTTACTAGAATATACTAAAAACCTATTTTTATAAATTTTCCATAGTAAACAACAAATATATTTGCAAAATTCTGAGAGATTATTAACAAGTTTATGCACATTTTTATATATTTATTGTGATTAGCGGGATTTTCGAAACATAGAGATCACTTCCCATATAAATCGTTTTTAATAGCTAAAATTCGAAGAAATCCAGCAAAAAAAAAACTAATAGTTCAATTCGAATAGTATAGATTTATTTTATCAATAGCTAAAATTCTAAGAAATATTATAGAATAATATAGATTATTTTATTTCGTATTTTATATTTCAATCATTCTACATGAAAAAATTTGAATATGATAAAAAAATTCATATTCAAATTTTTGAAAAAAAAAATTCAATTTTGTTTCATTTTATCAATGAAATGAGAGATTTATCGCATAAATGAGACCTTCCTATAGAAGCATACTCGCTCGACTTTCGTTTATGAGATCATTTCAGAATTTAGACTGTAAAGATCAAAGATTATTAGTTCAGCTTTTTTTTTTTGAATCGTCGAAACAAATCGATTTTATAAACAAACAAACAGATAAATATAAATAGATGCACGAATGAATTGGAAATTTAAAGTAACCGACATTGCAGTAAAGCGTTTGGTTAGGGATCCGTTGCATACTCTTCCGGTGTCCTTTCCAACTTGAGGTGTAGATCTCAATGACGTCCATTAGATATCGCAAAAAAAATAGTGTAGTTTGCAATAAAATAGAACTGAAAACAAAAAAAAAGTTCTCTCAAATTTCTTCGAAATATATTATCATATAAAGTTGAAAATCTTATATTAGAAAATTTCAAAAGCATTTTAACGAAATAAAAGAAAGAATTTTTAAATTATTCTAGTATAGTAACTCAATTACTCAATTATAAATCATTAATTGGAAGTAATTTCTTGCTTTAAAGCATCAAAGATGAATGCAAAAAAAAAAGAAAAAAAATCACTGAAATGAAAAAAAAATTTTTTGTACACTTCAATTTTTCTTTTCTCTATGAGAAAGAGCGGTGATTATTCAACCACAAGAGGACTAATCACATTAATACACGTTAATTTCTTACATTCGCAGAAGAAAAGAATCGAAAAAAAAAACGTGCTAATGCAGCTTGCACGATTTGCGTTTTTTGGAGGTTGCACTCATTAAACGACCGCTTTCATAAATTACTAATAAAAATAAAGTATGTGCAACACTATAATCGTAGTTTAACCGAATCGACCGCTCATACGAATTTCCATAGCTGAATCCTTCTTGTATTTACAATAATGACCTGAAAAGTGTAGAATGCTATGTAGTGGGCTGTAAAATGCAAACTAGTTCTTAGATATATTTAAGTGTCCGTAATTCCTTCAGAAGTTGATAGATGAAGCTGAAGGGTGTAAAAAGGGAACAACTCATGAGGTGGATTGAAGCCGCCAAATGCTGCAGCTCCTGCTTGAATACCTCCTCGGTTGACAGTTTTTACGATGCTGGCATTTCAGATGCTAAGCAGTTAATACAAGCATAACCCCATTAAAAAGATAGCCTTTGTTCCGCTTTTCTTTTTCACTCCGTATAGGGGCCAAGGACGCCTTCATATTGCATATCTATCGACCTGTGCAACGGCATATATACAGGTTCTCCATTTCTATCATATTTGCACTGTCGGTTTGCATAAATTAATGCCGCATAATGCATTTCTGCATAGATCGTAGAAAAGAACAGGCGAAACAGCACACCAGATGAGCTGGAACGATGTGCGCTTTTGCGTTCTCCTCATCTGACCAACCGGTTCCACAAATGATAAGATACACCTTCATTACTTAGATGATCTAATGAATTGTGCGGATCTACAAAAAAATGTCATTTTTAGGACCAACTCAAAAAGTACAGAAAATATGCAATCATTTAGTACATTTGCATGCTATAAATTTCTTCCATGTTAGTGGGTCACAATAAAAGCCGATATATGAGATCATTTCAAGGTGTTCATTGTACATATCAAATTTCACTGCTCCACTTTTAGTCTTTCGCAAGTTGAAATAAGACACAGACATACCAAGCATACAGACAGACATAGACATATACGAATATCAACAGACATAATGCGGCTTAAGAAATGCAAAAGTACAAATAAAGAAATAGTCCATATTTTATATACATTCGATATAAATATCGAAAATATTGCAATGAATTTTTTCGCCAATTGTATAATAAATTCAATTTATCAATGATTTAATAAGCACTCATTATCAAATTTTAGATGTGAGTAATTGACAAAACGCCATTCTTAGTGTCGAATAATCATTGTATATGCATAAATAAATACGAATGAAGCTACTTGAATTGTCTGTTGTGTAATCATCATCATAGTGCCGTTCGTTTCGTGCATTGGAATGACATCACCTCTTATTTCCGTTGCATGAGCAGTGTGCCGTTTCGTTTAATGGAATGTAGCGATTGATGGTGCTACCATGTCAAGTATTCGGAGCGGTAAACTTCAAAGGGAATAAGTTGACAAAACGACTTGCCGAAATCGTTCGAACATTTCGATCGATAATATTCACGTTTTGACGAGTCAAAAAAAAACGGCAACGAATTGCTCTAACAATGTTCGCATGAGTTTTTTTTTCATCGTAAATGTGAGTAGAAGACGATGTTACTGTAGTGGATTTCTCTTGAAACGTTGATGTCCGATTGGTCATAGAAGCCTGGAAGGTCCTGCCTGTAGAGACGAGCTTATTTTGAAATGTGCAGATAAACACGCTTCTACAGGGTAAACCATCCGGACGATTGAATAGTGCATAGAATTGGCAATAATAGTGCCATGTATCGTTTAGTGTGCAACCAGTATTTCCGGTCTGAAAGTAACCACCGATTGCGATAAGTCAGTGCATTCTCGATCAACAATAGATTATCGTCTTGAAAAAAAAAACTGAATAGAGAATAAATTCAAAAAAAAAAACGCGATACATAGTGAAATTCATTACGAGTATGAAGTAACAATAGTTAGTGACAGCCGATACAAGCATAAAACACTCGAAAATTATACTCACTGACGAATTGCGTTCATCAAAGTATCTTAGTCTATCGAAAACACTAGCGATTACCGTAGCATTGGAAAGGACTAGCTAGCTGCCAGCTACTGTATTGCAAGCGCTCTTAACAATTTGTTGAGGTTTAATGTAAAATAAATGAGGAATTCAATGGAATAGGATAAGCTTATATGCACACTTGCTGCAGATGTACGTCCAATCAACATATAACACACGCACAATAAGCAACGCGTACCGACGTTCAATGAAGAAGGCAAAAACTGCGATTGCGTTGTGCTCTCTCATCTCTCATACTCTTTGAACGTGGTGGCTAAACGCCAAGTCACGCCCTACCTGATTTTATGGCCCCGCGAACATATAAGAAAGCGATCGGCGCAACGATCGTCGTGTTGGTGCATACGCGTAACATCAACAACGTGTTTTCACATCCTATCCAGGATCAGCAGTTAAAGATGTTACGAGAGGAATCGATGTGCCGATCGCTGTCTCGGTCTGTTTACCTGTCTGTCGCTTCCTCTCCCTCTTTCTCAGGGTCAACAGAGTCGCTTTCTTTGCTTGAGTGATATAAACGACATAAAGGCGGTACGCCAACGAACATGAAATCATAGATGGATGGAGAATTTTATATGCTTGAAGCAAATAGAAATCTATATTTATCACGTGAAAGTGCAAATAAACGAAGCAGTTATATCTGGTACTATCAACACCGAATGGCTTGATCACCCATATTTCGTCGGTCTGTCGACCACTCTGAGAAGCGAAAAGTTGAAAATAGCCCTATCAAAAAGCGACAGACAGCAGAGTGCGACTAACAGCACCGCTAAAGACCGAAAGCTTTCCACTCTCCAAGTTTGCCGGCATATTTTATTGTCGACTCACTCTCTACCACAGTGGTTGATTGCAATGCTCGTCGAGCTATTTTCCTCGGATGCTTAGCCGTCGATCTATTGTGGTAAGCAAAGCTAGGAGTGCCAACTGAGAGGCGCATTGGTTGATTGGTGAGCATTGCCTCACGGCATTGTTGGATGCGCGCACACTGAGTCCTGACTTCGACGATCACAACGAATGGAGGACGGCTATTCATCGTATTCATATAGTTGTTGTAGTGGTGCATCATCGATGCCACCACATACGATTCCTACCTATGCTTATTACTGTCCACCGTCTACTTCATCCACTTTTCCGCCTCCACCATATCATACGACCGCATCAATGTCCTCAGAAATGTCCATCGGTAGTGCAATATCGATGCCAACAATTTGTCATAGCGTCACTACTCCAATCTATGGATGGATGCTCGATCGAGACAAAGAACGACGAAATGATGGTAGTTCACGATATAAGAATACGACCAAAACATTGAATTCAGGTAACATTGAGGTGATTCATCGCTCAGAAAAAAAATGAACAGTCGAACTATCTTAAAGTTCTAGGCTTATTCTAATTAATGAGTGCTATTTTGAGGGAGATATTGGGTTAGCAACCGCCGCCGCACATTGGTCTACAACAACTGAAGAGGCAGTGAGTGATGGTATTGCAGTTGTTGCTGATGCAGTTTTTGCGATCTGCTCTCGCTGCAATTGATTTATGCGTGACGTTGTGTTTCGATCGACGATGCGCAATTTGTCTTCCACAACGTTTGTGGCCGAATAGAATTGCTGCAGAACGTATCGACGGCAAGGTGCCAAGTCCCGCAAGCTATCATATTAGCTAAAACATTGTTGATAGATTCGCATTTGCAGACATTTTAGGAAATCCTCGTCTTCAATTGTACCAACACTTTAATTAAGTATATTTAATAGATTCTATGATATTTGGTGGAGAAAAAAAAAGCATACGAAATAGTTCAGAAAAATCACAGCGTTGCATTTGGGGATGAATTTATTACTCATGGATAATTTATTTCAAATGAAACGCGTTCAAAAGCATAATGCAATGAAATGAAGAAATGAATGAAGAAATGAGTGACTTGTTTTGTTTTTTTTCGAACTTATGGTTCATTGTCCTTCACATTTCTTCTTCTTCCTTTCTCTTCCAGTTCTTATTTCATTTCAATCTCCTCCATTTTTCCATATCGGCGTCGAAATATCCGCCTAAATAAACCGAATCGACGAGGTGAAAAGTGTTTTTTTTTTAAACAGCGAAAACTCTTTGCACAATTTAGCGCACATAATCAATCATCTTTTGGCACTAAAAGAGTACAATGTTTAAATTTCTACATATTTTCGCACTTCAAATTCGGACATCTCACTATCGATATTTTGCAAAAGTGGGGCGATTATTGCTCCACTAAAATGTCCGATTCGAATATTCTATTCGTCTATATTTTAATTTTTTTTCCTAACTTTTACCAGTATTGAAATTTATCAATATATTTCGTAGCGATGATTGAATTATACTTTATATCGGTCGCATCATAGAGAATCAAATCCCTTTTGTTTTATCAACGATTATATCATTTAAAATATAAAGGCATCATTATCGATATGTTATTATTTGCAAATATTTCTCAATAAACTTGTTGAGGTGATGAGCGGAATTTTGAAGGCGCATAATGTGCCAACTCTTCGAATGCGCTTTCCTATTATTAGATCTCATTCTTGAATAATTATTTGTGCCTTTCACAAATTGTTTTCACTATTCATAACGAATTTCACCGACTCTACTAAACGGCATTTGTTCACTTCTATCGGTGATAAAGAAATTCTTTCACAAGCGATACCCTTTAAACTTGATAGTCGAAGTAAGTAATTTGCATTCGAATCGAATGTTTCAATGCGTTTTTAAAAAATTTCTTAGGTGGAATTTTTCATGAATTCATACCGTTGATCCTTTTATGTAAATGAATAGCCGTATAAAGTTGAATTTTTTGATAATGACGTCATTATAATCAGATTTTTCTATGCTATTGAAAAAATTGGAACATTTTCATGCTTCACTTTCGATTTTGGAGAGGAATCACTTCAATACTCGTCGTTTTCGTTCATTTTGTCTCTCTGACACTTTATATGCTAGCAAGTATGTTGGATATGCAAATTCATTTCTAAAGAACTTATTATTACTCAGAAAATTTGCATATCGGCCAGCTAGCATTAATAACTTTGCTCTCAACAATATATTTTCACCCAGAAATGGGTAAATATGCCACATGACATTGAACGTGCCAAATATATTTAAATTTGGAGCATAATTGAAGACTACATTTGAAAAGCTGCTTTAAATAAGCTTCAACCAACGAAAAGCTACCTTGTCGGTGTTTGCTCAAGCTAGAAGGCGTAGGCTGGAAAAAAAAATGATATTAAGCTAAACATTTTTGACTCTAATAGACATTTTGATAAAATTGATGGAATCGGGGATGCAAAGATGCAATACACAGGTATGGACAAAGTGGTGGACAAATAGACAAATCGACATTTGCAATATTCAATGCAAAATCGACATAGTATGATAATAAGAGCAATGATGTGGGGCAATATTAGCGATAGTGGATTGTGGGTACATATTAGCGATACGATAATGGGCGAGGGGATCGAAAGACTGAAAAATAAAAGTTATCAGAGCTTCAATTCATATATGACTTACTTGAGAATTATTACAATACAACGATTGGAAGCGATCAATGCATATAGGAAGTAAAGTTTGTGTAGTTAAACAGAAGCATTTCACACGATTGTTTTCCTTTGCGTTCTATCTATCTCTCTCTCTCTTTTATCTCTCTCACTCACTCTCTCTTACTTTCTTTCCCAGTCTTTCTCTCTAAAGGTAGAAAAAAAACACCCCACTTGAAGAGGAGCAAATGCATTGTTATCATATAGCGTTGATGGAGGTTTCGGTCGAGATCGAATCTCTTATCATCATCACAAGTAGCACTGATAAGAAAATTCCACCAAAGAATTGCCTAATAAAATAATGTGAGAGGAGGTGGTTATTTTTATTAAAAATGGCGTATATTTCTCTCTTTAGAGATTAAAAAAAAATGACAACTCTCACATACAAATGTATACTTAGCAAAAAATGTAGTTTAATCGCAAAGAAATTTGAGAAAACACATAAAAATCTCGAAAGGTAATCACCTATAGTATAATAGACATCACAAATGATGGTCATAGTAAGCCATCATAGCATGTGCCAGCCAAAATAAGACCAATATCGCAATTAGTGTATCTTATTTTCTACTCTCTACATTTTGCATAAATTAAAAGTCAAAAATTAGCATTTTCAATTTTCCATAGTCAGGATTATATGGCTTAATTGTCGCTTTATAGAGAATTTTATTTGCTTAATACAAAATTAAAATATTTGAATGAAAATCGATAGGTATTTCATATATTACTTGAATGAGACGAAGTTTATAAGCGAGGAATTCATTTCCGAATATGATCTTATAAAAGAGATGCTTATAATATCTATATATAATAGCTCATCTCAATTAAATGATCATCAATAGATTTTATGCAAATTTTTTAATGCAAATTTATGCAAATGCGCAAATTTTTAATTCCACTGAAGAGAATATTTCGCACAAAAAAAAGAGGGTATGAATTCATTGCAAACGAATAATTGCTATTGGAAATTGATGCTTTTGAATTTAAAGAAAAAAAAAAAGGATTCACGAATCGAAACACCTCTAAGATGCTATAGATGATGCATTGAAAGCAAAGGCAACAATAAATCTTTTAAAAAAACACACACACATTTTCTACTTTATACAATAAGTTTCATTGCTGTTCTCATAGGGACAACGAAGACTTGCAAAAAGAAACAATATTTGCCCACGTCATAGTGCATATCTTTCTTATTTTAAGCGCTTTTACTTTAACATTTATTGCTATATATTCATTTCAACAACAATGCTCTATGCATAACAAAAAATTTTTTTCCCATCTTCCACTTATATAAGTTTCACGAATGTTGAATGAAGTGTTTCATCTCACTTAAATTTACTCTTTAATTGAATTTATTATTGTAAATTATTCGCCAAATAAGTAGAAAATTATTTAAATGAAGAGTGAATAATTCAAATTTCATCAAGTTGAAGTGAATTATTCGGCAAAAAATAACTTTAATTGGAGACAAATATTCCTCAATTTTACAATATTTGAGCTTGATAGATGATTTTATATTCATTAATTATGATTGAAAATATTTATTGCTTATGAAATGATATATTCATTAAAAAAATTCAATTATAGTTAAGATGAATAAAATTTCCTGAATTTGGCTGAGTTTGAAAGAAAAATTCCCATTTTCTAATGATTTCTCTCATTGAGAAAATAAATGATATTCTCTTAGGGTGCTTTTATTAGCATATTTTTAAATCATTTATTTTTCATCGTCTTCAAGTCAAGACCCCCCACCCCACCCCACCTTCATCTCTCCTCCCCCCCCCCCCATTCCCTCCCTCCTTACGAGGCAATAATTTTTTCTTTGGAAATGCTACGTGTGCTAGTTGCATTTGTTATAATAGCTCTAGCAAGGCATCAATATGTAATGGCTTATAAACGGACTCTAAGTGATGCATTTAAGAAGTTCGACAACGATTTTACGCTTTAATATTCTTTCTTCTTTACTTTTAGAGCCTTTGATCACTGTCTGAGCAGACATGTTCGAGTCATTTCCTTTATCAAGGTGGCAGCACTTAGGAAATTTTCACTCGCACTCAAAATGATGCTTATAAACATTGGTGGCAACGTCGCCGCCAGATGCCCCTAACGCACGGAAACTTCTATACGATGGGAACTTGAAACTCGACAGCTAATGCTATCTAAGCGTACTCAATGTCGCATGTGCTATAGTAAACTAAGCTTCTTAGTTCGTATGTGGGACATGTCTGCGAGGGTGAGGAGGAGGGGAGAGGAAAGGAGGAGTGTAGAATGCGAATTCCCAGTTTCAAGTAATTTTACCAGAATTTGCGCACCTTTCAATGAACTACTCTACGTCCCTGAATTTAGCCTCTCCTCAATAAACTTTCCTCGTGAATAGCAGCTCCCTTCGTTTTGAATTTTTCAAAGAAGAAATGGCCGCCGCCATAATAAAGCCTATCCCCTTATCAATAAGTTAGTTTTCCACTGCAAACCTGAAAAACATATTTATTCCCAATTATCTAGAATACTAAGCGCTCGTTGAGAGTGAGCAAAATTTTCGCAACATGCATAAATCCCACATCGAATTTAGCTTCAAATCTGAAATTTGTGTGGCGTACAGAGATGAGAGCAGTTAATCAACATTGCGTTTTGCTAGCTCCTTAACTGCAACAGTTGTTAATTCTATTTCGAGATCTCTTTGATTATCTTGATTGTCCTTCATTTTGCTTTTCTATCCGAAGAGATTTTTTCTTAGTTTATTTTACTCTGCATAAATGATGAATGTTGGAAATTTTCTCATCTCTTAGGAGGAATCAAAATTTGCGCAATTATTTTTTAAAAAACAATTCCCCCATTTTTCCTTCGCACACAGGCATAAATAAGGAGAGATAAGCACATGCACTATGAGAAGATGATAGCAATTGAAAAAAAAAACGCTATTCTCCTAACTCGACTCGCTGATTTGGCGATTTGCGAAATACGTTTAAAATGCAATATCATAATGCGTTGACTGTTGCATTGTATTAATTGAATTATTTAAACGGAATCATTTTTGCATTGCATTAGCGTTTGCACACGTACGTTTTGCATAGTTGTATATTTGCACAACTTAAGAGGTATTTTCAACTTGAGAGAGAGAGAAAAAAAAAGAGGAGTTAAAAATTCATCAAACTCCGGCTTGACTTATAGACATCTGAAAGTTCATAGAGTTGACATTTTCAGGTTGGTTCCTTTACTAGCATGCTGAACGAGAGCGACTATCTTAGATTTTCTTGTACTACTAATCTAAGCATTAATGCAATTAGATAGTCTCATAATTGGCCTTGCAGGAAAGGTGTCTAGGCTTTGCTAACTTCTCGTTGAGCTTAATGAAGGAGATAAGCTTATGGAAACTTTTTACTTCCACCTTACATACGTTTATGAGAGGAGTTCAAAGAAGGATGTTTCAGGTCGAACAGCCTATAGCACTCCACAAATTGTCGAATTGGAAAAAGAATTCCGGACGAATCGTTACCTGAGTAAAGTGCGTCGCAATGAATTGGCTGAATTATTATCGTTGTCGGATCGCCAAATCAAAATTTGGTTTCAGAATCGACGAATGAAAGAGAAGAAACGAATCGGAAAAAGAACAAGCGGTGAATGTGCTCCTCAAATTATTGTGCATCCTCACCATCGACAGTCGTTAAGTGATAACGATTCACACGCTGTGCATTATCAGCTCCATTAATGTTCGATTTGTACTGTTCATTTAAAATATGCCCTGCCATCATTTTACTACAGAGATTGTTTAATTGAGCAAATTGTATAGCCGGTTTGTTCTAAAGGCAAAAAAAAAACCGTTGTTTTTTTCCAATATTGACTTGATATCCAAGATATTGATAGTTCAAATTCCAGAAATCTTCCAGCATCATTTGGACTAGTGTTAAGATAACAACTGGAGTGGTAGAACTGAATCATAAGTGTGACTGAATATCAGTACAAAAGATCACTTCTGATGCACAAAAGTGTTTTACATCGTCGGATGCAACTAGATTGACTATGAATTGCTTTTGAAATTGACTGTCGCGAGTTCCAAGTATACAACATCGGTGAAATATAATCGAAATATTTGTTCTTTGATGATCGATGAAAGCAATGCCCGTAGACGCATTTCAATCGGCAACATTCTACTTACCTGTGTGGGAATCTACTGTCGCTGAGTTATTTTGCACAAATACTTTAACTGACCCTTTTTGCATAATTTCTAGCAGTTACGGTGCTGACATATTGCAATACACCTAATAAGGATATAACGTCAACAGTTAGAATAGAATTGAAATTAACAGTTATATAGTGCTATTTGATAGCTTTCATACCGGTGGAAACTTTTATTAAGGCTAAATTAGAGAGTTTGTTAAGGTGGAGATGCTGCTAAACGTCGGTTTTGTCTAAAATTTTACTCAGCTGATCGGTTATTTATGATGTTTGCAATTAGGATATCTCTGATTTGCATTTATTATGATTGTCTCAAAATGCTCAATTTAAAATTGATCAAAATTCAACCTTTCAAGATTCAGTCAAGGTTCAACTTACGATATCAATGGTCCTTAATCAGAGGTCAATTATTGCAGCTTTATGAAAGAAATCCTCCATTCGAAATCCACATATTTCAATGGGATTATATCTAGCAATAATTTCGTCTAAAGTGACATGGACGGATGGCTATTGTTACGTACAATAAATATTCCACGTTAAGAAGGATAGAGCATTAAAGAAAAATAGTTAACAACATAGATTTATATAAGTGATTTCATTGAGTCGTGATGACAAATGTATAAGCGTATTATTATAGCTTTATGATACTCTATTTGACTTTACTATTGCATCTATCTCTATGAATCAAATTGAAATGTCTATAACCTTTAACATAAGTTTTAATAAATGATTTTTGAGATTTTTGCTTTTCCTACGTTGATGATTACGATAAGCGCAGTTATTACCGCATGAGGTGATTAAAATTTCGTCGTGGCTAACAAATTAAATCAACGTAGAATTCTTTGTGCGTTATTAAATCTGCGCAGTGGAATAATGGCAATAGCAATGATCGGGTATATTAAATAATGGCAACAACGTTTCGGATATAATGTTTCACTTATAATTTATTCCATATATATATATATATATATATATATATATATATATATATATATATATATATATATATATATATATATATATATATATATATATATATATATATATATATATATATATATATATATATATATATATATATATATATATATATATATATATATATATATATATAATATATATATATATATATATATATATATATATATATATATATATATATATATATATATATATATATATATATATATATGCGAATTGGGTGGACGTTCGATTAGCTGAATGCACCACTTTGGCCTGACAACAGACACATACACAGAGATAGGCAGCAATTGTTGGGCTAATTCATCATTGGCAGCCGATCGGCAACGCTTTGGCTAGCATTCCTCTTCAACGAAGCCGAAACAACCTAAAGTGAAAGCTGATCGTTGCGAAAGCCTCAAAGTTGAAATGTTAAAGCGGCGTAAAGTTTTTGCATTGCTTCGAAGCTGCTTAGTGCAAGCAAATATGAGATGCCAACAAACAAATATAAATGAAAAAACGTGGGGAAAGGAGAACGGTTGTCGAGTGAATTTGAATGGTTCAATTAGACACATTAACAATAAACGATCACTCATTCATATTAGAAACGATGATTTATGATGCTCTCAACGTTTTGTTGCGAATATTTTGGCAGCTAATTCATTTTAGCACTCATAACTTGCGACATCTTTTGTTATGCCAATCAAATATAAAATGCAACAAATTGTAAACCACTCAAATATGTCAAAAGAAATGAGAAATTGGATTGGATACGATTGGATAATCCTTCAAAAAATTGACGCTCAAATTTATTCGGGATATATATCCCGAATGAATGCACTTCATCAGAGACATATAAAAACAAAAAAAAAGGAGATTAAATCGATATAGTGCATTCTCGAATGTTGCTTTAAAATTCTTTGTTAGAATATGAAGTGTCAAATGCCTTTCAGAGAAGGAGGAGGGAGAGATGGAGAGAGAGAGATGGAGAGAGAGAGAGATGGAGAGAGAGATGGAAAGAGAGAGAGGAAAGAATCAGAAATGATTGCGCAATGAGTGCAACCTGTAGAAAATATTATAGTTATCATTGAATAAAAGCATATGAAGGAGAAATAACCACGAGCAAAAATTTGAGTTTGGAATCCTGCTGCGCACATATACTTATATACCTACATGCATTCAGAGATACATACATACATATATACATACATACAATCATATATATACATACGTACACATCTAGGTATACTCACGCATACACGCATGCGCGCATCGACAAAGACACAGAAGTTCAATATTGTAAACTGCTAGCCAATTATCATATCACTAACCATTTATGCAAACGATAGAGGCAAATCAACGAAAAAAATAAACAAATATCTAAAAGAAAAAAAAAGAGAATAAAACAAAGAAAAGAATAAAACAACTGGAAAAATGACATCATTGTATTTAACAATCAATTTGGGCTCATAGCATTTGCTAAGAACTCAATTGTACTAAAACTTTAAAGAAATTTACTAGTAACTAATTTCAACTTTTTTTTGAGCAAATTTTTTCATTTATTAGCTATTTTTCTATTGAAATAACACATAAATAACTATAGTAGTCTATTAATTGATCTCTTTAATATTAGAATTGCAGGAATTTTTTTATTTTGCATTTAATCCTTAAAGAATGAAAAATTTTATAACGAGTGGGAAAATTTTAAGTACCAAATATTAAGTATTTAAGTATTCCACTCAATGATATGCATAACACAACGTAGAAAAGATTATAAAGTATACACCATACGACATATTTGCTTATCTAGAGACAAATCATTTAATGCGCTTTGAAATGCTCAGCCTAACATAATCTACATATGCGGCTATGTCATTACCGTAATTCTGTTCAATTTCATTCTCATTCGACATCATTTATCGACTCGTGCAGTAAATATAGGAGGCGTTCACTAAAACGAGAGTAAGTTATTCTATCAATTCTACCAATTTCAATCTAGTCCAATGGTTTACTATTTACCAAGCTATCTGATTAGATGGTAAATGTTTTTTGCAGTAATCTCACAGCTGAGCATTTAGTAGATAGTCTTTAATTGCCTGGGGCATTTTAGGTTAGCCCCGTACCCCCTTCCCCACCCCTTTGTCGATCGTCGAAATATTACATCTAACAACACTTCGCAATTTCAGTTATTTTGAAGGGGTTCCTTTTCCAGCACTCTTCGAATTTTTCGCAAACAAAAGCAAAAAATTTCTAACAGTTTTTTTTTCCGCACATTTGATTGGGTGCAGCAATAAAATGCATTTTTATTTAGAAGAGATATGCAACCGGTTGGTCATATATGAAAAGCAATGTTTTCATTTCTCTAATAGGCAAATGCCTAGATAGGTGGTCGATGCAACACAATTTACTCTCGATGCAGCATAGTGGCAATTAGTTTCAATTTATGAGCAACGAAACAACGCACCACTCAGCCTACCGTATAAAAGTCGATAGAAGTGACTACATTAGAGTGCTTCAGTTACCAAACCTCATCGCTTGCGTGTTTAGTCACCACAGCAGAAAATTTGTTCGCCTGGAACGATCGTTGTTGATTGCTTGTTAGTGTCGGTTTTATCGTCGTGTACATTTTGACATTTAAGATTAGATCCATTAAATCTAGACACTCATCAAATCCATGAAAGAATTAACTTACGGTATATTTGGTCTATAAATATTTGCATAATTAGTCAGCATTCATTTTGCCTGCAATAGATCGTCCAGTTGCTCCATTATACAACCACTACGATTGCTTTAATTAAACCAATCGAGATCTAGCGAGGGGAGTGGGGTTCTTTATGAATTCATTCGCGCTTTTGAATTGGATTCGTATTTTGACAGCATATTTTATTGACAGCCCAACCATTGGGAGCAGCGAATATGTTTGGATATTCGATATGCTACTTTTTAAGCTCTCCATTTTTAGCGACTTCCAACAATTGCTTAAATAGAAGTTGCCTCACTCCCCCCCACCCCCCTCAAACCCCCCCAACCCCCCACTCCCCACCCCCAACCCCCACCCCCCTTTTTATAATCGCTTGCGAGTGAATTTTTTTAAAAAGAGTTCACATAGGTTACAAAATTTAAGCATTATTTACTCTAATTGTAAACATTTTTCTATTTTGTATTCATTGAAAAAAAAAATCTTTTTTTGTAATTTTATTCACGGATTTTGACTGGCTTATTAAAGAGGAAATTTGTTGCTTTCTTCATATGAGAATAGAGAAAATTCCATAAATCGAAAAGAGATATTGACTAATAAATTTGCATAAACAACACTTGAATATTAAGAGAGATTGTTATGCAAATGAGGAAACGTTCGTTGTGCTACGAGATTGCACGATAGTTATGGATTATCGCATATTTATTAATGCAGCTTTTCACATCAAAATACTATCGTATATGTCAATCTTAGCGTAGCATTGTTCCGCAATGAAAACAATTCATTGCTAAATGCATCAAAGTCGAGCCGCTAGCTCTAATCCAATTATGTATCATTAACGGATCATTGACATGGCAACGATCAATGCCTCCAGGAGGCCGCATATCCCTCTTTTTCCCATCCTCAGAGCACATGTTCCCTCTGGAAGTGTCACAATTGGACCACTTTAATATGCTACCGACAATACCCATTTATCGCCATAGAAACTATTTACGTTGCTCACTCTTTGATGCTAATCTTAGAGTCTCTCTTAGAGGTAGAAAACATCATTTTGAGTATCCATAATCGTATTCGTGATGATAGGTTTTGTCTAATCCTCACTTAAACCACTTATATATCGTTCAACTATGCTTATATTTTACGGTTTACTCTATTAATTATGATTGAAGCGTAGCAGCATTTAAATATTAGCGAAAAACACATCGATAAAAAATAATATCAATAGAAAAGCTAGAAAATTGTCTACTCCACATAGGTGACTAATCATTAGGTAAATAGGTGATTAAGTAATTAATATAAGGTAATTAGGTAACTAAGCAGTACGCTCATATATTTGTTAAATGTTTGACGATATTTCTGATATTTATTGCATAATTATTTATTACACTAAATTAATACGAGAAATTTGCCTAAGTTTAAAGAAAAAGGAAAATTCGAAATTCAAAGATTGCCTCTCTTCTGTGATATTGATGAGGATTCAAAAGCATGTTAGATAGAATGCAGTATTTAGCGATGGAATATGGATGAATATTCAGTGGTGGTTACTGCATATCCCCTTTGGATATGCGGATTGAGCACATATTTGATTGAGCTAGGGTTGCTCATTCGTGTTACACAAAAATTACGTCCTAATTCATATTGCATCGTGAGAGAGCAAGATGGAAGAAGGAGAGAAGATATAAAATAAGAGGGAAATAATAAATTGCTATTGAAAAAATTCTATGAGTTGGATTAGTATATATTGAGTTAATAGACACGTTACAAATAAGTCAGATATGCATTTTATGATTGCTGTGTTCCTTTAGATAAAACGTTTCTTTTCATTTTCCATTCACTATTCAAGTAAAGAAACAAAATATGTGATGTAAGCTATATATGGGAAGACGCTTGCCTCGTTGTATAAATATCCTTTCATGACTTTGCCAACTCTATATTCGTTGATTGTTTATGTGATTGTAATATTTGGCTTTGGTTTGTATGCAAATTTCAACTTATTCTTTGAAGTGTGCTATCTCTCTTAAAATTACACAAGCTACTTCCTTGTAAATTTCATCAATTTTTTGATTCTCCAAAATACTGGAGAAATTCCAAGCTGGAGTGAGGATTTTGATATTGCCGTAAGGATTTTCGAGAACGATAAAGAGATGAGCTTTCTGAGAGAGGTGAATTTGTCGCCACAAACAGACCGCCCTTCATACCTTAGAAAAATGAATCATTGCGCTCCCATGACGCTTACAGAGGTCTTGGCAAGAACGGGCATTTATACTATACAGTCCTTGTGATAGCTCAAGTGAATCCCGACGCCCCATCTTTCAACAGTGAGCGCAGCTTACAGACTACTATACTTCGAGCGTCTCTGTGACGAACGGGACAGATGACTTTTGCTATTATTGACATCATTCTGGATTGTAATGCTGTGAGAACATGACTATAAGTACTGAAACATCAGCCTATTTTATATCTAACCTCATTCATCTATACTCTTGTTCTCATCTTTGTGTATGTACAAATCATAGTTGCATATTTATTCTGTCTGTATGTAATTTTTGAAGTTAACGTTGTGTGCAAAAAATTAAGCGTTTACTTCTCAAAAATGCTGCAAACAACATCAATGCTCTCCCCTTATCTAATTTTCTACTTTGCCTTCAAATACTCCAACTTATCATTCCAGAAAATACTCCAACTTATCATTCCAGAAAATATCTTCGCGCTTCAATATATCCTAATTGAGTGCATTTTAATGAGCTAAGTAATAATAATTCTTTTTTTTTGTTCAATTGCAATAATAAATCCTCATAGAGCTAATACGCGCATTGGGAATAATAAACTGTAATGGCATATTACGCAGCTGAAATTCCACTGATCGATACGATGTATGAAAGATGAGTGTGAAAATTTTGTAGGTAGAGGAATTAATTAAGCTCTTAGATGATTCGTTGTATAAGAGTGTAAACTTTTCTTGCAGATAGACTCGAATTCATGAATCTCATCTTTGTGTATGTTAGAACTAAAAGAACTATCGTATATATTGATCCAGTAAGTTAAATCACGGCAAATATAGGTATACACAATAGTAGAATGATAATAAGTTGGAGTATTTGAAGGCAAATTTGAAGATTAGATAAGGAAGAGCATTTTTGAATGTGGTTTATGATTATCCTGAAACATCAATGAAACCATAACTAGACTATTATTATCCTAATTTTTTGAGGCCAATTTTGAGGACAAAAAAAATGATATGCATGAAAATGGGATTTTCAACGAAGCAAGAAGAGAGACGCTAGAAGAAGAACCATTACTTCTTTTTTTTTCGCCTTTAGTCAAAAATTCTATTCATAAACTTCTTTTTATCCTTTTCAGCTATATTCATTATATAATATGCCTTATTTCACCTATGTAGTACATACAAATTACACTTTAATTTGCATAAATTAACGCTTCCTAGCAAAAAGTTTTTGTGCTCATTAAATGCGAATAAAAAAATAAGAGCGAAAAAGAAAAAAAAAACGAAGAATTTATTTTTACTAAGCGATCTATATTGATCACATATGGAAAATTTTGCAAATTGAAATTGAAAACGTTTGCTTACTAATTGGCAATAAATCAGAAATGTCAAACAAAACGATGGATTTATTCGAAAATTCTCTCTCACCCGATCGCAGATGCCCTATCAGAGTGTACGATCGAATCTAGTTTGCATAGAGACGAAGAGAGATCGTAAACGGTAACCAGCTTGCACATTAAACGTCTCCTACCATAATTCATGCGTAAAATATCAAAATGTTCGTTTAGTGCTCAATAAAATTGCTTTATTTTCATTGCATTTCTAGTTGTTTTTTTTTTTTGCATTTCTTTTATGATATAAATATTTGCAATTTATATCATTTAATATTTTTTTTTGAAATCATTTTATTTTACAACTTCGAATAATTTGCAATTTTTTGCAATTTTTTTTTGCAATTTTTCAATTCCTTAGGAGGAAAAGGCCTTAAATAGCTAAATATTATGTCAAGGTAGTATCAAAAATTTTTTTACTTCTTACACCTCTTAAACTAAAATTTATTATTATTAAGTGCTAAAAAAAACCTCATATTAAAAAGTACTTCAGTTTTAAATTACAAAAAATTTGATTCATGAATAGTGTAACAATGTTGAATAGGTGGATTTTTTCGGCAAATAAAACTTATCGCTCTTATAGAGATGCAACATTTGCATTTATATTGCGTTCTTTGAAGGTGCTCTCCGAGCATTTTCGACAGATTCAACAGTTGTGTACACACCACTGTTGGTTGATATTGCTATAACATAGTCAACAGACGTTCATATAAGCTTTAACCATAACAGACTCTCTCTATCAACAGATTTATGCAAAATAAAAGCTCAACTAGAATAGTTGCATCATAAAGGTTGTAATCATTCTATGTTCCTTCTCGAAAAAATAATCACGGTATCATATGATTGAGTATGAAACTTAATCAATGACACAATGAAATCGTTGTTTTTTTTTCTTGTTAGTGAATATTTCAACATCTATTGATATCTATTAGAAATGCGATTCATAAGTTGAAATAAATCACGCTTATTCGATTAGCGAGAAATGATAGAAGAGATTCACTACGATGAATAATGTTGATTTTTGATGCATTAGATGTGAATCGAAGAGAATGAATGAGTTATGAAGTGTTCATTCGTTCAATAAATTTTGTTTTTTTATTTCTTTTTTTTTTTTTGAATTCGCCTCTAAGTTTTCATTAAAATAAACTCAATTTTTCTATTTCTCTTTATTCAATAAAAAAAAACTTAATTATAATTTCATTTGTATTGATAGAAGAGCAAGAATACATAATTGAAAGCATATCATATATGGTAGAAAAAAATAATACCATATAAAATAAATTAATAAATCTCATGTTGAATGTTAAAATCACATTTGTCCTATATTCCACAAAATAGACAACGAATTTCTTCTTTTTTCGCGAGATTGTTGCAAAACTATCTTCAAAATTTCCTCAATTAAAAGTTGTTCAACGCATTCTATTTATAACGGATGCCATATGAGATTTGGCTAGATGGAAGTATTCATCAAAAAAGTACCGTAATCTAAAAATATAAGCCCATTGTAGAGGCGAAATATTTTCAATACTACCGCTTATAATAGCAAATTTGTTAGATTGTGGAAGTGAGTGGAGATAAACGATTGGAGATTTAGGCAGCCAATATTATTTTCTCCAGTAGAGCACTCGCTCTATAAGTTTGGTACACCTTTAAGAGAATATAGAATCAGATCAACAAGCAGGTAAATTGAGATCGCCTCTTTCTACGAATAAGATATTAAGAAAATATGAGGGATGTTTTTATTAGTAGATTTATGTGGAATCGAATGGTACCAAAATTTGTTACAAATTGCGAGAAAGATTCGATGTGGTGAAAGAAATGTGAATGTTTTGCCAACGAATGGACGGTAATTACAGAGTGGGGGTGACAATGACAAATTCCATTACACTCTAGGCGGGCGCCCGATATCAAACTCCCCGTAACTTGTGTGCCGATATGCCACTCTACCGTACGCCATTGCGCTCTTGCTATGTTTCTTTTCGCTTTAGTCATTTGCAGAAAGCATTATTTGCATATACCGGACGTGGGCATTCTCTATAAAATTCCATGATAAGCAAATATATATACTGTACAACTTCAAATAATGCCCCTCCTCATTAAATTTACTCAAAAATTTACGAAGCTTATAATTGGTAAGTTTTACCTGGGGTAATGTTATATGTGAATGACTCATAAATGTGCCGTAGTAGTCATTCAGTCAGCTATGATATAATAAGGAATAAGGAACTAAATGGCAATAAAGCCGGATAATATACTGAATGAATGCAACTAAGAAATAATAGCAGAGACAAGTAGTGCTTCAAGATCCTCACAAAACGCTCAACTATGAAATAAAATAATGAAACCCGCTATTTTCAGCCAACTATTTGCAAATTTTCGCAGTTATTTACCAATAAAAGTATAAATTACAAAATAATACCATAATTTGATAGTTATACTTTTATTATATTATAAAAGAAGCAATAAAAATTAGTGAATTCATTCTTTTTTTTTTCATTTGCATATTAAGCTAAATTCTATGGAAATAATCATAATTATGGTATATTTATTGACGTATTAGAAAAATTATGATAAATTTATAGCTAAAATCTTTCATGATGAAAAAAAAATATATTTTCTATAATTCATTTGGAAAATTATTGAAAAATATTTCATTATATATATTTTTTAATACTCATAATAAATTACAAAGATTTACTATTATTCACTTAAATAATGCAAATAACTTATTCACTCGTCGATTATATCAATATGATTTACTAAATTTATGAGCAGCTTTTTATTAATGTTCGCTTGAAATTTTAACGACTATTCAAAACTATTTTATCCATTTTAGCAAATTAATAGTCGCAAAATACATTAGGACGACACCTTTAACTATGCAGCTGCAATGTTTGCGTCTGTCTGTGAATGTCTATGTGTCCGAGCATAGTTGTTTCAATTTAGGTAGCACTAAATTTGGAATTGCGGAATTTTATAGATATAATATGCGCTTTAATGAATCTCATGTACCAACGTTGAAAATACTTAAGCGAGCTTGCAACAAATTAGAGATGCTTTCTTGTGTTGAAAGTATGCTCTAGAAATTTGCATGCTTTTCATAGACGTTTCAAGGCAACATTTAGTGATAAAATCTAAGAGGAATTTTGACATAAGATTATAGTAATCAAATAGCATATTTTGCAACTATTAGGAAGTGAATAGAGCAAGAAATATCGAATATGGAGAATAGCTGCAATATTCTATTCAATTAATGAAGAATTTATGAAATATATCAAAAATTATGCATTTCCTGTTGATGAATATTATAATTGAATTAAATTTTAATCACTCGATGAATCGTTTATATTTTTTAAACAGAACAAAACTACACAAAAATAGAAGTCTCGGATAATTACGAGAAGAATGATAGACGAGGGGGCGAAAGATTTTTGAAATTTTCGAATGAAATACGACAGCGAAATGCAGGTTACGCTAAGCAAGCCAAAGAAAGGAAAAAGATGGGTGGTGCGAAACACGTCCGTTGTGCTATCGGCTCAACGTCCCCAGTATAGCTTTTAGCAAAATGCGCTCGCATCAACCATCAACTCTACGCTTCGTAGATTCCTTAATCGTACACCTCATTTCGCTATTCCATCATGCAATTGCAATAAATCTTTGAATCTACTAAAAAAATACTGCGGGATATCCCACTAATATTCAAAAGCCTTTGCAAACATCAAATTTATTCATATGTGTGTGTGTGTGTGTGTGTGTATTTGTGGTGTATATGTCTGTGTCTGTATGTCTGTGTGCATCTTCCTGTCCACTATAATATTTCGAAGATTGAAACCACTAAAATTTAACCATAGCATGTTGTGAATTATTGATACACCTCTATAAACGAACTATAAAATCTGCAAATAAATTTATTCTTATAGAACTATGAATTATGAGCAAATAAATGATTTTTTTTTCTTTGATAGGATACTATTAAATTCCAATGATTTTATTCTATCAGATATTCCACCAAATCGTTTGCATTAAATCTTCTGAAAAAAAAAGATTTTCCTCTCGATTTTTTCTTGCACTAACAAGAAAATCGGGACAGTTATATGCAAATTTTTAGCAATATTTAAATGGCTACAGCTCTACTTCTAAAGCTTAGTAATTGGCTTGAATTTTGTTATTTTAGGTCATCCTATAATATCGAATATTTCAGCACATATCATGCCCCTAAATTCAATCATTCTCGAGTTAAAACAAAACCGCATTTACTTAAATACATATATATGTGCACAATCCTATAGAAGTATATTGCCAATAAAATATGCTTTTTGAATGGAAGTTTCATAATATTGGCTTGAGATACTTTTCGAGAAGGATTTTTTTTTCTTAAACACGATGGGGGATTCCTGAAATCTAGAACATAAGAGCACCTATTACTTTGAAAAAAAATTGCAGTGCAAATTGTAAATTTAAAACATGCAAATTTAGATTGTTTGTTTTATCGAAATTAAAACCACTCAAACGTGCGACTATTTTTGCATAATTGAAATTGCAAAACAATTGCAAAATATGCAAGGAGGATTTCGTTTCGTTTTGCATCTCATTAATGCAATCAGCGCTATTGAAATAGCGAAAAATTCTAATAATCTACGCTAGAAATGACGTGGTTAACCGCCTCACAATTCAAAAATTCTATCAAAAACAATTATAACAAATTTTACTCTAGCAATTTTAATCATTTAATACCTAGTATATTTCAATAAAGTTTTATTGGCCGAAGTTTTTCGTCGATGATGTTTTGAGACTAATATATGAACGCCTATAAACATATATGCATAATATGCATAATTAGCATATCTATTTAGTATGTTCATACAAAAATTTACAAATTGGTGAACATTTTGAAATGAGATCGGAAAATTAAGTTTATTTTAGCACACATCTATAGATCAAAAAAGTATTTAATACTACTTGTAAAGTTTTATAATAAATGTATAAGTAAATTCGCTAGTAATATCTATTAAATTAGCATATCTATAAAGTAATAAAATGTAAAATAAATTCGTTTTGGTTTTGATTCAATGCACAAAAAAATGTTATCGATAATGGGAATGATTCGGCTAGAAATAATCACTAATAAAAGTATAATTTCAATAATATTTTCATCTATTAAAATATTAAATTTCAATGAAGAGATAAAAAATTTCGATGTAAGAAAAAAAAAATCAATAAGTATATTTGCATAGAAAATTTTCATCTAGAAACGATATCGAATGTTTTATTTTTGAGATTTTCAATTCTAAAGCAAAACGCCAATAAATTTATCGCCTTATGCGTCATATTACAAACAGAAAAAAAAAAGTTTAGACATTTTATTGATCAATATGTTACCGCTTTTATTTGCGCGTCACATATTTCTCAAGATAGCCCTCTATGATAGTCTATCTCGGCTCCCGTTGCAAAATCTCCCAGCCATATTTTAGGCGCATCAAACAAATCTATTTATTTTAATTTAGCAATTGAAAAATGTAAATTTTATCATCGAAAAAAAGACATTAACAAGTAGAACTGTTTGATAATTCGAAGTCGAAAATGATTTCCTCTTATCGAATCAGGTTTTTTTTTTTTTGAAAACGTCAAAACTTTCCCGAACTTTTTCATGTAGTTGAAGGGCAAAACTTGGGAAAACTGTACTTGGGAAAAAATTGCCAATAACAAACAACCTACCTATACTGTTTAGCTTTTTTTGGAAGATTGGCTTATTTTTATGCAATCGTTCCTTATCTGACACCTTATTATTTCATTTTCCTGTTGTAGTAAGCAAAAAAGGCTACATCCCGAAAACATATCTTCTTATGCAAAGGCTTCTAGACACTATAAGCGTAAATTTTAATTTTAAGCACTTTTAAATTAGTAGATATTGAAGGATATTTGACAGAAAATTATATGAATGCGAAACTACATTCCACGCTCAAAATGAAGCTATTTTCAGGAGAATATATGAGGCACTTAATATATAATGATGTAAGTAAGCATCGAACATTTACAATTTGAAGATTTCGGCAAGCATTTCACAACGTCTAGTTGAAATATTTTGTTAGACGAGATAAAGCTAAAGAATTTTACGAAATTCACAAGAGAAATTGATAAGACATATCGTTATCACTAATGATATCACCAACCTATATCAATGCAGAGTAAATAGCTATCCAAAAATGAAGTGAATGTCTTCATTGAAATGATACAAAAAACCACCTAAGCAATATTCAACTTTAATGAGAGAATTAAACAACGTTAATAATTACTACCATTTCTTCCTCAAAATGAAAGTATCGAAGAGGAAATCACAAACACAATAAGGGAAAATAGACGATACTAAGACAACGAATAGTTGCAGCCGCCTTTCGAAGAGGGTTGAACTGATTTTGTTCGGTAGATAATTTGACGAACTCACGTAGAGAGATTAATATCATTCATTAATTCTTTGATGATAAATAGTGTTTGCTCGCTTCCTCTTGCGATTCTCTTCGTTTTTTCTTGTGGGCAGCCGTCGATCGTTTTCCAATCCAACAATTCTTGTGCACACACACACACACACATATGTGTTGTCTTTCTCTCTCACTCTTCAACGCTATATATCTACGAATTGAATGCGTTGCGTATCGTTCGGCCACCGTTTAGAAATGCTAGTGCATTATACACAGTAGATAAACGAATGCTGATTGGTGCGTGTAGTTGAAACAACTCCGCCCAACGTTCTGCATAGCAAGGCAACGCGCTCCGAGTGCCGCACTACGTGATTTATAGCCCCATAAAGTGCCGGCCGTTAGAATTGCTCCTCGAGCATTTAGGCGTCGCCACCATAAATTCTCGACATACGATTTACGACGTTTCGCGTTGAGCGATGAGTTGTGCAGAATCGTATATTGGTACTGCGCCATCAACTCATCATCCCTCCTCTTACTATACAGAATGGGCGCCTCCTCCTTATTTAGCGCCTTATGCTCCTTCTGCTTCACCCACTTATGTACCACCACCATCAACTTCACAACAATGGCATCCATCAAATAACTATCAAAATCCACCACCAACAAATACCTATAAATGGATGCATGTTAGACGTACGGTTACTAAAAATACTGGTTAGTATTTTTTTTAATTTTTCGTTTATTCTTTAATAATATTATTTTACTATTATATGAAATTTAATTTTCGATAATTGTATCTAATATTTTTGAAGATATGCTCAATCGTGACGAGTAAATATTTCAAGAAAATTACCCATTTTTATCGTATAGCATAAATCATTAAATCGATTTTTTTTTTCAACTATATAGCTAATTTTGAATTTATATTTTCGATCATAAATGCCTATAGTTTAATAAATTGTTTTAAATACTTAACATTTTGATAAGTTTATCATTTCATAGCTAAAGTGCTTCAAAAGTTGGAGAGTTTTTTTTTTCTCGAAGATGGAATTGTTGATCGATTTCATTCATTTATGATAGATATATAAGTAAATAAGCAATACTACAAATTAGTGAATATACGTATGAGAATAGTCGTTTAGAATAGCGAAAATGAATGATGCAAATTACTTTTGATTTTATTTAGCATTCAAGGTAAACCAGAGGCCTCACCATAAAGAGTCGATTAATCATTTTTTCTTTCATCATTATCAATTATTACGTTATCATAACAATGATCTCACAACAATACATCTATTAGTTTATATTATTGTATAAATTCACCGTTTAGTTTGTTTTTTTTTTTTCATATATTGATTCAGTTGGATAGCATTTTATAGTGTTAATAAAACTAAAAACTGATGACCGATTTGTAAAGTAATATCGGAGTTGTCCTAAGTGAGATAAGAGGTGATATTAAGAGGTTGCAGTTTTTAAGCGCTAGCTTCAGGCTGAATTTGAATTATTTCTCCATACAAGTGATGAATCATAAGAGAATCTATAATATTGCATAAGTGGCAAGTTATTTCAAACGTAGAATTAGCTATGATTTCTCACTCTTCTATGGAATTATTCATTTTGAGCTATCATATCTTATATTGGGAATTTTTTTTTCATGTTATCTTACGTAACGTTTTGTATGACATCCTTCTGCTTAGTTACATAAATTCATCCATAAATTTATATATATATATATATATATATATATATATATATATATATATATATATATATATATATATATATATATTTATATATATATATTATATATAATATATATATAAATTAGTTAAATGAAGAAATTTTTGCTTGTAGTTGCATAAATGTGGTCGCTTCAATTAAAATATAAATATATCGTCGTAAAATTTTATTGTGTATATTTGAAGTAAGGATATTAACCTGTTTTGAGATGTGTGGTTGCTGAAATATTGCTTAACATATATCATATCCACTTTTATATTTATTAATAATTCGATAGCGTATATCAATGTTATTTTGCCCAATCAATGAGAGAGATTATTTTAGTTATTTTATTGTTGTTTACCTTATCGTCTCTCATTTAAATTTTTCCAATATGGCGTTAATATATGACATTGCTTTTTGAATTTTCAATTAATTATGTAAACCTACTATATATATTTGTATTGCATCGTTTTCGTGACAATTTCCTCTCTCTCTCTCTCTCTCTCTCTCTCTCTCTCTCTCTCTCTCTCTCTCTCTCTCTTGTTCCCTCTCTCTCCTTCTCTCTGTCTCCTTCTTTTTGAAGGCTTAATTTCGAGGAAATTATTCGTTCTTTTTAAACGCCTAAAACGATGACTATCAATAATAGCATCTTAATCTAGTATGTAGAGAATCTGCGAAGGAAATGGTACGATTCGGTATGTCAAAGAGTAAAAACCGAATGAAAAATTATCCAAAAAAAAGATTTTTTTTTTCATTACTGCAACCTGAAAACAAATTAGTTTATTATACGATCTTATCGTTGTTGCAACATCAATCGATCATTAATGCAGAAGTTTGCAGAAGTCTGATTTTTATATATCGTTATGAATAGCTTAAAACTTTCTTCTCTCTTTGAATATTTGAATAAGTTTTAAAAATTTATTTATAATTTTAAATATTTTTCAATACGAAGAAAAAAAAATCAAATCAGTTTTTTTTTTTATTTCAGCGCCAAAGCGACGTGTTGTAACCGAATCGAATGTGAATCGTACAAATTTCTCGACGCATCAATTAACCGAACTCGAAAAAGAGTACTACACATCAAAATATTTGAATAGAACACGACGAGCTGAAATCGCGTCTATTTTGCAATTGAATGAAACTCAGGTAAGCCTTTATAATGTTCAAACTAAATCTTCTTGTTAGAATAAATCAATGGGATAAACGAATCACCTATTGCGAACACCTAATCTCATAAGAAGGGGGGGGGGGGGAGGGTGAGGAATGAGGGAAGGTTGAGGGAAAAGAGGAGTCTATTTAAACGAAGATACCTTCTGGGGTATGATAAAAAAAAGGGAAAGCCGATGGAATGGGGCACCGTTTCATGAAAAAAAAAAAAGAATTCGAAGAACGGCGCCATGCTTTCCTTATCATTATTGGAGTCCTTATATAGCATAACGATTATAATAATACGAGTGATATAAAAATTTCCCTTATTATTTTCTTAAGTAAACTTTATGAAAGCGATTTTTTTTAATGGAAAGTGAAAAATGAAAGAAAAGTGAAAAAGTGATTACCAAAAAAAAAAAATTCCATAAAAAGCGATTTTATTTAATAAACGATTATGAGGGGAAAAATTTAATGCATCAATCGAATTGTTGTATTTATTATCGATGTTGATTTATTCTATCTTATAGTTTAGAAAATATAATAGTTTATTTTTAATATTATAGAATAGAAATTCGATTATGAATATATATATATATATATATATATATATATATATATATATATATATATATATATATATATATATATATATATATATATATATATATATTGAATTATTTGTCATATATTTTTATTATTTATCGATGTTTTATTGCGAAATCGAATTTTAGTATTAAAGAAAAAAAAAGGGAAGAATTGTTCATAGATAATTATAAATTTTTATAATCTCAGTGAGAAAAAAAAAAGTCTTTTGCATTTAAAAAAAATTTAAATAATATAAATCTTAGAGAGGCTTTTTTTTTCTTCAAAATTATTAATGCAGAATTACTTCTAAGATTGCATATTAATGTGATAGAGTATTACTTATTTCTTTACTCATCGAATACTTGTTAGTATGAGTAACAATTATTGCATTAATAGAATATTTCCAATACTTTGATCAATACGATACAATATTTATTTTTAAATGAGTGAAAATTGATCGAATAGTTGATGCTAATGGCAAGAAGAAATCCAGCAATTGTCCATTGCTAGAGGCAATAAACATCGAAATATTAGAAACGATGGTTACTTCTTCTCAATTCTTCTTTGTGTGCGGCGGTCTTTTAACTCAATGATGGATTGATGGCACAGTGTTGTATAGCAGTGGAAAAAAAAAACCGCCACTAGTTCGTTTAGCGTTGTTTCGTTGTGTTCACAACGTTAAGCAATTTTTTAGTTGCTCTCTTTTCTTTTTTTTTCTTCATCGAACAAAATGGTTTTTCTTTTTTCTTTTTTAGAGGATTAGTTTTGTTGCTTATTTTTATGCAAAAATTTGAAATATTGCTTTTTTTTTGAAAAAAAAAGCAAAAATATTTAATATAAGATCAATATAATTTATACTCTGATAAGTCATGAATGTGTTTTTTGTTTATGAGCAGTGTTGAAAAATATGAGTATTATAAGTTGCAAATTGCAAATTGCAAATTATAATCGTATTTTGTGTGCTTTTTTTTAAAAATTACATACTGATTAAATAGCTGTGTTAATGTTGCAATAGTAAAAGTGCAACTTGAGCAGTGTTTCTTCACTATGCAATATTGCAATCTCATTCTTATGCAGAAATTCATTTCGTTTAGTATCGTTTATAGGAGATGTTATTTATTGCAATATTAATGCAACGTTTTCCGCTTTAATACAATGAGAACAGTTCAGTGCAAATTTGCAATTTTCATTTCACACTTTTGCAATACGTTAGTCATAGTAAAATTCGATGAAAGAAACGTATGACTTGGATTTTTTTTTTTCAACACAAAGATCGTTGCAATAAGTTCTTTAGCAGGGAAAATGTGACAAGCTATATTCGTTTGCCATAAGTGAGTTATAAATTTGTTTTCTATCGTTAGTTTATATTATGTAAACAGCGCATCAATTTCTTTAATTTATCTCGTTTTATTTATTGAACTCATATATATATATATATATATATATATATATATATATATATATATATATATATATATATATATATATATATATATATATATATCGTTTTTTTTCATGACATATAACTAATATTCCTTATTTATAGGTAAAGATCTGGTTCCAGAATAGGCGAATGAAAGAGAAAAAGCGACAAAAAGAGCAAGCATTTTTGGCAAGAGGCATAGCAACAACATGCGATGGAACACAACTCTCCGATCCAGCATGGTCCGAATCACCATCTAGCACACCGAATGATTCGCCGAAGACGTTGCCACCAAATTTGTGAGGAATTTTATTCGAGGGATTATCTCATAAAAATTCAACGCCATTATGCCTCGGTTGTAGTTTATCCTTATTTATGAAAAATATCGATTTGTGTGGATTCACGTCTATGAATTCTCTTGCCACATCGTTCAGCTTATTGTCGAAAAAAAAAATGAAATCATTTCATTCAAAAAAAAAAAAAAAAAAAACTGAGCCATTCAAAAATCGTTTAAAAATTTATGCAAATATTCTAACACAAATGTTTCATTTTTTTTTTAAATTTGCATATAATTCTAACAAGAGGGAAATTGAACCAAAAAAAAAACACACACAAATGCTTATATTTTCTAATTTTATGCATCGAATTGATTGCAATTTTTAGTGATCGTATATGCTCTTTATTGTTATTGTTGTTGTTGTTGTTTTTTTTCCAAATATTCACACAACATGCCCAAAACAACAACAACAACAACAACAATAAAGAAGAAAGTGAAAAATTCGACTTCACTTGTCAATAAAATTGGCTTATTGCCAAAATGTTTTAATCGTTTTTATTAAAAGGATCTAATCAATCAAAATCCATCAAATATGACAAAACAATAATCACTCAAAATATATGAAATTTATCTCTGAACATTTTCATTTCTCTCTCTCTCTTTTTTTTTTGTTTCAAATAATTTCCTCATAATCACTCATCTTTTGAATATATATTATTCACCATGAAACTATCCACTCGTAGAAAGTTTTCATCATTGTTGTATATATTCAATTATAGGGCGAATTTATTCGTTGATAATAAACGTGAATAAGTGTTGATAATATCGAAGATCTATAAAGGTGATTGGAGTGCTAATGTTAGGTGCTTTCTCGTCTTTTTTTCTTGCATAAGCCTATATCATTATTTGTCAGCAACATTCTTTTATTGTCGAGTGTTGATTCGATGATGAGAGCTAATGAAAACGTTTAAAGCAGCTTAATTGAGAAATTTTGAGAAGTGTTAAACAACGAGTATATCACCCAATAAATTAGTGAATATGCTTATCTATGAGGACGGAGGGGAGGGGTGGGGGGTGAGGGGGGAGAGAGTTCATATTTGACAAATAATGGAAAATATTTGTATATCTTCTTAAGTTGAAGATAAATAATAAATATATTGGCGCCATCGAAATTCAATAATGAAAAACTTGATCAAAGAATTTAGAATGTCTATTATCGCTTTCGTGATTACGTGCTTATCAAATAATCAATTTCTTGATATTTCATCGTCTCTTCAAAAAAAAAAATTCTTTTTTTTTTTCGCAATCGAATGCAACGGTTATAGGTGAAGTGATAACCGCTAATGCAGATCGCTCATAATCTTGTAACTAAGGGGGGGGGGGGGGAGGGGGGAACGTTGAAAATATTTCCATTTAATTCTCTAGCGAAAACACAACTTCTTCCATTACTCTCTCCATTACTATATAGGAACCTCTTATATCATGATCGATAGAATGCTTTATATATGATAACAACGTTACACTGCCCTTATATTGATTGCGGATCGTGGTACAGGTAAAATGACACGGATATAGCGTGATTAACGGTGAGGATGTGAAGATATCGCTGGATTTATAGTGCACAAAGGTGATAAGGATATGACGGTGTTGTGGTATAGTTTAGGTGATTTCATCATAGAAGGTATCGCGGTTTGGGCGAATGTATGTATGTATGTGTGTGTGTGTGTTCGCGTTTAGGACGAGTTGTTACTGGGGGGTGGGCATCTAGTTCGAATCGGCGCTGAAGCGAGCACACACACACACACACACATACACAACTTGACATCTAGGTGATCGATGAAGCGGGCGGCCACATCAAAGCGTTTCTCTCTATCACGGCACTAGCAACAGCAGTCGAGGGTGAACTGCCCGACGCTCCTCTGCCCGAGGCCATCTCCTTTTGTTACAATTACTACTCTCTCTTCATGAATTGCACTATTTCAATTCACCGATGTATATCTATGATCACAATGTGTTCTCTTATTCTCTTCCTATAGCCACCGTATGACAAATGTATTTCAGTGCTCAATTTTCGACGCATTTCGTAGCCGTGGTTGCCCTTCGTTCCGCTCGTTTATGTTTTGCAATTTTTTGATGCATTTTCAAGGGGGTGAGCTATTCACATCACTAAAAATTCATTTCTTTTTATATTCTCTAGAAATGACGTCATAAATATTCAACAAAATCATCACATGTATCCACTAATCGCTGCAGTTTGATGACGTCATTTTCGCTTGAATAACGTTGAAAAATTTACTGCCCATTATAGTGTTCATACATTTGACCAATTGCGACAATTTTCCTGCAATGAGTTTGGTCTATTTCTTTTGCGTCTGAGATCACGAATGCTCAACCATAGGAAATAGGAGAGGAGAGGGAGGGAGAAGGAAGGATGGAATGTCGGTTATCCCTAGGGATGGAGGAGGGATGGTGATCATAGTCAGCAGATAAAACGCTAACTCGAAATCCTTCCACTTTCACACGTTTTCACAATGAAATCACTCCAGAAAAATATTCCATTTTATTTCAATCTAATCGAATAATTTGAAAATATTTTGTAAAATACAATGAAGAGATATTGCAATTATTATTTATTTGAATATAACTTCATTGCGCATCTATTCAATTAAAATTATTTGTAATTGTTGCATTCTATTGCAACAATTGAACAATTGCAACAATTGCAACAATTGCAACAACGAATATGTTGCTCAATTGATGCAACTATTATCCTAATAAAATCTTCGATGAATTTACTATGAAAATTGTTGAATTTTTATGCAATTATGACGATACATAAATCTTTTGTGGAATTTTTTTTTTTTCTTTTTATACTTCATTTCCTATTATAATTTTTACGCTTCATTTCTTGTTAATTGTTTTAATTTTTATATTTTTCTATGTTTTTATTGTCGATTTGCTTTGCTTAAATAAGACTAAATGAAGTTGAAAGATTATTATATGTGTACATATGATTGAATAAAGATGTTCTGTCACATATGACTATCGCATTAGATCAAAGAGTTCTTTTTTTTCTTTTTTTGTTTTGATACGTCGCCTTCACTCATTGATGTCATTTGCATTGGGCCTTCGGCAATCCTTTTGAAGTATGCTGCAATCCGAAATCCGATCGTGAAATTTGCATAGTAAGGTGTGGCGCTGTATTCGTTGAAATGAAGCCATAGAATGCGCTTTTTTTTGT
This sequence comes from Ascaris suum, assembly GCA_013433145.1. NCBI lineage: Eukaryota > Metazoa > Nematoda > Chromadorea > Rhabditida > Ascarididae > Ascaris > Ascaris suum. The sequence goes on along the minus strand of CM024170.1, from coordinate 13,280,382 downwards.
GCTATGATGTTCTTTGTATTCGATAAAAATTACGCCTGAAATTATCGTATCATCATATTTGTCGATCTTTCAAGAAATTAAAAAAAAAAGGGGGGGGGGGGGAAATCATCAAATAAAAAAGAAGATTAATCACTAATAAGAAAGGAAACTAAATTGACACTTATACTTGCCCTAAATTGATCGAATCTCTCTTAGTGAAATAAAAGATATACTGAACGAAATTTTGCCGGCTTATTTCTATCAGTCTCTATGAAATACAAAAGATTAAGTCGTATATGCTTTATTTTTTTGAATCTAACATCTATTGGTCTTTAAAGTAGAAATATTGTGTTTACTGCTTTCAAATAAAGAAATTGCACGATGGCGTAACTAGTTCCGAAAACGGTGCTCAATCATAAATTGTCGACTTGAATCTTATTCCCTTTTCGGTCTTTTTTTTTTCTTCAAAAAGTACTTTCATCGAATCCTTCTATACTGCCAAAGTTTTAATGAAAAGAAGATTGCCATAGCATTTAAAATAAAGATATCGACTTGTAAATTTCACTCTATACATTATTCATTAAAAAATAAATATAATTATAAGACCGTAAATGTAAACTAAATGAAATACGCATAATAGAAAAGTGGAAGAGCTAAACCAACTACACTTCTAGGCTCGACTTGATTTCATCTTGTGCCCATAGATTCGTGTTGCACCCTAAAAAAATGCCTCATCTATTACATACCTTTGCAAATTTACTTCATAAAAATGCAGTATAATGGCATCTCCTGTATATATGTATCTATCTATTTGTTTGCTCAGTGGCTTTTACTTAGAGACAACTAAAACTTCGAAGTTATGAAGTTAGCTGAATATTGTCAATAGAATAGCGCGACCCTCTATCCATAATTCACACTGATCTATTAACCTTGAAAGAGCATCGATATTTAGGGGAAAAAAATTACTATATATTTTACCATTACTCGATCTCCCATTTTTATACTGGCTAGATTATCAAAAAAAGCACAAATCTGCAGCAAAGATTTATTTGAGGCGACCGAATTAATTTAATATAAATATGAGGGCATTATTACTAGATAATTTATGAAACCGGTCGGTCAAGTGAGAGAGATGGAAAAGTCCATTATGCTATCTCTACGAGAACCATGCTTCTACACTTATTTCATAGAAAATTCTCGAACAAATTACAACTTTAAGAATCGAACATCGCATAATTTTTGATAATATTTGCAAATTTTACTTGTTAATGCTCATAATAACTTCTATATTTTAGAGGAGCGAAAACGACTTTCCATTTATCATAATCAAAGAAAAAAAAACCTTTGAATTCCTTTTAACAGAAGAAATAAACGTTTGAGCCTTTTAATTCGCTCGCCGTATTGTTTTTCATTCGAAAGCTCCATGGCGCATTCTCTATCGTCTATCTCTCTAAATTCTTCCACCATCTTTTCTAGTATTACTTAAATATTACATTCAATCAAATTTTTTATCAATAAATTAATAAAGCTTTACTGATGACGAAGTTGTTTAAAATTAACAATTTTTTACATGCAATGTTTATATATTTAATCTAAGTTCAAGTTCAAGTTCAAGTTCAAGTTCAAGCTCAAGTATCTACTTCTGCTATGATCTTTCAAGTATGAAAAAATAAACAAAACAAAATGTCATATTACTTCAAAAGTTTTCGTAACTCTTTTCGCCTTTCCCCTCATTATATTTCTTCACCTAATCTTTTCTGTAGAGGGAAATAATGCCAATGAAGAGAGCGATGATTACGATATAGAACTGAGTGAGATTTAGCGCATTCACTGATATACATCAAAGAAAATCACCGATGTGTGCTAAACCTCAGCAGTGATGAGGCGTAGGCGTATTCTACGTCTTAATGGTGTGATGTGCGCTGTAAATGAGCACTAAAACATTACCGACCTTAATTCCTTTCATTTAGCACTTTAAACACCAAAAAAAAGAGAGAGAGAGAGGAATGGAAAAAGTTTTCTTGAATAAATTTCTATTGACAAAAGATTTTCCAATTGTTTTATTTATTACACAATACAACTGATCTTTATGGCGGATATTGATTGATCGCTGATCAAAATTTTGTTCGTTTAAATAAAATCAATCAATCGATATAAATATTATTGAAAATTTTTATTCAATTATACTAAGCGACAATAATCTTTCCATGGGAAAGGTTGCTCATCAAAATCATTTTTTAAATGTTCTCTATTTTTAGCGAAAAAAAACAACAACAAACAATTGCAGTGGTGTAGGAATTGACGATAGAATGAATCCGATACGACAACTACGAAATCGATCGATGTGACCAATTCGGGTAATCATGGAATCGTCGCCGTTGATCATCGGAAATGTCATCACAACTTCGAGGGTCTTCGGCTGGCAACAATTCACCAACAACATTGATAATTGATCATCTACTCAAATGCGAGGAAATATATAAGCGTATTTGATGATGAATGATTTATGAGGTTATAAATGAGAATTTATTTCTAAACATAACTTTCAATATACTTTCGCTTAAATATGCTAAACGCTTTATGCTCATTAAATATTCTTCTATATTTAAAAATGATTAATGCATAGTAAATATTACCGCATCGTTTATTTGATTCATCTCAATTCTGCTTAGGATCTAATTCCTTTTTTTGCAAGATTTAGGAATTCTTGATTTCATATCATACCTTATCATTTTTTAGCATTCTAATTGCAAAGTTTATTAGGTTATGCAATTGCAATATCATATACCTCTTAGATCTGAACGTGACGAAAAGGTAATGATAGGTAGTGCAACAACATTTGCAACGATTTTTAGATTGCATCAGAAACCCTTTTGCGAAATGACGAAGATGATAGGAAGTCTTATCATTCATCAAAATAGGCAAAAGCAAAGAAAAAAAGGTAGTGGGTGAAAACTCACGTTATTCGTCGCAACAAAGGAATATTGCATCAAGCATCGTATGGGTCGTTGTAATAGCAGTCAAGCCGGATATGCGCTTTGCTAGAGCATCATATAAGTGCATTGTTTATTGATATCCTTTTCGATAAGTTTATAGAATCCTGCAATTATGAATGACGAGAAAAAGCGCCTGACAAAGAAAAAAAAATGGATGATACTTTCTTTAGTACCTTATTGAAAAAAAAAAACTCCTAATGGGTTACGGTGTTTTAACCATCCAAGAAAGTCTTTTCCTACTTATGCTCATGTAAGCATACCGTATTATTCCTATTCCGGAAAATCTAACACAACGTACGGTTTTGCTACTGTGCTCTCTGCTCAACACATAAACAAGCTTTATGAATCATCAATAAATGATGCAATACGCGCAATAACGCTAGATTTGTTTTGATTTCTATTTTCAATTTTTCTTTGTGCCGTTCCTATATTAGAATATACAAATAAATGAATAAATAAGTAAACAAATAAACAAATAAATAAATAAATAAATAAATAAATGAGCAAATAAATAAATAAATATTTCAATCGGCCAAATAAATTCCTCGCAAGATCTTTTTTCTTTGTTCACGATCCGACTCGTTTAAAATGAGAATTTTGCCACTCAAAAAAAAACCTACGAAACTTTCTTCTTTGGCACTTTTTAGTCAATATATTTTCAGAACTCAATAGGCGAACATGAGATACCTATATAACGTTGCTATAGGCAAACATTGCAACTTTGATTTGCCGTCAAATTCACTGAAGCAAGAGGAAAAAATACAACGACTTATGTGACGCTAAATTTGCAAAAGATATAAAAGGAGCGAAATATTCCGACCTTCGTCATGAGGATGAAGATCCGAAATCGCAGACATCTCACAGAGTTTAAGATTTGACTTCTATGTAATCCCTAAACCTAAATGTATGCTGAACACCTATCATGGGACCCTAACAATCCTAAACAATTATAAAAATTAGGCTTCGAAACGCATCGAAAATGCCATCCCAAATCAACGCCTTCTTTCAGCGCACTTACGCATTTCATTTCGACTAAGATCAGCTTATGAGCGCTCATGAATAAATAATAATATTTGAAATCAATCTTTGGTTCTAGCACTAAAATCCTTAAATCAGAAAAACTCTTCGGCTAAAAAAAAAATTAGATATAATTACTACGAATTGATTTTGCTCAACAATCCAAATAATACGCTCAAGACACCACAACGTTCATATAGACTCAATGATTATACAATAAACACCTTAAGCGCACACCACTTTTTCCCTGAAATGCATCACTAAGCAGCCATTATAAATTTTAGTCAATACAAACACCCTACCATTATACCTCCTCGTATCACCTCATTTGAAATACTTACTTTTAAACCACACGGAGGTAAATCCGGTTTTTGGTATCCATCCCATGTGCATTCAACCAATAAATCAATAAACCAAATGGTAAAGCAGCCACAAACGCTCTAATTATTACAACCACCACTAATGCTATCACAACGTTTCCTCATCGAAGAAAGCGCTCTGAACGTACCCCCAACGACACATCAGTATCGATGTTTTTGATGTTTACCGTCATACAGGCACATAGAGGGCATCCGTCTCCGTAAATCCTGAAATATCAACATGCATCCATCGATCATGTGCCGAATGACATCCGCACGAGACAATCAATCAGGTCCATGGAAAACGTCCTTCTACAACCTGCATAACCTTTTTTATCTGGAAAATGTAAACGGAATTCGAGATATGGTTTTTCCTATGCGAAAAGAAAATACAAATGCATAAAAGGTGACGATTGAAAGGTTCATAAAATTAGCGCAAATCATGCAAATGAATTTTTCGATTTTTCTTATTTCGATTTTAATTTCATCGAAAAGATTATAAAATTTTCTTATTGTATAATTTCTTTCTTGATGAATGTATTTCTTCGAAATTAATGATAAATCATTAGTTGGAATATTTTAATCTCATTGTATTTGTGTTTTTCAATTTTGCTCTTTTTTTTTTTGCACAACAAAAACCTATATTGCATTTTCCTCACATATATTATCAATGGATCATGATAAAACTTATCACACAGATCCCAATATTAGCCAAAAACTTTAAAGCAATCCGGGAGGTTTATAATCTCGCCAACGTATCCAAAGAACTCCCGAAAACAAGAAAGCAAAAAAAAAACTTATCCATATAACGACGAGTTAATATTGATTTAAAAAAAAAAAACCAATCACATGAAAGAGAAGCTATAGTCAGATTTTATAAATCCGGAAAATAAACATTCAGGTGATATGGCTTATTCGTTATACTACCTGTATTCAGGTGATAGGGCTTATTCCTTATGCTGCCGCTTATGCTTCGACTCATTCCCGTGAACATTCAGATGCCGACCTGCCTATCAATCAATAAATCATATCGCTTTAAACACAACAGTAAAAGAGCAATAAAATCCATAAAGAATAATCAATTACAAGTTGTTCTTTTATTCGCCATTAGTTCGGTTCTTAAATAGCAAAGTTAGTTGAGTTCTCATTAAAAACGCAGGCATATATCCCATAATGGGACATTTCTGCTAATTTGGCGCATTACGGGGGAAGGCAGTAGAACACGGGAGTGGGCAGGGTGGGAGAGAGGGTGAGGAAGGGGGACGAGTTGTGATATAAGATCAAGCCAGTTACTGGGTGGGATATGCATAATGAAACTACAACGTCGTTGTGCACAGGGTGCCTTTTGAGCATTGAATGATCTTAACATGGATCATAAAAATGCAATTTGCACTCCTATTTTTTGATACGCACTTCTAAATACCAAAACCCCAAACTTGATCTATTTGAGCGCATTTGTGCAACCTGATCGACCCGTCAAAGAATAGTAAATAAATAGGTGTTTGTTGTATTGATCTAAAGCTTCCATCTCACTCTTTTCTTATAGTTTCTCTCCATATCTTCCGTTCCTCCCACCGTCCCTCCCCCCCCCCCCCCCCCCGCGCCAAATTCGATTGATTTCCCAATGCAGGCACACTGCGTCGAAATAGTGAGGCGAGACGAAGGAAATCGCATTTTTTTTTTCCGCTGGAAGTTCTCGACCTGTGCGACCTGCTGACAATTTTTTTGGCTAGAATTATCCGAATCAGTGAGAGACTTCGTGGAACGTTGCAGGTGGTTTTAATAACGGTGACTACCAGGACTTAGAGCATTTGATCAAAGGAAGGAATGAACAAAAGACCCCGGAAATTTTTCTTTCCCATCTCAACAAATCAAAGAGATGACTTAAGCGTACAGTTTCTATTATTCATATTTTTTATATGAGTAAGCGAGATGGCTAAACTTTTCGGCATTCAATGCTACCGACTAGGATGATGATCGTGGAAGATTTTTATATAACTAGGACACAACATAGCTATTCATACCGATTTTAATTATCGGATAGAATTAGCTGCAAATAAAACCCTTCTCGGTAGATGAACACCATCCGGAGGCTACAAATCTGAACTCTGTGGCAATCATCAAACACAGTAAAACCCTCAAAAACTCCTTGTCCTTTCTTGCTGCGAAGCGACCGATTAGGAATGCTCCTTGGAAAACATTATACGTGGCGTGACCTCTTCTTTCAATGCGATGATAGCTTCAGGGCAAAGGAAATCCCTATGTACGATATGGATCGCCCTCATTACACCATGCAGAGACTTGCATAAATGGCACATAGAAAAGTGTGCCTGTAAATGGGAAACAAGCGTGCTTGCTCCACATAAAGAGTGGGAAATCCCTCGACACATTGCATGAACCATGAGCATAAATAGACCATAACAGTGCCAGAAATCCAACGAAATAATTTCCACCCATGTACGCACCGATTACGAGCCGTCAAAATTTTCACTGCATATATAGGAGGACGACCGACCTTGGATATCGCAAATTGCCGACACTGTTGGTGCTGCACAAAATTTTTGCGGTAGAATCTGCATTTAGTGAGGAGCCACTAGGAGGAAACCTAACAAACCGAAAGGATACCCCCCCCCCTCCCCCATCCAAGCCCTATCAATGTTGCTCTTTCTCACTTCCCCAATCGGCAAATGTTCCAATAGTATTATTCCATATATGAACCATTCGATATCAATGTTTTAAAGCAAACTAACTTTAATATTCGCAAGAGCATTGGTCGACCATCGATTTTTAACTATTGCACCTTTGATGAGGGGCGCTTGACGTGCTTCAGGTATATCACAGACCGCGCAAAGACCGGCTCTCTCTGAAATACAAATTCCATGAAATTTCATCACTTTTCTTCATAATGATCTCTATAATCCTCCTCTGCTTATATATCTTCAATTTTCATTCTCTTTATATAAATAAGAATAAACGGTGAATATAATCACAATTATTTCTGCATCCGTAATCATTTTCGTAATTTGCTGACGCAATCGCCGTACTCTCGAGTATAATATGTATAAAACTTATACATCAAAGTCGGCTTAACTATCTCATCTATTCTCTAATCAATTCACTTATTCGCTTCACTATACTTCAACATATAAAAGAACGCCGTCACAGCAATATCTCGTAGCAATTTCATCCCTCTTCCCCTTCATCCCTCTTCTTCCCTCTCCCCCCACCCCCCCCCCCCCCCACCAACTCTTTCAACCTAACTGCACGAAAAGCCCAACTAGACTATTCGACGTCGCATTATCACTATGTGGGGAAATTCATCTTTCGATCGAAAGTAAGCGCCATCTGTAGCGCTACGTTAAATCACACAAGCCACTAGGTCAGATTAGCTGAGAGGATGAAAACGTCCATGGATTCGACGATTCTACCGTCCTCATAGCCTACAGAGGCATAACGATAACGATCACCTAAAATACGAGCAACTAATATGCACTGCTAGAAACCGTGTATAACAAAAAAGAAAGAAAAAACACCTACAAATTACTTAAACGTCGGGCAAGTGCTGTTACTCTTTTCAAAAGATCCATACACGATAGACTCCTATTTATAAGCAATGAAGTTTATTGCGGCTAGAAAATTATAGAAACAATTATATATTCTATAAAGTGCTTATACCATTCGTGAATTTCAAAAATAGAGGATTATCTGAGAGAAAATTAAGGGGTAATATTTGAGAAGAAGAAAAAAAAAATCAATGCATAGGTAGTTAGCTAATTAAAGAAACTCTCAATTTCTGGTTTAATGCATTATTGTATCTTATAATCGGTAACAATTTTCCACCGGCAATATAATATACAAGTAAGCATGAAAGTAGATTTAGTGTTTGCTAATTCAAATATATGCCTAAAGAAGGAATTACATCGAATAGAGATCGCTTAAGGCATTACTAATAATCCAACAAAGACGTATATAGAAAGGATGACTTATTGAGAGGGGTGGAGGGGATTCTTATAAACGACAAAATGTGCTAATTCAATAATAAAATTAGTGCAATAATACACTTACGGGAATTATGAAAGCGGCTTCCTCATTCTTTTCCCAACAGAGATAACATTCCACTCATTAGTACCGTACTTTTGCTGATACAACGACAACCGCCTTATTCCCAAACATATTTGCAGAAATGCTTCCGACAAAAAAAAGCATTTGCAAAACTTTAGAAGCATATGTTCTAAAAAGCATTAATAAGACGACGAATAGGAATAAATCACCGTAAAAGATGATTATATATACCTCTAACGATAAGAGCATATTCGTCGAAAATGCACAATTACAAGATGAATTGATTTGTGTGTGTAAATCGAATAACCGAAGATGAAATATTTGACTTTCACAAACTTAATATCGTTGAAAGACATCGCAGAGGGAAAGATGAGGGATGAGGGATGGGGTGGGGGGTGGGGAGGGGGGGCAGATGAGGGATGAGGGATGGGGGTGGGGGGGGGGCAGATGAGGGATGAGGGATGGGGGTGGGGTAGGGGGGGGGTGGGGGAGGGTGAAGAGCATTTTATATTATGCATAATTGCAAATTATGGTATGAAAAAAATATTCGGCGGAAATCTTTAGATTTTATCGGCAAAGGATTTTTAGCAATTAGATTAACTTCAGACATTCGATACTCAATCTTTTCATCGTTTTCAATATCCTCTCATTCATTTCTCACATTTGCATATCTTTAAAAAAAAATGCATAACGAAACGATGCTTTACTTTTCTTCTCTTCCTATTCAATTATACATCAGTGATTATTTGTATGTCGAATTTGCATAATGCGTGAAACGCTTTTATATTATAAAAGGGTAGAAAAATAAGTTGGCAAATATCGAACTAAATAATGCGCAATTTATGCTTTTCAAAAAAAAAAAAAAAATCCATAGTTAATGGATGAATGAATGAATTAATTTACTCGCAAATATAGAAACAACAATGAAGTATAAACGGTATCTGTTATATCTTTGTATTTCAAATAACTATTATATCCAACGTTTTTGCACTTTAAAATCCTCGCACATCAACAACCCATCTAAGATTAAGAGAATCAAAAAGTGCACTATTGGAACAAAAGAAATGCGAATTGAAGAATCAAACATGAATGAAAGTACTACTACACCGTTGATAAGCCACTGAATTGTACAATCGATCAAAGCCGAAGATATCAATACGTATAATCGATCGCATATATCATCGAATTGAAAATCAATCATAATCACATATAACTACGAACGGGTTCGATAACGCGCAAGCAGAGAAAAAAATATACACCCAATGCAGAGAGGAGGAGAAAAAAATATGTATCACTATACTACTTCGAAATGAGCTACTGTGTGCACCTTTCCCACTAGTCCTCACCTTTCAAGTCAGGTACAGCATTCTTAGCGGGATCGGCGTGGAGAGAAGGAGGTGTGCGGTGAATATGTACTCACCGATAGAGGTGGATCGTCGGCGGCGGAGGATAAGCTGGCTGGCGCTGAATTCACGACGGCTTCGAAATTGAACAGCGATCAGTTTAATATGTCCAGTAGCTGATTCAGCGTTGTTGTTTTGTCGAATGCTTTCAGCCAATTGATCGAAGAAAAATTTCCAGATGCCGTCATTAGTTTCGAAGTGACACTGATGAGCACCATAACGACTACTGAATTGCTCCTCAATTTCGAGTTTGCGCGGTCCTACAAGGTTGTCGGTAGCCGGCATTCTTAAGTCAGAAAGGCACACAGCGTTGGAAAAAATTTCTCGTTGGCGATAAACGATCCGCTCCGCATGTGAAGAAGTTGAGCGATATGCCATCAGAAAGCTCTGGGATGTATCAGCCGCCGATTCTTCCCCTTCAGCTAAACGAGTGTGCACTTGAACGTATCGGCAAAGCGTCCTCGTTGACCGTTGCTTTGTTGGTGGAATGCTGGAAAAGCGTGAATGTGTAATTCCGTGGACTCGGCGAAATTCGCTGAACTATGCCGACGTGATTGTATGTAACAATGTTCTGTTGATTATCGAAGCGCACGTTCCTTCGAAAAATCCGCTCTGCATTTGACCTCAACGTGAGATGCACCTCAGATTTGATGCAACATCCCAATCATGGTGCGAATACTCTTGCAAACTGCTTCTGCAGATGTGTACTAAGAAAAACATGAAGACCGTTCAGTATTGTGGTTTGCCAATTTCGTTGCAGATAGTGACTTCTGTGAGGCATCGGAAGAGCGGCTCGTTTTGGACCCTCCAGTCTTGGTCAATGAGCGATCTACGAGTTTGCAGTCATGTCATATCTTGTTGAGGAAGTGACAGTCTTTTGCTTAGCGTGATCCTCTAGAGCGAAAGCGAGGCGAGGGCGGATTCTGTGTATGGTTCTTCACGAGGGAAATGGCATTGATTTCTAGCTGAAGTAGTGGTGATAGATTGCCACGCATCTCGGTGTCTCATCTGATGTTCAACAAATGCTGGATCCGGAGACTGAGCTTTTTAGTGTCGTTTGTGAGCGTTCCTCAATTTCGCGCAGAGCACGGGCCAGAATTTCTGTATCCTGGGCACTGTGAAGGTCACAGATCCATATTAGGCACTTGTTCTGTTCGGAGCTGACAACGTTGAATTCAGCCTTCCTGTGACGTCGGTTGACAAGCCCGATGTAGTTACCGAGAGATTCGCCGTTGCGTTGAGTTCACAAATAGGCATAGCAATGAGGGAACACTAATATGTTGTGTCCGAATAGCTCATTCGGCGTCCTGACGGTGTCTTCGGTCTTCGTAGGAGATTTTAGAAGCTCTTTTCGGCAGAAGCGGTTCCGTTCACCTTCAAAACGATGATGCAAGCCTTTGCTGCGTCATTCAGATATGACGCTACCTTTGGAAATGATGCCTCTTATCGAATAAATTATGCTTCATAAACCTGTTATCCGTATCATAAGCGAACTGGGGGAGTCGTGTCGATAGGCGAGTTTGTGAAGAATTTAGCAGCCGATTGCAGGAGAGGTAATGGTGGATCGAATAGCTGCAAGCATCCGCTCCGCTCATTCTCATATAACTTTAAAAGAGAGAAGATAATTTTGCGAACATTTGTTCCAGCCTAGCTGGCCACAATATTGTTACCAGCCTAGCTGGCCACAATATTGTTACCAGCCTAGCTGGCCACAATATTGTTACCAGCCTAGCTGGCCACAATATTGTTACCAGCCTAGCTGGCCACAATATTGTTACCAGCCTAGCTGGCCACAATATTGTTACCAGCCTAGCTGGCCACAATATTGTTACCAGCCTAGCTGGTAACAATATCTCTCATAATGAAAATGAGATAATATTATGTTGAAATGATTTTTTTTAAAGACCGAATAAAATAAATATAGAAAAGGGAAATAAAATAAAAGAACGACGATGGCAAATATACACTTCGTTCTTCTCAACCGCTCTTCTTCCACTCTATTACGCTAAAAAAAAACAACAGTCGAAGTCGAATTGCACATCGATCAACATCACTGACGCAATAAATCTTTTTTTTTTTTCGTCTCAGCTAGTGCATTCTATGAGCACAATTTTCCGAATCGGTACCACTTAATAAATCCGGAAAATCCTCAAAAATATTCAAAAAGATCTATATTTGTCAGTAATTTCGTGATACATTTTAGTAAAAACCGCTAGAGGTCATAATAAACCGGATGACCGGAAGTTTGAAATACCTATATTTTAAATGTATAAGCAAATCAACGAATAAAATTTCATTAAATTTTTATGATTGGCTTATCTATATGCATTATAACGAACTTATTGCTTCATCGTAATCCGATTTAAAGATTGGGTTAAATTTTTCTTTATTTTAAGCAGCAAAAATTCTGAGAATTGAAAAAAAAAATCTAGTGAACCTTTTTTTAAAAAAAAAGAGAGAAACCAAATTGGAGCATGAATTCAAAAATATAAAGAATACAAATATCGGCGTGAAGCAGATACATGAAGTGTTTAGTTGTCAAACAATCACTCTATGCAAATTCCACAATATTATTGGAGAAAATCTTCAACATATTCCAATCCCTACGCATATTTGCTGTATCATATTCGATAAAGTCTATCCTCAAAAATATAAAGTTCGACAATATATAACTACAGGGGTTATAATTAAGTCATATGGTAAATTATCACATATACTTGCTTTATATATTATTCCTAATCATCATCAGAGTAGATGCAGAAATCTATATTAGATTATAAATGCTTAGAAAAGGCAACTATAAACCTAATGATGGGGCCATTGGTTTAGCTAAACGATCGTAAATCAATTTTGCTACAATTAGATAGCAAAAATTTTTCAAAAAAGGTTCGCTTATATGATGAGCTTTCTTTTAATAAATGGATCGATCTATCGCTAGCTAAGTTTATTTTAGGTTTTGGCTAGGCGAATTTCACAAATTATCACCTCACTAATAATTACGTTGCAACCTTTGCAGCCAATTATGAGTGACATCCAATTTGATGAAAAAAGTTAAGGCTTAGTGACAACCACGAAAGCCTTATTGAGCAAGCTTTATTGACCATGAAGGGAAGAAAGCTTTATTGATAACCATGAAGAGAATTAAAGGCTTCCGTTATTCGTTTGAGAATACGTTTATTTCCGGCATAAGTTGCACTTCTGTACGAAACACTTGAATATAATGTCATATGAATGCTGCATCCTAAAGTTTTGGGAATTTTTCGCTGCTGTGGGAAAATGTAAGTGATATGCTATGCTATGCGGGTCATTTTGAATGCTATTTGCATGCTATTTCAACATATCTGCAGTTTACAACTATTTATTCATATAAGTAAATGATAACTACTTGTATCGCCCGCTGATAGCTGCTATAGAGCTGTTATTTTCGTTTAGAATTTCGCGTGCTTTGTTTTTTGAATTCGTTTATCCTATGTCGTTATGAACTGATTCGTGAAATGTGGCGCTATTATCCTCACCTGTTGAATGCTAAAGAAAAAAAAAACGAAGCACTCACCTCCAGGCTTGCATCGACAAGAACCCTATAGAGGCCCGTTAACAAATATGCAGGAAAAATTCAAATAGCCTTTAAAGGAATAATGACTCTTATGAGGTGAAAGGTCACAATATGGTCGAGTATTTCACTTTCATTGCACAGGGTTCATCAATGCATAAGTCACTGTTTTGCATAAATTATGCGTGCAGTCGTTTCGTATAGGCGAAGAATTGGCATAGTTGTGCATAAGTGTTGAATTGTGAGTTGTGGTTATAAGAGGGGATGCGCAAGTTGGGTCATATGTTGTTATCTCGTCGAGTAATATTTTATATATAACGTGTTATTTGCATATCACCCACAATAGCAGTTTGTTTTGTCAAATGTAGTTCAAGTTTTACTCGATTCTCTCTCGTTTAAGCCTAAAACGTAATTTATAATTGAAGATTTTTGACATGGTTTTGTCGAATCAAGTAAACATGCTCGAAGAGTTGCTTTACTCGTTTTTAATTTCTTCGCTTTTAGAAAAAAAGCGCATCAATGTATTGCAATATTCTTAGGGGATGATTTATAGTGACTTTTCAATTATACTCTACGTGATGTTTCATTTTTCTTTTCAACAATTTTTTGAAATTGTTGAATTGCTGAAATATTTTGCAATATTCAAGAAATTTATCTAACTCCAAGAGAAACTTACCTGACTATAGGTGACTCCAGATTTGATGACGGTGATATGTGATGAAAATGTGCCTAGTTTGCTTAGCAAATGAAAATCTCTTGGACAGCTTACTTAGATCTCATTTAAAAAAAGAATTTTTTTTTTGAAGTTTTCACATTTAGCACCTAGAAATAGCAAATTATGCGATGCATTTAAAACTAAGAGAGTAATTTCCTTTGGCGGGGGGGGGGGGGGGTGGATATGAACATTAAAGATAAAAACAACGAAAACAAAGTCGACCACCTTTTACCTGCTATGAATCTTTCTCATGAGTATGTAATATTCAAATTTTTTTCCTGTCAGTAGTAATTTTGTGCATATATCGTTGAATCGATTGGTTGGATTCTATTCGAAATTATTACATATGCATTGAGCATATATTTGTGAGGTAATCATAACTTTCAAATATTATGAGAAATATCATGCATAATTATGTATCATGAACTTATAGTCAACGAGGAAAATTACGACGATGAAACAGGACAGAGATATGATACAAAATGGAATGAAATTGAATGAGGTGATTAGGTGAGGCACTCGTGATGAAAGATCGATGATCGATTGGGATCGTCGTATCGCTCCGTCGAGGTCGATTTCTACTGGGAGCTCAACGTCGATGATACGATCGATCCGCTGATCGATATGAAGTATTTAGTTTTGACGATACGGTTTCCTTAGTCTACATCATGCTGGAGAGCATAGTATCGTAGTATGCACTATTTTCATACTGCTTTCCGAATTAATACAGCTTTCCGGAGTCGTTATCATTTAAAGCCGCCTAGTCTGAGTAATTATATGAGAATATTGACTAGCTAGAACAGATGAAATTACTTCAAATCGCATTTGCCTCAAGATTTTTCGCTCTGAAGAAACGAACATATGTCCTGATCGTTAGCGTGTTTGATTCATATTCATAAAATGGGAGTTTTTATTTTGTAGGCTCATTATAAATGCATGAAAAGAATGGAGATGATTCCAACATGGAGCCAACTTGCTCGGAGTCATTCCCGCGGATCGATGCACAAAATACGCATTGGATACGTTTATTTGTGGAATATATGCTAAAAAATAAGCCATGCATATTAAGCGCATCGATAACAAATACTTGGCCAAGTCGTCAAAAATGGGCAAAACGAACGAATAATAGTGAGGAAATCAATCTTGATTTGATATCTAATAAATATGGTTAGTTTTTCATTTCGCTGTTCTATTTAAAAAATTTTTTTTCACTCATATTTTGATGCATTCATAGTAAATCTCATAAGAGCTTTATTTATGCTTATTATTTACTTCATTCGTTTAATGAAAAGTGCTCAAGTAATTCAATTTGTTTTTTATTGTTTTTCTTCATTTTTATCTTTTGGTTTTTTTTTTTTGCTTGTTTTAACGATTTCTTTAAATTTAATTTAACTCTTAGATAGTCTCTTTCTCTCTCTCTCTCTCCCTCTCTCTCTCTCCCTCTCTCTCTCCCTCTCTCTCTCTCTCTTTTATTTCATACTTTTATTTGTCTTCTCTACCTCTATTTTATCACTATCAATTTTTTCAAACGATATTTCCTGTAAATAACCTTTATCTTGTGATGTCATGAGACGACGTATATTTCAATGAGTCTTTCCAGCCATTTTTTTAAAAGGTCAGCTCCCCTTGGATCGTCTAGTCGACCAACTCTCTTTGAGGATCTGCACTCTCTGTTGTGATGTGGTCGAGTAAATTGTGAGACAACACACTTATAGGGGCAAATAGTTTATCCCACTCATACAATAAAGTGACAAATAAGTCGGGACTCGTTCATAAGGATGACTTCAATCGTCGGCATGATCCCGTAGTCGCACCAGGCAAACTCCACGCTGCAACCAATCTCCTCACGCGCACCCACGGCCACATTTGGGTCCATTCGGCATTGAGACCAGCCTAGAAGCTGGAACGAATGTTTGAGCACATCAACGGCTTTTACATCCTCCCGATTCTGCCTCAGGCTAGCATTACGATACATGCTGGGCAGTCGTTTGATCTGTCTGTATGCTCTTCACCTTCTTTGACTTGCCCTGCATTGTGCACTATTCCCACTTGTTCTATAGCCGGCTGCTTTACCTTACATTTTTACGCCATTTGCGCCGTTTTTTTGTGGAAGTGTTTATACAAACGTGAATAAAAATATATTAGAAGATCGCAATTTTTCCAAATCAAATGTTTTGCTAGAACTTCCATACTCAAAAAAAACATTAACAGTCAAGTTTAGATAGAGCTACTCAAACCCAGTTGATGTCCCATATAAAATGATCTGATAGCGTCGGGTAACGAGTTTCTCATTCGTTTCATTTATAGGTAATATGAAGGTACCATTGATGGATGAAGCATGTGGAGATTACCGCACTGTACTATTGAGTGATTATATCGAGTACCTGAAAATACATAAAGATGTTGGTAGTGATGCAAAATATGTCAAGGATTGGCATTTTCAAAAGTAAGTACGGTTCTCATGATATTTAATTCTAGGTGATTCACTTAGATGGCATATAGAACCTCATTTTACCTTATTCACCTGTCCTATTATTTTCCTTTAGTTTAATAGGTTTAAATATTCTCTTGCAAGCAATTTTTCCGTTCATCACACTTGATTGTTATTTGTAGAATGTTGTGCACCGAGAAAAAGGAGTTTGCATTTACAACTACATAAGAAATTTGTTTATTAGTTCATTTTAAATTGCCTAGAGGGATCGATGAAGGATGAAAATGCGGTCATTTCAGTCGTCTAATGATGACCGATAAAAACTTTATCCATATAAGTGGACAAATGTAGAAACTGGAAAATTGCTAAAGCGCTCACCTGGTAAATGAGTGGTCGCGGATGCGTCCCTCTCTACGGAAAAGTTTTTGCAGTGATTATTATCTGAGTCGGAGCTGGGTGAAAAAGTTAGCCATAATTTATCACGCTATCGGTCAATTTATTTTCGGCTATGTTGGGATGATCTATCATCAATCGTTTTTTATGCGTTTAGGGTTCCGCTATTGTTTTCTTGCCATGTATTGTGTAGTGTTTTTTTTTTGGGGGGGGGGGTGTTTTAAATAAAATTTTCAGGAGGGTTTATTCGAAAAATTGTATCGATACCATTTAAGTCTGGAAAATTAATAAGATTATTTCTAGGGAATCAGGTACATCGTACGACGAATATAATTTGTATTCTTTTCTTCGATTTGATTGGATAAACAACGAGAAATGGTCGAATGGGAACGACGATCCATTTGGCGATTATCGTTTCGTCTATTTTGGCGTCAAAGGTTCATGGTTTGTATTTGATTGTTTTAAGTGAATAAAATAAAATAGGAAGAAATTTTTTTGTAGAGATCTTGCTGCATTTCATTGCTAAGAATTAGGCAATAATCTAAAGTGATTTGTAGTTTTTTTTTAAAAGTTGTTATAATACGACACGTTCCTATCCGAAATTCCGATGTTTTTAAGGAGCATTTTAGGATAGTTTCTGGATTTCAACCCTTTTAGAGATGATGGGGCTGATGTTTAAGGGAAGACTGTTTTTTTTTTCATGATCATCGAAGGAAAAACTTATATTTTATTAGCAAGGATTCATAGGAATGATAGCAGTTAACGGAAGCATGGAGCAGATGTTCGAATTGATTTCTAACGATACAAGGTAGAAATTTAATAAGACAAATAAATGAGTTTCACAAAGAAAATGATATTCAACGCAAATTTCTTCTTCGAGGTGTTAGTGAAGTATGGTAGTTCGATTGGTTCCGCTGATTTATTTAGTAGATGATAGATTGCAGTATTAATTCCTTTGATATAATTGTCGTTAATGTTGTATGCAAATATATTATCGCGGATATTATGATAGATAAATTTATGCATTTGATGTAGCAATAATACACTCTTACGTTGAGCCTTTTATATTTATTTTATTCGTTTGCCTTGACGATATAGGTAGGTTTATCTTTTCATGCAGGTAGATTTCGTGCATGTGATTTTTCATGCAAGTAGATTTATTTTGGGAATTTCTGGCAGAGGATATCGTGATTATTTTTGCTGTTTTTTTTTCTTTTTTTTGCATGCCATTTTTGATCGGCGCTCGATCGCATTTTCTAGGTTACATTCGTTGCTCGCATAGTGACGTTACAAAGATGAGGTAGGACACACCTAACCTTACTGGATATGTTGATGAATATATACTCCATTTGCATTGATGTAGACGATGTATAAACTGCACCCTTATAGAAGACGTGCACCGGTGTGCGCTCACTAAACTCGGCCAAGTAAGAAAATTTTCGAGGAGTTTTTTCTTTTTTTTTTTAAACTTTGTTGTATAGCTTGTATATAGTTTCGCATCAAATGAGTAACTGCGTTATTGACTGATTATCCTCTCCCATTTACCTGTCATAAACCATTTCAGGACGATATTCCATAGTGATGTAATGAGTTCGTACAGTTGGTCGGCGAATATCTGTGGTCGTAAGTTGTGGTATTTCGTACCGCCCGGCAATGAAGAGTTCTTCAGAAGGGATCGAAATGGTTTCGTTGAAGATATTCGAATCGCTAAAGAGAAATGGCTGAAGGCGAACGTCGTTCAATTTGTGCAGTTACCTGGCGAGATTGTATTCGTCCCGTCAAATTGGTATCATCAAGTACATAATCTCGTAGGTCGTTATGTTCCGTTTTGCTGGTAATAAACGATAATCTGATCCTTTTATTTGAAACCTATTTACTATGGGGAGAAATGACCTAGCTGATTTATCGTTTCACGTATATCGAAAACGTATCGGCATCCAGAACTTATGGAAAAGCGACAATAAATTGTTAATAGAGTCTGGCAGTAAATAGTTATGATATTTCCGAGATTTTGCATAAACATTGCGGTAAGATCTCATGAATAGCGTTTGTATAAGTTGATCGATATTTGGCATTTGAAGCCCCAAACAAAGTTGGGATCTATTCTGGCAGTCGGCCCTAAATATAAACTTCGGGGGCTTTTGATATTTGTTTGGCTTCTTCAAAACTTCAGATCTCTAAGTAATAAAACATGGTTGGAAGGGGTGGGAGTATTGGCATGAGGACCTGAAAATCGATGTATTGGATTTTCGACAGTCCGCGAATGTGATTCGCCTACCTTTGAGCAATTTTTTTGAAAGCCGCCATTGTTTGTTAAGCAATCCGGATTTTAATGTCTTTGGAAGCTTTGCCACTTAATTCGATAGGGTAACTGCATTGAGAAATTCAACACCCAATAAGTGGCACTCTGAATATATCTTTTATAGCCAACAATAATTTGTTATAAGTAGACCACACCTCTTCACCTTAGATGAGGATGGGTACGCGTAAATTAGACTTTTCCTTATCCAAGATGAAAGTCTCGACAAAGCAATCATCTGACACAACAACAAACTTTTGGCTACAGCTGTGTAATCCTCATTGATCTGTAAATTGTCAATGCGATATTTATAGGAAGACGCCATTTCAATCAACCATAATTTTATAAATGCCTCAAATGTGGATCTTGTTTTACGTTTGATCTGTGATCGTCTTTTGGATGTGCGGAAGGAAATCGCCGACGTTAAGGATATCTTTACGAAAAGTGAATTCGAAGATGAATGCCAAGTAGGTTATCGACCTTTTTATCTCGAATTTTTGCTTCAGATGCTTTTTCTCGATGGTCCAAATTATATATAGAACTACCTTTATAGACTGTGCCGTTGAGTTTCTTGAAGGGGGAGGGGAGGTAGAGGTTTGAAATGTTGCTGTTATGATTCGCAAAAAACAAGTTCTTAATTTTCTTCCTTTAATTTGCTGTCGTCGGTTAAGGGGATTTTAAAAAATGATGAGGGAAGTTACTTATTGCTGTAGGAAATGACCAAGCAGTGACTTCTCTTTCGCATATGGCTCAGTGATATTTACATTGCTCACTTTTTTGTGCTTCTCTTCCCATGTGGCGTGATGATAAATCTATGTTAAATCGTGTGCGGTGGGGGGGGGGGGGGTAGTTTTTTAATAGTTTTTCGTGGTTGTCATTTATGTTGAGTTTAGTTCAATTCATTTCGGTTCAGTTTGGTTCTGTTTCTCAAAAATAAAGTGAGTGGTCATCTCAGCGTTTCGACAGCAGAACACGACGGCATTTAGCGACATTTATGATAAGCGATTCGGAAGTGTGTTACAATATGATGGAATGAAACGAGAGGGCATATAACCATTTCCCTTGTTCGTGCAGAATTGCATGATTTAGCTTCTTTGTGAAAGAAACAATTCCATCGTCGTGAACAGTTCCGATCTAGTGTTTTACCTATGCTCCACCGTCTATCTATTTTGTAACTTTGTAGTTAGATTTACATCAGCGAGAATTTTGCTCTTTCTTGAGTTTCTTTTTGATTTCTGTATAAGCGAGAATCAATTTTAGGTTGAGTTTCTCCCTGAGTTTCCATTTCTCTGCTTGATATTGCACTCCGGAAAGGACCTTTATTTGTTACTAATTATGAGAAGGATATTGTTAAAACAATACTCTATGGTGACATACTTGAATATTATTTTCGCCCACAAAGGGCGTTGAGGCTACACTTTAATCTCAGAAATTCTACCTTTTTTGAGGGGAAGTTGAAAGAGCTGCTGAATTACTAGCCTGTTTAAAAATGAGGCTCATAATTAAGGGAGGACTGTTCAGACAACCAATGAGACATTCAAACTTCAGACTATTCAATCATTACAGTCATCCAGCGAGGGACTTTCACTAATAGAGCGTCTATACTTAGACATGTACGATAGGTAGCAGTACTGCTGTAGTCGGTATGCAGATGTTTTATAGGTTATGTTTCAGAAGATTCTGAAAGCGGATATTCGTGTCAACTTTGAAGTGCTTCAGCGTCTTATGGATCTAGTCATTAAGGATCGTCTAAGTCAAGTGGACAAGTGTTGGATTTGTGCAAAGCACGGTGGCGATGCATTCAAATGCAAAAAGGATAATGACTGTTTGAGGCGTATTGTGCGGAGTGTTGAAGAAGGATGTCGCTGTAGTCAACGAAGTTTGTGTGATGGATGTGATCGATTCATGAAGGAATACGAGCTGACTTGTGCGCTGCAATGTGCTTATGTCATTGAGCTTCGTGGCAGGCTAGTGCGAAATTGATTTATGGGTTTACCGTCCCGTCAAACCTTTAAAGGGAAGGGAGGGGAGGGGGAGTGGAGAGCACACGGAGGTATGTAGATGACCTCTTCCTTGCGCAAGTCTGTTAATGGGATCTCCTAAATGAAGGAGGCCTTCAAATATTCTGCAATGATTGATGGCTACATTTTAGGTCCATTTGAGGTCGTAGCCTGCACCGACGTCGTCTGAGTATTGCAGGTTACATAAAAGTGACTTTGTTGCTTGCTGTAGGGTTGTTTCATTAGACTTTTCTACTGTTGAGGTGAAATGCGATCATTGTTATACATTGAGGGAAAATGGTGAACATTTAATCAGTTTGAAGTGTTTCATCTGTTCACCCCTCTTTCAGTGGGTTTGCTCATGTTGGAGTGCCGAATATATCAGTGACACTGTGATGATTTGCATATTAGTGATAGATTATTTTTAGTAAACAGCTGTCTGCAATTTGACAACATTCGTGATAGATAGGTCGGTCGGCTGTAGGGCAAATGCCTAATAAATTGATGTTTTCCATCTTCAGGTATTGTTATTTGGGGTCTTTCTTTATGCATTTACTTTTGAACGACTTATTGCTCATCGTTTTTTTTTTTTTTTTTTTGATGTTATAAGTATTCTATTCATTTGAAATCGATACGCTAAGCTTTTATTTAAAAATTGGGTAAGAATAGTGCGTAGAAACACAAAACGGTACTGCACAATATTCATAAATTTAGTGATATGAAACAAATTTCGTCTAAGTTGTGAAATTAAAAGCGATTCTTTTTTGCGGTCATAACCGAATTATTGCAACATTTCACATAAGCCAAGGGTGTATGCACGAAAGCAGTGAAGAAATCAGAGAAAATGTTTGGGCTTGTGTTTATGGTCTGTTGTGTTTGTAGTGTTCATCGCCTTCTCATATTCATATATATATATATTGCATTGTGTTGACTGCCATGTAGAATGTGCTGAGGAATCGATGCAAAGAGGTGATTTATTGCGAGGTCTAGGAACTAATCCGCAGAAGTGGTGATGGCGTAAAAAACCTGTTGAAAATGAGGTGGTCGCCTGTGAAGTTAGATTGAAGAGTGTTGGACATTAGTCTAGTAGGTGACGTCATAGGCTGGCAGCCTATCGGCTATGAGGTGACGTTAGGCATGTGCCTCAAAGAAGCAGCACAACGCATGCTCATATCGATCCAACAACCGTTGTCGTCGTGTTGTCGCTGCTTTATCGCTAGTGCATTCCACGATGGAGTCTTCCGAGCGGCTTGTTCGAATATTTGGTCGTGAATATCCACGAGAGGCACTCATATCTCGACTTTTCTACCTCTGCTTCTTTGCTTCATATGGCTCATTATTCCCATTACTTGGTATCTATTTCAAGCAATTGGGCATGAACGCCTCACAAGCTGGTTTCTTACTTGGCGCCAGACCACTTGTCGAATTTGCGTCGAGTCCATTCTGGGGCAGTTTTGCTGACAGATTTAGAAAGGTTGGTTTCTTTACTCAACTTTCTTTTTTTTTTTTCACAATTAACGGTAAAATGCATTTCCAAAAATTTACTGTATTCTTTATAGTCCATAAATGGATTGAGCATATATAAGAAGGATATAGAGATTTGACGTGTCGCGATGTGGTTATTCACAATGACTTTCCAAAGACTGATGAGCACATTCTCAAGTCGTTTGATGTGCGTTGCCTATGGTTTATTATGTTAAGGGAACATATCAGAGTGGCGACTCATATTGTGCACATTATTTCAAATGTTTGTGAAACAAGGTACTCATTTCATAGGAGGGAAATGTGGCTAAAGCTCAACGATGATAATGATTTGTATAGCGAATGTTTATTGTCACCATCGTTCTTGGGCTATTGATAGACAATTTATGTTATTGTTGAAGACGAATTATCGGTTCAATTGCAATTAAGCGGGCCCCAATTCGGATATGTAACACACGCTAAATGGTGTTCATCAATGACGCGACTTGCGCCAAAAAATGAACACCATCTACTTTGAATACAATTTCTGCTGATAATTGCACCATAGAGTAAGCAGCGCTAGAAATAGATACGTACCCGACGAACGTCTACATTAAGATGGGGAGGGTGCTGCACGTATCGCTTTATATTGCCTACAACTACAGATGATAGCCTTAGGCGCCTTTTGTGATGTACATAGAACTGCGACTGAATTGAGACGCTATACTATTTATACCTAACGGACATCGCTCTCAGAAACGCTATCTCTTGGGCGCAGGATTTACTGAAGCGGTGATTCCACGAGCGAACGCATCCACTACGCTCGCTCAGCCACCTCGAACTGCCCAACCGTATAATAGATGCATTATATGAATTAAACTGACGTTTGCTGAGCACTGAAATGGTCAAGGCACAGTTGTCGCCCTATGAAATTCACATGATGCTGTCACCTAATGGAAATGTTCTAGCGTCGCTTATGTGGTATTACCGTATAAATAGGTGTCATGTTACTAACACTACGATATGAGCTGCTACGGTCGCTCACATAACCGTCCACGCATGAATTTATCGTCTTATATCGTGTTTGGCACTAGGCCATTAACGACAGCGCTCTTCGTTCACGAAATTAGCATGTCGCTGTTGGTGATCCATCAAAATGCTCTTGCCA
The DNA here is from genome assembly GCA_013433145.1 of Ascaris suum. Taxonomy (NCBI): domain Eukaryota; kingdom Metazoa; phylum Nematoda; class Chromadorea; order Rhabditida; family Ascarididae; genus Ascaris; species Ascaris suum. Next base: position 13,256,549 of record CM024170.1, on the reverse strand, counting down.
CAACTGTCAGCGCATGAAAACGGCTGGAACCGCGAAGCCCTCTTTTTGCGCATAAGCAAACACTAAATGGCGCAAATGGCCGTTCTGAAAATCCATACCCCTATGCGTTATGCATACCTCTGAGCAGTGCTCAGCGCGGCTCGATTGTGTACCTTGGCTCAATTGTGCTGCTGCTAGATGGATTCTGTCTGCATGCATGTCCCTCTACTCGTCTGTTTGCCACTCTTGGTTTTTCTACACATTAGAGGAGTGCATAATCGACGGCGATTCCGTCAATTGCCACGGAATGTAGTCGCTAGCCATTCACTAGCCATTCCCAACCTCTACCTTCGATGCTCCCATAAATACATAAACTCTCGAGTGTCTGCGATCACAGTTCGCGAACGCGAAAGAATGAGAGAGGAATGGGAGAGGGGGCTCATCTTAATCTTGCGAGGTGCTCCCGATCCAAAAAGGAAGCGAGAAGACGATAAATACTTTTATATTACCCTATGACCATCACCTACACTATGAAGAAACTGAAAAGCGAAAAGTAATAGGTGGGCAAGAAAACATATAAAGAGGAAGTGATGGACTTTCGAGTGAGTTTATTTATCGCTGATGAGAAACCGCATTCGACGTTTCTAAAGCTCTTTAGCGAATTCAACACTCGAGTGCCCTTAAGGATTATTGAGTTAATAGTGGATAGCAATTAAAAGCGTTGCGTATTACTTTGAGCAAGAAAAAAAAACATCCTTCCATATACTTAATTGCTTACTTCACCTAATAGGATTGAAAGGAAAAACTCACCTCGATAAGAGAGGTAAAATTTATGAGGAGAAGGAATAACATTGGGAATATCTTTAAAAAATGAATAAAAATAATATTCCACAAAACTGAGGTAAGGAAGATCATCTATCGTTTGCATAGACTGAAAATAGCTTCCAATTGAAAGTAAATGCTTAACGGATTAAAACGATGGATAATTTTATCAATGCATCCAAAATGAGGCCTTGATAACCTTATCTTCATCTCATTAGCAATTCAAACTTCAAACATGTACCATACCAGAAATGATTTCTGATTGGATAGAATCGAAGGTTTCTAAAATTCATGAAATATCTTCGTCTTGAAATCTGTTTACTTTTTGATATATGGGAAGACAATGTGGTGTGCTGAACTGAATGATATCTCATAATTTCTTCTTATGAAGGAAATTCTCTCTAAGAGAGTGAGGAAAGAGATAACAATAGAAGTAATACCACAAGTTTCAAGATGTGAGCTCCCGCTCTATCATCTTTCCTTTACACTTACATCATTGTTCAAGCTAAATTTATGGCGCACATAGATCGGTGAATCTGTGCGCAAAATGATTGAAGACAAAAAAAAAAAATAGTGAGTGATGTTATTCGAGTTTATTTGATTTGTGCGAATCGTTAACGATGAACGTTGAGAACGTCGAACGAATTTGTTGAGCATTCATGCATATCATCTAAATCTCGCCAATATTTTCACTAAATTATCAAAAAACCTCAAAAATTTTTTATCATCTAAAAGTAATACGAATATTAATATCTACTAAAAATGAAGTAATTTGAATTTATGTGAAACAAAATTATTCCAATCAATAATAGGAATGGCTTATGAGAAGAGTTTATCTACTGTAGAAAATTACAAATAATACTTTCCGCATAGTTTATAAATTGAGAAAGTTTGATCATTCCGTTCACATTATCAGGGAAGAATTGAACGGAGGAAATTGATAAAATGATTAAATATGAGCTCAAAAAGATTGATCTATCAAGTAACTAACTATATAAACAATCTCGCGATGGAAGGTAGATCACTATAGAACCTATCGGAAACTGTATATACGTGATTAGCACATAGGTTGTGCAGGAAATAAGCACTTCAAACAACTAACAGTTTTCATGCAAGTATAGGATGTCATTTATTGCCTATGTTTACGTCTCCAAATTATTAGAATGCCATATTGCGCTTTATAAGTGCAGATATATCTCAAAGCGTATAAAAATTAAATTGCATGAAGGTTTATTTATTCACCTTATTTGAATGTTTATTTCATAAAAGTAAACATTTTTCCATCTCAGGGAAATGCTATAGAACTAAAAAAAAATAGACGATATATTGCTGTAGGAAAAAGTTGGGAAATAAAATGAAGTAAGTAATAAACCACTTGATCAGATACGATTAATTTCTCATTGCAGGGTAAACTTCTCTTGATGTTCTCATTGGCTTCATTTATAATTTTCACGCTCGCAATTGGTTTTGTACAACCATTAACACCTTATTGCGTTACGAAACCATTGAATTCGACATCAGAATGCTTCTATTTGGAACAAGCTGGCCAAATTATCCATGGTGGTGCATTGGGCTATTTGAAAGAAGCGACCGGTATTGGACGTAAGAAACGACAAGCTCCTCGTACGTTTCACTTGTTGCTTTCACCTTTATTATTGGCTTAATTTTTTTTTTTTTTTGAACTCTCATCTCTATGTTGTCAATTCTCGTCAACTGTGCATATAAACATCTAATTACCATTTATAAAGCCGAACAAAGATCGGAGGAATTGTTAAGGAGAAGTAAAATGTTCCACAATATTAAGAAAAAATTATTTCTCATATGTAAAAGGTTTTTTCTTTCGGTGGAAACTCGTGAAAGAGTCGGAAAGCAAATCAATTCTTGCTTTTGACTCACTTATCTAGTTACCTGATGCTTCAGATGCCTATAACGCTGTCTTCTGCTAGTTTATCACTGGTCAGCTGTGAAGAAAGCGGAAACAACTTTTAAGTTGTGCAGGGAAAACTTTTACTGATGCGGATGGGGAGGAGTGGGAATCCTCTGTGTGTTACAAATTGATACAGATGGGAAGGGGATGGGGAGGAGTGGGAATCCTCTGTATGTTACAAATTGATACAGATGGGAAGGGGATGGGAGGAGTGGGAATCCTCTGTATGTTACAAATTGATACAGATGGGAAGGGGATGGGGAGGAGTGGGAATCCTCTGTATGTTACAAATTGATACAGATGGGAAGGGGATGGGGAGGAGTGGGAATCCTCTGTATGTTACAAATTGATGCAGATGGGAAGGGGATGGGAGGAGTGGGAATCCTCTGTATGTTACAAATTGATACAGATGGGAAGGGGATGGGGAGGAATGGGAATCCTCTGTATGTTACAAATTGATACAGATGGGAAGGGGATGGGGAGGAGTGGGAATCCTCTGTATGTTACAAATTGATACAGATGGGAAGGGGATGGGGAGGAGTGGGAATCCTCTGTATGTTACAAATTGATACAGATGGGAAGATGGGAGGAGGGAATCCTCTGTATGGATGGATGGGGGAGTGGGAATCCTCTGTATGTTACAAATTGATACAGATGGGAAGGGGATGGGGAGGAGTGGGAATCCTCTGTATGTTACAAATTGATCAATGTATACAAATTGATACAGATGGGAAGGGGATGGGGAGGAGTGGGAATCCTCTGTATGTTACAAATTGATACAGATGGGAAGGGGATGGGGAGGAGTGGGAATCCTCTGTATGTTACAAATTGATACAGATGGGAAGGGGATGGGGAGGAGTGGGAATCCTCTGTATGTTACAAATTGATACAGATGGGAAGGGATGGGGAGGAGTGGGAATCCTCTGTATGTTACAAATTGATACAGATGGGAAGGGGATGGGGAGGAGTGGGAATCCTCTGTATGTTACAAATTGATACAGATGGGAAGGGGATGGAGGAATCCTCTGTATGTTACAAATTGATACAGATGGGAAGGGAGGAGGGAATCCTCTGTATGTTACAAATTGATACAGATGGGAAGGGGATGGGGAGGAGTGGGAATCCTCTGTATGTTACAAATTGATACAGATGGGAAGGGGAGGGGATGGGAATCCTCTGTATGTTACAAATTGATACAGATGGGAATCCTCTGTATGTTACAAATTGATACAGATGGGAAGGGATGGGAGGAGTGGGAATCCTCTGTATGTTACAAATTGATACAGATGGGAAGGGGATGGGGAGGAGTGGGAATCCTCTGTATGTTACAAATTGATACAGATGGGAAGGGGATGGGAGGAGTGGGAATCCTCTGTATGTTACAAATTGATACAGATGGGAAGGGGATGGGGAGGAGTGGGAATCCTCTGTATGTTACAAATTGATACAGATGGGAAGGGGATGGGGAGGAGTGGGAATCCTCTGTATGTTACAAATTGATACAGATGGGAAGGGGATGGGGAGGAGTGGGAATCCTCTGTATGTTACAAATTGATACAGATGATGGAAGGGATACAGATGGGGAGGAGTGGGAATCCTCTGTATGTTACAAATTGATACAGATGGGAAGGGGATGGGAGGAGTGGGAATCCTCTGTATGTTACAAATTGATACAGATGGGAAGGGGATGGGGAGGAGTGGGAATCCTCTGTATGTTACAAATTGATACAGATGGGATAGGATGATGGGAGGAGTGGAATCCTCTGTATGTTACAAATTGATACAGATGGGAAGGGGATGGGGAGGAGTGGGAATCCTCTGTATGTTACAAATTGATACAGATTGGGATGGGAATCCTCTGTATGTTACAAATTGATACAGATGGGAAGGGGAAGGGAGGAATGGGAGTCCTCTGTATGTTACAAATTGATACAGATGGGAAGGGGATGGGAGGAGTGGGAATCCTCTGTATGTTACAAATTGATACAGATGGGAAGGGGATGGGGAGGAGTGGGAATCCTCTGTATGTTACAAATTGATACAGATGGGAAGGGGATAGTGGGAATCCTCTGTATGTTACAAATTGATACCTCTGTATGTTACAAATTGATACTACAAATTGATACAGATTTGGGAATCCTCTGTATGTTACAAATTGATACAGATGGGAAGGGGATGGGAGGAGTGGGAATCCTCTGTATGTTACAAATTGATACAGATGGGAAGGGGATGGGGAGGAGTGGGAATCCTCTGTATGTTACAAATTGATACAGATGGGAAGGGGATGGGGAGGAGTGGGAATCCTCTGTATGTTACAAATTGATACAGATGGGAAGGGGATAGGGAGGAATGGGAGTCCTCTGTATGTTACAAATTGATACAGATGGGAAGGGGATGGAGAGGAGTGGGATTCCTCTGTATGCCAGGAATTAAAGCCGTCGCTTTCGCAGACCTTTAAAGTTTTTTGCTAGCGATTATATGAATCGGCTTTTTTCATGCTTAGAGATGTGAACTTATCGAACCGTCTCTAAATTTCAACTGAAATATACGACATATGAGCATCATTTATGATCTCGGCTAACAACTTCATTAAATTTTCAACACTATCGGAAATAATTTTCATTGATATTTGATACGCTTGAATGCCTAAATAAACTTAAGGCATTTGTTAATTAAGAGAAATTAATGTGAAATGTTGAATTGAATTTTTATTTTATTAATTATGACATATGTAATAATCTAAATCAAGATTACTATCGTCAATAATATTTTCAGAGTTAATTGAAACGATAATAGATCTGAGCTCTTATGAGAGAGAAGGGGATATGGTGCCAGGTCTTGCACCTGAAATAATTACACGTGATAAGGTATGCTTTTTCTTAATAAAGGAAGAAATCATAAAATGAGACATTAAACAATGAGTTAGAGAGCAAGTTTTATTATAAGACCGTTAAGCGAATTGAAGGCCTATTAGAATGCTGCAAATAAGTTGGTTTTTCAGCCAGATAGTCACCATGAAGTATGATGAATAAATTATTTATTTGTATGGGTAGGGAAGGGTGGGGGGGGGGGGATCAAAGGGCGCGGGATTCATTTGCTACTCATAGCTTATGAAATTATTCATTCGTTTAGCTAGTTCGTTTCAATGTAGTCAATAAACAATGAAATGTGTAGAGGGAGTTGCAATATTTTGCTTGTTTTTTAGAGAATATTTGCTGGAACTTGTATACCTTCTATAAATTATTGTAATGAGTGATAGAAATTGAGCACTTCCCCCCCCCCCCCTCCCCACCCCCTAACGAATGGCCTTATGCGTTCATAGAAGCTGTGAAAAGATGTTATATTGATAATATGTTTCCTTTCATAGTATAAAATAAAATTTACATATTCGATTGAATGAAGAAATTAGTGGATTAAATTTTAAAACTCATTGAGAAGCGGCGATATAAAGAAGATCTCAGTGATGAGCTTACTTAGTTATTAACTGATTTAATTTCATGTTTTTTTTTCCCGTAAGTATGACTATTGTTTGCGTTGAAGTGATAAGCCGTTCATATTGTTTGCTATTTACTGATATTGTTTGATATTTCGTTGCGTCTTCAATGAATGGCTATCCGGTAGATCAATCTTTTCAACGATGATATTGCTTGGGATTAATTAAGAAAGATATGCTTATCATTAGAAGCGATATCGTAGGATGTCTAAAATGAACACATTCCATGATTACTTCAACAGATCAATTTTTGATTAGAACTTTTGGTTAGGCGCTTCTTTAGGTTTTCGGTTGCTGCAGGTTTTTGGCTTCTTTAGGTGTGCAACTATGAAGAGGCAATTTATGGTGTACTTGTCAGTCCTCCACATAGTACACGTGTCTATAGGAAACCAGCTGTTGAACAGGTCGATTCCTTTACCTTCTTTCTTTTTTTCCTTCTTTTGATTCATACGTGCTGTTATGGTAATCTTAATCTCCTTCTACAACATCATTCACTTACCAATTACGCAAGTGGCTAGCCAATTCTGCTAGTTATTTTGCTTATGCATTACAATTCTTCCCTCTATGATATGTCAACATCCATAGGTAGTACTCATTTTTGAAGATATATGTTCGTGCAAATTTAGCGAGCGGAACATGAATTCATCTCATTGACCACTGCGCTATTAAACGTATAGCTTCTTGAATAGGTGAACAGCATCGGAGCACAATTACCTCCAACGTTTTCATAATCACCGAATATTCATTCAGTCTCAGTAAAGCACAATAATATAAATGTTTTTTTTAAATTCAGTTGCCACATAGCTGTGATATCGTTTATTCGGCAGTAAATATAGGAGAACAAGAATTTGTTGATGGGAATTCGGCTCATATTTCCTAATCGTTTTCCATTCAGCTCCATTGACACGATAATTCTAAGAAATATTTTTCAGGTCTTTTTGCTTCTTCTATTGCTCACAATTCTAGGCGAATTCTTCAGTTCTCCAGGTCTTGCTCTTGCCGATAGTGTCACTCTCACATACGTTTCAGATGAACCCAAAAAGGTATCATTTCTCCTTCATTCGATCGTCTTACTCAAATCCGATGTAAAAATTCGTTTTCTTATTTGTTCAAAGAAATTTCCATTGTGAAGAGACAGGGAAATTTTTTTCTCACATTCACTATTATCGAAACACGTTGATTAATATATTTAAGTGATGAAATTTATTTTCAGTTTGGGCAAATTCGTCTACTCGGAAGTATGGGTTGGGGATTGGCAATGTTCATTATGGGTATCGGTTTGGATTACTCGGAAACATTCCGCAATCATCCATGTCCCACAAAGAATACCACCGAGAAGAACTATACACTCTGCTTTGTCACATGCTCTCTATTTATGTTGGCGGCGATGCTCGTAGGTAAGTATTCGCATTTAAACGTTTTATATCTCGTCGTATTCGTAAATCAAAGTCTTTATGCTAATATGTTAGCCGTTTCAATAGCTTTAAGGATATTTTCAATATTTGGCCATATTTGGCTATGTGCTAAATGTTTATTTGGCCACAACTTGCTCTTTTTTCCACTTGAAGGTTAAGTGGAAAATTAAGGCAAAACATTGCGCAGTGATTGATTGATATTGGCATTTAGTTATGGAAAGCTTGAAAGATTTACACTATAAACGTTTGCTTCCTTTCTTTGTTGTGCGCAAGTCACAATTATTTAGTACTGATTTTTGGATAATTTACTTATGTGAATAGTTTCATCCTATGTCATCGAGGCGAATATTTCCCTCAGGCAGTTGGAGATGTTCATGAATATATGCTATCGAATGCGTTGCTCCATCTAAGGTACGGCTCATATCTGCTTTAAAGCAAGTTGAAAATAGGCACTAGCATTACAGAGAGGGGTGTTCCTGCTCGAAAAGGTAAGGATCAAGGGTTCGAGGTTTCTCACCACTTTTGCTTCCCTATTCTTTTTTCGCGCCTCTCTGCTCATGCTGATATGTTTTGTTAGAAAAATTGGAAAGCGCACAACATGCGCCACTTATTGTAAAGATATTTACCATTGCTACGACTTCTTTTACCTGTTTACCTGAGGTAATGTAGGTTGGAGGGGTATTGTCATGTTTTTTTCTCATGCAGCTCGAAATTCCATTATATTTCATGCACTGTTCCCTGTTTTGGCTATTATCTCATTCAAACGAACGCCTCGATTACGATGATGAACTAGTGAGTGCATCAAATGAGCAAGGACGCATTCGTTGAATGTGATATGCCAACGACGAGAACAGCCACTAAAGGTTGGGGTTAATATGAGTATGGATTGCAGCCACACAGTTCCGCTTTGGCAATGAGCAACGCCCCGATGAAGTGGGCTGTGCCGTTATTGACACACGTATCGATGAAATTGCGCCCGCTGTCGCTGAGAAAGCACGCACAAGGCAGGTGCAGGTAACTAATCCTATGCTAATTCACCCCTTATGTATTTACCATCTAGCTACGGTGACTACGGTAAAAAAAGTTCTTTGTATACTCGAGTTTATTCTTTACAAGTCTGAGCATTTGTTCAGCCACCCTTATGCATTAGCGTTTGAATATATGAACGATGCACAACTCGGGTTTAATTGTCATGAATCGGCAGTGTAATATTCACGATATTACGCGAACAATTTTACGCTTTAGTCGTGATTCAGGAATTGAAAAGAACGAAATGAAATACAGCCTAGATGGTTTGTCGAGTGAAGCATACCGATTGAATAAAAGACTGGAATTAAATGTAGTAATGAATTCAAAAGCTATGCTTTGACTTGCACCCATTAAAGTTTGGTTTCAGCTGGAACATTCAGAAGGTTCACCATGGTTAGCCACCGTCAAAGCACTTCTACGCGGGCACGCAGCCGTCTATCTACTCGCCTTAACAACTATTGGTTTTGGCGCTGGCATCATATTTGGCTTTCTTTTTTGGCATCTTCAGGTGTGCTGTGCATTTTACTAACCAATTTTTTGGTTTCATATAACAACGAATGCGGCTCAGATTTTGATCTCTAAGTTATCTATGGGCTTTGAAAAATGTTTTTGTATAAGTAACGCATTATCTCAGCTCTACAGTAGTGGATCGGTGACATTCAGCAATGGAATAATCACATATTTGCAGCGAATGATGGTGTATTTTACTAGAGAGGGAATGATAGGAACGAATAGTTATGATAAAAACGATGATAAGTGCGAATCTTTTTTTTTTCATATACTTTCACATTTTAATAAATTATTTAAAATTCGATACTTTTTATAGGATTTCGGTGGCTCGCCAATATTATTCGGTGTTGCGTCTGTAATTAATCATGGCTCGGAAATTGCCGCCTATTTTTACTGTTTTCAATTTATAAATAAATTCGGTCATATCAAGGTAAGTGAATAAATGAGCTGCATATTTTTCCACATATTTTGATGCATTAATTTAGGAGTTACACAATTGTTTCAGTATTAAATCACACGTAAAAATTGACTCGTTTTATAATAATAGCGAAAGTTGCTTTAGGATAATGCTTATTTTTGATGAAATTTGCATATATAAGAAAGCGTTTTTTTATTTGAGATTATCATATTCTATGCCATTTGTGTTTTTTATTTTTTTACTGCTTTTATTGCTGTATTTATTTCATCAAAAAAAAAAAAATCTGATGCAAATTTCCAGATTATGTATTTCTGTTTGATTGCAAATATTTTTCGCTTTCTTATAATCAGTTTACTAACAAATCCATGGATGGTACTACCACTTCAAGCCATACAAGGTAAATATTCCGTTTTTTTATAGTACAATAATTAAATTTCCAAAAAAAAGGGCTAGAATTTTAGAGAAACATTTAAGGATTTAAGGATGTTCCTCAGTAGAGTGCTTCTCATGATGGTGAAAAATGCGATGAATTTTCCCGCATCTTATAGAGTTCATATGGGCATCGCATATTTTTCTCATTTGATTCCGGATGGAGTTGATTTTTGTTGCTTTTGCAGTTTGAGAGCAGCTTGCAGTTACTCCGAGTTATGGTCCGTTTTGAAGTTTTCGAAGGAATTAGGCTTCAAAAGAATTGTGCACACATATGTAAAAATGTATTCCCATGGCAACATAAAATGCACATATTGATAGCTATTGATTTCGCCATTGTAATTCCAAATGAGATAGTGCTTGTTGCATTATAATTTATTTAATGAATTAAATTTACATAAAAATAATGCCTTGTGATCGTTTTATGGAAAGATTGGATTTTAATGTTCCGTCTTTTGGCGGTTACTCTCAGTTCTTATTCACACCGACGTGTAAGCTCGAACGGGCAAAAAAAAAAGAACAAAAATAAAAATCGAAATTCAGAAACTAAATAGTTTTTTTTTTCGATGTTTCATTCTCATTCTTTCTATAATATATGCGATCATCCTGTCGACTGTTCATAATCGGAATTAATTAAGGAAATGAGCAATAACAATATATGATTAATCAGGCTCATTTTAATATGAATTGAAACCGATGTGTATTTTTTAGGGGTAACACTGGCAACATGTTGGGCATCCGCATCGTCATATATTTCGTTGATAGCGCCTCCACAATTAAAATCAACAGCACAAACGTTATGCATGCTTCTCTTTCATGGTATCGGAAAAGGATTCGGTAGCATCGTTGGTGGTTTCATTATCACTTCTGTCGGTATGTCCCATAAATGAGCAAAAATTTCGTCCACAGATGGGAGTGAACTTTAGATAAAATTTAATTGCTCATCTGTGGGAAAAAAAGAAGTAATGCAATAAACCAGTCATTAACATTTGTCTTTGAGCTATAGTAAATTAGTTAGCGGTGACATATGACATTTATCGTGTAATTGTAAAAGAACTAATATCAGTATTCATTTTATTCAATGTTTTTGATACATTTTAATAAACTTTAGGCGATGCATATCGAAAGTTCAAAAGATAAATGCAAAATGAAATGAGATGAGAGAAGATGAGGGTAATAAATTCATTTAATTTCAGTTCGCAAGTAAATGTGAACATCATAAAGAATGCTAATTATTACAAACTATGAACATCTTTGCAAACTTTTGCACACTTTTTTTTTTGAAATGAGGAAATTTCTCAATGATTTTAAAATCAAACAGTCGTTTATGCAAATTTCTAAGAAATTTCGATACTTTCTTTTAAGTATCCTCATATATTATTGTTCTTGAAAGGTGAAAAAAAAAGAGTAATTAACACTGAAATTAAGCATTAGAGTGAATGTTTTAAGACGTTTGTAGAAATATTGAATGAATGCGATGCGCCGTTTTGCATTTTATTCATTCAACTCATCTATGCGGCATTTAATGCTGCTATCTATGAATAACATCAATAAATATATCTTTTTAAATGAATTTAGAAACACTAATGCCTTTTAAAGTATTGAAAATAGAGGGAGAATATCTCTACAAAAACCAAAATCATATTCAACACAAATTTTAGGTCAGCATTTTTATTAATTCTTTTCAACGTTTGTTTCAAGATTCTCGAGATCTACCTAGGAGAGAGGATCGAATTTCATCAATTATTTCTCTCAAGGCTAGTGAGGAAAGGCGAGGAGGGGGGGGGGGGGGTTGAGAAGGAGAGCATTTAATTTACTCATTCAGATATCTGCAGAATTAATTTTAATTTTAAGGAACACGAATGACGTTTCAAATCTACTCGGTGATTGCGTTAATCGTTCTAACGCTTAATATTGTCATCAATCGTCTCTTCAAAAACGATGGAGTTAAGTATAGTCAAAATTTCGAAGAGGATGAAATCGCTGGTACACTAAGTAAGTAATTATTATAAGCGCCAGCTTACTATTTTGTTGTTTATGTTTATTACAGTTTTATCAGTTGGCATGAAGTTCAGAAATGGAATTGAAATTGAAATTCACAGCAAATTCAAGAAAAGTGCGCTTAAATTCTCGCGCTTATTTTAATTAGCACTGAAACCTTCGTCGAGTTGAATTCATTTTTTTCTAACTTCTCAGTCGTTTTGAATTCTGATTTAAATTCAAATGTTTTTCTTCCTAACGAACTATTTTCGAAGTTTACAGTCGGGCAATATAGTTTATGAGATTAAAGTTTACTTTAATATCGTAGGCATATATGTTTTGGCAATGAAAAAAAAATGTTGCAGCGAAAGAGACTGGAAAAATAATACATTAAATTGCGAGAGCGTAAGAAACAGGTAAGAAAGTTAACAAAAGCTACCTGAGGTGGGTGAGTAATAAGAGATGGCTGAGGTAGACAACTGCAACAAGGGATAGCTGAGGTAGAAGCATTATTAAAAGAATAAGTCTTATACGTAGGGACGGAAAAGGCAATGAAAGGAATTGGAAAGCAGTAATTGGCATATTGTTCGCCGCAATACCTTATTATTTAGTTTGAGCACATATCAATTTTATGGGGTTGTGAACACGGTATCACAATTGCGTGTGGAAGTGAGGCTAGACCTGAGTGAAAGAAAAGAAGCTGAGGTGACGTCGTCTTGCATAAAAGTTCAATTTTGTTATTGCCAATCGAACCGAGTGCAGCTATATTCATGGCTCGAGTGATCTGAAGTATAAGGAAGGACTGGAGGGAGGGGGAGGGGGGGGGGGAATGTGTTGCTTTAATTTATCTACTTGGTCCTATAAAACTCTTCATCCGGATGTTTCCCATTTCTTTTTTTTCAGTGAGCAACTTAAGCGTATAAAGTATTTTCTTCTCGAGGGTTAGTTTTCCTAAAATTAAAAAAATATTTCAGTATCGGCTCCTCAAGGTATTCCAATGCATCATGGTGAAGGCAAACTCACCGATGCGTTCAATCAAACGTCGGTAACGAATGCGAATTATGGTGCGATCGGACCTGATCCAACACAACAAGCTTACGATCGATATGTGAGCGCTCCGTATGATTGAAACAATGGAATTGGACAGCTATATATATGAATCGCGTTCGTTATTCATTATATTTATAAGTTATTTTTTTAACATCTGAGATAATTGATATTGTTGATCTTTGTAAATGCTTCAGTATTAATGCATTTATCGTCGAAGAAAAAAGATTTTCGGGAATGAATTGTAGAAATTTGCGATGTAATTGTAGAAATGCGACTATTTTTTAAATTTTTTTCAAGTTTTAGTGCAACGTTTTTATTTTTCGCTTATATTCTTCGTTCGAAGAAAATATGCGTTGAATGTTTAATGCTTAAACCACAGTAATATCAAACCTATACAATACGTTCCAGAATAGCTTTTGTATGATCCTTATGTCATAAACTATTAAAAGCTAATCAATATGTTAGATGATGAATTTATTTTTTATCTTTTGATTAATGCGATTGATTGCATACACCTTTAAAAAAGACAGCCTTTTTTTTCTAGCCAACTTTATACAATGAAAGAATCATTGATGTGGAAGTGCATGTAATTTTTCCCACCTTCAAACATGGGCACTTTTTTCGAAATTTACGGATCAGTATGAATCAGTGGTCCTGAAGCGTAAATTATACTCATAGGTGGTTCCGGGGTTGAAACTATTGGACAGGTATATAGACGCATAGATACGTCCCCGCATTCACGAAGCAAGTTTGCAAAAGCATGTTAAAAATACCGTATTTTTTCATTGTCTGCGATTGCTGTTGTATCTATATAGTGATGTATCGCTGCACACACCTAGTCGGGGCCCGATTTATTGCCGGTCCCGGTTTCACTCACGATTGGGAATAGAACCGGAACCGGATCGGATTTAATCTAGGCCGCTTATTTATTCAGAACCAAACTGGTTGCATATTTTAACAGTTGCATCATATTATCGATTCGACTAAGAAATAGAGGTGCAACGAATCCTTGCAGAATGTTTATTAAGCAGATCATTTGCTTCGATGTTATCAAATGCCATTGTTGCACTGCTCTGTAAAACAATTTTAGCGATTGCAAAGTTTAATGCAAAACGTTTGCAATTTTTTTTTTTTTGTAGATCTTTTATAGCAGCAATAAACGTTTCGCTATTTTACATTTGCAATAATCTTTTTTTTTTCAGTTATTTGTTTGTGTTTTATGTTCGTTGAAACGATTGAGTTCATTTTGTGACCTCTGGTCATTAAGTATTTACCTTATGGCCCCTGGTCACTTTACTCGAGTTTACCTTATCGCTTCTAGTCGATATTATACTTGAATCACAGCATATTTATCGATACAACATCGACAACGTCTATTCCGGATGATTCCGGAAAATGGAACAACAAGGTTCCTCAAGTGAGATGAAGCAGCGAACCTTAGGTATGAGTATTTTTTATGATGACATTCATAGAGCTGTCAAAAATGAAGTTTGAATTCTAATGTGACATTAGCATATTTCAACCTCTTAAATCGAACTGATCAATAAACCATAGAGATTCTCGCTAGAAGCATTTTTGAAAACGGAATATACGAAACGCAAACGGTAAATTTTACAAATCGGAGAGGAGGCTGTACTCATTGATGTGATACGAAAGGATGCATTCAACTTTTATTGGGGAATTCGCCATATATAGGTGTTTTTTTTTTTTTTTTTGAAATACCTCTACAACTCATGTAGCATTTCGTATCGCTGAAATTTTCATTTCATGTGATGATTTCTTCACGTTCTTTTTTTTTTTTATTCATTGAAACGATTTAACTTAACAATAATTTCTTGGCATAAATAAAACCAATCTTTGCATTTTTTTTTTTTTGAAGCATTGACAATATCGCCTGATAACGGCTACTTGTATTGTTACCATGATAAGGAGGACCCATTAAGTCCCGAAATATTGTTCGATAAAAATACTCCCATAAGAGCGAAGAGCTAGTGAATTTGCTATTTTCAAATACCACTGACATAGCCGCACTGGAAGTGCTTGCTAATGCACTAAAGCATGGAAAATGGTGTAGATTCATACACTCTGAAGAGAATGAATATATGCACCAAACTTAGCATAAAGTATATAAAATTCGCCGCATCTTTTTTTTTGCAGCATCTCTTTCCTATTAACTTCGATATATGTTGCAAAAACATTGCAATAATTGTAAAACATTGCAATGTGAAATATTGACTACAATAAATCGTTTATTAATAACATATTTGAACAGATTATCTCACGCGAAATCATATGATAAACGAGTCACTGCTTCGTAGCATTTGCATCGATGCAATTTGCAATAAAATAGTCATCTCTGTCTCACCTTCGTGAGCTAACTTGATATCTGCGCTCTCCACGTCCCATATGGCGTATTTCTTCTTCATCTTTCTTTGATGATCCACTTGACATCGTTCGCTTGTCCTAAAAATATTATAAAATTTTTCTTTAATCACAAATCGAGATGAAATTCCTGGAAATTTTTCCTTAATAACAAATTGAGAGAATATTTCATGATAGAGAGAAAGTTGACATCAAAGGATAATATGATGTGCTTTCATTAAATTTTCGAATTAAAAATGGTAAAAACAAGTCTTACCCAGGGGAATAAATAAATACGCCTAAAGTCGAATATTCCATTTTGAACAAAAAAAAAACTTCCACAATCGGATGACGTCATTCTTTGAAAGTTTATTCTTCAATAAACTATGATCATTATTTTGCGTGGAAAAAGAAAAATTCACTACGGCGCACAATAATTTAAAATAAATAGCAAAACAATTCAGCATAAGATTTATGAGATTAGAGTACCGCTCACCTATCGTTGGTAAAGAATCGAATGAGGAGATTTCAAACGTAAAGCCATTTTGTGCGAAAACTACTACAAGTGCTACTATGGACGGAATCCAATATGACATGATAATGGCTATTATAAATGACGTTAGCATCAAACCTGATCGGTTTTTTCTTCGGAGAGGATGTCATCCTCATCATCTTCTTCTAGAACCATATCCTCGTCGAGGTCTGACTCGGATTCAGAGGATTCTTCTTTCACTAAAGTCAACTTCCCTTATTGCTTACTCATCGAAGTCAATGTGTAAGCATGATGCCTTATATTATGGCATTTTTTTTTGTTATAATTACTTACTATAAGTGGTGTATTTTGGGGAGAAGAATTTTCGCCAACAGGAAGTCAAGCAACGTTCTCATATCCGCCTTCAAAAACGGCGTTTTTGAGAACGGCTGTACCAGAATTACGCTACAGTTTACAGTGTGCAAAAAAAAAAATGAAAAAAGGAGTTTCTCTACTAATAGCATCCGAGAGAATATAAAATCCGTAAGAATGGACTCAACGTTCATAAAAATCTAATTTATTAAAAACATCAATAAAAAATTCTGAAATTCTGAAATAAAGTACGAAATGCGATAGGTATAATAATGACAACACCTGAGGGGATATGCTGCGATAGTCATAAGTGCAAACAGATGTAATATCGGCCAAGGTGGAAGCATTTGATTCCAGCAAACTTGTCAACTGCGGTGGTTGCACTGAAACTATCACGAAAGCCATGCAAAGCAACCAACAAAACCATCGACAACCACAAGGCTTCATCCATTACCTCACATGCAGCATAAAATGAAGCTTCAGCGCTCTCAATAAGTAAGGACGTCAAGTGTTTTCTTTAGAAAACCTAATATGTGCCACATAAAACAGGTCATTTATATTGTAAAAAACGCCTGGAACAAAACGTCCTTAACCGGCTGATCGCCTTTATCCATATATGATACCTAGCTGGACAAATCTGCTACTAGTGACGGGTTCAGTTGATAACTAAATTTCACATTACTGTATAACTTACTTCAGTGACGTTACTAATTAAATGGAAATCTTTCACTATTCATTTATGAGAAACATACAGGTTAGCGATTGAGTGATACAATAAAATCTTCGCGATAATTTATTTAGTAAATAAAGCAGAAAAAAAAAAGCAAACAAAATAACAAAAACAACAACAGTGCAACAGCTAGTAATAAATTAATTATTGCCCTCAAAAAATCTGAAATCCTCTTGCAACCCACCCTGAGGCTATACTTTATCTCTACATATTACAGCAACTATAATTTGCTAAATAACGTCGCTTTTTCTTCAAAGAACGATGGTCTTACACTACTACAATCGATGGTGATTTTAATCTGCCATTTATGAGGAAAGAAAAAAATTGTTTGATCTTCTAAACTAAAATACATTGCAATATGAAAAGCGTTGAAACATTAAAAAAAAAGCATGAAGCGTTTACTGAATTGAACAGATCGAAGCGAGTGATAGGCAATAAAAAATCGGAAAAGCTTCAAAATCACTAACCGAGGATTCCAATCTTTTGCCCAAGCCAACGTGCTTTCTGAACGACATCATCTTGCATGAGCTTGAAGCACATCGCAATAAGCGCCATCCCGAATAGCAGATAGAGAGCACAAACGATTAGCTTTTCTTGTGATCCTTCACCCAAACTTTGACCAGGTACAATATCTCCAAAGCCGATTGTACTAAATAAGGCTTATCTTTTGCGCGTGCAACGAAATACATCTCATCTTTCGAGATTTCAAATCACTTCCCCTTTCGCCCTCTCTACTTTCTCATTTCAGGCAGATAAATGTGAGATAGACCATAAAAGACGATAAATAATACCTTTCAATGTTTGCAATTAAATAGTTAAATCAAAATTGATTCATATCTAATAGTACTATTGAAGAGGCTAACAGTAATTTTTTACTCTGAATGCTATAAAAGGAATGATGCCAATTTTCCAGATGGCAATTAGGTAGCCATCGCAATTTGCTAGGAGTGAGCTCGAAGACTGCCTTCTTAGGCAATATGTAATTCAAAAAAAAAAAACAACCAAACGTTCAATTCCAACGGTTTATCCGGTTTATCCGTAAAAAGAGGAGAGGCGACTAATTTGAATCGACGTTTGTCACTTAACAATTTTTCTCCAATTCTTCAAGCATATTCTGGCAAAGTTTGTAGAATAATTCAACTTATTTCAAGCATATTTCCCTTGCGTGATCAATAGTGAAGAATAGAATTCCACTTTGACTTGTGTTTAGAAATGGCATCTTTTGACGCACTAAATCTCGAAAGATGCACTTACGAAGTATTGCGGCAACTTGACATCTATAAATGATGAGTGCGCATTTCTATGAAGCTTTTTTTTAGTATCAATTTTCAAAAACTTTTTTCTTTGCAAATATATTCCACCTATAAATAAAATACTTTCTTATTTAATTCTTTTAAATTTTTATGCAAATTTACCCATAACTTGTAAGCAAACAATAGAGTACAAATGAAGTTTTTGTTCATTATTCTATCTCAATCTGTCTCCTTTTATTTTTTTTAGGGGGGGGGGGGGGGAGGAGGGGAGTAGATTCCTCCTCTTTTCGTATTCTTTCCGGCATTTCAGTTCTCATTCTTTTATCCCCTCCTTCTTTCCGATATCAAGCACACTCTTTATCATGAAAAAAAAACGGAAATATTAAGTTGCAAAGTGAGAGGAAGAATAGTTTCGTGGATAACAATTCATATTGAAGCTAACGATGGATCTAATGAATATAAAAGCGCAATTTAGCAAAACAATAAGCATCAATTAGACGTCTCTGCGCGATGAAATTCGCTCAAGAAATGTTCGATTTTAAATTCTTTACAAATTATAAATGAATAAACAAAAGTTACAAATTATTGAATAATTCGAAATAGCACTTTCTTTCTAAGATAAGCACAAATGTTGTTTCTTTTATCTTCTGAATGTCCATCAATGGTAAATATATGGTTGAACGATTATGCCCTAGTTTCCTGTAAATATTTCCATCAAACTGTCGATGCATAGGTAAGAAGGCTGTTGATAACAGGAACACTACTCACCTGAGCGTGATAAACGAGTAATAAGCACCATCGAAGACATTCCAATCCTCCCAAACGGCGAATAGAATCGCTCCACCAGCAATGAACATCATTACCGTAATAATGCCAACCGAGACAGGCATCTTCTCACGCTTATAGGGACCACCCGTACGTCTCATAGATCGTAAGGATAGGTCATCTGAGCGTTCACTACCAGCGCTACGGTACGATCGGCTGTCAATCATCTCTGCGCGCATCCTGAGACAATCATAAAAGAGATGTTTATTTGACGTTAAAATTAAGTGAAAAACTTCCTTTTCCGCAATACCTCTTTTTTTTTCACAGGCCACCAACGTAAATGACCCAATCCACTCATCTGGCAATAACACTTGCCGCATAACGCAAAAAACGGCAAGTTTCACAGAAAGCTTCTCCTATTTAAGGTGTGCAAAGTTCTATCGATATTTCGGCGAGCATAATACTTGGATAATTGAACCCAAGATAGCCCTTATTCAAACTCTTTAATTTCAATAATTAATAATTTTAGGATGAGCGTGTAGTAACAACGCTTTGCTTATTCGTAACAAATACAAGCGATATCGGATATTAGTTCATCGGTTCACCGCTGATATTGAAAAAACCTTTAGAAGTACTCTTAAAGAGTTTCTTATTTGCAAAGAGTAATCCAAAATTTTCCTGTAAATTTCAAAAAATACGTATTTGACGGATTAAAAAATCATTGAAAAGGACTAATAACGAATAGAAATTTTATGGACCAATACGACATACTCACCTTCTCGATAAGGAACTATCCATCGAGGGTTGCTTATTCATGCTGGCGACCCTGTGAACGATATGTGGTGTCGACAAAACAGGAGAAGCGAGCACAACAGGAGCTGCGGGTGGTTCCATCGCTAAACATAAAATGCTACTTTTGTATATAACTTCGAAATAACTTCAATGGAATAAAAGATCTTTAAATAGTGGCTAGTTATTAGCGTTATAGTCTACTATTTCGGCAAATTGTTCACAAACAATACCCACATCCTTTGAATTTTTACTGCGCGTTTGAAATGATTGGGTTTCAATAGTGGAGACTGAAATATTCTTCAGAGATGCTTCAAGCAATCGAATATTTCTAGGTAATATTCCCGCATATACTACTCATCTTGTAACGATTTTTTTCTTAGATATTTCCATCGAAGTCGAATAGGCAAAGAATTTATTGCTATAAAATACTACTTCAATATATTACTACATTTATTTACTCTGAATGTCTTTGCCTTCTTTCATCCTTCGTTTTCTCCCCAAATTCCACTCCCCAACAAATATATGACACATAAATGCCGGCGTTCATAGTTCTACTAGCTTAAGTTCGGCAATATTGCCAGCCATCGATGCTGTCTGATTGCAGCTTTCATCTCATGCAAACTTCGTTTTCTCTCCTAAAAGCAAAATTATATCGCATCGAGGAGGGTTTCAGTCAACTAGAACATAACAAAATCTAGCAATGGAATTACCTTCAGTTGGTTTTGAATCCTCACCCGCATATTCATCATCTGATACCGTTAACTGAAATTATAAACCTTTTTGAGGAAATCACCTGAAGTTCGAGAAGCGCTATCAATTCACTACACGCCCGACATCATATCTCAAATATTATTGATAATTTTGATGAAGAGAGCTATTTAAGCGATACGAAAATTACATGAAGCACCTATAAAATATCATTGGTAGTTTCGCTGTTTAATTACGCGCAATGAATTACTAAAAAAAAATATTTTCGTCTCTTTAATAGCCGCATTGCATCTAGACCTGAAATTGGAGGTATTCTGCGAAATTCGGATAGAAAACGGTTGAAAGGGGTGAACACTTTTGAAAACTTTGCTGATACCATAAATGGGGGAGGGGGGGGGGGCGATGTACCGAAAGCGAAAACCTTAGAAAGATCTATTCTTTTCAGCACTCCCCGACACTTCCTAAATTGTGTTAGCGTTCTGTAAAACAACTCTAATAGAGGAAGTATTGATATCGTAACATTCATACATTAAAAAAAAGTATGATGATGTGCATTTGATACTCTCAATGAGATGATTTCTGTAGGAAAATTGCAGAAGTTGAACTTTTAATTGATGAAATACATTATCAGCGTAAACGTAAACGTAAGAGACGGACGCTACTTGATAGATATTACCTAATTGAGAATAAAATATGATGATACTCTTAGAGTTAATAACAGAGTTCCATCGATTAGACACATTTTGGTTACTCTTATGCACAACTGCACATAACAATATCAAAATTGAAAGCATAAATCATATCATACTGAACATTTGAACTTTTTCTCGGCTTATAAACGCAACACATAACGAAATTATAAATACTCGAATGGATAATAGACTAGAAAAAAAAAAAAACAAACGTATCGTTAGCAATTCAATGCAAAAGGATCGAAATCCATCCCGATGGTTGTCTCTATGAAGTTGGCATGTTGTTCGCGAAATGCGCAAACACATTTTGCCACCCTACGCATCCCCTCTACTAAAATCGATGAATATCCAACAAAGAAAAATCCCACATTAACAAACGCATTCGCACAATGCGCTTTTTATGAATTCACATCGCATAATAACTTCTTTACACGTAATGATAGAGCATTACTAAAAGCTATCGATCACCTCAATGTGACACATGGGTGTACTTAAGATTTGAATGAGTAAATGAGGAAAAGTTATCACAACAATATCGTTGATAAGGGATTTTTATCGATGCAAATTGTTGAAAATATTTTGAATAGCATCCCACCTTATTTGAGGCAAAAAATAACCTAGTTCAAACGTATGAATCATATTCCTCTTTGTTTGCTTGATAAAATTATTAAATTGCTTCATTCGATGACACTTTACATATAGTCTTAACCAGTGGAATAATCTTGAAGGAACTACTATCGAACAAAAGCATCAATCATTTATAGATGAAAGCAAATGAAACGGCGAATTTAGTTGATTGCTCTCTTATTAGGTGAGATCATTAAAGGATAAACGTCTTCTTCAATTTACGAGAGTTTCATCTCTTTTGAGGTATTTTAACTAAATAAAATAAAGTTTGCCATTAAAATATATTGCAGAGAACGAAACACCAAAATGATGATTTATTTCAATGGGACAAAGAATGATTAGGAAGAAATAAGAGATGAATATGAATGATGAGGACGCATACAGCCAAAGAGAAGCAGTGAAAATATCGAAAAAAGGTCATTTAAATTTGCTGGAGGGCAGCAAACTAATATTTATTAGCGAGCATGTAGATGGATAAACAGTTGTGATAGAAGATCTCGAATTCATCGAACGAAGCCTATTTGATATACAGATGTTAATTTATATGTTCCTGCAGTATATATATATATATATATATATATATATATATATATATATATATATATATATATATATATATATATATATATATATATATATCGACTGTTTGAAATCAACGGAGACAAGATGAATCACTTTTGGCGAATAAAGAAGGCAGATCGTGGAAGAAAGTAAGCAGACACTCAAAAGTTGCTTGAGTGATGACAATGTTACTGGAATGACAGCCGCTGATAGCAGACACGAAATGTGATGCTGTAAGCAAAGAAGGCGTTCAACGCAGAATATGCGAACATGAATAAATAATAAAGAAACCAGCCTGAGCACTCGTCTCTTCTTTCTCATTATCGCTAATAGTAATCTGTGGAACGGCTTTCAATTCACTCTCCTTCGACGCCTCATAACCGTCGCGGAAACTAAAAATAGCTAAACTATGAAATGGAATCATATATTCAGCAAGAGATGAAAAAAAGCACGCCGTTTAATTTTCTAATCACGATTGTACATAGGTAAGAAAATATAATTAAAGCGCTAGCATACTTGTCTCTGTCTCTATTAGAAAGAAGAGGTCGAACTGTGGAAATAGGGGCTGTTAGTTGTTGATGTCGATTGACCATCCCGTCTCGAATATTTCTGCTTGGGATTGCATAAGTGCTCTGCATCGTATCACTGCTGAAACATTGCACCAACTACTTGCAGATTCATGTTATATACTTATAAATAAGCATTGTTCTCTTTAAACCGACATTTGATATGATTATCAACTCAGATGTTAGTGGTTTCCTTTTTGAATCATTTTCGCTGCTAAACATTTTACATATCAACGAATGAAAACATCGCTTACGAATTACTTTCAAAATGCAAATAGATTTAAAAAAAACAATAGCCTTTTGATGCAATCATAATGTAATCAGTTCCATCTTTCCAAAATGGAAGTTCCAAAAAGTATTACAATTTGTGAAGTGATATTTCTTCTCAACATGAAGATAGCTTAGCGGTCAATAGAATTTTATTCTAATTTCTATTCAATTAACCTAAAGGAAATAAAATATTCAAATATTGAATAAATATTCAAAAAAGCATAAATATGAGGACCTCTTCGAATGAGCAAAAAAAAGCATATTTTATTTTAAGATGAGAGCTCAACGAGAACGGAAAAGGGGAGGGGATTTTTTTTAAATAGTAAATAAAAAACTCGAATGCACTACTTGACGTGCAGTATATGAAAAATCGTTGTTGGTATAGATGAATTGACAAAATTGCTAGCGGAATCGAAACAACAGCATTGATAGAATTACTCCATAGGGAATTTGAGCGAGCCATCAAATCGCCTAGCCCCTTCAAATTGGCTCCTTTTCAGCTTAAAAGCAATGCTAATACTTAGTCGTCGTTAGAAAATTCCCTCACAATTTATCCCCCTTATTGGGTAATTTCGATACACTACATTGATTCGAGAAATAATTAATGCAGGCACATTTGCATTTAGACAACTTTCGACAACACAACAACGCTGCAGAATAACGGGGAATTTCCTCTCAATATTAGGCACTTTCAAAGCAAATAGAAATTCAAATTGAAATATTATTCAAAAATTCAAATATAAACAAACCTTGCAGAAGTTGCAACCTGTGTAGTTGCTGTCAGAGAACTTTCGTCCCTTGTTTTGGTCTTTGACCTGAAAAAGAAAAAAAGACCTCATCTCTCAAAACCGATAAGAGAAGACAGCTTCATCACGGCGTACTTATCTGTCAGTGATCTATATAATCTGATAACTATGTCTGCAATACAATCACCTCTTTTCGCATCGAATTAATATTGGCAGCAAAAAATTTCCTTTGAATTCATGTCGATATTACTTGCTAACAATAACTGACAACTAAGAATATTTTCATTGCTCATTTATTGCGAGAAGTGTAATCGCAGACCATGTTTTGTTATGTTGTTATCTGATTCCCATCTTAATTAAAATTAAAAACAAATGTAGCACATACCTGACTTGTGGGACTGTGATCTGTCCAGTGACAATCCCTTGGAAAGCTGAAGCGGTTGCTCCTCCCGCATAGGTCTTTAATTCAATAATCGCACCATGCGAATCCTCCTCTGTGTTGTTCATATATCGCACCGGAATACCACCTAGAATACTCTATTTTATATCCATTTCTTCATTTTTATAGGACTATTCAGATTTTTGTTATCATCTATATGCAAATAGTTTCTCAGTTGTTTACATAATATTATGTCATGTTTGCGAGTGAAATCATTCACTTGCGGATGGTCACTCTTTCAAACAATGAAGAACGTTTGAGAAAAAAAAGCACCAAACGGAGATTCTAGATGAACCGAGACGATTCGGGAGTACAAGATTCTAGAGGCACCGAGTTGTCTCATAAGCATAACATTCAAGATAAACCGAGATAACATCGCAGCAGAAAGATGTTTTTACGAAAGTGTTGCCTATCCTCATCAATGGCAACGAATTACTTATAGGATATTGCAAACAATATTTTTGCATTGCATATAAATATGAAATCATCGGCATAAACAATTTTTATTATTGAAAAAATTATGCAAACAATTTGCATCGCTCAATAACTCGTAATAAATATTACGTTTGATAATTTAACTAAGTAGAAATGCTCTCTTTCATTGTTAAAAACAATTTAAAAGATGGGATATATAAGCAGCAGTAATAGTAGGATCGATGTTTCGATCGCTGATAGACGAAAAACTGCGACAAATATTTGCGATTATGGGCATAAACCCGATCAACCGGATGAAGTTAGCTCAACCGGATGAAGTCCTAAGAACCTTCGTTTTTACAGCTTAAAACGCAAGCAGTAATAGTAGAAAATAAAACTTGAAAACACCTATAATACCTTTAATATACGAATAAGGCACATCAATTGAATCATTCCTGCGCCCAACACCACAACATTCACCCCAACTGTAAGTCGTATCTCTTTTTCTCATAGGTAAACTTGACGGTGTACCATAATTAAGATCGTAAGTTGTCGGTTGTTGCTTCAGCATTATTGGATATCGTTTCGATACGTACGCCGATCTGAAATTCATACAACATTTCTATCACTTTTTAATAAAACATTCGATCTCGAATAATTTCTATTCACTTATTACCCGCAGGTGAAGAAAAAAAAAAGAGAGAAGAGGTCAAATATCCCAAGGAGAAACAACATAAATCCATCGGGAAAAATATCTAACGTAGTATAAAGGTTTTGTAGAAATGCAGAAAGCGTTACTTCATTTTCGAAGCAGAAAACGGAAAGATCGATCATTTTGTGCTCCTTCTTGTCTAAACAAAATTATTTATGGCAGCATTCATTGAAGAATTTTATTGCAATAACCAACTGACCTTTGGATAGTATCACAAGGTGAGCGACTGCTATGGCTGATCTTGCGTTTACCAGGAAGTGATATTGTATCAAATTTATGCTGATCATGACGATTTAAACTTCGAAGGCTACGAACACTTTTTGTATCACTAAGATTAGCACGTGCACGAGATGTATGTGCTCGATTGAGACTCGCATGCCGTCGAACTGTCGCATTGTGACGTTGCGTTGAACGACTCGAATATGCTAGAATTGTATCGTTTAGAAGTGCAAAACCATGATCAATCTTTACAATTGGATACAATCGCTATGAGTGTGTCAACAGTGAATCAGCTATTACCTACGTTATATCGGCAATAAATGAGGAAAGTACCACAGCTTCAAACATTAAACGTCATTACTTCGTGAATAAGACTATTTCTTTCGTAATTACAACAGTGTTGTAAAGCTGAAAACATGGGATATATATTTTCAACGCTAATATATAATAAAATCACTTATCAGATCCTACGACTTGCAGATTTCATTTGCTGAATCTGTGCGCCAATCATCCTTGGGCTAGGAGACTTTTTTCTCTAATCTTGTCTCAGACATGTCCACAAGCAATCCCGATCATCAAGAAAACTATGAGAAACAAATAGAGACTTGAGCTACCGGAGCAAAAAAACTTTGATGAAGAAAAAAAAAACCACCTTTGCAACTTTTCAATCATGTTCGTAATAAATATAATTTACAATGCCATCCATCATCATCTATCAATTGATAATATAAAAATGAGCGTCTCATATTTAGTACAACAAATTATGATTGTGAACTTACCCCTTCGTACATTCATTGGTGCATTTGGATGATAACGAAAACTGAGTGCAGCTCGTCTTATTCGCCGCCTATTTTTTTGCCATCGACAGTATGCGCAGCAAACTTTAAAATATACAAATGTGAACACCTGAAAATCATTGCGATATTTTATTTCCACTTTATCGATGCATCATTTTAAAAGAAATCCTCAAAAATTTGCATATCATATATATATATATATATATATATATATATATATATATATATATATATATATATATATATATATATATATATATATATATATATATATATATATATATATATATATATATATATATATATATATATATATATATATATATATATATATAAATTTGCAACACACTAAAAACTTATGTTAAAAAGTAGCTTCCATCAAAATGTAAAGAATATCGTTTATCAAATCTCTTTTTTTTTGAATTTTTTGCTTCTCTTATTTGAACTTGCTAAGAAATAGTCATCGATGAACGCATAGTCATCTTATAAAGATAATGCATAAAACGAGATTTAAAAAAAAGCAGTGAAAAGCATCGAAACGATGCGTCGAATATGGAATAAAAAATGGAGATTTTCACCTTGTTCTATAAATCGACTATTATTATGATTGATAGAAGAATGAATAACGGCACAATTAGCACAAATACCTGTATAGTATGCCTATATAGGCAAAGGTAATAATTCATCAAATATACCTATATAACACAATTAATCACTAAATTTCACAAAGTTTTATTTTGTAAGAAGCAACGATTAAGACTTTAGGGGCAAAGATGCGAGAGGTGGAAACAAAGAAACGAGAATCTACCAACCTGAGCAAGACTCTCGGCAATATTTGCCAAACATAGCAACATCAGAGGTATTCCAACCGTTGCGTAGAGAATGGTCAAGCCTCGACCCAATGGGGTCTTCGGGCAAATATGACCGTACCCTCCAATTTTATTAAGTTTTATCATCATTGGCAAGCGCGCATATATAGATTTGCTTTTTCATGGCATTTGTAAAATGTTTCGCCAAACATAACCATATCAATATCATCTCATTTATAATTCGCAATTGATATGCCATAAGTAAAAAAATGAAAATACTCTACGCTATGTGTTTCTTGAATGGCTCTTTTATTCAGCGTTTCGCAAAATATAACAATGGAATTTTTTGATACTTTTAATTTTTCTTTTTTTTTTCTAATCATCTTCATTTTCTAAATCACTTAGCGAGTATTTTCTTAAATAAATTAGAATTCGGGGCAAATAATTTGAAATAACAATTCAAATCAATTTTAAATCGGAAGAGATCAACATAATATATGAATTTTTTTTTTCAGCAAAACTTAAACAGAAAAAAAAACAACTTAGAATAATGAACGCGAAATCTTTGCTATGAACCTAATATTAATGCGATGATTTTTACTAATATATAATTCTTCTTATAAATGAATAAAATCTCAACAGACTCTATACAGTAAAATACGAGAAAGAAGTACTTCGATTAGCAGTAATAGTAATAAAATAATAAATAGTAAGCTTATAATAGAAGCGTGATATTAGTAAATAGTGAAAAAAGTAAATAGGAGAGCAAAAATAGTAAAAAAAAAGAGTAGAAAATGTGTGATCATTTTATAGTATATGATTGGGGGATTTCTTTTTAATAAGAAATCAATAGCTCGTTTATCGATAAACGCGATCAACTCACCGATAGTAGTGAAGACTGTAATAGAAAATAAAAGAGCACCAGAAAATGTCCATTGATAAGTAGGAACAAGATCATCTTTCTCATCATAGCCTAAAATAAATTCAGGCTATTATTATCTAATTCTATTATTATTATCTAATTCAGGCTATTATTTTTATCTAATTCTCATAAATTTTTCACTATTATTGCTAATATATTCAAACTATTTTATACAATCATAGATGATAAATATTTAGATCATTAGAAAAGCGCTTTTAGATTTGTTGCAGAGAAATTTTGAGAGAATTGGAGAGGAAAATATCTTTCAAGATTTCACCTTCAAAATTAACGGCATTAACAAGTTGAAGTTCGAATATTTTGAGCAATTCATGTGCTTTATTTTTCACTTCATATTCTTCGATGACGTCACTTGAGTCGATGAATTTGTACAATTCCTCCACCACCTAAAATTCAATTCATCAAAAATTATTTCCTTATTTCCGCCTATTTTTATTAATTGCCTAAAATATAGCTGAACAAATTTCGTTTCGTTATGATGATCACATACAGCTATACTATTTAGACTATATATGCGATAAAATATAATGATAAATATTAAATTATATTAGTTCATTAATTTTAATTCCTCTTCATTTTATAATTTTGTCGAGTAACAAATCTCTTCTTCTCTTTCATTTCGTATTTCATATACATAATAATTGATCACACAGAATAAATCCACATGGATGTGAATAATAAAATATAGAAATAATAAATGAAACATTGTATATAATGAGGAAAATATTCGACACAATAAATTAGTTGGATATCATCCAGCTTTTTATTACTTTTCACTATTAATACACACGTTTATGAGCGGATTTTTTTTTTCTGAATCAGAATATTCGCGCATAAATATATGTCGCTCTAGGGCAAATAAACGACAACGATAAAAGCGGAAGTATAAAGGATTGGATCAATTATTCCTGAAATATTGAGGCAAACAAAGAAAAATCCTCCTCACTATAAAGATTAAAGTATGTAAGAAGTAAATAAAATATATTACATGATATAGCATTCGAGCAAATAGATTAGTATAAACTCGACATAAATATATCCTAAAAGATAGTATAACCATGCGGAATGTCTATCATACTGATTTTAGCCACTACAAAAATCGTTGAAAAATTATGGAGATTTTTTGCTCACCCCCCCCCCCCTTCCCCACTTACCCTCACTAGACCATCCTAAATTATTCCATCAACGAGAAGAAAGACGAACCGTCCACGTGTCGTTTTGGATGTGTCCTTGAAACTTAAGTTCCTCTGGATACTCGATCTCACGAAACATGAACGCACCAAGCACAGCATATGCGGCCACTAGCACACATAAACCCACGCGTGAAACAACAAAACCAAAAAACTGCAAAAATTAATGCCTTTTTGTGAATTTATTTGTGAATATGATAGATCATACAAACAACGCATTAAATCTTTTAAGTTAATTCGTTCCGATTTAGCGGATTGATTATTTTAAAAAAAAAGAAGATAATTTGTCTATGAGTTGGTCGACGAATGTGAATATTAACAATTGCTTCATTATTCTGTAAATCTGTAAAATTTTCCAGGAATAGATATTTACGATTATCGCCTTAATTATGAGAGATCTTTGCATCGATCGTCAACTGAATCCTAGCGTATTATTGGCGCTTATGAGATAATGGAGGATTAATTACGAGATAGTAATGTAAAACAGTGAAATGAAAAATAGAACGAAATGATATAATATCGAATAGGATCGCTTTTCAATGATTTCAACGATTTAGCTTATTGAAATTGTCGAAGATAAGCGATGATTGGAAAATACGGTAATCATGTGAAAACATTTTGCATCTAGAGGCTAGATTCTTTAGCCGTTGAATCTCCTGAAGAACTTATGGGAAGGTTGGAGTTTTTGTAGTTGTTTTTTTTTGGAATTTTCTAAAATTCTCCAAAGTTTTCTGAAGTATGCCTAAAGCTAACAGGTTACCTACCCTAATATGTGCTTTCGCATATGCAATTATAGACGTTGAGAAATCCGATTAATGAAACGATCCTAGTCGAAGCTAATATTGCTAAGTTCCGAGTTTTTTTTCTAGGGTAAGAAGCTTTTGATGAAGAGAGTTGAAATGCCTCTATTGGAGTGAAATTCTCAGCAAAGGGATAAAAATCCTATCATTGATCTGTTGAAATTATGCACAGCACCAATCGCGGTCACCGTTTGAAAGAGCATTTGCTCTAACATAGATGCAACAATGGTGAGAATTTGTATGCGTAACGAAATGACAAACTGCAAGCAATGAAGCGGAAGTAATTAGGGGGAGGGGGGGGGGTGTGGGGTGAGGTGAGGGGAAAGAAAGCGACAAGGAAAGAGGATGCGGTGAGGACCTGTGAAAATGAAATGGTAGCTGAGTATTGCAGTGTAATCCTTTACAGCAATCAAAAAAAAAAAAAAACCCGTCACAAATGTAATTTTTTGAACAATTGAGAAATTGAAATTTTTCGGCTCTCAATTCCCACCATGAATAAATTGATGAAATCACTCATCGAATTTCGCTCAAAATTAATCTTTTTTTCATCGAATTTCGTAATTTTATATTTTGGAAACTACTAAATCCAAAAAAAAAGAAACTTCCTCAGTGAAAAATTGACAATTCTTTCGATGGGAAATTTCCATGATGAACAACTTCATCTAAAATTCCATAAAATTTCCTTTCAAGCGCAAATCTCCTTTTTACTGGCGATCATGGAAATTGCTTGCAACCGCTACGAAGAAATTTCGACTCTCCGGCATCATGCTACTCACAAAGCGCACGGTCGAATTCGAATCGTAACGAAGGTGCCAAAGTTGAAAAAACAGCTACTTATAATAAAGTTTACGCGAGTGGTTTCCCCAATAAAATAGCATTTATTCGTTGTCGCGACGAATGATGTCCCGAAAGCTACTTTTACCTATTTATAAACTGGCCAGGTAGCATCTGATTTTTTATTTTATCCTTTGCTGCAGTTAAGATGCAGTAATTTAACATACATCAGAGAAACTGACCGTTTGCGCAATTAACATTCATCATAATTAATGAATATAACTTCACAATCTGAATAGCACCGAGCAGAGGAGAATGGCAAAAAGGAAGAGGGATCTGTGTGACATATCAACTGCTGTAGTGTTCTTGAGAGTAAGCAAATTGACGTTGCATTATCAGCAGAACTCATAAATATTTAGAGCTAAGAACAAATAAGTATCATCAAAGTTTTCATCGTTGCTACCTGCGCAGGTAAAGAGACGCGATCGATTATCAACTAGGTATACTCCAACAATAAGTGAACTTACCTTTCTAAGAAAGTTGGATGTACGCAAACAACACGAACGAATCTCGTCGCGCATTGCGCGACAATATGTCGCCGAAACGCAAAGCGTTCAACAATGTCGGCTAACACGTCGCAAGAAATCCGATAATCATGCAGAAGCGCTCAACATTTGCAGCATTCTCCGTCATGCAGCCTAGCCTAGCCCCGCTTTGCACATCAATCGCCTCACGACCACTCCATACGCCAACACAAACACAAATGGCCCAAAGCCTATTATCGATGTTTCGTAGTGGCAACTGGGGTCCCGCCTATTCTCACGTCTATGAAATAACGATCAACACAACAGGTGATCAAATAGCAATTACTTACCCGTGGCAAGAAGGCCTCTAAGATATGCATCTAAATATGAACGGAGATCAATTAGAGCAAGAAACTTATCTTGCAGGAGGCAGACAGTGAGATCTATCGACTAGGCACAGCGCCCTTACTATTTCTCAGGTGTTGGAAAAACGCACAGCATGAGAGTAGTATAGATAACACTTCATTTGATCTAGCAGTGTTTTCACAACATTATATGAGTTAAATTCACTTTTTTTTTCAACGCAAGAAACTGGGAATGAATGTAAACATCCAACTAATAAGTGCTATAAACACCTGCCAGGTGTACGAAAAATCATCAGTTTTGCGTATTTAACACAATTATGACATTACCAACCGCTCTAAGTTTTACCACGCTTTGCTTACGATACTAGTGCTCAACCCAAATGTACTGGAGATGTTCACTAGGTTGTATGCTGTTGCGAAATATTAATAATGCTATGTGGAAAGTTTCGTGAGGAATCACTTGGGGAACTTCACACATATTCATTGCTGGGATAGAGCAAAATGGATAGCTTGAAGTTTTCTATAGGGTTTTCATTTCAAGAGTTTACTGGAGCTAAAACGACAGGAAATACTCGAGCAGGTTGAGGCTGACGGACATATCGATGGCGATCATGTATATTCTTCACCTCGATCAAGCCATTGCAAGAGAAATAAGTCATTGAGACGAATAAGGCTGATTGTTTTTTAATATGTTCGTAATGGGGTTCACCATAAATGCAGCAGTTTCTCTCTCAAAAAAAGAGAGAAAGTTCAATTCACTGCAGAAATATACTATTTGTCAAATTGCATGAATAACAGAAAGAATGCAGCAATGATCGTTGTGGCCGGCCCAGCATACATTGATACATTGATAGAAACGCCATAAACGAAAATAAACCTATCACATCCACATGCAGAAGTTCCACTTCGCGGGTAATCTATCGATTCCTCGTGATCCTTACTTGGCGGACTAGCGGTTCATGTTTCGTACATGGTCAGCGAAAATTGTGGGGAATATTCCTTATCTGATGTCGAGAAAATCTTGCCATCTCTATACGCTTAGGCTTAATTAAACATCAGGCGACATTCCCTCTTTTTTTAACTCATGCAGGTAACAGATAAGTATCTCTCAAGCACAACTGACAGTAGCTAAAATATTCATAGTGAAGTTGGCGACTTTCATAGTGAATTTGCTAATATCGCCATACTTTTGACTGCAATAACAAAGATACCACAACAACTTGTGAACGAGTACTCTGAAAGAGTTGCCACGACATTAGGCGCGGCAATTAGTTGCCTGAATTTCTCAACAATTGAAAGAATATGCGAAATACGGCACTAATATTATAGCCCTTGTAATTATGGATGTATATTTCTTTTAAAGAATTTCGCTTTCATTCATTATTATAAATGTTGTATTTTCAAACGGATTACGACAGGATCACACCTATGCATATGAACGTATATATGTGTCTCTCTGTCTCTTCAATAATTTCAATCCTGGAATCACAGCGGTTTAAGTCATGGAAATAGCGTTCATACTATGTAGCATAGAATAGGATCGTTTTCGTGCAAAAAAAAAAAAAAAAAAACACCATTCCAATGATTTTACAGATATTAAAAGATATTAAAGAATCTACAGATAGTCGGCGGTTAAAGTCGGTTAATCCAGTCGGTCAATCAGTCGATTAAATTGTCGAAAGATGAAATTATTATAGAAGACGTTATGTGAATTCGTTAAAGTTTTGAGAGCGTTATTTCTTATATATGATTAATTATTGCTATTTGATGAGGCTATCACATCATATCAACTTATTTGATTCAGTTCTTTGCTCGTTTATAACCTAATTGCATCGAGATTAGAGTAGTCCGATTGTTTATTTTATAACTAGAATATTATAAAATGCACCTAAATTTATGACTAAAATATGCAAATTTCTCACATTTTAACGCTATTTATTCTCGTTATGTTGATGATTTACTGATATTTAATACTGATAACTTTCATAGTATAGCTAAATTAATTTACGCAGACTCGTTGCAGATTGAGATTACATACACAGCTTTTTTTTTTGGACTTAAGCTTATTTGTTACCTTTAACGGTGTCATTTTTAACGTTTATGATAAGATGGATCAATTTAATTTTGCAGTGAATAAATATACTCAATTTGACAGTAATATCCCAACGTTCATACACAAAAAACCTTATAACTTCTCAGATCTTCAGATTTAGTAATTTATGTTCATTTAAAATAGGCTTTATTTATAAATATAAACGACTGCTTAAAAATGATAAGGAGAAAGGATTCAGTGTTGCGTTAGTGGAAAAGTATCTGTTCAATGCATTAGTTAATGAACCAAAATTAGCATATAAGTTCGTCTATCCTAATAGAGAAAGTGTTAAAAGTTTAATTAATGAAATCTTTTATGTACTTTAGTAAACTTTTGCTTTGTACTCTGCTAACTAAAGGGAACTTCTATGCATATCTTACCTATATATCGTTGATATATTCTACGGTTTATCGAATAATGGTTCCTAATATTAGATTAGCAACTATATAATAATGCATTTGCATATTATGCGCACGCAACGTCCTAAACTTTTATTAATTTAATTTGATATACTGGCATGGGATACCTCAGCTTAGCTTGAGTAATTTATTACAAGGCTGTTATATTAGTATTTCTTCGTCAGTGTTCTCCAACGAATCTCTAGTGGTATTTGCCTCGGGTCGGTAGATTCACTAGCTAGCGTAGAGCAAATGAATATTGCTCTACCCGCGACACTACCCTAAGGGCGATGATCTCAACATCAACGCTCTCGCTTATCGATTGCTCACCACTACTAGTATTGGTTTCGCTGACGCTACGTTGCCTTATTGTTCGACTATAGGAGTTTTTATTTTGGTATTGTTCGCTTATAACTTTTGAATATACTTTTTCTCATAAATGTATTTCGAACGTACTACAGTGGTTATGCTTACTTTATATTTCAATACTCTTCTTTACTATCAGTGTTTATATGGTTTATAATTCTTTACTTCAATAATTTCGTGTAACTTTCTATACTGTTTTCCGCACATTGCACGTCGCATTTTCAGTTCAACTTTCTTCTCTTAGGAGTATTTCAATGCATTGCCTTTGATTCATTCATTTAGCACTACATCTTATATCGACTTTGGTAATAAACATATTTTATTCATACCACTACTTATTAAAATTGATTATCATATAATATTCTACCTTTTAGGGTAGTTATGCCTTAATAATTAGGTAAGTCTATATAACATAAAAGGTTTGTAGTATCGGTTCCACTAATTGTCAGCTTCATGCTGCCTTCCCTCACGTTTGCCCTTAGTACCCTACTATTGCCCTCAGCATGTAGCTCTTCTCTGGGTCTTAGGATAAAACTTTTTATAGAACTAAAGAATGGAAACTTCGGTAAAAGAGACCCAAGTTCCATCTCTCAAACAGCTGGTCTGAGAAAAAGAAAGAATACGGACTGTGGCCGCTAGGTAGGTTCTACAGTTTGTGAATTTGGGGTTTATTATGCATTCTTAACGTACATTTTATTTACAGATCTTTCTATTCCTTTTCCTCCTTATTCTTTTCTCCGGGCGTAGTTAAGTTGTCTGTGCAGTTTTCTCGTACTAACAGAGTTATGCGTATCGTTGTGACGATGCCCTGCTCATAAACCGGGTGCACTCGTCAACCGATAAAGGCCGAAACGTGTTCAAATTTTATTCTTATAGGTATTTTATCTATGTCTTACTCCTAAACTGTTAACATCTAGTCTTCTAATAGTTGATCTATTACTTTCACCTTTGCATTTGCGAAATATCTCTTTTTAGTGTTTGAATAATTTAGAAAAGATGATTTGCGTGGTTTTTCTTTTTCTTTAATAAAACATAAAGAAAAATTGATATTTTTTAAGTGTTTATAATATTGTTTAAAATTAAGAGATGAATTTGAAAGACGCTTTATGAGTTATACAATAATGTGAATTGTATCGTTTAAATTTCGTAACCGTAACTTCATCTATTCGCGAAATGCGGAGAGATAAATTTGTGCATTAGAGTTTCTCAAACCTCTACTAAAAGAAATGATTTTTTCTTTATTGATAATAAAATATATCATACGGGAATGTGAAGTGTGCTTTTTCAATTGATTGCTTTATTTGTGTAATGGTAATGAGTTAATTACATTCTCTTTCTAATTTTCAAATCTCTTTACTCTTTACTAAACGAAAAAGTAAATGCGATATTTTTTAAAAAAAATGTAAT
Organism: Ascaris suum; assembly: GCA_013433145.1. Lineage (NCBI taxonomy): Eukaryota > Metazoa > Nematoda > Chromadorea > Rhabditida > Ascarididae > Ascaris > Ascaris suum. The sequence continues at coordinate 13,220,336 of CM024170.1, read as the reverse complement.
ACTCTCTAAAGTATTGAGTTGTTATCCGAGTCACATTTTGAATGGTAGAAACGAATCGATGAGTGCAATCGTTTTTCAACGAATAAAGACGACAAATTAGGCTATAGAGGAGAAGGCGTTGACGTTCGAGGAAGAGTAACTAAAAGAAAACGGATATTTACGTTGGCGAAGGGTTGATGCTCTTTGTGAATTTTAAAGCTCTTAGCTAAGTTTGAGATACACCTACGACAGTAACATCCGTCTAGCTTTAAAGATTCGACTTCCGATGTGACCAAATCGCCGATTCCAGCTTCTACCGCAAATTCTAGCGCAATTCAACTCTCTTAGCTTATTTCATTTTGGATTCTTTTTGAAAAATTGAAAACAATTTTATATTTAAATGCAATATTTGAAATGCTTTACTCAGATTAGCAGTTATTTAGTATAAATGGTGGATTTGTGGATAATTGTGGATATTTTGTGGATAGAAATGTTGAGCATTGTGAGCATTTCTATTCATATGTTTTATCTTTTCTATTATATTGACTTCGATAGCAATTAAAAAATAGTGCATAAATGAAGAGAGATATGAGCTAAGAAAAAACGTCACAAGAGCGACGGTTGGATGTGGTCTATAGGGAATTTGCAATTGGATATGTCATGTTACTGGCTTAGATGTCTATCCATCGTATATGCATCAATACTTAACGAAATTGCAATATTCTTTGCAACTTTTTTTTTTGATATATTTCACTTCACCCCATTCCCGTTCCCCCTCCCCTCAGTCAACATCTCGTCTTATCAGATTATAGATATGCAAATTCCCATAGAGTATTAAAATGCTAGTAACATCTCAAAAAGTGCAAATACTAAAATATTGGTCGCAAAAAGTATGTAAATTTTCGTGCAAAATATGCAAATTCGTTTGCTAGACAGAAGATATTTTTAAGCGATCGCTAAATGAAATCCTATAAATTAGGGGATCCACTTCTAAGACGACGTCAGCCTAGAGACGGGGAAGTTCCACTCAAAATTTTAACTCACTGCCGCTATCGTATTCGAAAAAAGTTTTGAAAAAAAAAACGGCAAAGTATCAAGATAAACAAATTTCTCGAGGAAGTGGCGATTTTAGTGGATAAAACGGGACATACTTTTACAGGAAAGAGCTGGCGAAGTAATATGGAATAGCTGGCCAAGGCAAAATAAACAAATAAACGAGATGTTATTGATATTTTATAGGTTATAATTGCCTACTGGCAAAGTGAACTAAAGAAAATGAATAATTTGCATTTGCGATAGTTTGTGAGGAAATGATAATCAAAAAAGTAATAAAATAAATTAGATGAAATTAAATAGAGTTAAGAAATAGTAAATTATAATTGCTGATTTAGTACTTTTATACCCTCTATAAATATGGTGGTACTCATAAATCGCCTTTATTTAATCTTTATTGATGATTATAGCAATGCGTTAAAATATTTTATGAAATATGCCATTTTTGCATCGATTTGGTCTTCTTGAAATACAACTGTAATATAATTTCAGGTCCTATCGAATAAATTTAGTGGATCTCATACATGAGGCTTTATTTCATCGTATAAATTATACACATTCCCTCGTTAAGATAATTAAATACAGTTCATCGACCAGCTTTACTGCAAAACACAAGAAATTTTTTTTTCGTTCTTTAAGTTTTTCCTGACAGGAATTGAATCTGGCTGGAAAAAAATGAAAAATGAATTGACCAAACTCGAAGTATACAGCATAGCATTTTATTATAAATTACGCATATTACAATATTAAGTTTTAGGTATTTAGTATGAAAGAAAATATTCTCTGCAGTCATCTTATTTTCTTCTTTAGGAATTCGTTTGCTATGCCAAATCTTACTTTATGCAAATTTAGCAATTACGTATTTTATGACGATTAATTATTTTATGCAAATTTTGAAACTCTAGTGCTAAGGTAAATAGAAATGATTTCCTTTCATAAACATTGGCAGTGGTGATTCACAATTCGGGTCGCTATTTACAAGTTTGGATTCGATTAGCACAATAATGAAATCACCATCAACATGCATAAATTCATATTGACCAAGCGATGCCATACAATCCACATTTCTGTAATTAATATTAATCAATAGAGTTGAATTCATTGAAATAATGATATAAATATTAGCGTGAGATGATTGCCTACTTCAATCAATTTTTAAATGTTATATTAGTATATTAGTATTAGTATTTTATATTAGTAACGTTGTACACTAGGCCTTCTTTAAGCATTGAAAACATTATTCTTCGTCTAAATTTCTTCACATAGCCGTTGTTGAATTAAATATATAAGTATTAATAAAATTTTACAAAGCTTATAGTGTTATAAATATTTCTTTTGAGGAGAATGCACATAGAAAAGATAAAGACATCATATGAAGATAAGATGATAACATATAAAGATAAGATGATAACAGTGTGCCAAAAATAGAAAATTTTGCGATAATTTAATCCATGTTATGGAAAAAAAGTGGAATAAAATAGTATAGTTTTGGAAAAAAAAAACAGCATAAGAAAATCTTTAATCATAAGCTCTTTCATCATATTACCTTATCAATTGCATTGAAAGAAAAGAGCTTCTAACGCGAAAATGTTCAAGTGAGTTTTACTCGTATATAGGTGGGAAGGTTTAAATTACTGACAGCTTTCAAACAAAGGTATCGCTTACCTAGTAAGTCGTGAATAACAAACATGTGGCGTAAGACATCGTGATACTCTCAATGACCAATGTTCATCATTTATTGCACTCATACATCGATCAAAATCGGCAAACGATTCAGTTGAAGATTTGTTCAGTGTCACATTTGAAACAGCAATAAGTGAGGTGGTTATCCTCTCCGCGAAAGCCCTTGAATAATTATGCATAAAAAATCGTAGTTATTTTTTGACACAAGTGATATTGCAAGTGTATTTCAATTTTAATGAATATGAATTTATTTAATTCATAAATTTCATTAATTTTTCTTCAATACGAATTTCTTCAGTTTTCTCTAGAGAAATTTTTTTATTAATGAAGAGATAGATGAGTTATATTTTGCTATTGATATTGTTGGAATGACAGGATAATAAAAGAAAGCTGGTTAATAATAACTAAGCATAAAGAAATCATTTGGTAAATAAATGAGAAATGGCGCCTGTTGCATTAGTATGATGAGCTTCCCAACGATAAACTTGTTTTTATTAAGAGTATAATATCAGAGTAACGAATGAAGAATTTAAAAATGTGATTGCAATTTGGAATTTGAGGATTATCCGTATGCAAATTTTTAACTTCCCATTCATTTCCGGTGAAAAATTAATTAAAAAATTTCCATGAAAATCGTATCAACTCCTCGAGAAATGAGCATCTCCAATTCGCACAATAGTGTATATTAAAGTCTTGGAGTGATCATCCATCTGGTTGATATACCATAGTTATTTTTCAGTAGAGATGATTGAAAACATTGAATTTAGTGAGTATTTCAGAGGAAAGTTTCTTAAAAACTTAGGAAACAACTTGTTGAGCATATCGATCAGCTTCCTCATATCAATAGGTGTTTCGTGTCCCACTTCACCATACGAATGTCGCATATGATAGAAATGTGCTTTGTGGCATGGCACACGTACCTATGAAAAATTTGTTCTTATATGAAGTAACTGATAAGAATAAGATGATAAGATTCATGGCTACTCTCTATAATACGGTTCATTGATCATTGTTCTAAGAGGGATCGAATACGTTTTAGCTGAGTGAAAAACCTTGGTCGATTTACATCCATTTCCCGCATACACTAAAAATCAACTTCATATGCAGCATTCTATCTATATCGCATCTATAATACGCATAGCTCTTTGTAAAGTTGCAATAGAGAAAATTTTTAATGGAATTTATCTTCTGAATAGATAATTTCGGCATTAATAAATAAAAGCGTATCTTTTGCAGTAAAAAAAAAAAAACTCTATTTTATTGGAACGTTTGCAAATCCTCAGTGATCAATTATTTCATTGATTAATTAGCCGTTTGAGTTACTTCACTTTATTACCATATCAATGAATTTATATTGAAAGAAAAAAAAATCAATTCAAATTTCTTTGCGCATCACTAAAGAAAACTATATAGCTTCACTTTTTTTTGACTCATTCAACGTTAGTGAATGAATTTATGGAAATATTCAATTCAATTATTCCACTATTAGCCGCAATATTTTTTGACAGCTAGTAGTCTCAAATTGCTCGTAAAACTATTAGTGACTATTATTTAGAAGATTGTACTGTATATAAAATATGACTAGTCTATTTTCGATAATTATTATTGTATATAGGGTTACAATATATTTTGCAAAATGTTTTCGTTGTTTTTTTTTTTTCTTCTTTGCATTCCACACATTTAAAGTTTTGGAATTTTTCATTTATCTAGCACTAACCTGAACATAACCGAATCGATGAATTCCAGTTTCATGCATATTTACACTATCTACTCGACCTGCAAATTGTAAAGTCCATTATCGATCGGAGTTCTACTATCATGCGATAAGCAAAGAAAAAAATTTTATATGAATGTTCGAAAAAAAAAAGTCTGACCAATAAAAGTAGCATTCAAATTGTCGGCTTCAATGAGCGATGAAATATTTTTGGGAAATGTTTGAGTATAAGAAAGGCTGAAGTGAATAATAATAAGAATTAATAGATATATTAAATGTACGTTACATTTACATATTCTTTAGTGGAAGCACATATATTTTAAATACGCTTACTTGCATTCACAATTACTCGTGTTTTCATTCGCCAAATTTTACATGTCGATTTCCATTTTGTATTTTCGAGAAAATTGAAATTGAAATTTTTCAATGAGTTCATATTTTCTTCTTTGGGAAGTACAAGCTGAACGTCGCGATGTTCGAATAAGAAAGAACCAGCTTGAGGATGCTCTCTGATAAGTTCCTAAAACATTATGCGATCATCCGCTTAGATAAGATCAAATTTCTGCTGATCAATATTGATTAGTCAGCAGAAAATCACTTCAGCTATAAGATCGTTTGAATTATATATATTAAATTGTTGTATACGCTATGTAAGTAGTTATTAGAAGTGATGGAAAGGAGATGAACATTTATACACCAAATGATGAGGAAAAGAAGACATTACCTGTAGATGCACATCTAGCAATAGTGACCCTAACAGCAGCAATCTTAGATTCTAGAAAACATCGATAGAGGACAAAGAATTTGCCTCGGATGAGTTTAGGAAGCTTAATTCACTCTTATAAAATGTGCTAGCAGAGTATAGTGATGACTCAAAGTTTCCTGAAATATTTATAGAATTAATACTGCGTCTTGTTTCATCAAACTGAATTGTTTGGCTTATCTTCAAATATTTGAGATAATTTTAAATACTCTTCCAGGCTGAAAAGAATTAACGAGCTATGATGTTGTGATCCGTGGATGTATCAGTTGTCGTAAACAACATCTGGAATATTCACCTGGAGTATCTCAATATCGCTTCTATTATGGACGTCCATCGGATTTGTTGGGATAAGCATGTCATCAATATCACTAAACGCCACCATATCGGCCCATGGCTTGACAAAATGTAAGCAATTCACATGTGACTCCTCAATTCCTGAATATTAGTGCTGATTATGAGAATTGTAAGGTGCTAACAATTACGAAAGAAGCGCAAATGCATTCTTTCGTTTTTACATAACATTCTCGGTGCATAGCATTCTCTATTATATTTTCACGACTCGTTTAAGCAGAATGCAATTTGCATCAATAAAAAAATATTCCTTTGTATTCTACTCTTTTGCTTTGATTCGATGGAAATGACCGATAATGATGCGAGAAAGACGGTTTCATTTAAGAAATTTCTCACAATATGTTTTCTCTACGAAAACTGTTGTAGTAGCCGGCTGGTGATGAATTTAGAATGGATCTAGCAACATTCATTGAGAGTGAGTTAGATCTATTGGATTCTCTCAAGTAGAGACGTATATTAGGCAGATGCCTTGAAGAATTTTTCCAGAGAGAAAACCTATTTATAAAAAAATCAATTCTTCCGTTCTATCTTCGAACCGTAATTTGATGGTTCGTCAGTTTTCAAAAAATGCCGAGATGAGTTGTTTCCAGCATAACGACATACCTCTCGATAAGACGAGCCCATTCGGATTCACGTCAGAGAGAACCGGCCACTTGGGCCAATGACGCAGAATGACGAGACCTGGAATTGTAAATTCAAAAGGTTGGTGGATTGTTCAGTTAAGAGTAGGTTAAAATCAAACTAAAAGAGTATGACTTATTCCGAAATGAAACTGAGTCCGGTTAACATATTACGAAACTAAACTGATACCGGTTACCGTTCATTATTTCACACCAATTTACATACTTTGAAAGCGCTTCACTCACATGTCGGTGAGGATTGGAATAAAATTCATGGAATCAGTCCCACCATTTTCACCACTCTCTTTTATTCAATTCAGTTTGCTCACTTTGTTACTTTCCTCAGCTATAATAATTGTTCCTACTCACATTAGGTACAGAAATAGGCATTCTGCTAGGTCTCTACTTCCACTAATTCCTTCTATGAAGCCATAGTTCCTTTGGAATTCCCACAGAATGTTTGCATTATGGAAGAAGGTTGTTTGATTCATGACTATAAAAGGCTAAAAAGAGATGGTGACCCATCTCTTTTTTTTAACCGGGTATACATAGGTGGAAGATGTTAGAGAGATGGAAATCATGCATCAGCGGTTGTTACAAACGTACTCGGATGAATGTACCCATTACGATGCACCGGGATGAAGTTATCCTCCGCAAGTAAAAAGATTCCATTGTTGTAGCAGTAGAGAGGAGTATCCAAATAATCCCTCTATCCAATTTAAAACACGCAGTCCTACGTATGCAAATTATTAGGTTTCGGCTCATTGCTCAAGCGTCCCAGCTTGAAGCTCTCTTAGATTCGCCTACTTCAGTACTGTGGATTTAGAAGAAAAAAAAAGAAGTAACACCTAGCCTTAACCAGCGCATCGCTTTTCAAGATCAACCAACGAGAGGGTGGGGGGGGGGGGGGGGGGGGGGAAGGATTTAAGAAGCTGTCTGATTTCTTGAATGATCGATCGCAAACGCTCTCATGGGTATCAGATCCCAATACATCGACTATGCACGCAAAGAGAGGACGAAATATTTCGTTAAAAAAAGTTAGAAGAGGATGAAAGACATTACAAAAAAAGAGAATTAGACTAGAAAATAACAGAAAATATCAATTCCTGTTTTTCATCATTTATCACGCTGTCAAAATATTCACGGCTTCTGACTTTCCCTCCTATGTGGTTCTCTATATTTATCTGCTATCTTCTTAATTCATCAATTTCTATTCTCGACTATTCTTTCTTCATATTCCTCTCGTCAATTTTTTCTTCTCTTCCAAACCTCTTATTTCATTGTCTATAATTGCCATTTCCTCATTTCTAGGTCATATATTAATCTTATTGCTTTTCCATATTTCATTAAAAAACAACAAAAAATTATTCCATTATCTTCATAGTTGTCGCAATGACCTCATTTAATTGAACGTATATTCTAAGCGTTCTTCTCAGCGCTTACCTATAAAATGCGGATCTCAATTTTCTCACTATGCAAAAATCAGTAGTATTTTTTAAAAAATTCTATGAGCAAGTACGTTAGCAATTCAGAGAAATTCGTATGCTTTGCATAACGATTAAATCATTGAGGCAATTATATATCCATATTAGAAATAATCAATTTTAACGTTGAAAAAAAAAAAAAGAAAACAACAAACAAACAAATTAATATACCAGCTTTTTCGTATTCTTTGAGTATAAATAGCGTATTCGAAGAAGTCGATTGCACAGGAACGACAATTTTTGTAGCGCCAAGAGCGAGCCAATTCTCGATACCCAATAGCATGATTTGCCAATCAGTATACGTATACATTGGGGCAAAACATATGACAAGTTCATGGCGCCGTTCATTTAACGTTGGTTCGATGGTCACTTTCATAGATAGCCGTATATCATTTTTAGTGCTAATTCTGCAAAAAGAAAATACCAACATTTATTAGATATCGGTCATTTGTTACATTCATTTCTAATACATCCTCTCTAACGCATAAATGATGAACGCTTCTCTGAATGTAATTTAAAGAGTCTAAAGGTATCGAAAGGTATATTACAGGTAAATAATTGGTTTATAGGTATATGATGTGCAAAAAAACTTGCATAAAATGTATAAATGAAAAAGTTTCGTTTTTGTTATACACTTTTTGTATCGTATCACGCTGCATTTTTATTGAAAAAGAGCATAAAATAGCGCATTTTCGCTTCTATTAATTAAAAAAAAAGGCGTTCACTAAAAATTTTCTAATTTCTCCCTGATTTTTTTCTCCCTATAAAAAATTATTTTTGACTTTTTATTTCATAACATAGATAGTAATTGGGCATTATTCCAAGAATGAGAGTAATTTTAGATAAGTTTGTAGTAAACCTGTTCATTGTTGATTAACCATTACTCACAATCCCCCTACAATCACGATAAGATTAATTCTAAGAAACAACTACTGCTATTAACTTACCTTATCTATTCTCTTTTCTAGTGGATCATAAAGCCTATATCAAATAGCTAGAAATTCCGATCAGCTATATTGCAATGATTGTATATACCGCTCATTTATTAGTCAAATTCTTCGAAATGGTACCATATTCTTCAAAGTTGGTTTCATTTTTACTACTTGGGGGAATTAAGCGTCAAAAATATTCATGAAAAAACATTTTCCATTATTAATTTATTGGTTTGCCATATATGTGATCAAGGAAAAAAATGAGCTACATTTGATTCCCTGACTGTTTTTCTTCGCCCACCTATAACATCGGCGATAATTAATCGACCTTTCCTACAGTGATACATTTCCTTCAACTGCTTACCTCGAGATGAAAGGATTATTGCCGTTAGAGATGAGGAATGGCTTTTCATGACGTTAGTGGAAGGCTATCACTCTTAGAATAAAAAATATCCAGAAGGAATACGTTCTTTTGGATTTACGCCCATAACAACATCGTCAATAAATCAATTTCAATAGAATCTTGAAAAACAATATGGAAACAATTTGGAGATAGTACCTAATAGTAGGCTTCGTATAATTCTGCGAAGGCGCGTTAAGGGGATGTGATAGCCGTGCATTTTTATGTATATGTACGTTTCTGTCTGTCTGATTTCAACCCTGGAGTGTAATATATAAAAATTACGATAACCTAATTTCAGTTCAACTACTCTAGAAGATAGATCGCATTTGGTCATAGATGGGAAGAGTTGAATCAATTTTGTACAACAGGTGAATTTTTGTAGGCAATTCCAACCGTTCTATGTCGGTCGAATAGAAGAAAGAGAATCTTTCGTTTGATACCTGCACTGGTGATAAGATCAATTAAAATACCTGTGCAGGTGCTATTTTATGTATTGTTATTTAACAATAAAATATGAAAATACTTGATGAAATAAGCAGGAAACGCATTTGTTGCAAATACGAATAAAAAAAAGGTGTGCCACCTATCTGGCACACTTTTTTTTTATTCCTATTTGCAACAAAGTGAATGGACGTATCACTACGATGTTTCTCAACGATACCAATAATTTCTGAATATATCACTCTCTATAACTATTCACAGAAGAAATGATAAATCTCTAAGACCTACTTACGAAGTTATAAAAGCAATAATAGACATTTCCTTTATATATAGGTATTAAAGCTATTTTGGTGTTTCTTTGAGAGGAGAGCGGAATTCGACGGTCACAACAATATTTCATCAGAAGGTGGATTAATATCTAAAAATTGTATCATCTCAGCAATAATACTTTCATTCAGTAATTCTGGTAAGCATGTGTTTGATGATGATCATATTTTAAGGTATGTAAGTTGAGAAATACTGAAGAGCAATAGCACATACCTGATACTAGGTGGAAATCGTTGGGCAACTCTACACTCAGCGATATGGCCAGCCCATGAGCAAATATCGTTGGCAGCTCGCTTACCCTTATGAATCCTTTCTATATGTGCTCTATCGACCAAAATATCTCCCGTTGAAGTAGTCGAAAAGCAGTATAGAGAATGCACTTGCCGTGAATCACCCACAAATTGAATCACCTAAATTGTATTCGCGACTAATTGCATTAGCTATTGCATTGTTTACTACGCAATAGTCACCAATTATTGCGACCAGCAAGTATCGAAGCCATATTAGCCAGCAATATACCTCACCAAATTTCATTCCCTAGTTGCTAAAATGTCACATATGCGGCGGTCATCATTATATCAGAAGATTAAATGGTCGTCATGAAGTTTAATACTTTTTTCTCATCATTTTTGCATCTCAGCCCGATACTTTCTTAAATCGATCACTATTCTTATAGCATATCATTTTTCAGTATTATACGTTTGAAAAGTAGAACGCCATTGATATAATCCATAAAAAAAAATTGCCTTATAACTAACCACATAGTTGCCATCGATATTTTGCTCATATTGTGGCCGATGAAACGTACCAATAATAATTGGTCGTCGACCAATTTGTTTCGTTAGAAATGAATCACCGAGATTTTTCAACGTCCACATATTTGTTGTACGATGAAAGAGTGCCGCTCCAATAATGAATGCACAAAGAATCACACATATCCGATAAAATGCAATTGTATATACGAGTAAATCGGATTGCGAGAAAATCAACAATGATAATGGCGCCCGACGGATACGCATTCTTTTACAGTTAATAGCACATTTCAGTAAATCTGAAATTAGGAAGTTTATGCCCTATAAACCTTCTATGCGTGGAGTCTGTGCCCTATAAACCTGAGCAAGCTTCGTCTACACGCTTCCTACCTGTGTAGAGTTGATAGTTGCTATTAATGGTTCGACTGTAAAGTGTTGTGTATCGTCATAATATTAGTGGTAAAGTGAGTATTTTTGCTATATATGCACATAGGTAAGTAAGTTGTGCCTAGATTAGTCGAATGCATTATGCTTAAGTCGTAAGTGTTGTCCGAGTTAATCAATGCCTTTTACATATATTGCACACACAACATCGTAAACTATCATATATTTTCGTAGTTTTTACACGTTTAAATTGTTGTATGATTAGTTTTAGCAATTTATTCTCGCATTTTTTATATTAGTATTTCCTCGTCAGAATCTTTTAATAACCTCAAATGTTACTCGTTTTTTTTCGATAGGTTTCACACTAAACATAGATCATATAAATATTACTCTACCCGGGTTAGTACTGTGAGATCGAGACCGTCAACACTGATGCTTCGATTTACCGATCACCAGTTATCGTTACCCACGGTGTCGATGACGGACCTTTTTGCTTTATAATTTAAACTATACGAATTTTTAGCTTAGTATTTTTTATATATCTAGCTTGCTAACTAAGTCTAAACATACTCTAGTTCTTACACTCGCTTTTTATATTAAACTATTCTTAGGCATTGATTTTCCGTTATGATTGCCCGCTGTTTCTTCTTTTATTTAACTCTCCACTTTTGTATTTTTTCAACATAGCCTTCAACATGATTTTCAATAATATCATTAACATGTTCCCTCAAAACCTTCTGAGCTTCTTGGTTTCAATTTACCGACGAATTTACACGAGCATATTTATGTCATACAAAATCTTCAACCTCTTTTGTGTACAACTTTTGCATTTACTGCGCATTTTTCTTGATATATATTTATCTCTAGATTTCTTTTCCGTTTTTCCACTTCTTTGCTTTCCTACATCTCTCTCTACTCGCAATTAGGTTGCCTGTATAGCTGCTCATACTGACAGGGTAAAGAGTATCGTTCTGACGATGCCCCATGCATAGGTAAGGTGCATGCATCAGCGGATAAGGGCCGAAACGGGCCACCTTGTTCTTATAGGTAATCCATTTGCATCGTACCTTTTTCATTCTTAACATCTAGTCTCCCAGGAGTCATCCATTCCTTCAGAGTTTATTCTCACAATTGGTTTTCCTGCCCTCTAAATTTTTTTTAAAATTCTGTTCTCCTAGAGCAGCATTTTCCTCTTAGCCTCTACTAATGTACTATATATATATATATATATATATATATATATATATATATATATATATATATATATATATATATATATATATATATATATATATATATATATATATATATATATATATATATATATATATATATATATATATATATATATATATATATATATATATATATATATATAGCCGATTAAATTATAAGAAGAAATATCCATTAATTGTATATACAGAATATTTATTATAAGCACAATAATCCATAGTCGCACAATTAAACGAAAGCAACGTACGTGGAATAAAATGAGTATAAAACCGCTCAATGGGCAATGTCGTAGAAATCGCATTCTAAGATAGTGATCGGTATTTTCATTATCTAGGCGAAATCTATTGACCCTATCTCGCTGACTTTCGATGATTTTACTCAGAATTGTTTAATTGTTAGATGCCGATAACACAACATCGAATTTGAATTTAAATGGAAATACAGCACAATCGTTATTTCCTATAGCCCCCTTTTTAATAATTATTGGCCACTGTCTGATAAGAACCACTTCTAAAATTTCAAGAAATCTGTTATAGTGCGATCGTATATTTAAGGTCATTCCTCAGTTGAATGCTCAGTGCTATTGAAATTAGTCGGCAACTGTTATGAGCGTTTCAGAAATGAAGACTAAATACGCTTCCTTTCGTGTAAAATGTTGAATAAATATAGGTGGGAACGAACTCCCTCATCCAATTATTGCCTCAGGGTTCTTTCAACGGATGATCTCTCCACATAGTACTTTGAGGACGCGAAACGTTCGGAGAACGAATAGTTTCATGGCGCACTTGTCCGTTCGTATCGTCTAAGAATGTTATGAAGTAGTTTCGTTGTAGTGCAAAAAAAAAAAAAAATTCACACAATTCAATGATTTAGTGGGCTATTATTTGTAGGCATGCGAACTCAGCGACACTTAATCTCATGTTTAAGTAAATTGCAGTAAATTGCAGCTATAAAAGGATATGATCAAAAGGTCATTATGCAAAAGATATACGAAAGTTTTGCTGTAATTTATTAATTAAAAAAAATCAGTTTGGAATATTCAAAAAATAAATGCATTAGCCTCTAGGAGTTAACACGATGTGATTTTTATATTCTATTTAAGAGATAACGCGAATTATGCGCTAGTAAAAGTTAATAAAATATAACCACTAATATATGTGGATTTTGAATCATCTCGAAATTCTATAATTCATTCTGATAGAGTTTTGATAGAGTCCATTTTATTCAAAAAAAGAGTAAAGCATTTGTCCCAAAATATATTACAGAAATTATCGCAAATTATTCAATATCTGTGTAACATTTATTATCACAGGTTTATTTAACCAGCACCGAAAGTAAAACTTTTCGTACTACCAGCACAAATAAAATTAGTATTAAGCACATACATAATAATAAATACATCTAAACATAAAATAGATGATAGTATCTGTATATATATATATATATATATATATATATATATATATATATATATATATATATATATATATATATATATATATATATATATATATATATATATATATATATATATATATATATATATATATAGTGAGAGAGAGGGTACTACATAAATTTTATACATAGCTTCTTTTCTAAGCCATACTGATATTTTCCAATCTCAAAAAGTTTTTACAAACCGATCCCTTTTCTGTAATAGATTATCAGATTTAAACGTTTATTTTTCCTATGCGTCGATTATAAATTGCACCCGTGTGAGTGAACTATTTCGCGCGTTGGCACAGTGAACTCGGAAAATTGTTAGCAAATTTGAGATGAAAAGATTCTTTAAGGAATGAAAAACCATAGATTTCTTTAAATCCATGTTGTTTCTTTCTTGTCATGCTTGAATTATATCCATATATTTACCCACATCGACATAAAATTCCGCTCCTAATAGGCTCCTTCTCGTTTATACGTTAATTTCCGAAATGTGCAGAAGCTATAAATTCTGGCGTTTATTAGTGGAAGAAAACTGCACAAACATCATGCTCAACATTTAGCAATCATTGCTCTGCTGTTTATTCTCTGAATAATTCTACAACTTTGCTCTATAAATGTTGCTTGCAATTTTTGCTAGGAACTTGCACATAGAAAATTATTGGCCGCAAGTCGATTCGGAGTTGGAGCATAGCATACATTTCTCACATTATCTTTCGTGACGTTTCTTTGTGAGATTTTAGCGTGATTTCTGCAAACTCACTCACCTCAGATATTTGTAGTCGTCGTTATTTCCTTTAGGAGTAGTGTTAAAGCATTAACGACTTTTAAAGGTAACTAAACTTTGATCAAGAGAGTTTACCGAAGAACAGATCTTAAAAACATTTTGTTTTGCAAGAAATTCAATAACACTTAGTTATAATTTTCACAAACGATACAACACCTATATTATCAATTTAAACCTCGCTGAAATAATTGCACTAAAATAAAGAAGAAATTTTCTTGTTATAAATCGACCGTTTATCGAATTAAAGAATATGATTGCAATATTGATCATAGAGGATTTATGTACGGATTAATAGAATGGCATCTCTAAGGAATTTGCAAATTTCCAGTAAGCTTAGTGCATAGACGTTGTTTGTGTGATCAATTTGTGGAGGAGTGCCAACCGAGTTGGGCTGGGCTCATCATCTGGCACGCCACCTCCTTTTCCATACTCTGCGTTGAAAAAAAAAACGAGCCAACTCACTGGGCGTTCGCAAATGCGGATCGGTGGCGTCGTGATATGTTAGTGCCGCGTTAGACCTCAGTGTCTTCCTGTCGCACGACGATGAACGAACTTATCGGTGAGCTTATTTCAAAGGTTAGTGATGATATCTCTCCTTTGCTAGCAGATTTCAAGGGTCAAAATGATCTGAGCCTAATGGATGCGTGTATCAGTCGTTGCATACGTCCATGTGTGATCTCTTTTTAATTTGTGCATTTATTATATGAATGTATGTGCCTATGTGTTTATATGTATATTTATATGTTTGTAATAGCTGCACCTGTTGCCTAATGAGAGAAAGATGAGTAGGTATGACGAATTCTTTCCTGCCTGAAGCACGCTCATTCTTCTATCAAGTTTTCATCGAAACGACCAAAAACCTTTCATTTTCTGAACGCTTTGTTCAGTATTTCAAAGTGTAAATCACCTGTTTGGTAATCCTGTAATTGTACTCTATTCTCTTGATTTATTATTTAGACTTGAAAGCAGATCACTGTTCCATGTAACTTTTTGAGCATATACTGCACACTCTTAGGAACCCCTCACTGAGTAATTCAAAAGCCATCAACCTGCATAAGTTACCTTTGGACTGAAACATCTTCATGAGAGCATCATGAAAGTGTTCTGCACTACTTTTACATATCACAATTGATTAATCACATAACTTCATTTCAGACTCACCTCATAATTCCGCCCATCCCTCTTTCTCGTGAGCAAGTGAGTAGATGCAATTACCATCCTAAAATATAGATAAAGGCTCTATCTGAGCCACCCGTTTGAAACAGCACGTCTTTTTTTTGAGACTCTTTCACCTTGGCGAAAATAATTTCCGCTATTATCAGATTCGAGGTGCGCGTCCCATATCCTCAGCAATTGTCACATTTAAAGCTCTACTTTTCAAGCTCAGTTTGTAAGGGTATGGAGTACTATTATAGGGTAAACTGTACGGGTTGAAGGCGTTTGAATTACTCGGCGAGAGGTTCTTGTGCAATATATGCTCAAAGAGTTACACAGCACAATGGGCTGCTTTTCAAGCCTAGATAATAAATCAAGTGCATAGAGTACCAACATAAGGTTGCTAAATAGGTTATTTATATTTTGAAATACTGAATAAAGCGGCCAGGATGAAAGATTTTAGATTGTTTCCGTAAAAATTTGATATCCGAATGAGTATGCTTCAAGCCGAAATGAATTCGTCCGATCTCCTCATCCTTCTCTCATTAGAACATAGGTGAAGCTATCACAAACACTTACACATGCATATAAAACAACATACATTCACATAAACATAAGCATAAATACGCATAAATATGCGCGCATATAAAGTAATATTTAGGGCGGCATGCATCGGATGATGCGCGAATCTAAGGCCTTCTCCAGGAATTATTATTAACAAATTTTAAAACTATTCAAAAGCATTGAACAAACTTCTCTTGTAGTGAGAAATATTAGCCAGAATATTGACCATCTTATCTGTGCGCTTTCTATGCTAATCTGCATTTCATATTTACTGTCTTCATTCACGATCTGTGCAAAGAAAGCTTTATAACCGCTTTCGGTTCGACTTCATTTGATTCATCACATTCTAGCAATCACTCTTGGCGGCACCTGTTGACGGTTCATTCCAATCATATGAAAGATGTTTTTTAAAAGAGTGCGCGCGGTCCTGCAGTGTCTTATATCAATTACTTCCGGATTTGTTACTGGTAGATGCACGTTTCACCTGCACATGCGCATTATGTTGGGCTGATTTTTTAACACAATCTGCGTCATTTGAAGAGAGAGAGAGAGAATGTGAGCCTAAGAAGTTGTCTCACAATTTATGTATTATTCATGAGGTAATCGACATATAGCCACTTACTCGCTGCTATTCGAACTCTGCAATTGAAACCAATTTCAGCATTTATTTATTTGCAGTTTTATTAATGGATGATATTGGTGTATCACTGGTAAATTATTGAAGAAGTGTAAAACAAAGAAAATGGCACGATATGTGCTTTTCAAATATCGCGCATGAGATGCAGCATGAATTTGTAAAAAAATCTGTAATAATCAACTGATCCAACCGCTGATATAGATTTTCCTTATATAGGGTTCTTTTTTTACAGTTGAGCGTATACAAAATAAGAGCCAAACTGGCGCAAAATATATGCAAAATTCTGACATCGTTTTATTGTCTATAATTCCCTTCGAAATTATTAGGTCATTTTAACTTCCGACGTAGAAGGTAGCTTACACGATAACAACCAAACCTCGTAACCTTAGCTCTAATGATTCTCAAGTTGAAACTATCAGCAAAAATGCTGATATATACACAAAACTATGATGTTGCTGCACCAATTGACTAATCATAGAATACACGATTAAACGATGATGTCAGTCACAGTTAGTGTACCTAATTCTTTCTCTACTCACATTTATATGCACCGTCATCGGGAACTCGAACTTCTCGATTTGGCAATACTAGATGCCTACATGATTTTGTTCTCTTTCTCTTCGAAAAGCGGTGTACATGTTGAAAGGATTCTGAGCGACTAATCATTCGGCTTATTGAGGTAATAAAAGATGAAGCTAGGATGTCTTTGGATGACGTTTTTTGGTCATAGCAATCTTCCGAAAACAATTTCTTCCTTATCCGCATTTCTCGCCGACTTTTGCTAATAATTGCTAAGCGCCGATTTTGTACCTTTATTTCTATACCTACAACTATATTCTATACCTATACCTATAAGATGAACTCTCTGAAGTGATAGAAAAGGCTTGCGCAGTTGCATGTCGTTAAGATTTTCTGTTTGATATTTCTGCATGCATTTTTATGTTTGTAAATGTTAACGGTCAACCTACGCGTTCCGGTTTCTGCCGCTTACAGTAATCTATGATATTCCGTTTCCGGTATAGCCACTTGCTTTCGTTCTGATCTGTCACTAATATAGATCCCTGTTAGTCCATATTGCTGACTACTTAATGTGTATATATGCATACAACTGATGTGGTTGAAAAATGTAACGGAGAGGATTGTGCAACACTAGAGAGTAATAATAGCTGATTTTTTGGTAAGTTTTTCATCGATTGATAAGAAATGATCAAATGCAGTCGTTAGTCCTTATACCCTTTAATAAGTCACAGGTTGCGACTCTAATCTCGAACGTTCAAGTGAGAGATTTCATGGGTAATAGAAGCTGTATTATGAGTTCAGTTGTTCTTTATCTATCACAATTATGGAACTATCAAGAGGCATTATCCCGTTATGATGGATCTTACGAAAGAAGAGGGAGGGGTGAGGTAGGAGATAGAAGATGGGGTGGAGGGGAGAGGGGGAGGAGGGCAGAAACATACATATTAGTCTAACGAGCAACCACCGAAAAGGGAAATTGTTATTTTTGACCAGATTTCTATGAAATTTGAGACTTTTGAGAAGTGAATGGGACTTCGACAATAAAAAATCATATGCAAAGATTAATCGTTTCTGAAATTTTGACCAAAAATTTTTGTCAAACATAGGAATTCATCGCATCATCGGCGTTCAAGTTTCCATTCCCTTATTCGAAGGCGACCTAAATATTCCTGATGATTTTATTGCTTACATTTCAACTTTATTATACGTAAAGCGATCAGTGACGATTGGCTATTATATGAAATGTAAATTCCAACTAAAATTGTAAGACATTAATCGGCGTTGACAATAATTGGTCATAAATTTTTTTTTTATTGAGAATAGTGAGACGCAAAAGTTTTTAGAAAACGAAAGAAAGAGAAAGGATTGCGCGCACCATAGTTGATTTGAATTAGTTCCGGGAATGTAATATTATTGTCCAATTTTGTCAAATGTTGTCAGATATTGGTCAAATTGTCAATTGTCAAAAATAAAGTCCCCAAATAAGTGGAAGAAATATTCGTCAATTGGATGGTTCCTATTAACCAATATATTACGCGAATGTTTCAATGATGAATGTAATGTTTGCGGCTTGCAACATGCAGACTGCAATTTGCAAAATGCAGCTTGCAACGGTGTAACACTTATCTAATTAGAGATACAATTCTGTTTCTTGCGTATCGCTTTATCATTGTAGTTACCTGCACCAATTAAAATTCAAAAACAATTATTGAAACGATTATCTCACTTCATGCTATAGCGTTAAATCTGCAATATTTCGTTCCCTATTGCTTCATACAGGTGAAAATCAACTTATCTAGTCGATGAAATGATGCTGATAGAGGTCGACGAAATCAAGGAGAGATAAACGATAAGAAATTGCACCTGAGTGGAATACAAGCCCCCACTTCTGAAGATTAGCTTTTTGCATTTAGCGTAACTCTAAACAGTTTGAGTTCTTCTTTTGCAAAAGAATGCATGGAATCAAAATGGAAAAATTAGAATAAATGGATTTATTTCAAATAAATGGAATCAAAAAAAATCCTTAAATTTTTTCATTATAATTTCTTTTCGATGTTGTTATAAAAATTTAAATAAAACTGCCATAGATTATAAGTTTTCTGTGAGATGAAATGAACGATATTTGAGTTTTCTCAGTATTTTCTTATTCTAACGATTTCTACATTTTTGAATTTGTATTGATATTTTTTATTGTTATTGATTTGAATTTTCTATTGATAACTCTACAATGATATCTATTTCTATAATTATTGAATTGAATTTATTTTCATTTGTATTGGTTTTATGTGCTCTATTCTCAAAATAGTAGTTATTGTGCGCATCTATACAAGTAGTTTATAAATGTATATAGATATGATTTCCAAAAGAGTGCTGTTATAAGTGTATTCGGTTGAAGGAAACTCTCATTTTAAGATACCTCTTCGAGTATATGGTCAAAACGAATGGGCTAATCTCTTTCTCATAATATTTTTAGCAGATCCTAGAGTATTTTCCATGAAGTGTTTGCAGTGTTTCTTGGTCGAATTTGAAGCGAAATGATTTTTGATCAATTTCAGTGCAAATATTTTTTTTTTCACTTGATTATAATTGATCTACTTGTTCAATTTTCACGATTCTCACCTGAATTGAAATATTACTAGATGATAAAAGAATTGAGAGATTGTTTGCAGATGTTTGATTCTTTTAAACGTAGATCAAATTTGGGCATTCAATTATCTTACCTGTTCATTTTCCAGGTAAATTACTGCGTAGATATTTGAATCGTTAAATTGTTTTGCTTCAGTGTAGATGACCGGAATTCTTAGAGATCATTCGATGGGAGACATGAATGCAACAGTAGAAATTGAATTTTCACAAAATCCTCGACAGAATGCTTCATATCAAGGTAGTCGCCACCTCAATAATCTAATAGTAATTCACTCTCGAAACCTTAGATATAAGTTCACCTTCTAAAACAACTAGAATAAAACCTGAACCAGGTGTAGTAAAACAGGTGTAGTATAAACCAGGTGTGTTATATCAAGCCTAGTACACCAACTTTATCCTCCACAAATCGAGCAGAACTATGTTTGAACCAAAGAGTATCTTGGTGAAAAAACGTATTGAAAACTATTTATGCAATGAAAGCATCGAATTGATTCCTTTATTATTTAGGTATATCACGAAAGGGCAAAAAATTCTGATTGCAATTCATCGAATTGATGGGGGAATTTTTCCTGAAATATAGTTGAGATACCCTTCAAAAAGTTTCAACTGCCATGCATTTTATTGCGTTTTTTTTTTGCAATTTGTTTCGATTTTAGTCTATCCATAATGCAGTTTCAATATGCAATTCACCGAAAGTAAAGTTGAGAAATTTGCTCGGTATAATACGTTTTATAAGAGAGCCGTCCACCGCCACCATCATTTCGAAAAAGAATCTCAAGCATTTTACGAAATGCATAAATGCTTTTATTTTAAACGAGCATATAACTTATAATTTAAAATATGAGCGGATAATTTTATCTATTTTATTATTTTTTAATAGTCTATAAAATTGCGCTTGATTAGATGAAAAGCGCATATCGTGCATTTTTCATATATTTCTTCAACTTCTCCGTTTGTTTGTTTACAATCAATGAGAAGGCGTCCACAAATCCACAAAAGAATCAATCCTACAAATACTTTCAATATTTTCTATTTCATTGAAATTTTATGTAATCGATTTTCCTCCATTTAGATTTACTAAATTGACGTTCATGAGATCGATCCGTTGCTCACTTATTTACCAACTATTTGATTTTCCATAGCGTCCATCTTGTTCATTCAGCCTTCACTGATTCGAACATTTATCGTTGAATGGTTAAGCTTTGCTTCAGATCCGTTCAATCGAAATGTTTATTGAAGCTAGAACTCACTCTCATTTCGCACTAATTTCCGTTGAAATAAGATTAGATTGTAGCCGAGTTCGAACCAAATTCAGCCGAGCTTCATACTAAACTAGACTAATTCAATCACAATCTTTGCCGACAATTTGCGAAAATCGCGATGATGTACCATAGGCTTGATGCCAAGTTAAGATGGTCGTGTGTGTGTGTGTGTGTAGTTTAGGCTTTCAGCAGCTTAAACCAACTGAAGCACTTCTTGAGAAGATTTTATCTATTGCCCACTCAATCGTTTACGTATAGCGCAGCCATTGTATTAAGGAGCATCTTTAAGGAGCATCTTTTGCTTTTGTTTGCCTCACGAATATTTTGCGTGTCAAATATTTTCGAAGATTTAGTTGAAAGGTACAATTCAATCGTTATGAAGAGTTTTATAAAATTAAATAAATATTTTATCAAGTATTGGAGAAAGATTTCAATATTTTCGTATTAAAATTCTTTTGTAACTATTTTCCACAAACTGTGATCTTGGTGCTTCATCTTTGGCCACTCGACATTTATTCTATACTATAGGGTTGATTAATGTTTTGATCTAAGCTATAGAACTAATGTTGACTTGAACTCATTGCATTGTTGTGCGATATGATGAACATCAATACACTGTGTTGTCTCTAGTTATCCCCACTCTACGTTCTTCATATTTTCTCATGTTGTGGCTACGATTCATTGATGTATGGTTTATGCTCAACCTATGTTTACGGGTACAGTTCATGTTCAACCCTGTGTTTGACCTTTCATCTCTATACTGCTACACCTATTAACAGGATATTCGCTGATATGCGATCCTTTCTTTTAATGTCTCGTTCTGCGCAATATTTTTCATCACGTCTTTCAGGATAATCGATCACAGCTTCGTCCCTTAAATATTTACACCGATTTTCGGCTATGAGTAGAATACGCATAACAACAAATAAAAAAAAACTGAATATCCTCTCAAACGTATATAGAGCAACAGTCTTCTATTCGCTTGCCGCATAACATTTTATTTTTTAGGCCTTAGATATTTAGACTTGTCTAAAAATATTTAATACAGTCAATTAAGGGATGTCTTCTTCCATTCTATTACTTTTTCAGTGTTGATACGCACATTTTTGAGAGGTTGTTTTATCGGAATATTCATACATAAATATGCGTCAGTATTCGGCTGTGAATGGACTAGAATAAAAGAACGAAATATGTCTTAAGGGATTTTGAGGTGGATTCAAATCAATGATTCGTTTACGGTAGATTAATTCCTCGGAGTTATTTTCCATTTTTTTAAATGGTGATGTACTTGGAAAAAAACTTGATGGTATGATGTTAGGACGTAAGAAATATAATGCTTCCTTGCGCTTCCATATGCGCCGAACTCCCTTTGAACGCATCGTCATCTAAATATCCAGCATCGCATCGGCAGCATTATTTATCTTTTTTTCACTCCCATTTATGCATTTGCAATAATTTTCGTCTAATGCCTAATCGTTGTGCTAAATGCTGAAATCGTTTTTAGTGATTATACTGCTGTTTCTTTTGAGAGGAATTTTTCTTCATTTGTAACCTTATTTCTTCGGTATTTTATTTCATTAATCGCTTTCAAATAGAGACCATTTATATGAATCTAATGATAAATAATGACCTGCTCATAAATCCATCTGCAAAATTACCCGGCAATAAAGAAAGAGTGAGGAGCAAGAGGAAGGTGAGGGGGAAGCCCGATGAATATCTCTTCTTGACAAATCAAAGAGATGCGATTGTGTTGTTGAGAGAAAACGAAAAATTACTGAATATTTCATCAAGAATTCTCTCGAGTGATTATTCGTTGCATTCGAGAATCCAATAAAACATTGTTTGCATTCTACGTGCTGCAGTTTGTCAATTATATGGAATGTGTTAATCCTAGTTGAAAATTGTCGTGACCTGTTTTTTTTTTGTTCTTCATAGAGAAAGGAGTTCCATTTTGTCTCATTCCTTCGCCCCTCTCTCCCTTCCCCCTGGTCTTTCCCTTTTTGCTCCATACGAATTAGAAAGCGTTTAGCATCACTCACTTGAATGCAAGGTGAATTAATAAACACAAAAATGCTTTGAACATAGAATTTGAGCTCCATGTATGGTGAGATTTTTCCACAATTAATCTTTAATGAACATCCGTTAATGGATCTTTCTCCGTTTGCAAGATTTTTGATTGAGGATATAGTAACCTTTGTTCAAAAATTTAGCAAAAAAAAAACTTTGTGAAAGGGAAATTCAATAGAAATATTGAGAGTTTATTTGTACATTTGCTTATTTAAAAAAATATTTTCGAATATATTAGCGAAATTCGCTCATTCTAAAATTCTTATCGAATAAATTTCAAAATCAAACCGCATATTCCTTTACCACCTCAATGTCATCTTCGTTGAAAAGATGCTCCATCTGAATGTCAACTTAACGCATCTGTTATTTTCTTTTCAAGCGCGAGTATTCCCCATTTAATTACTCAGTATATATATATATATATATATATATATATATATATATATATATATTATATATATATATATATATATATATATATATATATATATATATATATATATATATATATATATATATATATATATATATATAAGACAGCTTCTTCGCGTATGTTAGTTTCTTTAAAAAAAGAAATAGGCACATGATGTACGCCTAAGAGAGTGGATTAGACAGACTTTGACAGCGATGCGTTTGTCTGGAAGCGCACACATCGACATTGCGTCGAACGAGTCTTCAATTAGCTCTCGAGAAGCGGCTTCTATGAGTGCTTGCACATAGCCGATTGTGGCTCATTAGAGCTTAGCACTAACGCTATATCTTATTTGCATTTCGTTTTGCCTCTCCTTTCAAATACGGGGGCTAAGTGATCGAATTTTGCACCGGAAGCATCCGCCTTTTGCATTGTTTGCCATTCCATTACCCTTTGAAGGCCGCCATATTGTTATATCCTCAACGCATTGCGTACGACGACTTATGCATCAGGAATTCGCTTCACTTGCTTTCAACGATAGATAATAATTCTCGATCCGAGTTTGCTTTCTGGATATTAAAAGAGAAGTTATCCGATTCTGAAATGTCTTCAGAAATTTATATTATCAAGTTTCTTGAAATTGCTTCTAACTATAATAGACTATTTTGTATATAGTAAGATGATAATTATTTATTTGATTCCCTCCATCTTATTTTTTTCTGAGAGGGAGAGGAGATTGGAGGAGAGGAGTATCCATCTAAAAGCAATTGTTGCATCCTTGCTTTCTTAAAATTACTATTAAGCATATTTTTATATCTCTAAACTTATCCACATATATATGCTAATTTTTTTTTGATGGAGTTGTTAGTGTATAACTCCTCTCGAATTGCAATTTCACATATTTATGTGATTACATTTATAGTGGTACTATTTGAAATCGACGCATTAGAAATACTTTTTTTTTCAAAATCATTCACAAACAAATAAAATTCATTCTATTTTTACTAGATGTTTTTTTTTATTGTGCTCAATAATTCGCATTAATCAAATTATTTATGCATTTATTGCTTGTTGTTTATTTCTTCTTATTAGCTAATTAATGAAGCTATTTAAATCAACTATCATATG
The DNA here is from genome assembly GCA_013433145.1 of Ascaris suum. NCBI lineage: Eukaryota > Metazoa > Nematoda > Chromadorea > Rhabditida > Ascarididae > Ascaris > Ascaris suum. The sequence goes on along the minus strand of CM024170.1, from coordinate 13,195,600 downwards.
ATCAATATCATATTATGGATTTCATTTTCACAACAATCGATATATTATTGAGTAAAATATCGTTAAAAATTTCTATTTTTTTAAAATTCGTTTACTATTAAATGTTGATGAAAATATTTGGCAATTTTTTTGAAATGCATTCAATAATATCGTTTTTGCAAAAAATTTCTTTAAGAATTTTAAGAATGCAAAAAAATTTTTTAATGTATTCAATGCAATGCATTTTTTTTTGTGGGGCGAATAATTGAAAGTTTTATAAATTCAAATAAAATGTTAAATTTTTTGCAAAATTCATCTGAAACGATACGATGCATTCTTGATGAAATTTGTAGAATAAGTTTGAAGATTTGTTATATTTTTATAAAATTCCCAAAAAAGTTTCTCCCATTCAGCGATTATCGATTACATTTATGGACATTTCAATCAATACGGTTTAGTCGGCGTAAATTCAGCCAATCAGCAAAAAAAAAAAAAAAAATTCAGTTTTTGAAAATATTTTAGACAATTATTGGCATTGATCGTTGTTATTAAGTGGTCGTTTAGCCTCAATTCTATCTGATGATAGTTGAAAATCATTATTGCAAGATATTTAATTATTGTTCTCGATTAAAATCGCTTTTAATAGCGTAATAAAATAGGTATTCTCTACCGATAAGTTAGACGTTTTTAGTTGTTGAGATATAATTTTTGGCTTTATTCGCGCAATCATTTCGTTAGTGAAAGGAAAATTTTTCGTGAAATTGTCGATAACTCATCAAAGAAGGTAAATAACTATTGGTTGGGAATTTTTACATATGAGGCAAGGAAATTTTTTTTTTTAGTGTAGAGATTTTGATAATAAAACTGATTATTATTAACGGTGTCGTATAGTCAAGTTTATTGCAACAAATGATCCCTTGTGATGATCACAGTTATAACTCTCGAATTGATGAAAAGCATTAAGAATGATATGCAAATTTAGCTGAACAACATTACACTCTATCGCAAAAATATTCAAATTGTATAATATATTCCAAAATTTTTCGCTTTAAAGCATTTTTTAGCGATCTTTTTTTTCAACTTATTATGGATTAAAATTAGAGGTGATGTTTTCCGCTTTTAGTAAATAAATTTTACAAGAACTCTTCATTTTAATGCTATAATTGAAGTTTTAATATTTAAGCGTTATAACTTCAAATATCTATTGCTGCAGCTTCCGTTTAAAAAAAAAAGTGTCTATACGGAATGAATGCGCAAACGATCATTTGTTATTTGCTAAGACCCGTCAGCGCGATTCCTATTAATTGAGCTCATTTTGTTTATATGAGAATACTCGCCAAACGGAATTTGTCTGTCATTGTTGCTGATATCTGTTGTTGTCGGTGTGTGTGTCGTTGTTGTTGACTGTGTTACGTACAATATGTGGATATATGGGATCCGTCGCAAGGGAAACACTTGTTGCAACCGATCAAAGAGGTTGGCATTTCTTGCGCATCGATGAAGGTGATCGATGACCATGCGCTTCAACGTATGCTACTTGATGAATCGCTAACATTCATATGCGTCAAGCATATCGGCGCATTCGGCAACCTTCCAAAAAGTTGATGCTTAGAAAACAACCTATACGCTGAGGTTGCTAGCAATAAAAACTTTCTAGTTCCTATTTTAAGCGTATTTAATCCTGTGGTGTTCTCCTCGTCGAGAAGTATATGTCATTTATCTCCTATTTGAAAGACAAATAATGTCACATTCTCGTGTTTAATTTAGAAATTCTGTTTCAGTTGGTAAATAAATTTCTTAAAGTGTTTTTTTTTGTTGAAATCATAATACTTTCATTGTCTCTTATAATTTACGAAATATAAGGAATAAAATGCAATTCGAATTCTTTTCGTAATGGTTGATCTTTTATTGAAGCAATCAATTTTCTCTTTACTGCTTTTCGATTCTCTTTAGGGAATTAATACGACGTCGTTAAGTATGGCTTAAAGATGTGCCATATTTTATTTTATTTTTTTATTTTTTTCCATTTTTTAAAAATTTCTTTGCAGATATAAGCGAAAATTTAAATTATGGCTTAGCATAGATGAAAGTCAGAACATTTATATTTATAATTATGCATCGATTTTCAATACTCTTCATATCTAATATGTTGTGAGAAAATTTTCGTTGCAGAATTGCGAAATAATGTACCTTTTTTTTTTCATCACTCAACTTATTCGGCTGCACTAGTCATTCTGGTCATTATTCAGTGGAGTTCCACCTGAATTTTACCGCTATCAAGTTTATCGGTAAAAACAACCGATGGAATGACCGGCTATCTATTTCGAGTAATTGTTAGCATTTGATGCAAATTTAAATGGAAACCAAATAACGTGCTTTAATTACCTGCTCATTTACCTTACACATATGTTCTGCAAGTACCACTTTGTTACCGTTGCATTATAAGGTGAAAGTTTCATTTAATGCTGTGATTTTGAATCCTCATGTGGATATGAATGGTATGAATGTTAATAATATAAATCACTTCAATTATGTGCATAGGTAATCAAAAGAGAATCCACAAATCCCTAATTGTGCTATCGAATGATAACCTCCCAAGGATATTTTAGCATTTTAGAGTGGGATACTTAAATTGAGAGTTTTTTTGTACAGGTGGTGACTTTAATAGAATCTAATAGAAGTCTTACCTGTGATCGTGTCCCCAGTTGTTAGTGTTACAGGTATATGAAGCTAATTTAGGTGTACTGCGGGTGTACTGAACAAAGAGGCTTCTTTACTCAAACTAAGAATATAAGTGACTTACGTTCAGTAACTCGATGTTGTCCTGTGGTCGATGCAGCCAGAGAATTTACGCAGAATTTACACAGAATTAGTGGCGAGAGTAGCACAGTGTGCGGCGTTGACTGTCGAAATATGTACAAGTTGTCGGAATAAGCAGGGGGGGGGGGGGGGGGGGAGGCAGTAGCGAAGACGAAAGGAGTATCGGTATGGTCACTTACTCGACGTGAAGGAGGCATCTTGAGCTCCTGACCGGGGGCCTCTCCCTGGTCAGATTCAGTAGAGAAATGGCGGAGTTGGGTTCGGTCAACCTCCGTTGCCCGGCCCAGCTCCGCCTTCCATTTCTTCTATTGCATCTGATGCCATCTTACTTCCATTGTGGCGTCTCGTTTTTTCGTTGCCATTTCTGCTTGATTCACCTCGACTTCCGCTCGTGGCTGGCGCTGCTGAGGCGGCTAGCTTCCTTTTGCCGTGCAACGGCACTAGCGAGGGGCTATGATGCAATTCGCGAGTCGTGACAGCGGGAGTTTAGCCTTTCTACCACACTCAGTTGCTTTTTATTTCCAGTTTCCGGTATGCTAGTTTAAGTTTACAGCGTTTCCGAAATCCAGTCTACGGTTTTTTGAAAGTCAGCCAAGGTTCATACATTAGCTATTTTTTCAACGTTTTCGAACATTAATTTAAATGTGCAACGTTCTCGGATATTGGCTTAACTCTGCAGTATTGATTTACGCCTGCGAGGTTCCCAAACATCGAACTTCAGTTTAAGCTTGCAAAGTTTTTGTCCTTCAGCTTAAGTTTGCAACCTTCTTGCACGTTGGCTTAATTTTGCAATGCTATCGAGTATTAGTTTATGAATGCATGTTAGCTAAAGTTTGCAGCGTTCTTGGATATTGGTTTGTGTTTGTATGCTCCGGAGGCGTTAGCTAGAGCTTAAAGCGTTAGTTTAAATTTGTAGCGTTGCAACGTTCCGGAATATTACTTTAAGTTTGCAACGTCCACAGTCGACAGCTTGAGCTTGCAATGTTAGTTTAAGTTTACATCATTCACGAACATCCGTTTAAGTTTGCAATGTTCTCAATATATTGGCTCGTGTTTGCAAGCTTCACGGACATTAATTGAAGCTTGCAATATTACTTTAATTTTGCAACATTGCAAACTTATAATATTATAACAACATTCGCAATCTTGAGTATTGGCTTATGTTTGCAATGTTCTCGAATATTGTTTCGATTTTACAATATTCTCGCGGGATTAGGTCTCTTTGTTGATATCTACAAAGTTCAGTTAGAATGCTTCTTGTGGGCATATAAAATGAAATTGCATACAATATTTGGCAGATGTTTTGTGGATTGAACACATTGCTCAGGTATTTTTGTGGAGTGAACATATTGCGCAGGTGTTCCGGTTGAGCAGGTGTTTTGGTGCGTGAAAATCAACTCGAGAGAAATGCTAAAACAACTTAAACGACGAATTAAAATCGATCAAAATTTTTTAAAATTTTGTTATGTTGGAATTTCATTGCAATGATTCGCTAAAAAGCTGCATCCACCCATTCGCTTCTCTTCGAGAGCAATTGATTTCCACTTAAAGTCATATGGATTACGCTTCTTTCGCGTATATAGTGCATTTCTCTTGGGCACCTTATATAAAACGCAGCAAATGCACCAATACAGTATTGCACTTCGTCCATGGAGAGGGGAAATCAGGCGAGAAAATGCTCCAGAATAGCTGACAAGATATGCCTTTTTGCTATCTTTTGTAGTGAAATTTATTCAACATAAGGCATACACACCTTTACAAACACAAACACACACATATAGGTGCCATATCACTATTGCAAGTTTTCACAAATATATTGCAAGTTTGCAACAATGTTTATATTTCCGAGTTTATATATAGCAATATTTTAAACAAACGACGTGTTATTGCAAAAGTTCGATGCAATGCAAAAACGAGCCGAGTTATAAATCCAGTATACGGGAAATTGCATTTGCACTATTATAGATTTGTCTATTTACGTAGTCCTCCGTCTTTATGTGGGAAGGTGAATGCATGTATGTAGTGGATGTCTACCTGTCGGAACCGCAACTGAAATAATTCTAAAGTGTGCGAAGAATCCTAAGCAGCAGGGGAGGAGTGGAAGGGGTAAAGAGGGATGAAGCCGCAGTATTTCTACCGATTTTTTTTCTCTTCTCTGCAATAAGTCTCTGCCTTCCCTCCCGGTAAAGAGAAGGGGGAGGGTGATTTTGTCTCTTCGCAGCATTTTTTCCGCCTGCGTCCCTGATTTCTATTTATTTGCCTCCTTATTAGCCTTGCCAATCAGCGCTTGATAAAAGCGAATTTGATAAAATCATCTCAAGTGAGTTCTCGACAATCTGTAAATTTCGAATGGTGATCATTTTTTGTTTCCTTATTTACATAAACAGTCGTGTAACCAATCGAACTTTTCGAATTATTGGCGGTCATTGATGGAGCGTTCTTTTGCTTAGTTGTGGTCACTTCTGCGATCAGTTGATAGTATGGTTATATCGTCGGAAGTACTGTTTTCCTATTTATCGACGCAAAGCGAGACGAAAGCCAAATAAAGTTGTGCAGAATAGTTGGCATGATATAAGTGTGTTTGAAGGAGGATGTGATATTCACATTGTTGCACAGTGGACGGAATCTGTTGTTTACGGTGAGGTTAATATCGTCTCAAGGTACGAGACATCGTTGTGAACGCGGTGTTCTTCAACTAGTTTTCCGTTCTATGTACAGACCGTAGCAGCTAATAAACACTGTTGCAAAATCTATAATTGTTCAAATGAGTTACCAGGCCGATTTTTGTGGCTATTTTGGCCCCAGGTAACCTCTTTTACCTGTATACCTTGTTGCTACCGAAAATGATATCAGTTTTTGGAAACAACTTTGACAGATTTTTTCTTTTTTTGCTTCTATAATAAGCGGACAATGTTTCAGCCACAAATGCCCATCGAACGCTTACAACGACCGGCCTCCTTAAGGCTTTTTGGTTGAACGAATCCGCGCTATTCCAGACAAAATTAAATCCAGCAAGAAGTGGGAAAACCGACTGAATTATTTTTCAGGTCATCGTTTTATTAAGGGGATTCGTGGAGCTCATTTCATTTTTCATTTCTTCCCCTTTTTTTCGTTGATTCTTTCAAATTCGTTCGTAAGATTTGGGCATTTTCGATTGATGGGAACAAAACGGAGAAAAAATATAGTTTTTATAATAAAACAAGTGGATAGACATACCTGAGCAGATAGTATGAAGTACATATGCGTTTGCTCTTCGCTGCCCTCACTCAACAAGTTTAATAAATTGTCAGCAGGTAATAAAATATGCAAAATAAAGCCATCATACCTTAAATGATTCGATCACACGTGCAAATCTTTTGCACAACATTCCTGTTTTTGCGACCAGTCGGTTGTAAATGAAATCCGGGCAGGTATAAAATTAATGCAAATTTTTTGCCATCGTTAGGTATCAATAACACTTCCCGAACTTGAGAGCATGTAGTAGCTGTAGTAGTTTAAATTTGGAATTACTAGACGAGCAACCACAAATGTATGCACACATAAGACGCTGCCATATGCAAAGCTCTTAATATGCGGAAATTTGCCAAGAGGCTGGCAACTATCGAAATGAGTATGAGCTTTGCAAGCTTTCATTCAAAATGTCGTTCGTCTGTTGCATCTGATTTGTCATATGACTAAATTTGCATATGTAAATTTTATGGCAATTTAAAGAATGTGAGTGAAGAAAATTTCATGAAGCTTCTATTTTGTAGTTTATATGATGATGGTACTCTTCAAAGTTTATGACTGCATTTAAGGCTTCGCTATTCCATTATTCATAACCGGTGGAAAGAATTGCCATCATAGGGTGCATGTTTCGTGGAAATTTCGCAAGCAGTATTAAAGTGCTGATGGAGGACTTTTATCTTCCGATGATCAGACCTTTGTTTTAGTTGTATTTTTGTTCGCCTTTAATCTAGTTTCTTCTTCCTATGAATAGCTTTCCCATTGGGTGAAGTAACTTCCCAATAAATAAAAAAATTGAATTCACTACTGAGTCTCATTTTTACGATGCGGTGATAGAGATTTTAATTTTCAATAAACTCATATCTAGAACTATTACCATTAATATGTTATTACTTTAATGCATCGTTCTTACGTTGTTCGTGAGGTGTTATATAGTGATCCAAAGCGACCGATTTTTGCGTGTGAGGCGTACCGGCGGAGTGAATAAAATTTATATATATATATATATATATATATATATATATATATATATATATATATATATATATATATATATATATATATATATATATATATATATATATATATATATATATATATATATATATATATATATCGGCCCCGAAGACATGGGGAGGTCATAATCCACACTCGAGAGACACCACATCAAGATCAAACAAGGGTGAGCATACAGCTTGTTACAGAAATGAAGATCACCACGATTACTGCGATCACAACACTCATTTCATCGCAACAGATCACTCGTTAACGTAGATCGCTCGTTAACATTCACAGGGCATATAATACTCAAGATTCCCAAGTGAAACAGTCATTTGTTGTTCTAGCACTGCTTGAGTCACTACGCTTCGATCGTTCTATGTATGTGTGCAATTTTTAGCGATCTCTCGTTTTAATTTATTTTCTTTCTCATTTGTTGCTGATTGTGGTGGGCAAGTTTTTTGCTTCAAAGGCTTTCTTTCTTAGTTTTCTTATCAGCGCTGACATGGATGGGAGAAGGGGGGGGGGGGCAGAGTAATAAGAAGAATACTAATGGAACAATGGTTTATCGTCCTCCCCTCCTCATTCGTATCAGTTTTCGACAGTAGGAAGGTCGACAGTTCTCATGCCATCTTCTTATAAAAACGGATCGAGAAACTTGCTTTTGTATGCTGAATTTTACGTTTGTTTTTGCATCTATCTCCGATGAGCTGAACCGAAAGTTTTTCCGTACTTTAGGGCAACGAAACCGCGTTTGCTTGTGCCTATTAACGTGAAGCTGTGTATTCTTGTTGACTTGCTTGTCATCTATTGTTCTATATGCGGCATTACAGTCGACAAAGGATTCACGAGCGACAAGACGATCGTGCAAAAGTGGTGACTGCATTGACTATAATGAGAAATGGGAATGGTGGTACTGTGAGGAGGAAGGAGGAGGGGGGGGGGGATGAAGAAGGCTGTCTTCCTTATTAAAACGATGAGGAAGGGAAGGTGATCACGGTGATCACGACATTCTTTACACTCTTAGTTACTTTACCACGTCCATTTCCAATGGAATGAATTTCATTTCAACGATGATTTCCATATATATTATTACGTATAACAGTTTTCATTTAGCAAAGGACATGAAAGGCGATGTGCTGATAGCAAAATGGAACGTTTTAAGAAATCGCAACGTCACTGTGCTCGCTTCCATTTCCCTTCCCTCTGCAGTTGTTTTTTTTTTCGGTTCTCATTTCTTTTTTTATCTTTCAATTCAATTCTTGTGCTCGCAAAACAAAGCACAAAATTTTCCGTGCATTTCATTATTAAAAATCTACGCGGAAGAGGATTACTTGAAACGAAAGTTGAGCTTAGAGATTATGTATAGTGTCGAATGTAATCAAATTCCATCATCTGAGAGCTTCTCGTTTTCGAGTTGGATCACGCAAGCAGATAGAAAAATACGCAAATAAATGCGGAAAAGGAATGAAGACATCATAATCAATTCCATGCGAAATTTGCCGATAGCATATAAAAAATTGGCACACACTGATGTGGTACAGAAATTTTTCTTGCTTCTAAATCGATCAATCCGTTAGCTCTTGTCGCCCACGAGGAGGATTGCAATTATGCGAGCGATTTATTGAAAACTTTTTCAGTTACGTATATGTATTTGATTATAGGAAGGATTTTATTTTACAACATCACAAAATGCAAAAGGAGAGAACGTTAACGAAGAAGGCTTTTTTATTAAGGACATTATGATAGACTCTTTTTATAGCTAAAATACTCTGATTTATGCTGTATGGGTGGACTTGATTTCTCTTATCACTTTGAAATATGTTTACCTGTAAAATGTCCACCTATATAAGGGGTAGATATTTTACAAGTAGACATGGATGTCTACCCGTATAAGACGGTTGTTTAACTATTTCCTTCGCGAAAAAAGTTTTAAAGGTATATATGTGCCAATCTATGTACTATGCTTTCATATTTCATAGTGTAATGTAGCATAAGCATATGGCAAATATTATTTGCTCGAGTTCTTTTTGAAGCTATTCGCTTCGTCAGTTTCGAATGACTTGCATTATTGTTAGTGCTTCCGCTTTATTAATACACCTAGCACATCTTTTTTATTTCTGGCTGTTTCGATCGTCTATGATTGAATTGTCTAGTTTTGTAATGACATCAGAATTTAATTCTAGTCGATATCCTTATTTACAGCCGCTTGATAAGGATTTAATTTTTCAGCTTTGTTCAAAAACCAATCAGCCTTGCTTACTTTTATTGTCATTTATCCCATCTTACGCGCGATTAGATCAAAAAGAAACGCAATCGATGCTTTTCTGCTGTGATACTTTTATCGATATTTCTTTATTGAAATTGATGATACTTTTGTTTTGTGGTGCAATAGTTTACTAGTACTTTTATTTTTCAACAAATTTGGAAATCATGGGGAATAGCTATTGAGCCAATTTATTAATTCTCATTCATTTTGTTTGTTTCATGAACGAGCGAATATGGCAATTAGCGATTTAGATTTGCACTCTACTGGATAGTTAGCCAATAACCGCACAATAACGAATGGGAGTTTAGCAATGGATTGGCCAAAAGATGTCGCGAATGAATAAAGACACCACTAATGGGGAAGAAACGGATCATGAGTGTGGAATTTACCTTAGTTGTATGATTCCATCAGTGTTTGATAAGCCTCGAAATCAGTGCACATCAAGTAAGAAGCTAAGATCAGTCTAACCGCCATCCGACGTCGCTTTAAAATCGATTATTGTGAGACGCTGCAATCGTTATTCTAATCCGACTTTGTGGTTCTGTTCAACAGTTTTTTTCGTGAATAATAGATCCTTCTTCACTTGTAGCCATTTACATCGTGTTGGTGGGTGGGCACCGCACCATCCTTCGATCATTTAGTGGCTGCCAACAGCAATTTGATGGATGCGGGAAATCACTGACCACCTACTTTCTAGGGCTTCAATCGATTGCTACCGAATCTTGTTAGCCGTCAAAAGAACAGGACCACTAGCACTGGTGTATGTGCACTTGTTGCCTCGGAGATATAGCGGGGTATATCGCATCCACACACATATATTGTGTTGTATATGAGGGACGCTTCAGAGACATAATGAAATTGGAGAACGTTGTCGTCGATATTTGCACACGCGAAAATCAATGTTTCTCTGTGTGGATCTTCGGGAAGCATTAGACGACCTGCAAAATGTGCCATAATATAACGCAAACTTCAATTGGCCATAGCCAAGTGGTTAGAGTAGTGGTCACGTTTCTTTATTCTTCGAATGTTCACTCATATAAATTCATCGATAGGGCATGGTGCCCCTGTCAAATCACATTTCAAATAACCTGTGAACGAGCGATACCTGTCGAACACCTTTTTTAGTATCCTCGTCGGCTATTAACCTGAGCTGCCAAAAGCCACGAAGAGGGTATTTATCGATGTGAATATCACACAAGCGACATTATCGTTGATCGTTTATACGAGATCACCTATCGATGAGAATGGATCAAAAGTAGTGCCTTAACTTTACCTTAACTTTCATTTCTCCGTTGTTTTTTTTCACGTTTCTCGATTTATGTATGGTGTTGCATGTAATACTTTTCTTTTTTTTGCGTCAATGATATTCCACACGTTCTATGATACGTATGGTACGCTTCTATTTTGGTCAGTTGACGCTGCAATGCTCTTATCGGAGTGGATTCTTCGTTCACCATAATTCGCATCTGTGATAGTGAGCATTAGTTTACTAGCGAGTACTAATTAAGCACATTGTTGCTGCTATTTCTCGCATTTCCAGATGGAACTCATCTATGTGGCTTCTTGCTCCCTTCATTGCCTTCATGCCATGGGAGGTGGAGGGAGCGGGGGGTGGGGGGGGGGGGGGAGGTTGGGCGAGGAGGGAACGGAGCATTCTTGTGAGGTATAATTTATTTTTATACGTTTTTTTCGCAAATTATTATAAAAAGTGCGTTGCATTGGCGTCATATCTATGTGTGCGTAAATGTGAGTGCGCATATTTACGTTGGGTAGTTTCAGATCATCAACAATTGAATGTGCGTTGATAAAATTTGATAGATATAAGCTGCGTTCCACGAACATTCTTTGGCTTTTTTTCTTAGATTTGAATCTCCTCCTCCCCCCCTCCCTCCCAATTTTTCAACTTAGCCATTAGCGCTTCAGTGAAATATGCATAAGTTCCCTTGTTTAACTGACTAAACGTGGAGCAAAGAACTGATTTATTTTGATAGATTTACGGGTGCGTTTCGTGAAATGAGGAATTCATTATCAGGCTATATGTGATCGGTTTTGTTTGACTTTCAAAAACAGTCGAGTTATGCTGAAGTTATAACGGAATACGCCATAAGACTTGACATGATTTGCATATTTTCTTATTAGACAATTTTGGAGTTTTTTATGTGCTAAGACGTTTTAAATTTCATTAGATGATGTACCATATTTTTTGCACTGAATTTTGGCGCATATTCTCATATAGGTTTTATTCGACATGAAAGGAGAATTGATCAATTTGGCAAAAATTGCTAAAAGTGAAAAATTTAGAATTATGTAAATTTTCAAAGTTGTCAATGTGCCAAATTTTAAAATATTTAGTGGACAAAAATTTGGAGAGAAAAAATCAGAGGTGATGACTTTGAAAAAGCTAGTTGATGTATGCAAGCGCAAAGAACGCATTGCATAGTTTACTTCACAGCTCCTTAATTAGCATTTATAAGCGATTTTTTTTCACTTTTTTCCATGATTTGCGTAAGGTGAACTCCCAAATTTCCTTGTTTCTCCTTTTATTCGTTTGTCAATTTTCAGTAAATGACCTATGTCCAGTAGCCGTATTCATTAAGCGCTGACGTATGAGATTTGTTTATTTCTCGATATGTACACTAATATATGAGTTGCAAAACAAAATGGACGCTACGATTTTTGTTCTGCAGTCATTTGCGCCAGATTGTTGTGTGACTTGTAAAGTAAAATTTATGCCGTCATTTTTGCTCAGTAAATGCCTGCGCCAAATATTCAAGCCTCGAACATTTCATCTGCTAAGTGTCTGAAAATGTTATTTAGGACGAAGTATTGTTGAATAATGGTTGTAGCGAAATGGAAAATTGAATTTCTATATCATTGTAAAAATGAGAAGTTTATTCTTCGTTTTTCTTTTATCGACTGTTTTTATGTATTTCTACGAATTGCCACTATTAAAGCGCATTATGTCGACACCGCGTCTGTGCATGTCTGTGCAATTGTCTGCCTGTCTGCCGAATTCGTTCAACTTTCAACTCGGTGGCCAACAAAGTTGAAGTTGTGACGTTCACTAGGATAGCAACTAGGCTGTTGGTTCATCAACACTCTAGAATGACGTCCTGTACCAATCATTTGTGTATGCGTTGACTTCGGAAAGAGTTATAGGTATTTAAATGCGCTTAAAAACTTGCATGTATCTTTTTAAGCGGTCGATTGCATTTTAAAACCGGCCGGATCCGAAAAAATAATGTTCTATAGAGGATTCGCTGAAGTGAAACACATGTGCATTGCTGCATATGCTATGCTTTATTATTTTTCGACACGTTAAAAAAAATGCCTGATGTGACAGAAGGGTCGGCCATATGCCTCTGGCATAATTATTCATTTATTTTGGCTGCAAAAGGTTTTTTTCAATTAGTTCGGTGAAAATATTTTTCGTTATATCAAAGAGTAATGTAACGTTTCGTAAAATTTGATTATTGAAAGTAATTTCGTTATATATTCGCTCAAATACACGCGCTCCACGTATTTCGTTACGATAGCATAGTTGCAAACTGAAAAAGAGCTATAGGCAGAGCGTCATTTCTGCACGAGAAGGGGAGGAATTTTTCGGCTAGGCCACACTGGAAAAAACGGTTGTAAAAGTTTTCTCGCATATGGGACTGTTTTTATAAAATGAAGTAGGATCATCCCTTTCCGCTCTCCTTCGACCTAGAGCATTACTTTCTGTAACAAACAATCTCCAAGTAAACCGTCGAACAAAAATAACAAATCATTCTTCATACTGGATTAAGCTCCAGGTTGCGATGCAATTCATGATGTGGTCTTGCGAGAAGTATACAATTTTGGTGAGAAATTTATTTTATTACCGAGAATACTTTTGACTTGCCATTCGCTAAAAAATTTTCAATTCTTATTTCATTTTAGGAAAAATTTGCTATGGATGTGGAGTTAATTTTCACAAACTTTTCTCGGTTATAGCAATAAAAAAATAATATTTCCGAAACGATTTTCACAGCAAATTGTGTTTTGCCTACAAAAAGTTACAATTATAATAAAACATCAAAATGGAATAACGGAAATACAGAAAATGCAAAAGAATGTAGTCGATAAACGAATAATATTGGAGATAATGAGACGAGATATATCTAAATGTTCAACTAAAATTTTTCCGGCTTATATTAGGTTCTCTTTCCGGTTGGCACCGGAATTTTATTGCGATTACTTCAATTGCTATAGAATCGTTCTGATAATTCTGAACCATAGCGAGTAGCTATAAAAAAATGTCATCCTTAGACGTGGAAAACTTTCTGGTGTTGATCTTTCAAAACACTAGTTTCGTATACGTTTTTTTTTTTTTGAGGCAATTCATTTTTTTTTTTCATAGGCTATCGTTTTTCATCTCGAAAAATTTTCAACTGCATTGAATTAATATCGTTTGCCAGAAAATAATTTAATCGTAGAGAATTCTCTATTCTTTCCTTCTCTCTACTATGTGATGAGTTCAATTTGCAGCTATGAGATAGAACATCAATGAGGTTTTATTGCATGTATTTGATTGCTAAATAACAAATATGCTAATTTGATTTCGCCTATTACAGCACATATGTTTTGATCTTAATTTGTATATCCTCTAATATTTGGTATAGGATCGAATCCAAAAAGTCTTTCTATGCTCTTAAACATTCAGCCGACGACCAGATCGTAGAGTAGAAGAAGAAGAAAGGAAATTCTCTTCGATGAAATTTAAGTCGCTGCGCTTGAGGACTTTTCGAGGTGAATACGGATAATCCATGAAAATGAAGCGAAGGGAAAATCTTCAAAAAAAGCATACGCGCTGAAATACCAAGAAATGCACTAGCGCTAACGGATGCCGGAAAACGTCTATCTGCATGTTTCGACGTTGATGCTATGATGACTTACGTATTTCTTTACTTTTATTTCTTTTCTTACCTTTATATCCAACAACTTATAGGAGCCTAAAATAAATTACCTTACCTTCACCGGATGCAATAAAAAAGTGTGAAATAGAGCGATTATCTGGAATTCTCTTAGCAATTTTACGATAGCATTCCATAATTTAAAAGGTTTAATGTCTTTTTGGATTAGACAATAGCAATTGAACAATAAATAGAGAAATGCTAAACGTTTCGAGAAGCAATTTATGTTTTTATATATTGGTTCATCGAGTGTAAAGATAACAATTACCTTCCATGGGCGTTCCAAGTTGGCTTATTTTCAAGCTGTATTGATAAAAGCAGTTTCCAAATTAGCTCAGTCTATGTTCCGTTTCACTCGATTGACTTTGTTGTTGATACCTCGATGTGATTTCACTCTCTATCATTAATACTACGTGGAATGATCATAAGTAATTTTGAACTCGTCGAAATGCATCATAACCATATACTGCTTTCGTTGTGCCAACTCGGTTGGCAGCTAGAGGAAGACTAGTATACCAAGTACGCTTTGTAATTATGCATTAAAAGGTAGACAAATGCATAGAAATTTTTATTGCTAATATTTCAATCGTACCAATGCTGTTGTGGCATAGCTTCATTATTATAAGCGTTACATCAGACTTTTTTAAAATCAATCTCTCAACATGTTAAATTACTTTACAACTTACTTTTATTTGTATGAAACTTTTTATTAGCTATAATGCCTTTAGCGTAGTTCATTTATCCTGCCGAAATTGAATCCATCATTAATTGCCGCAATTCTTCTAATGCGTCGTCGATTATTTCGATTTTGAATTCAATTTTTCGTGAGTACTTTATATTCATTATGAGATGGCAGATATCAATAATATGTATTTAAAAAAAAAAGAATAGAAGAGTTATTAAAATGTGTAGAAAAATGAAGCGACGTTTCCATTCATCACAAGTGGATAATTCCAAATTGCTCTGAGAAAGATCCTCCCTAATTCCACGATATTTTAAATACATAAATCTAAGCCAAAAATTTTACCTCTCTTTTAGTGTATGCTAAATAGGCTAAAGAAGTCATCTTTTAACAACCGAACTCATATTTATGCAAATTTGTTGGATTGTCGATTGTATCGAATGTATTTCTTTTTTCTCGGTATTTTTTTTTTTAGTTTCTTCTCATTTTCGGCCAAAAATTTATTCCCGTTAACTGTAAATCAATCGGTTATGTAAAGCAAGTTGGGCGATTCGAGGGTAACTGCGTGTGTATAAGGCAATCAGCGCTAAATCATCGAGGTCATTTAAATAGAGTATCTAGTCGTCACCTAGTCGTGTTTATGAGACAGCCTTGGCTGGCATCAATAACATTATTGCAACAGCTCGCCTTCAAATCTCTACAGAAAAATACTAATTTTTTTGCTGGTTTCTATGAAACCCTGAGTAATTCGTCAATGAAGGATTTCTATTTTTCGCTATTGCAGTTTCAATAAAAAAGACCCCTCGCATAATATCTGCTCTATTATTGCGAAAAAATCCTTTCGTATGTGCTATAAAGCAATTAGTAAATCTCAAGAATTGACCGTACAAGTACTCTATCGATGCGTAGAGTTTGTATAGTTTGAAGTACCTGTGAGAGGTATGCCAGATGGGCGGTAGAGAAAGTTTCAAAAGGTTCGAAGTATCCGCAGAAAGCACATTGAAACGTAACAAAAGTGCACGCTATGCGCTGATTTATAGACAATTGCAATTTTATTGATGTTGAAATTGTGTTATTTTTATTGCTATAAAGTAAGCAACGAATATCTTAGAGCTTCAAAAAAATATTGGATCAACGCGAAATGTGGCTCAATAGACAACTCTATAACTCATATTACAACTGCGAAATTTCCTAACTCAATCTTCAGCGGTCATACAATATCGGACAATCAGATAGACAAGTACATACATATTAGACAACATCGCTATAATGCTCTTTTTTTTACGGAATAAAATTGCAAAAATATCATAAAGACTCTCTACGTTTAGAGATTGTCTACATTTAATGATTGTCTACGTTTAAAGAACGGAAAGCTAATATTACTAGAGAAAATTATCAAAAAATATGCGAAATAAAATTGCTAATAGTCGAGACACAATAAATTATACTGTCTAAATTTGGAACTACTATATTTGATAGCTATAACTTATGCATTGTAGACCGATTATCGACATCTGCTTTCAAGTTAATGCGTAAATCTGTGAAAAAATTTATGGCATTTAAGTATATTCGAAAATTTCCGCTTATCTTATTACTGAATTGGATTGAAAAAAAAAACAACTTTTTTTTCGTGGAAAATAGATGCGACTGAATCCTTAAAAATTTGACTATCGTATTGCATGTTAAATCTTTTTATCCTTGTTTGATGATAGAATAGATTTGAGAAAGCCGTAATTCTATGAATTTCCTGCGTGCAATAGAAATCAGCCGATGATTGTGCGTGTGCGCATGTGACAATCACTCTGATTTTTTTTTTCTTGATTTATCGAAAAGGTATGAGGTGTGCGCTGGATTGATTATAGAGCTCAGTCCCCCAAATAAACAAAAAAAGTTACCTGTGATACCTTGTGACTTGTTGGTGATAGAGAAATATTACTTCTAATGTTTCACTCAATACCATAGGTTTTTCCAATCTATGCGAATAACTTCTCAATGATGCTCATCCTGTTAACACATTGCCTAAGTTTTGATAGTAAACTGTATATTTCGTGACCTGTTCGATATAGAAGATAGGTTTCTTTACAAGTTTTGCTCATTCCCTCAAATAAATTCAACCAGTAAAAGTTGCTTTGTAAATGTAATCCAACTTTTTCCCTCACTGACTAAACCCAGAAATTAAACCTCAATATGTCGTTATATATTGTATGCAGAGGACACATTAATAGATCATTTTTCTGCATGCTTTATGCAATCGAAGAAAATCGTGGACTTTTGCATGCCATATGAATTTATTATTTTTATTTAGTCAGTGAAACTCGTTGATTTGATAAGCGTGATTACAAAGTTCCCGGTCGTTTCATTTAATGCAAATTTTATTGCATAAATTATGCACTATTATTGAGATCTTATGCTAACATTCAAGCTGTTCTATTAACTTCGAAAGAATCTGCGTAACTTTATTGCCGGAAAAAATTCATCTGTTTTATACTTTCGGTTTTATACTCTGGATGGATCCTAGCATTCGTTGGTAATGGAAATGGTAAATGAAGTGAGCAAGATTTATAAATGCAAAGCACTCTTGCTCATTTGGCAGGGTTTTTTTTTGCTTATCTTATATTTAGAAAACTATCAGATCACCCGAAGGCGCAAGACTGTTATCCAATATTTCTCCTGCTGTCTATCCGATGCGCTGAAGGCGCGAGGATAAGAACTCCTAACCGCTCCCTCCCCCACCACTTACTTATGTCTCTGCACTGGATGGGTTGATTTTAAATGCGATTTGGTCTAGTCCACTTAGCGCGATTCGTGGTTTTGAGTAATCCATTCCGTGCTACTCACAAGAAAAGCTACTCTTATACTTAGAAAACAAGAAGATCTTACATGGAAATCATCTCAAATATTGAGCACATTCGTAGAATATTTTTTGAAAATATTATATTAGATATTTAGAATACTACGTATAGAGTACGGCATCAGTGAACTCCTTTGCTCAAGCGTCCAAGTGCCAATCTATAGCAATGGAATATTACTGAGCCGTTATGCACTTCAGTTATTTGGGTTTGATTCAAATAATTCGGATTTTTCGACTCTTTTTAAAGAAGTAAATCTTCCGTGAAGCAAAGATCCTCGCGAGTGAAAGCATGAATTTTCTATGCGTCAGTTGAGCTGTATAAGGGGTCCTTGTGAAGTGATAGCCGGTATTCTAAACAGTGATCTCTGATCTAGGCGAGCTTGGAAGAAAGTATCACAGATGTTTTACTTCGCAAATGAGAGTCCGAAGAACTCGAATTTTTGACTGAACTTCGAAAATTTCAAACGCTCAGCCATTACATAGTGTTCAGCTGCTAGAGGATGACAGTGGAACGTTATAAAAGATCGGGATTTTCACATCGGGTGTCATTATTAAGAAATAGCATCTACATGGTTAACGGCTTATATTCATGCCGATCTTCAACCTTTGCTAAACTTCGGTGATAATTACTGTTTGGTAGGAGAACTATCTGCAGGCTGAAGTGAACCGATGACCTCTCGACTGAAAGATGAACGATCTACTGTGGATGCGTTCATTGTCCATTATGTTTTACCTGGGCCGCATAAGTTTAGTGTGCGCATCTGTTACTACACATGTTGAGCATATAACGCCAACAATGAGGATAGAATTGACGTTAGTTGTGGCTAGACGTACACTTATACATGCTTGTTATCTTGTACTAAAGTCAATGTTTTTTAGCTCGGAGTTATATGACAGCCATTGTTAGCTTATTGGAAACTGCATAATATACATTTAAGCAGCAAATTTAAAATATTTTCTCGACTCAGTGGAGAAAATTCGCCGAGATGCTAAAAGTTTATTTATTTTGTTTTCGATATTATTTTTGATTCATTTAAAGATTATTTTTCTTTTTAAAAATTATTCATTTGGGATAAAGATTTTATATGTCCTTTGAAAGGTTCCTAGGTTGAGGAAAGCGCTTTATGAATTCTTCGAGCCAAGCTAAGTGAATGCTTTTAACGATGAAAATAGACGGTAATGATGTGACGATGACATACAAATATGCGTATGCGAATAATATGCAAATATGCGTATGCGAATAATATGCAAATATGCGCGTGCGATAATATACAGGTAAGGTTCATTTATAATTAACGCAGAAATTTCGCTATAAAAATTGTTTTTAAGTATTAGCTGCAATAGAGGAATAAATGAGCAAATTAGTCAATAAAAAATCAGCACTTTTAAATTCGTCGTTTCTAACGCTTTAGTAGTTCTACGAAATTTATGCAAATTTAATGCAAAATGCAATTTTGAGAGTTCGATTGAGTAATATGCACTCGGTTACGATTTTGCCGAAATATAAAAGCCAAAAAAAAGCTCAAATGATATCATATTTTCAGATTTTTAGAAATCATTCTATATTTTAACTCTACGTTTATCTCTCTTAAATGATGAAGTTAGAAATGCGCAGTCGCTGGTTTTCCATCCGGATTGGAGATGAAATAGATCTTCTATGAAGACCGATTTGAATGCATACCACTAAGAGGTTTCTTCAGAATTGCTACAGTTTTATATTGGTTGCTAGTTGATTGTGAGGATTCGATGGCATATTACATACCTTGTACTAAAGCATTTCGCTGGCTAATGTATGCCATCTAGCATATTGCATCCGATCAAGTGTTTGCATATATCATTAGGAGGAATGAGCTGTTCATAAACAGCACTATCAAAGGATATTGTTTGGGTATCGGCGAACTTGTAGGCAAAACGAGCGCTTTTCTAATGAGAGTCCCTTCGTTGTGCTTTTCGAATGAAATATCCGAGAAACGCACTCTTCAAGGGATGCGACTTTCGAGAGTAGGCAAGGAAAATGCGATCCGTCAAATGAGATGTTGAATTTTGAATTGCGGCCTCATGCATATGAAGAAGAACTTGCTAAGATGGTCGTCGCTAACTAAGCTATTGATTTTTAACACTCTCGACGAGTTGGGCACATGCGTCATCAACAAGTGAACAATCGAATGCAACAGCAATGTTGTGCTAATTCCGTTCTCGAATTGCGCACGGAAATCATTTTACACTGTGTTGATTTGCAAGAGAAATGTTGCATTCAAGCATGCTTTTTTTTGTTATTGATTGATGATTGATCCATAGAGATATCGAGTGATTTCCCTTCAAATGAATCGTTTATCAGTAAAGCGTGAAAACGATTTTAGTAGCCGATGATAAAGGAATGGAGCCGAAGCTAAAGAAATTATTATCACTGTGTCTACTATACCAGTAACTCCGGCTGATAAAGAGTATGCAAAATTCATGAATGAAATAGGCTAGTGCAGGAAGAAAAATCAATGTGCTTGACATAACATGCACTTTTGAATTTCTCTCCGTGAGGTAAACCACTTATCAAAAAAGAAAAAAAAACGTTGGCGGAACATACAGGAACGCCTTTCATATAAAGTCAATCAAATCCGTAATTGAATTTTTGGAGAAAGGATGAAAGCAGAAAATTATTTTCAGGCTGATTTTGCGATTTTTGGTTTTCGTCAACTAAATTATTATTGAAGTGAATAGAAAAATATGCCCAAATGTTTGGCATAATATATGCTTTCTCTTCTCGCTTACCTCACCAATTGCTTAGGCAAATTACCGAAAATCTTATATGCAAAATGAAGTTTGCCTTCGTAGTTGAGCTTAGTCGATTGTCATTAAAAATCTGTTCACGAAAAGTTTGCTTCCTTTGATTCTACTGATATAGAATTGAAACTTGAAACTCTAGTTTTGGTGATTCTCGAGTTGAAATATCTTCAATAGTTCCTAAATTGAAGCTATCGTACAAGTAGAGAGCTGTAAAGGTAAACCAAATCTGCGAAGGCGCACAATGAGCTGAAGAGATATGATTTGCAAATTTTGTGGCATTCAGGAATAAGTCTTTCTATGATGTAAATTGCGCTCATCCAGTATTACCACGGTTTTCGATTGTAAACTGAAATTATACCAAATTTTCTTTTCAAAAATTTTTCAAAATATTTTAAAAAGCTGTGCCATATATATATATATATATATATATATATATATATATATATATATATATATATATATATATATATATATATATATATATATATATATATATATATATATATATATATATATATATATATATATATATATATATATATATATATATATATATATATATATATATATATATATATATATATATATATATATATATATATATATATATATATATATATATATATATATATATATATATATATATATATATATATATATATATATATATATAATTTTTTTTAATAGGGCATTTGTATGAATGATCGAATCGGTAAGATATGACAGCATCATTATGCACATTACATTATTTAATTTGCAGCATATAAGATATATTGGTCAGATTTCTTGAATGCAAAAGTTTATGTCGTATAAACGCCTTTGATATGCTTTCTTCACTATTTTCCGGATGCAGTCATTCGCAAAATGATTGTAAAGTTTCAATCATAAAAGCACTTACATAGATGCCTATAATAGAGACAAGCAATAGTGTAACGTTTATGTTCCTACAACTTCACTATGGTTCCTATTTTCTTCACAAAACGCACGTGATACAATTTCTGAACTTATCGCATTTGTTTGTAAATAAGGCTTACTGTTTTAGTCGCCAGACGTCCTTCAAATACGAATTTTTTTTTTCGCTGAAGGACTTCTATAGGCGATCAGTTTCTTATGAAAATACACAATTTAGCATTTTGTCAATTGTCAGATATTTGGGCAGCCGGCTGTCTTGGCATCTTGCTAGTCAATCTGGCATGCACTTCCACTTAATTTTCATAGTAGTTTATTGAATTTCCTACTAATGACTGAATACTTCTCTTGTGGCGAAAAAATGCACTTCCCGCATATGGAGAGATTCGTCTAGTAGATATGGGCCCAGCATGAACCGATCGAAATCGTTAGCCAACTTTTTCACTGATGTTCAACCAGCAAAGTTTGTCCTTTCTTTTAATTAGCTCCTCTCAAACCTTTTCCTTCTGGGAGAATTTTCAGAAGTAGTTGAGAGAGTTGATAGAGAAGAAGGAGGCGCTATTAAAATTCCTCTCTCTTCGAAAACTGTTTCAAGATAATCTCATAGAATCTCCAATGTGAAAATTTTGAATATTATTTTAGCGCACTGTCTAACATCACAGTTTAAGCGAATAAGTAATGACTTGTGTAGTAAGTAAGTGGGACACACCAACTCGTGGACTGATCTTCAAAAAGAATGACATCTAATGACGCCCCTCATATCTTCCCGACAGTCATCATTTATTCTTTAATCTGATTATGTCGAACCAGTGGTTATCATGCATTAGAAATATTCCGCTTATGACTCGTTCAATATTTACTGCTATGATGTGTTTAAATATCTTAAATATATACTGTAAAGACTCTCATTTTTAAGCTTCATTTGCCCTATCGTTTTGAAGATTTCATTGCTGTGCCTCTTCTCCGTCCGTCCCCTTCTACCATCTCTCCCTCCCTCCCTCCCTCCTTCCCCCGGCTTAAAAATTTGTTACAATACATTGTGCTTCAATGTGAGAGACAGATCGTATTGTTGCTATATCAATAGGCTGCGGTTTTGCTTGGTAATCAGTGTGTATGTTTATTATCATCGATGCGTGGATCACAAGCGAGTCTCGCTCGCGCAGACCATACCTGCTCAGCGACAATGATACCGTCGCGATAAGCTTTTTCTAATCGTCCAAATTTAAGTGCAATTTCTAACTGCAAATATGTCGCATTCTTAGTCCATGAAAAATTCCAGAACAATGCATTAACTCCGAATATGCGCTGCTTGATATGCGTCATCAAGAGAACGATGAAAGAGTTCGTCAATAGACCTTGGTGTATATAATTCGCCAAAATATTTTCTAAATATTAATTTATGGCAACATTTCTTATGAATTTATGCCTTATGTATCATGTTTTAACTCATATATCCACTGCTGACAATTATTATTTTCTCTTGTGGTTTTTTCTAATATTTCTTTCTAGAATTATCGTATACTACAGAAAGCTGAAATGAGCTATCCGACAGATTTATTCTACAATTGCCTTTTACGACGCGTTCGAAAAGACTTGGCTCAGAGGGAGGTGGGACTAAGGAAAGGACTATACCTTGTCTTTACTTACTATCGTCAATCTTATGGCAGCTGATTTGGAACATGTATGCGTGGAAGTGAATTTTCTATGCTACCGTCACCGGTTTTTTTTTGACACAATTCTTCAAAATTTGTAAGGAATTTTTGAGATCGTTTAGCGCGTTCCTTGGCTTCTGAATGTTCTTGCTAATGCCCTCCATCCCCCAACCCCCCATCTCTTCCCCTTCGCTCTCTCCCACCTTCTTTTTGAATATCCTCATCTTTGCGCCAAAATCTGTTCGCCGCATAGTAATTGCTTTAGGAGCACAGTCTCATTTTAAAAGATGAACCTCTGTCTCATTTGCTTGCGGCAGGCCCTTTTCGAGCTACATTTAGCATATTTGTGCAATTTAATTGATTGAATGAAGCACATACTGCTAACGTATTGGCTTCAGAGGAAAAAACGTGCTATATTTTTTGGTTGTCGAAATGGCAAACAAGCTTACTGCCAGTCGTGATAATAACAGCTTGTATTATAAACCAGTATTACTTCGCTGCAAGCAAAGTTGTCAAATAACGCTGTAAATTTGCATTCTATTCTATAGCACGATGTATACCGATATCAATCATCGTACCCATCGTCGTTGTGTTTTTCAGTTACTTTGGTTTCTTTTGCGCATCTGTACGCTTATATCTATACTCATGAATGATGTTTAAATGCTGTTTAAATTTATTTTTTGCAACGATTGTCGGCGTCATATCTATGAAGTAAAACTTTGTAGTTGCCGCTTTGAATGCTTCTAAAGTTGAACGCCTTTTAAATGCTTTTAAGTTTGCAAGTTGAATTTAAAGTGCGCATATGCATGTGGCAGTGAGAGCTGCGATAATTGATAAGATATAATGTGCACTTCAAAAGATATCAATAATGAAATTGTTCTATATATTTTTTTAGTTATTCTTAAAAATTATGAAAGAATGTTATAGGCATTCAGAGATGCCTAAATAAACTACTTTACACATTTTCCTATTTGTAAGTAATTTATAGTTGTTGTTCGTAAGATGTAAGTGATTGCAAACATACATAAACATACATATAAGTGCTAGCTGCTCGGATGCACTTCTTTACATATTTTATATTGGTCGATTGCGGCTGGCAATAAATTGGACTTAGTGGCAGACGTGAATTTCACTCAGACGCATAAATAATTTATTTGCATAGAAGTTCATGTTCAACGGCTAGCTTGTAGCGATAGGCCTCACTATACAACAAAATAGTCAAATTCGATAGAAACTCAAGTTTTGTCCTAATTCTTCTAATGCTATGCATATAGATAGGCTAATTTCTCGACTTTTAGGCGGCATTCGAAGCGTTCCGCGAATATCCCTCTAGTCTCTTTTTACTCCCTCGAAATTATAGCAGAAAGTGTAGTTTGAGAGCAAATGAAAGTCTTTCATGAACGAAATAAAAGTTAATCCTAGTAGCGGTCATTACCTGGTCTTAGCGTTGATTATCGATTTGATTTGATTACTTCTGCTTAGTCATTTTTTGAAATTTCCAGATGGAGATGGAGAAAATTAAATTGAATTTGAAAATAAAAGAGAGATTCATGTTCATTTCGCACCTCGGACATGAATATTTTTTGTCCTCTTTATTGTTCATTACTTCAACGTGAAAGTTCTTTTCCTAATTTCGCAATTTTCGACGCTTCATAACGTCGATTCTCTTTTTTTTCTTTAAATAAAAATACTTTTCCTTAAGTCATAGCTAAGCACATTTATAATCGAAGTGTCAATTTATGAATGTTTATATTATTGTGTTTGTTACTATTATATTATTGTTTATATTATTGTTATTTTGTAGTTTATTGTGTTTTAATGTTTATATTTATGAATGTTTCCTCTGCTTAATTATCGTTGAATGTTGTAAGATATGAAATGTTTTCTTTTATTTAAATTTCATTTCTATTATAACTTTTTAAATCCTTTTTTTTGATATGGGTTGCGTTTTATTTCTTCATTCCAGATGATATATTTATTCATTATGATAGTGCATTTTTATTTCTATAGGAATTTCTTAATTTATCTCTCATCAGCATATCATATTTCATCGATCCGAATGTTTTCAAATTGAAGTCGGATGGATGGTGATCTATGATCTACTCTTACTAATGTGACATTAACATAAAATACTTTTTATCGTGAAATAAATAAGTAAATAAATCAATAAATCAATAAATATACAAGTAAATAAATAACGTAAACGAATATGTTTTCTAGTATTTATTTGAAAATTTATGATTTATTTAAATGCGAAATATGATTAGCAATTTTTATCTTTTCTTATAATATCGTATTCTTCTAGAATTATAGATTCGTTGAGAGAAAGAACAATATTGATTCCAATGTGATGCGAGATAGCTCGTATGCAGTTTTGCATAAAGTCGATCATGTGGCAATTCCATTAGTGAATATTTTGATCAACAACAATAGTTCATTATCGTTGTTTAAGTGCCCACAACTGAATAAGTGTGCTTGTTGGCGTGAAATGACGAATGGTTAGATGTTCGGAGGTCAATGGATTCTGAGAAATGAGAGACCGTTGATTTTTTTTTGGTGATGTCGGAGAGGGGCGGGGAAGGGGGTGTAATTACTTATCAAGAAAGTAGACTTGAAGTGGAACGAAATCAAAAATCATTTCATCCATGAAAATATCCAAAAAGTCTGCGTATAATATGGAATCGAACAGTTGTGTGAAAATATGCTTTTGGATTATTACTGCTTCTCTAATAGTGGTCGCACATTTTTTGAGAGATCCTGTGCACCCTATAATACTTCGAAGTGGATTTAAAAGCGATATTTCCTCAACTGTCATTCAATGTTTGATTGAAAGTTGGCCATTTCTATATATGATAGAACTACATAGTTGGAAGAGGAGCGGGTCGTTGCATCCGGGCCGCATCCGGGCAAGCCGACTCGTTTAGCTGGCGCTTTATGCACACTGATCAATAATCGCTTCTGGGGCTTCTTTATGTGATGGTGTCGGGACCGCCCATTCCAAAATCGCCCGCCACGATTGAGCATTGTGCTGCATCAAGCTAACCAAGAAAGAGCACAAGAAAATCTCTGTCCCCCCTTCTAACGTCACTTTCTGACTTACTGCAATTTTCGAGTTGTTCGTCTATTGGCGATTCTCTTCGACTTATTCCCCATCCAACAAGTTCCTAGTCGTACCAGTCCCTGGCTATCTCGATTTATTCGTCTTCTTATTGATGCTTCTTACCTGTCGATTGCAAAAGTCTGTGTTCATGTTGGAATGAACCTGATCGGCTGCATGCAAAATTGACTAGTGGTCAGTGTGAACAGAATGCGTCGAAAGGACGCACAATGCATGTGAGATATTTACAGCACGAGCACCAAGGAACGGTGCAACTGTTGTTGATGCCATTGAGTACTACGGCCAGCTCGATCAAAAGTACTAAATGGTAAGTCATCTCTTTCTTATTTCATTTCCTATTTTGCATATTAGATTTGCATATACATTGACATCTTTCCTTTCTTCATCCTCTTTCTCTTTATTTTTACTATTCTTCAATATCATATCAGCAAGGGATCTTTTTCCTCGCGAAAATCATTTCCCACAACAATTTCCGCTCTATTTTAGCTAGCTGATATTGCAGAGGTTAAATCTTCGTGTTGTTGGATTATATCGTTGTGCTAAAAACAAATTTTTATTCATCTATACACGCAATGACATTTATGGAAATTTTTGAAATACTTTACAATCATCAATGGGAAGCGATGAGAGATATTTTCAAATAAAGTTAAAAATTTTTCGAATATTTGTGAGGTCATGATTTCTCTTCTATTTTTCATCTTTTCTACAACTGTCATCACATATATTAAAAAAAATCATCAAAGGGATTTTTAGCAATGCAATATTTTCAAATAACTCCCATTCGAAAATCATAGCACCTTTCGACGTTTATTACTCCATATTAATAGAACCTATTAGTGGTGAATTTATGCTTGTTTCATTTCACTCGATTTAATTTCCCAACTGCACAATAGATAGCTCTAACTGTTTTCGGCAAACAAATTAAACGCTTCAAATTGGATTAAATGATATAACTTGCTCTTTAACCATATTTTACTGAACTTTGTTTTTCTCAGCTGGTAGTAGGCTTCTATTGCGAAAGCATTTAAAGCGAACGAGTAAATCGTTAAGCTGTTCATTATGATGTAATTGATCATTTTTGTTGTGTGCATTCACAGCTCGTCCTTTTCTAATTTCTTGCAGTTACCTCAGTTATGTCTATATATATATATATATATATATATATATATATATATATATATATATATATATATATATATATATATATATATATATATATATATATATATATATATATATATATATATATATATATATATATATATATATATATATATATATATATATATAAAATTTGTTGTATGAATATAAGCGGTTGACATTAACACCTACTCTGCTTTATTATCAACGGTAACAAAAGATCATAGATAAATTTTACGTGAGATAAAATTGCAACGGTCAAATGAAATGGAAAAGAGCATAGATTTGAAAATTTTACACATCTGGGCAATTTTATTTTGGGATGGCGAAGAGTCCTATCACGCGTTTTCATAAGAACTGCATGATTTTCTTTAACTGGTATCGGTTGACCTAGACTTCATAAACTGAAATATTCAAAATTTTTTCCAGAAAATTTTTGAATTTCATTTCAAGAAGAAAAACTGGAGCGATTCGAATCAATTGTTTGCACTAAATACTCTAATTTTCCACAAGATTTCAATCGTGAATTGCCTTTTAACATTTCAACTAGAGTTCACACAGCAGAAATTTGTTTGTTCATATGAAATTGTATCCTCATTTTGAGATTTAATTTAACGAAGGACTCACATAAACGGCAAATAATTCGTCAAAGAAGGGTGGATTTCTCGAGGAAAAAAAATGTATTTTAAATTAAAGAATACCTTAGATTCATCATATTTAGAATATTGCTGATATGTTGATGATAATCGAGAATGGGACCTTATCATAACATCAACGTTGTTGACGAAATGTGACAGCCATAAAATTGTGCACCATTCATAGGAAGGGAATAGTTCGGATTGATGTAATGAAAATGAAGAGAAATCTTTTTTTACAGTATTTTAGAGCGTAGTTGGTTTTACACTTAAGCCACCCCTTCATCGACTAAATCAAAAAAATTCTGTAAAGGTTCTTGCTGAAGATGAAAATATGAATAAAATCCTCAAAAAGAAAACATTTTAAGTTGCAAAGAAGAAATCGATATAGCTTGTTTATAGATATGCAAATTTTTCGAAATTGCATATTCAGATGCTTGCTCTTATAGCCTACAAATATCAGGGACAAGAAATTAAAGAGTCACTTAAGTAGACAGCGTTGAGTATGTTGGCGTTATTGCTCTATATTGTTATTACTTATGAAACAGTTTAAATAATGAAACGGAATCCAATACCCTTCTAGAATCGAAATAAGCAAATTCGAAATAGTATAGGAGCGAGTGACAAATACAAGAAGTGATATCCTTCCGTTCAAAATTATTTTCAAGTTTTACGATGTTTTTTTTTTGCAGTTTTATTTGAAATATTTGTAAATAGTATTGATTTATTCTTGTGCTAGCCATTCGGGCAAATCCATATCCATTTATAATAGTTTCATTCAAGTTTGGCTTGATGAACTGTATAATTAGCCTTCTATTAATTATTTCCTAGTTATCTTAAAAGTAATTTCTTACTCATTTTCATTGCAAATTACTCGCTAATTTTTCATAAGGTCTCATCTTCTAACGTAAGTATGACTAGGTCTTTTTTTTAAAATTCATATCTCTATAATTTAAAATTTTTTAATTAATAATTGAAAAGAAAGATTAGATTTGCATTCGTAAACGTATTCTATTCATTCGCATCTCTTATTATTCTACTTTTCATCTGTTTGCATTCCATTTAGCTATATCACATCGTGATGAAGCAACTCGTGACTGCCGTAAATAATGTCAGCATTAAATGTTGTTTACGCACTTCCCATATCCTTCTTTTTATTTCGACATAGTTGAAGCCTTTTTATTCGTTTTTTTTTCTCTCAGATGTGATTCGTAAAAACCTCTATAGAGACGTCGTATTTCAGCATA
This sequence comes from Ascaris suum, assembly GCA_013433145.1. Classification (NCBI taxonomy): domain Eukaryota; kingdom Metazoa; phylum Nematoda; class Chromadorea; order Rhabditida; family Ascarididae; genus Ascaris; species Ascaris suum. The sequence goes on along the minus strand of CM024170.1, from coordinate 13,166,359 downwards.
TATACGCGTCTCTCTATCTATCTCATAGTTCAGCCTTGGGAAATAAAATATACTCAAAATAGCGTCGGGAAACTTGATGGGTATTATCGTAGAATGGGTATTCATTGGGTATTCATTGGGTAAACTTGTTGGGTATTCATTCACATCCGACATCGAACGGATATTCATTTTACAATATCCAATTTGAAGAGAAATAAAGCTTTTATTAGAAAATTTATGGGGATGTGTAATATTGATGGAGCGATTCGAATTTGAAAACATTATTTCGCATACTTTATTTTTTGTTTTTGGTTTCGAGAATAACAAAATGAATGAAATGCAAAAAAAAAAAGAAGTTATTTAGCTGGATGGGTGACCAGCATATTACGCACGCATTTCCTCACTTATTTTTAATATGGAAACCCCTATATATTCTGCACTTGCATTTCGCTCTCTGAATGATATCGATTTGCAGTTGTATTTCACTCTTTTCGAATTTCATTTTCGAAGAATTTTTATTGAAATTTTCAGTCACATATTAAGCTAGAAATGAGCTGTAAATGAGTTGCAAAACGTTAGTTGATCTATGCTATTAATTCCCATTTATGCATTGCAAACGTTTGCTTAGATTTCCATCAACTATAGAAAATGTAGTGATGGTGAAAAAGTGAAGAAATATCGTCGATAAAATTAGCCTTTTTAATTTCTTGCAGTGAATTGATATTCTTTATTCTTTTGAAAGTAAATCGGCTTATCAACTTCTCATTGAATTATGAGTGTGCTTCCGTTGCATAAAATTAGCATATTTAATCTTTGTTAAACAGATTTTTAACACAAAACTAGAATATTCAAATTTATTAAATTGGGGTTTCTATTTACACTGGAGTGTTTATATACGAGAGACCTTTAGTGACTGATTTGCTGAAGTTTATTTCTACTTATCATTTTTTCCAGTAGTAATTTTTTGTGATTATTAATTAAAAGAAGAAGGAAAGAAAAAAAAAGCCAAAATTTTGCGCTCTAGAGAAACGAAATGAGAACTGCTGTTATTTATTTGATAGCGATAAACCATACGAAAAAAAACGGAAGTAATTTGAAGCGTTTCTCAATGATATCAAACTTTCCACAAATAAATTATCTCTCTCCTAGTTTATTAAATGAAATTCAATTCTTTACAAAATTTAATCGAAGCGATTTTCATCGTTTTATATTTTTAGTTAATTTTTAAGGTGTATTACCTATGTTACTTATTGTAAGTTATTTAATTTTTAGTACTAAAAATTCAACTAGAATATATTTCTTAATATCCGTTTAGACATGTTGAGGTCATTTGATTGATTCACTAATAAGCTAATCCTCGTTTATTCATTTCTAATTATGAGTTTAGGCATTAATTTTTTTTTTCGCTCTCAAGAGATATGTGAGTTGTGATCATTTTACTAAATAAATGCTGCCGCAATTAAGAGTTTCAGAAATGCCAACGAGAATTATCGAGAAAATACGAAATTTTCCTCATTTTAATTACTCACACTAACTGCTTATCATGAGTGCACCATTTGTGAATCGCTTTTATCTATAAAAATTCTACACGTTAGTTAGGTATGAATTCGGCTATGTAAAAAATATTCTATGACAGTATGTCACTTAGCGAGATGCAAATTTTCCAAAGAAAAAAATTGAAATCAGAGAGATATATATATATATATATATATATATATATATATATATATATATATATATATATATATATATATAATATATATATATATATATATTTGCGATGATTTGGATGGAACTTATGCGTTGTGAGAGTGGGAAGGGAAGAAGCATTTGCATTAACAAATAGTTTTTCTCTATTTACTGCAAGAAAATGATTAGCAGTTGAGGGGAGCGTTCATTTGCATCGGCTAAAAATAAACAATTTTATGACAGCATTGCCTCAAGCTTCGCACTCAAAACCAAACCACACCCTTTGCGATGAGCACTATCTGTTCCACACTGTTCCCGTCTATTTCACTTTATGATGTACAGCTAGTCAGTCCACAACAATGTTTGGTTTCAGTCAGCTCTAACTTTGTCCATACCAATCTTCGATTTCATGATGATTGAAGTTAAAGTAAATTTCTTCTTTGGTAATTTAAACAATTATGAGCTGTCTACTGATAACATTTGAGGTCAACGGATAGGATGCTATCGGCTGATGATGACGCGAACGAACTCGAATCCGTTCCTTTGCCAATACAGACGTTTCTTTGGCGACAAACCAAGTAATCTCTATAATGATGTTTTTTCTGCTATGTAGAGTATGTGTCTTATATGATCGTTGGGGGTTCATTTAAATTTACCCACTCTACTTGATTTTTTTCTTTCAAAATTCTTCCTATTTTTCAGTATATATATATATATATATATATATATATATATATATATATATATATATATATATATATATATATATATATTCATATTTGATGCAATTCTCAATGAAGCAAGCTTGATAAGAAGCAAGTGCTATAGTCTTTAGAAGATTACGTAATAAACTTAAGGGCGTTGAAAAGTGGAACTCCAGTTTTATGAATTTCGATACAACTGAAAACTTCGCATTTTTAGCTCAAAATGCTCATTGCGTAGATTAGTTCAAATTGATACCTTCTCTAGGTTTAGATGTGATATCAGACGCCCGCATGTCTCAGCAGATTGTTTTGTACCATTATTGGTCCCTGAAGATGTCATGGCCATTTTTGCGTCAATATTTTACAATCGCCAAACAATCTTATTTGAAAAATATGAGAGAGGAAGGAGCACAAAATAATTCGAGCTCTTCAAATATATCAATAATTGAGGTAAATAATGATGAAAAACTAAGAGGCAAAGGGAAAAGAAAATTGTATGTTTGAAAGAAATAAACGAAAATCAGTTGAATTATTTGGATAAGTATGGCAGGAAAAAAAATTCTTTGCAATTCAAAGTGTTGAAAAATTACTCTCGGAAAATGAGACCATTTGCATAAATCGATTTCGACTCTCCTTTCAAGTCAACTTAAATAGCAAGCAGAAAGTTTGCATACGTCTATTGTTATAATTGTTTTTGCTAGAGCATTTATTATGTTGTAGCAATGCGCCAAACTCAAAATGATTTGGGAATTGTATTCCAAATTGGCCAGAGCGTAAATTGTTGAGTTTTATCTTCTCTTCCTTAACTAACTTAATGACGTTGACTTTAGCCATATGGAGCATATAGGTGTATCTGCTACCTCATTACTCGAAATTTAAAAATTATTTTCGTTTCCCTTCTTTGCTCTAATTCTATCGTTTCGCATTTTTGGTTAAAATTCATGATTCATTAATGTTCAGCAAAAATTTTTGGCTATTCGATAAGTCTAGAGCCTGGAGATTATCTTTATTGAATGATGAAGATCAATTATTAAAGGTAACGTGAACAGAAAAGTTGTAATTTTTGAATCATAGGTAATTTGCTTAAGTAAACCAGTAATCCTATTGAGAGAGGCGACAAACTTTTGCGTTATCTTTTGATTTTTACTGACAAAAAAATTTCAGAAACATTCAGTCCTTTTTTATGCTCATATATTCTCTCAAATTTAAGGCTTCCTCCCTTCCAAAAGAGACTTGTTCATACTTGATGAGTTCCATGCAATTATGATTGGCGAATTTAATCTGTCTCATTTTCTAGTGAGTTGGTGTAAAACTCAAGAACGGTGATTCACAAGCAGGGGGACAGACCGAAGTTATCCAGGCAAACGAATAGATCGAGGTTATCCAGGAGGGGGTCGTGTTGAAGTTATCCAGAAATGGGGACAGATCGAAGTTATAATGAGCGTTACGGTACAATGCAAACAGTCTATAAAAGACACCATAGAGAACTGCACTATAATTGAGGATATACACAAAAGAGCGATATAATACTAAAATAAATCCAGGAAAAATGAGAAAAAAAAAAGCAATGAAATAATGAATGCATTTTACTTTTTCTTTACGTAATAAAATTATTGTAATTGACGATATGAATATTTTCAGTCCATTTCTTGGTGCAAAAATTGGGAAACTTCACGAAGCATCATGCGTGGTGAGTCATTCAATTTGGCTAATAAATAATAGTAATAATAATAATAATGAATAATAATAAATAATAATAAATAATAATAAATAAATAATAATAAATAAACTAATAATAATAAATAAACTAATAACTAATAAATAATAATAATAAAACGCCTACGAAAAGCGAACTCATATGTTTGATTTTCGCATTTGTCTCTTGAAAATCATGATATGAGATGATTTTTTTTCATGTATTCGTAATGTTTTCATTAAAGAAAAAAAAGAAAATTTTGAGAATAAAAAAAAAAAGAAGATAGAGCCAAAACCTAAACTCTATTGTTTATGCTATCGTCTAAATGTAAGCAAGCTAGCGCGTTCGTTGATCAACAACCTTACTATATATTAATAATAATTTCGGAAATAATAAATGTTTTATAATTTATAATTGTAATAAAATTTGGGATTTTTTTTCTCTAATTTATAATCGTTTATAAGTGCGCATAGATATAAATTCAATTATCAATTTTTTTTTCTTCGATGAAAACAAAAAAAAACTTTTGTAATTAATATTGCAGACATTTGAGAGAGTTGTCGTGCAAAATATACTACACGGGTTAAGTCCATCATTATCGGATGCGATCGGATCCGTATCAAGGTGGAGATTCGTTCGAGCCGCTTTCCCACATATAGTTCAGGTTGTTCTTATTTTAAAAGGCATTCTGTTTCATTTCAGTATTGTGCGTATTGAAACGCTTAGATTGGATGTTCTATTCTACAAAGGCATGAGAGGATTTTGAAAGGATTGAAACGTTTATAACTCTATCCCATATATTGTATTTTCGCTCTATAGTACTATTATATACCTCATAACCAAATAATCACCTATATACAGTATCATTTTGCAACTTTCTTCAAAAACCAACTTTATTGTGTTCTATTTAATCCGATGATTGCTTGAAAGTGACGTAAATATTATAGTACGTTATCAATGTAATGTACAATGCTAATTCTATGTTATGTTTAGCAAATAAACGACACTAATCGGAGCAAAATAAATTTCAATGAAGATTTGCGCAAATAATCGAATTAATTTGAATATGAAAGTTTTGCTAGTAATATATGAAAAATCGATTCGAATATGCCAAAAAGCGCACCATGAAAATTCCTATGATGTGCTTTCCATTCCTAGTTTATGGAAATGATTTTTGCAAAAAATTTTCATATAAAATGGAATATAGCGATAATATTTTTATATGCATATATTTGTTTTTCAGTTTCTTTCATAAGCGTTTCAGTGAATACGCGAGAATTTCTATTAAAGTAGAGATTAGTGTTGCAGCCAGTTGGTTACATAGAAGAAAATATTCAGCATTTTTTTCTTCTTTATTATTGATGCAGTATAGGATATTTTAACAATTGCAGCATTTCTATATTATGCTAAGCTTACAAATATCTATTTATGCTTAATTCATATTTGGCAAGGAGAGATATATATCTGAGGTGTGATATGTATGCGAAGGTTTTTTAGTGTTGTGCATCGTTAATAGCTGAAGCGACAACGCGAGAAGAGGGCTCACCGATTAGCGCTTCATTAACTAAAATTCTTTATATCTTGCATTGGTTATTGCTCGATTCAGCCAACGAATGTTGCGATTCGGATAGTGGAAAAGTTCGTTTTTATAAACGTTTACTCTTTGATATCTATTGTTTTTTCTTTAAACTTTTACTTATAAATGTCTAACTTATCGACAATAATCGATCATTTAAGTTGCTTTTCGATTATTTTTCAAATTTATTTCCTCGAATCCACTTCTAAATCGTTTTTAAATTGTGAGTATTCTTTGAAATATTTTAATCCTCATTTTGAATTTATCAAATATTTGAAATTCTATGTTCTTATGCGGGTTTTTCTTTTTGTGGGGAAATATTTGCGGAAAATGACGCATTCGTTATTTCGACATTTTCCTTTTATTTCGTTTTTTTTTTCTCGCTCATCGATCAGATTAAAAACAAATATTTAAGCATACTAAAAGAGTCATAAAGAGCAGCGATATTCCTATTCTACTCATCTAAACGTCTGTTTTTTTTCATGAAATTAAAAAAAAAGTAATGTTCTTTTAAAAAATTGAAATAAGAAAAAGAGTAATATGAATATATTTTTAGTAATTCGACCTCTCATGCAAAAAAATTTTTGCAAATAAAAAAAATTGCATTTTTATGTATTTTTGCAACGCAACTTTGCTTTTTCAAATAGTGTTTTAGCAACGCTTATTCACATACATTTGAGTTTTTTGTTTATCTCGCCTATAATCTCAACTTCGCAATTGTGAAAGCCAGAATTGCAAAACTTTTGCTAATATCGTTATATAGAACGTTAATGCAAAACCTCTAATCCGATCCACATAGAGACTGCTAAGATGTGCTAAGGCCATTGACACGACATGCGGTTTTGCATTGAGCCTCGCTTGACCAATGGCTAGATGAGTCGCAAATTAATAGCAGAAAATGAAGTACCCTAATGATGCCTTTATGGTTTAACTGAACTGAACCTACCACCTGAGCATTTCTTCTAGGAAAGATTCGTTTCTTTGCAATGAGCCGGTATAAAGCGAATATTAGGCCAGTGTAAAACTTATAATTTTTTTGGTACTTTTACTTACTCCTTGCTCCTTTCAAAGACAATTGGATCAACCTGAACTGGTGCCTGTTGGAAAACCGTGGTGCCTGTTAGATTTTGTCTTTCTCTCTTCGGTGGTTTCCAAATTGGAGCTACACAGGCGACTCACACGGAGGCACCGATAGACCGTAAGCGAAAGATAAAGTTTTTCACAGCAAATTTGCAAAAACGCATGAAAATCAATGTTTTTATGAAGTGTTTCTTTTAGCGGTGGGGCTCGCTAAATAGTGGTTACTGATTTACACAACAAGTAGTTCATGAAGAAATCACAACTTGTGCATCACTGACCACTTATGTCTTTACCGGTCACTAAGCTGGCCAGTTAATAATGAGGCTGTAAAGCCAAGAATGAAAACAAAACTTCAATTCGATTCGTATGCATTATTGAGTAATGCAGTTTTTTAATATATAATAATATAGTTTTTTGCCTATTACAGAGTGCTAATGAAAGCGAACAGATAGATGACAAGTTATTGATTTTTTTTGTTGTTTAAAATCATTCCTCAAATATCACATATAATGTGTATCATTTCTCCGCACCATCTTCTAATATTCTTGTTCTTATTTTTTTGGGCAAATCATAAATAAATCTTTATCGACTCCTTAACACTTTATTATTAATTCACTTAATCATCTAGCCATCGTCTCTCATTGTTTTATGCATCTATTTTCGGTATTATGGCATAAATGAAGCTTTCTCTTAACTCAATTTGCTTACTTCCTTAGGAAATCGCAAACTTTGTAATCGATAAACGAGGTTGATCAGTTTCCATCTGCACTTGCACCTACAAATGCCAATTTTTTATAACTCGTCACACACGACTCATTGTTTTATTCTAGTGAATTCTCATCATTTTTATTTCTTGCGTATATTATAAGTGCTGTCAATATGCAATAGCAATTTAAGAAAATGGCATTATGATTACTGTTGTATTTAATCAGTGCTTGCTATCATCTTATCATCAAGAAAACTCTTCATGAAATTTGATCGGTGTGGAGGAAGTAGGTTGATTCTTTCTAATCGAAATTTGATTGATATTTAATTGAGCGTTTTTTTAATCACCAAACTTCTCTCTGTTGTAGGCAGGTATATAGTCACCTGTGCATTCGATTGTGTAGCGGTTAGTCTGATTCTTCTCTATAGGAGACGATATTTCTTTCAGTAGCAAAGAGTCATTGCAATTCTTCTCCATTACACTTCTCAATTTTTCGATGTCAAAGGCATTTTCAGTATTCATTTGCCAAAACATTTTCAGTCTTTATTTTGGAATTTTGCGCATTTTTCGCGAATTTTTATAAATTCTTTTATGACAACACATCTCTGTATGTGTCTGTCAGTTAATGTCTGTGCGCGCATCCTTCCCTTGTTCAATAAAATCATCTCGCTATACAGAACAGTTAAGGCGGTGGAATTTTGCAGAGCATACCCAGTAGAATGATTACCAGTAATTGGGGGATTTACTGATCAAAATTTTCAAGCTACTCTTCGATCCGTTTGATGATGCACTAATGGGAATTTTTTTTAAAAATTATTTTCATGCGCTTCTGCAAATCAGCATATATAAAGCACGTCAAGAGTCCTTCATCTTTGTGCGTATATATGTGTGGAAGTTTTAGTACGGGGACCACTAAGGCTAAGGATTGCGATTTATGTCCTTTAGCTTCACCTCAGAAACTACTGAAGCTGTAGTTGCAAACTTATCATATTGGAATCAAAATCATTGTGTTACCTGCTCTATTATCCTTCAAATTGTGTTTGAAGTGTCAAGCATTCTACCTCGGATCGGATCATAAGCGGAAGTGAGAAAGCGCATGTCGCGCCAAATCTTTTGTTGCGCATTTCCACCTTTTCGAGTGTCTAACCGTGCAACTGTTGTGTCTTTGTCTCTTTTTTTTTGCAAGAAGTACGTGTTGTATCAACTTTCCTAATGCGCTTTCCGATCTGTCTGAAATAAGTTTCATTCTTTTTAACATAATGGGAGTATTAAATTCCATAAATGGTTTTTTAACAAAGAAGGGGAGGAGGATAAATATATGTTGAGATTGAATATGGTTTTAGAGTGTGACCGAGGCGGGCGAAGTAAGCATCCATTCAGTGCGTCAATATACATTCTCGATAAACAGTATACAATTATTTGTCTATCTGCTTGCACCGCTTGTCAACGTTATCACCGAAAACGATATCGCATCGCATATTCGCCTCGAAAGTGGTCTCAAAATATGGCAATCTCTATGGCAGGTAATATTATTACCTATACAGTTGAGAGAACTTTTTCATGCACTAATGCCAATGCTTGAAGTTATATATGCAAGAAGAGCAAAAAATATAGGTGAAATATTTTATGCGCTTTTTTTTGTTGGTTTTTTGTTTGAAATTCTAATCGAAAGTTGTTGCAAAACCATTTTCGTGGTTATTCAGCGGATCTTTTTCTACTTGAAAAAAACCTCTCTTGACGATTAGAGATTACGAATAGGATTGATTCGAATAGATCTTGTGTCTTAGAAACAGTCCATATCGTTTGGGATACCACATTTCATTACCTGCGGATATCCTTGCTGGTTTCTATAGCAAGCAAACATAATGGATGTCACATCTGGGATTGTAAGAGATAGCAATACAACGACTGACAAACATATAGCCATATTTTTATCACACTTTTGAAAGTTTTAAGCATAAGCAGTTATGCAATTAGGCATCACAAACGAAATCCACCTTCCCCAATAACGATAGGGGATTTTGTCTATGACGCTTCCACATTATCCCGTCCCCCCATCCTCCTTGCGGCGGGTAGTGAAGAAGAAAAAGAAGCGGAACTATAAACTGTCATTTGGCTTCGTATTGAAATCATGGTTAATTCGAAAAAATGATGTAAAAAGGAGAAAGGAGAGAAGAAAATACTGACAAAGAAAGATTCAGAATCTGGAGCTAAGCTCATCCGTGACGTGCATGCAAAAAAAATTTTTTTTTATTCTAAAGAATGCAATTTTTAGTACCGGCAACCGGATGTACTATGCTTTTGTGCGCCTGTCAAACAGCGTCGTTCACAATTGCCGCTTGTTGCACTCGCTCGCAAGGCTGCACCTACATCAGGTGCACAAGGCATTTACCTTGGTGAGTTTGCGCTCTCTTAAACGATTATGCGTTTCATTGTAAGGATTGAGTAGCAATGCTTACCTGTACCTGTCCTTACCTGAGCAATGCTTACCTGTACCTAGAGCATAAGCCATCTATGAAAATGGTGCTCTAGATTTATAAATTTCAAATGGAATTATATTTTTAAAAATTAATCTGGTTTTTTAGCTTTTTTTCTGTGTTTTGGTGGTTTATGCTTAGCAAATTTCCTCTCAAGCTGAAACTGATCCTAACGAAAGGGCTGCGTATGCTCAGAAAACTGTTATTTTTTCGCCGGTTAAAGATGACATTAAAAATTATTCTAAAATTGCCGGAATGATTTTATTTTGTGGTATCATCTCTGCACATTTCAAAGCTTTTCCCCACCATTGGAGAGAGAAGGAGGGAGGAGAGTGAGGGATTTTCCAGCAAAGTTTGTCCTTTTTTTGCATCATTTTAAACGTACTTTTTGTTCTTTTTCTTCTGCTTGAATATAGTGGAAAATTGCAGCAGCTGTCTTATATTCTTATTGCTTTGCTTTTGATTTTGATATGGATGGAGTTATCCATAGCGCGTCATATTATTATTTCTTCTTTTTATTATCAGTTATGATTGTTCATTGATAAGCTTTAGATTATCAATGATAAGCTTTGGATTACCTAAGTGGTCGATGCGTTTTTTGCATTACTGCTATAAACTCTCGTTTAGAGTAGAGATTTGCTCTTTTATGGGCAGCGCATAATCCTACAAGCTGGGAAAAGTTCTATGTGCTAATGATGATATCAATCGAAAATGCGCTCCATGCAGTAGACGATTTCAATCACATCTTTGCAGAAGAAATTAGCTGAGAAAAAATTTTCAAGGAAAAAGCAGTAAATCTACAAATGTCCAATTTAAGTCTGTCTATTATTTTTATCATTTTTAATGCATAATTTTTGATATTTATGGTAATTTTTGAAAAAAGTTTTTTTTTGGTAATTTTCGATATATTTATATTTATGTAGGAGTCTTAGTCATGAAGTTTCATGATGAGCATAAAAGATTAGTAACTTTTTCAATATTATCTTGATTGTTTCTTCATACCTGAGGTGTTGTAACAAGATTTTATATTTAGGATTCAATTGCACACGTAATTAGCTGCTTGTTTTTTTTTTAGCAGAGTAAGAGGATTCATATTTCAACAAAGAGAATCATATATATATCATTCTGAGGTGATATTATCTGAGGTGTAAAATACAAATTAAAGAGAATATTTTATAGGCGATGAAAGTGAGGCACCGACTCGGCGATTATCTCAATCACCAGCCCATTTAGCGGCACGTCTCCCTTCGGCAACACCCCCACCGAAACCCCCGCGTACGGATTTAGCAGTCCTTTCGAGTCTTAAAAAGAAACGGGAACGTGAAAGACAAAAGGAATTGGCCAACGAGAAAGCTGCCGATACACAAAACGAGCAGAAAAAATCACTGGAAGTTGCGTCGGCAACTAGCTTTGCCACTGTAAGTATTCCATCCCATTCCATTCTGTGAACATTACACGATTTCTAACCCCATGGATATTCTCATATAAAATTTTTTCTGTACCTGAGCATTTTTCATACTCACCTGCAATTAGTGAAACCTAGGTCGACAATGCAAATATTTACCTGTTGTGTCAGACGTTATATGATATTATACAATGAACATATGCCTTCTACAGTACTAGATGTTTTCGATCATTTATGAACATAAAATTATTGATTTACCTGATTGATGACTGTTATTCGCTCTGTCCATAATTGTATTCTTTTATTCATATTGCTCTTCTCAGAGTATGAAGTGAAGTCTTTCACCTATATTCTATTGGTTTTTTTTTCACTGCCTATAGCAAATTATTACGGCCTCTTTTGTTGGGCTATTTATACTTATGTTTCTATCTTTACAGTTGAAATTTTCAATTTGCAAACGAAGAAAGTAAAGGTGTTGAATTTTTTTACACTGTAGTTCCGATCTCCAGTTATTTTCTTATCGAATGTGTGTTTTTTTTATTTCTAGTTAATTAAATGTATGCTCAACTTTGCAAATCAGTCCCTTATTGACAGCCGGTTGAATCCCATCTAAGACCCCAAATCTAATGAAAAGTATTCTAAAGCATCAGTTTAATGCGCTTTAAAACTTCTATTTAATTGATCGCTGTGATCCTTGGATTTACAAAAAGCACATGTCGTGGCGGTGTTACTGCTATGCATTCCGACTTATTAATCCACTCATTAAATTTTATTACTAATTTTCATTGTGTCGTTAAGTTCTTAGCTCCTACGTTCTAATAATTTGCATAAGCGGATTCGTCTTATCACCTGAGAATGGAAGGTCAAGGAGGGTGGGGGATCTAGCGCTTCGATCAACATATCAACGTTCTTCTTTCTTCAGAAGGCAACCACCGAGGAGGATTCAAAGACATCAATTGTGCGTAGTGTGAGTGAATATCGTGCCGATGAGTTAGCAACCGATGTCCGACAGAAATTCACTAAAAGTAATACAACGGCGATCTTCGACGTTTCTCCAAGTTAGCGACATTATTTCGGAAATTTTTTAGCTATATAGTTTATTCACTTTTGAGATTTTTCCACTAGTGTAGAATAATTTCTATTGCAATTCGGCAATTTTTTAAAGAAATTTTTCTTTTGCAGAAATTTAATTTTTCATTGATGAAATGAAATATTATCAGAATTCAGCTAAAAAAAAAAAAAAAAAAAAAAAATCGTATGCGCAAAATTGAGTGCAATGCGTAGAGATGTTTATCTCGCCAAGCACTGAGCAATTTCTATTCGCTAAATTTTTCGCTCTTTTGCTAAATTTATTAAGGGAGTTGCGTTCTCCCACAGAGGGCAACTGCTACTTTTTCCCGTCAATATTCCTTCCCATTCATTTCATTCGTGTTATTTTTTTCTTGTTGCTAGCCCGCCTGCACATTCCTATCTGACGAATCATTCGCCATCGATTAGAGTGGAAATATTATGGAGTAAATGCTTGAGAGTAAAGTTTCTTTGTGATGGGATACACCAATGTATAAATGCCTTTATCAGAAACGGATGAAAGCACGATACATTAAAACAGGAGGAGCAAGGAATATAGGAGAAACATAAAACAGTATATATACACATATGCGTCTTCACGAAATCTCATAAATGAACACATTTAAACAAAAAACTGGTAGCTTGGAAGGAGCGGACATATCGCAGTTCTCTTCCGGCAGGCTGTTTCCCCGTCATTTCCGCCGAAATCACCTCTCTCTCATCTCATCCGGCCATAGATGTCCTGGAATGACGTTACTTAAAAAGGGGATCATCTTATCGTTGCGACCACTTGTTCCATCTTCGATAAGAAAATTTCTTAACAACCTGTAAAAGTTTGCTATAAGGTATCATTTGATGCGACGTATATTTTAGAAGCGATAAGAAGGTGAAATCTGTATGCGCGCAAGTAGCCTAGTTTCCTCTAAAATGGTGATTTTTTGGGATGAGGAATGACTAGGAGTCAAACTGCTATTTCCAACTTTAATGTGTATAGCAGTGAAGGTGTGAAATAGATTTACGCGAAGATTACAACTCGCATTGCAACATTTTTGCTCAGCTTGTCTTTTAAGTACTTTATTATGAAAAAGGTACCTTTTTTGCAGGTGTAACAAAAGGTATGGATGAGCTAGATGAAGCGTTGAGATTTGTCGAAGATAACTCATTAAGTGAGATGATGGTTGAATTATCGGATAAAGCTCCACTCGTTCAACTGCAAGAAATATGCTCATGTGTATCGGCTGATGTTGAAAGTTCACTTGGAAATGGATGCGAGGCTAGCTTCATTTTTCTTTCTTATCCATTTCATTGCGCCCCAATTAACCACTATAAAACTTTTCACGATTCTGAGAGAAACTGTTGAAAGTAGAGAAGTCGCCTAATAACTTAGAAAAGTACAACATATGAGTGAATACTCTTCGCGACTTATTGGAAAATAAAATACGAAAATGCGATCTTTTATTCTCTAATAGTTAATTTTTTATATTAGTATAAACTTGATTGTTGACGAATTGATAGATAGATAATGCAAACTTTTGCAACAAATTTGGCGAATATGTTTTAGAGTAGTGAGAAGAGAAAAGATCGGACATAGTAGTGTGACGATGATCGGAGAAAACGCCTACTCGGCCACAAGTGCGAACATAATAGATCGAAGCAATGCGGGTATAGGATGTATACACATGTTCAGGAATGCCTTTCAAGCATCATCATAGAACAGCACTATAGTATCATCATAAAAAGTGAATGAATGACTAAATTTGGTAGAGGACGTAAGAACTTCGTTGCTTCGTCAATCTCTTGGTGTGCATTCACATCGAAGGTGATCTCGTAAATAAACAGCATCTTCTTGATCATTCGTCTTTGAAAGTCCTCCTCGTGGATGAGAAACTTCATTGCACTTTTCACCTTCCCTCTTACATACATACTAATCACATATTTATATAAAGCAAGGCTTTCTTTGTTTTTGGGCGTCCCAATGCGTGCTGTTTGGATCAAAATTCAAAGGTTTATCTGTCTCAGAAATAAAAAGACTGTATTCAGAATATCTATAAACAACATTTTTTATCTCTATTGTGGTTGACATAAGGCATTTATTCGTTTCGCAGATTTTTTAGTTTAGAGTCGCTATTGAAGAAAAACAAAAGACCATCGAGTAAAGGCGAATTCGTTGCGCTTTGAAAAACACCTTGCCTGCCATTATTAAAGTGCCGTGGTAATGAAGAACGCATTTAGTGGAGATTATTGGAGAGAGAATTTAAACGTATATGATGCAGAGGAAAATGATATGTAATTGTTAATGCATGCAATTTCCGGTCTTAGCTGTGGCGATTCCTCGTGAAAAGCCTATATTGAAATCCTCACGAAATTCTCCACCATATTCGCTTAATAGCCACAGAATATGACGAGATGCTGTCGGGAATCTTTTTATTCTCTTACTTGTTTTCTATAAATGAGCCCAGTGTTCTTCCTGAGAGGTATCAAGAGGACGTGGCATGGATTTCTCGACCTGATAGTCGTGCAGGAAATTTGCCTGAGGATTTAATCTTAGGAATGTTTATGAATACAAGCTAGGTGGTGTAAACCTCGAATGTTTAATAAGTGCAATCGCAGATTTTGAACTGATCATAGGTGAGCGGTGTAATGAAAATTTTCGGATCAAACGTAGCTGAGTTCATGTTCTTCAGGATGATGCAATCCGGCATATATACCTTTACGCTACGCTGGCCTCTATCCACTGCAATTGTTTTTTATCATTTCAGTAGCGTAGTGGCTGACGTTTTTCGATTTTTGTTCGAGTAGGATTTGAGGATGAGCGCCAGAATATTTGCGACAAGTAAGGAGTAGATACTAAAGCACTAATTATATTTTCAGGTAGTATGCGAGAATTGTAATACGGTAGTTTATCGTGAAGGTACTGTGGTGGGTGTTTGTAAGTGTAAGCGGAAGTCGTCATCATCAAGCTCAAGATTCAAAATAGTCTCAATGGCACCAAAAAAGGATTCGCAAGCTTCCTTACAAACCGATTCCAGTCGTAATACCACCATCCAGAGAGGTTTTCATTGCACTTTTATTGTTCTTTGGGAGAGGAGGATGAGCTAAGCTCCATCATAATATTAGATATCCTTGATTTACCAATCATTTACTCGCACCAGGTTTATTATGATACAATATGGAAATCAAAAAAAAGTGGTTCAAAGGAGTAGATTGCGTATTTACTGCAAATTGTAATTAGTATGGGGATATCGTTCGATAGATAATTTTCTTCTATTCAATATTACCCTTATAACTGAGCAGAATGTGAAATTCATTGGTCAGTAGGTTTTGTCTAATCGTTTTTTAAAATAAACGCAGCATTATTCTATTGTTTAAAAAAAATAAGAATATTTCATATGCTTCAATAATTCTGTTAATTAATGAAAACAATAATAAACTATGTATTCAATATGCTGACGATGATAGTTGCTCAGAGTTCATCGTGAACTAGAGTTAAGTGAAAATATTTCAGTGAAAATATCCTTGATTTTAGCGTGGAAAGGGCACAGGCTCTAACTAAGTCAAGGTGGATACTTCAATGTTCCGAAAATCGAATATTTTTCAACTTAATAGGGCGAAATTACTGAAAAAAAAGACATGCATTATTCTTAGTTCCACTCATCATTTTCAAAAAAAAGAAGGATGCCGCAAGGAAATATTCCAAACGTTTTAAGAGGCTCCGAGATATTTTATTCACTACCTCCCCCTCCCTTTCTTCTTGGTCCATTTTTTTTTCAAAATATTGAATATGTGTTTCAAAGCGTTCATAGCTGTTGTTTTAAACTGATTTCAGAGGAGACAACATCGACTTGTAGCGGGAGGACGGTGATACGAAGACCGACAATTACAATCGAGACAGAAGTACAAAGAGATAATGAGAGTAAGAAGGAATTCGATCCACTTGAGAATATCTCAATGAAGAGTGATGTCGCTCAACAGGTAATTTTTTAATTCCGCTATTTTTCCGCTCCTTCCATCAGCGAGCTTAGCACAACACACCTTTGAATTAGTTTGTTAAATTCGACATAGCCTATTGAGCTTTTTTTTTAGATTGTAGTTTGAAGATCTGCGGCATTTCCAGTAGTAAGAATGCTACTCCTTATATATGCTACAGGAAAATCCTATGAAATTATCCTTTTTTTCACATTTTCTTAATATTGTCGATGATAACTTCTGTTCTTGAAACCGCCGTTATGATTCTTTGATACCAATCATAACTTCTGTTATGATTCTTTGATTCTTTGATACAACCAACGAAGAAGATAAGCGGCATCTCTCGTAGATTGTTTCATGATTTCAATTTCTTTGCCACTCATTATATGTTTATAAATCTTCGGCTATGTAATTATTATTTATATTTTTGTTTATTTTGGTTGATCAATCAGAAGGTTTCTTTTTTTAAAAGTTCAGTCAATCCCAAAAATGATCTCTCATTTGATTTCATGTGGGCAAAATCCGAGAAAAAAAAGAATATTATTCCAAAATATTTTTCACTTCATGTTTTTTTCTGATTCTTTTTTTTTTTGCAAATATGTTTTGCAAATATCTTTTTTTTTGCAATTATATTTTTCTCTACATGTTTTTGCAAATATTTTTTTTTTTCTAATTATTCGTCGTTGAGCATTGAGACATTGATATATTATCAAACAATTAGGTAAGCAATCCTCTTCATGAAGAATTTTCCCGTCAAAGTATGCAAGAAATGCAAGTAGTTCAATTTCTGCTCATTAATGCAAACTAAAATACGCCCAAATATTGTTGAAATACCAATTTAAAGTAAACAAATATCAAAGTAAACATTAATATGCAAATCGCGCATTTTCTTTCATAAAAAATTTCTTTCTTATTAATTGCAAAGAAAAAGAGGATCATGCGGGTGTTGTTTGATTTATGCTTCCTAATAGCAGAACATCTCCCCGTTGAACATATCAACCGAAATACAACATGTGCATCCTCACAATCCTTCATTCATATACCTACCCACCTGTCTAACCAATTGAAGTGAGCAAGAATTCTATCAGATTGTTGTAAATTCCCAAGTTGGGAATAGTTTTCCAGTAAATCTCTAAGCTGGAAATAGTTTCACTCATAGTGAACGGTAAAAGTAACTAAATTGTTGTTACTCTTACGTATGGGAAGTTATGTGATGTTGGATTGCTTTATAGGCATTAAGCGATCCACACGAGGCCACCTACTTGGATGTAGCAGTGATTCGATGTTTACTGATCAAACATTGGTCCGAAGATGGTGTTTATTGGGCGATGAGATATCTGTTGAATCGATTAGCCGATATCGATTCCTATCGTAGTTCACAAGAAGGGATGTTCCGTTCGAGAGCCAATTCAGCGCCTACCGTACCGCATCTTAAAATATATTCCTCTGAAACGGTTAGTCTTCTAATTTTTTGAAGACATTTTGCAACCGATTAAGTAATATTTTATACTGATATGATCGTAAAACAACCGGGAACAATCGATATGTGCATTTGCTGTTCCCATTGAGCTAATCTGCTATTTGCTGAGGCTATCAACGCATGCGCAATATCGCATTCCATTTTTAGGCTGCTTTAATCGCGCATATAAATCCGTTACAAAACATTTTTGAACTTAAATACAGGGTGATGCAAAAGCAAATATCGTGCTATAGGAATTAGCGCGTTAGAAGATTTTGATTACTCTCAACTGATTGCTTAGTTTCAAAACTTACTTACAATTGATAAATGCGTGAAAAAATTAAATGCCCCCTCCCCCCTTGTTCAGTTAATCCAGTTGTACGCATAATAAGAAATTCTTTTTCCCCAAAATGACCGGTGTAAAATACAAATCAAGTCAGTGAAAAATAAATGTAAATTTTCGGGTATCGTTAAGTATCATAGCAATTTTCGAAGTTGATGGCTCTTCAAAGTGAGTGTTCATATAGGAGGTGTGCATTAAATCCACCAAGTCTCGTGATTCTAGCCGCAAGAGTTCTAGAGAGGAAACTATTGGTCAAACGATTGCACGCATAAATACGATGCATTCATACCGTGCAGCAAATTTGAATTTGCAAAAGTGCAAAACATATATGTTTTATTGATTATAATATTTTTATGAAACTATGTGATGAGATGGCCAGAATTCAAGGGCACACGTCGTGCCAGCCAGCTTAACTAACGCGCTTAACCGATAACCGATTTGTTTTTCTGAGACAGCCATGGCGGTCATTCCTCTTATGAAGAAGCGTTTATAACCTAGATTAAATATAATGCTTGACTCAAATGTGTGGTTCACGATTTTTTTTTTTGGAGAATTTACCAGTCAATATTTAGATATTATGGAAAAATTTATAGATGGAAAAATGTGAAGATGTTTTGAGTTTAAACAAAATGATTCATCTACAAAAAGAGTGCTGCTATGAAAATATTTTCAAAAGATATTGTCGGCGAACACTGAGTTTAATCGTTACGTGTAAATATCACTGAATATGAGACCGATTTGAGTGAATTAAAAAGCATCGATTCGAATATCGTTAGTTTTTAAATGACAGATTTCGTTTCGAGCGGAAAGATGCAAAATGGAGTATCGATATAAAGAAAGAAAGTATATAAATGAAATATTAATTAACAGGTAGAAATGTTTGTGAAAGTGCGAGAGACAGATCACCTTATTCGGTCCAGAACGGTCGCTGTGTCTAAAGCGTCCGAAGCTTGCGTTTCATCAGGTCATTTGAAAGATCGCAATAATGGCCAACGATCGCAAGTAATGAGCTGTTGCGATAGAGTTTCATCGTAGTGAGGCTCATCGTTGAATGATGATCGCCTGACGTATTCCTTAGTGGAGTTATTGCAGGATTCACGACTTAATCTTCCTGAAAGTCAGTTTCGCACACCCACATGGGACGATCTGCAATTGAATGAGGTTGCGAAGAAATTGCAAACACAACAAGATCAACTGAAGCCGAAAGTGGCATTCAACGAAAGTGAAAGACAGAGGTGATATTCTCATCTTTTTCCTTCACATGAGTTCTTTATTTTGACTTTCAGGTGATTTTTTGATTTCCGTTGTTCAGATGGTTTCATCTTCTTTTTTTTGACAGGAGTAATTTCGTTGTCTTTCTTCCTCTTTATTTTATTTTTGTTTCCACACTAAATGCTAAATGACATCACCTGATACTTGAATTTCATCTTGGGGGGGGGGGGGGGGGGGGGGGGGGGAAGAAGGTGAGGGAGAATACAAGCTCTTTTCTTGTTCAAGAATCAGGCATGAAACAATATTCTTCATATACATATACATAGCATATTTTTGCCTTTTTATTTCACGCTGTATTGAATGAACTCTGCAGGCAGGTTTGCTCAATAAGAAATATTTATTTTGTAAGTTCCCTTCATATCGGGGATTCTTACTGATAGGGAGAATGAACACCATAGCGACCAGACTTTTTACTCGAAGGATCCTAGGTTTTAGCAGTGGCAGCCGTTCCGAATATAGACAAGTCTCGCAACGGGACCATTATGCGTTGATGTTTGAAATTGCATGCTCTTTATGTCCTACCGAAAGCTCCTTACGATCTCACCGATCGTTTTGGCTCCAGCCACACCTCTCTTGGCCACCTGCGCTTCGAACATTTACATATCGATCATTTGTGCCTCTCCCAATGATGCAGATGAGTCCTGCCAGTTGTGTTTTCTTTTCGAAAGACAGTAAACAGTTCTCAGTTCTCAGCAATCCAAGGCACTACAAATGGGCAGCATAAGTTCCCCCTCCCTTCCCTTCCACTCTCATCTGTCCTGGAAGATTTCCATCTTTTTAAACACAGAACTTTGCAGAAGGTACGTAAAACGTTTCTTTAGCGTAGCCATGTAGAAAACTGCCCACTTTATTTTTCCAACTCGATCATACAGCAAAACACCATCATAGTTGTAAGTATATGCGCAAACAACATTCAATATATAAAACGTTTGAGCACAGGTGATGAGGGGAACCACAGGTGACTACAGGTGTAGGCGTAGATGCAAAAATAATTGAGGCACAAATGATGAGACAAATATCATAACGTGATTTGCAATGATACGATGATTGTGCAATGAAAATATTCAGGCGTCGAAGTTCGGCAAGTGAACCAATAGAGCGTAACTTAAAGGTTGATGATGAACAACGTCGCAATAGTTTTGCGACAACATCATCCACACCTCGTTCTCGTGATAGGCGATTTCGTATTGATAGAAATAGGTATTCTTTTTATTCAATTATTTGAATTTTGCATATTAGGTTTTTTTTAATTCATTTGTTTATTTTGCATATTTTCTCTTTTTATTCATTCGCTTCGCTTTTTTTTTTCTGCACTCTATTTGAGTCATAATTTCACTTTGTCTTTGATTAATTACAATTTTGATTTAAACTGTTCTTATTGCAATTCGTTGAGATTAATTCATAATCATCAATTTTCGTTATTAATGAGTTGATTGACTGGAACATTAACGAGAAGTTATCGTTTAGTTTGAGATGTAATGCTTTGTGAAAAAAAACGTACTATGTATGCGTTTACGGTTCATTTAAATCTCCCCGATCCGGAAAAAAAAAGTTGCTCCGATTTTTTCCACATATTTTTTCCTAGACTTTACTTGAATGATGTTTTTGCTCTTTTTTTTTTTTACACCTACGTTGTAGAGGTGTGAAAATATAACGCAAATTGGATTGCACCCAAATAGATTTAAATAGTCTTCCAAAAATATCGTTGAGATTTTTCATTTCTCTAAGAATTTGTTCATTATTTAATTGCAGAAGTGATCCATCGTTGTCAAATTCGTCGGAATTTTTATCAAATCGGGAAACACATAGCGGATCGATGATCGGCTTACAAGGAACATCAAGCAATCAGGACACCTCCAAGCAGTTCTTTCCCGAGGTATTTTCTTTCTCATTCTTATGTTTTCTCAATTTTTTTCACTTTCTTATTTATTATATATTTGCTTATTATACTTAAGTAGATGACAATGAAATAATATTTCTTGAGGTAAAATGATATCGATATGTTTTGGCTGTTTTTCATAGCAGAGTACACTTGTACTGTATACGGTGTACAATACTCCTAGGTAATAGCAAAACAAGTAATAGATAAGCAGTAGTATACGTCTTGGGTGTACGGTTGCGCGCATGTTAGGTACATACAGTAATGCACGCCGTACAGCAGGACAAGTGTTGTGCGCATATTAGCCTACCTCATGAATGTCTAGCAGCGCAATGAACAAAGCAGCAGGTATAGAGCCATTACTCTCGACTGAGGCTGTCAATAGGTGTAGGGCAATGCGGTATGCTAGACACCAGTTTAATGCACACTATTCATGTTTATTGCCTTTCTAGTCATTAGGTTTGCAATTGAATTTATATTCATCTTAAGTTGCTCTCTGTGTGAAGCGCCTGTCTGGATTGAGGTTATCAATAAGGCGAGTAATAATATTGCGAAACGTTTTTTTTTTAATTTTCAGGCATTGGGCAGTTCGAATTTCATCGAAAAGAACGGTCATATCAGTTTTATGGTGATTTTGAAGGCGGTAAATCTTGTCGTTGAACGTTGTTCGGCAATACGTATTTGTGAGTTGGCGCTTAATCTATGCGATAGTCTTCTCAATATGCCCGCTATCGACTATCAACAATTCTTTGATGAGATTATCAAGACTATATTGAGGTGAATTTATTTTTTGAATTTATTTATTTGAAGTTATGATAATTCAATCTTTATTATAGAAATTATTCATATATTTTTTTCGATTACACGCTCATCTTATAGCTTATAAACATACAAAATAACCATGCAGAATATTCTTATTTTGATGATGAATATTTAAATAAATCTCTTTGCCTATTTATATGTAAATAATTTTAACTATCAGTTTTCCTTTTCATGAGAAGTCATGAGAAGATATAATCCAAGCAAGAGCTGCACTATTCGATTACAAGTTATATTGTCTTTGAAAGCGTTTTTCATCTTTCGATGTTTCGATCCGAAAGTGATTTTAGTGGAATATTGAAAATGCAAATTAGGTTACTTGCATTATGAACCAACAAAACTAGGAACATTGCGCAATCAGTTATCGATAATGTAGTATAATCGGGAGAGGTATAATTTTCTAGCCATATGCAATAGTGACTAAAGTTGTATTAGTAGTGTTGTAAGCAACAACTCATACAGTTGAATTTTTTTTTTCACATCCAACAAACAACTGCATTTTTTCCACATTATATTCTGCTACATTTCGTTCTCTGCTCTTCATAGATAGTAATATCCTGCTTCTAGCAGCTATGCTATAGTGATTTTCGATTGCGATCAGCTCGGATTAGGGGAGGTTCACTTTATTTTCCGTTTCTAAAACACTCTATTTTCATAGAAATAAATTGGAGTTTTTTACAAAATTGTTTTTTTTTTTCATCCTTATATGTTGTTATGAAATGATCCTCGGAATCCAGGTTTTATTCGTCGGAGTATGTCGGTTTCATTATGGTATAAAGTTTTGTTTGCTGAGGTATTTGAGGCAGTTGAATTCTCAACCTTTACTATTCCTGTCAAATTGGGTTTAATGCAATCTCGAAGTCCTTACTTATCTCTGTCGATGGCCGGTAAATTCATTACCTGAATCATATAAACAAGCGTCGTTTGCACCTGTAATTTTCTTTTCACGGCTAATATGATTACTGTTGTAGAATCTACTTATGGCTTGGTTGTCCACACGGTTGCAATGAGGGTATTCGTAGTGCACAAGGAGACTTCTTACGAGTGAAAGCACGTACGATATTCGCCACTATGCAACGTATTGATCCTAAAGGCTTCTCAGAGATGATTGTAAATCATATTCAAGAAGGCAATTCACAAACGCTCATCGATATGATGCACGCTATTACTGGATTCTGCAGAGCTGATCTTGCTGGTTTCTTGATTTTTCTTCTTCTCGATTCCATTCTTCTCAGCAATCTAATCGTCACATCTAATATGTCGTTCAAATTAATTTCTTTTGATTATTAAATATCTAGATTTATAATTTGTTGAATGCAGTTCTTCCGCTAAATAGTAGATGAAACATTGAATAACGCAACTGCAAAACACGCAGCTTCTTCCCTTCCACCTTTGAAACCGATGAATTTTTCATCCGCTATGATTCTTTCCGTATTATATCTGATTGTAGCAGTTCATTTTTAAATCGCTCGTTTATATTGCCAACATTTAAAGAAGAAGTCACCTCAATCACCGCGCATCGTTTTTAATGCCTTTAGGGTAGTTACATCAAATGTATTCTATCACTTCATCATTAACTAGAGCTGGTTTTTTAATCTATAGAGAAAACCAATTCTCTTCTATAGAGAATTGGTTTTGTTACGTGTGAAGTTTTTGTAAGTTATGATTAAGTTGTAGACTATTATGCTTAGAGAATAGAAAAACAATTCAATTACCTATTTCTATATGCTATATTTTATATCCGGCAAAATATATGCAAATTCCTTCAGCTGGTGCAGCTCGACCACGTAGTAACTCTTCACCTCGAAGACGTTCATCGAACGCTGATTGCAAAGTGCCCACCTATAGGAATCATTTTAACGAGAAGTTGAAAGGTATTGAGGGGGCCATCATAAACGCCATCTTGAAGCCGACCATTTCAAAGCTCATGAACACAATGAGTGAGCTATTGCAACCCGAAAATATGGTTACTTTTTCATTCATGATTAACTGTTGTATGCTTATGTTTGCTCATACCAGCGATGTGATTCATCTCAACTCATTCTTGCATGCACTATCATTCTGTGCTTCATTTTACAAATCACCTGAGAACCTCTTTAAAGAAACCGAGAAATATGGAGGGAGGGGGTTACTCATATAAGCAACAGTATAGTTTGCCTAAGCGAATGTAGGTATACATAGGTTGCTCTAGTTTTTGCAAGTTAGAAGTACAGTTACCATCTCTCAAACGAGAAAAAAAAGGTAGAAACGATAGGACAGGTTAAATGACTGTAATATATAAGTGACTAATGACCAGTGGTATTCATGGTGCTGATTGCGATGACTTAAGTGTATTTGAAAAGTGCTATTTCTAGTGGTTGAGTATAGTTGCAAGAGTGTTTATATGCTAATTATGGTAATTAGCAATAAAAACTTCACCACATTAACGTATAAATAATTGAGCATTAGGCAGCTTCATGCGGAAATTTTAACTAGTGGTTAAAATTCAGATCGATTGTAAAGAATTTTATCATTTATGTTTTTATTCATTCAAATTACTTCACTTCACAATAGGCTAAAATTGATTAATCGCTTATGATAGTGCCTTCTGTTCATAAATTATATGAAAACGTAAATATTGGAGTAGTAGAGTTTCTTTCTTGAAGCTGCTGCTTGCTTAAGTGAATCGCAATGAACTCTCTTTCACGTCTTCTCATTTATTTTCCTCTAACAATGAGTTAGAACGTTTGATGTGTTTTTTAGAGCACTTCTAAGCAATATTAGAATTAAACTTACAAACGGTCATATACAAATAGAGGGTATGAATAAATATTTTCACTATTTCATTAACTATAGATTAAATCTACGAGAAAACTTCGTTGTGGGTATGCGCTAGGCATTGCAAAGATGAACTCATGCAATAACAAATCTTTGTTTTAAATTTTTCTCTCCTATGCATTCTTCTATTTTTCTTCGTGCAAAGCTTCATCCTGCTGATATGCAAATTTATGAATTAGTTGCGAATATCTAAAATATCTCGAAAATTGCCCAGCTCCGGAAGATCTGTCTCGGATTTAAAATGTTCGTTTGTTTTTCGCTCTTGCATTAATTTTCTAGTTGTTACTGTCGACTTGTTTTGCACTGTTGACCGTCGTAGAAAAACGTGACCCATGCTGGAAAGTGCATTTCTCGTCGTATTGCTTAAAGTGCTCCTTTACAGTTATTGAGAACAGTTCCAATGATGGGAGACTCCGAGTCGGCATCTATGAACTCATTTATCCAGTTAATTCAAATTAAATTGGTTGATTTACGAAATGTCGGAATGAATTTTACGACCGAAAAAAACTCGAATTGATTATGCAAAAGAAATTTTTATTGCTTATTATTGGCACGGTCATACAGATTATTCGTGATCAGTAATTCAAATTTACAATAGGACAGCTACTAATTAGAGTAGGTGGTCTTTGATGAAAATCATCCAATGCCATCAGAGAGTAAAGCAAATCCATAGAAATGCAACGTCAGGCTTATCTTAGAATTGAACGTCAGAAATTGGCATTCTCCACAACTGATGCACTCAAATTATGATCCGAAGTTAGCTCCTGAAATCGACGATCAAGTTTTTGAATCGTTTTTTTTTTTGCCTTTCTTCAGTAAGAACTCCACCACCTTTCCCTTCCCGTCTATATATTTCTCTCTCTATTACCTACCTTTCCCAGTCATTTGTGAATTTCATGATCCCATGGCTCAAATTTCACTCAGCTCGATAGATTTCGTCCGATCTACATAAGTTTGTTTTTAGCGACTATTTTAGCCGCTCGATTTCATCCACCTATGGGAACGCCATCCATATGAGTGCATAAATTTGTAGATTGGAAGATCAATGCTTGAACGCATATTTATTTCTATTTCTCATTCTTCAATAAAATCTATATTTTGAATTGCACAATATTGCAGGCGATTAATTTGCGTATCGCTCGTATTTTTACGCATTTTGTGTCTAGATGATAGCATTGAATATAGGTGATGATTGAATGAAGATTAAATAAGCCGAATTGCAGAGTCTATATCAAGATGTGCGTTTATTCGTCTCATTCATCCAGGAGCGACATGG